>CM065188.1:15338853-16008853 GCA_033026295.1 Channa striata
TGTAGAACCAAGGAGGGAACTGTGGAGAGCCCACCCATTCTTAGCTTCTCTTCACTGCATGTCTGTAACACTGAGTGGTAGACAAGCGCTAACGAACTTTGTAGCTTCTTTGGGTTTTTGAGCATGTGTGGTTGGTGATTTTTGGGGCTTAGTCTAGGATCTTCCCATAGTGAGTCCTCCTTGTCAATATTTAATTTATTTGTTTATTTTGATATGCTTAAATAAACTTTGAATATTAAAATTTCATAATACCAATGTACAATTTATTCTCTTTTTCACATTTGATACAGGTATGTTAATAAACTTGTATCTTGTAAGTTATATGAATGTCTTTTGCTGTAAATATGCTGTGAAATTTGATATTTTACGCTCTAACCCGAGTGACACATTGGAGCATCAGAAACATTGTGCATGGTTTTGTGACTGACAGCAGGCAGAGCTACACAAAGTGTGTGTGAGCAGCCAAATTGTCTCCTACAAAAAGGAATCCACTACGTTTCTCCTTAAATAGGATGTTTTACTCACATTTCACATTAAGACTGATGTCCTCAGATGTCCCCCTCCCCAGCTCATTCTCAGCTGTACAGTAATATTGTCCAGAGTCAGAGGACTGGATGGATCTGAAGACAAGCTGTGGTTCTTTGTTGATCTCTGTTTGGTTCTTGTTGTACCAGGTATAATTAGCCCCTGGGTTAGAATCACTGCTACAGGTCAGAGTCACTGAACTACCCTCCACTATCTGAGCAGAGGGACTCACTGACACTGAGGGAACCGTTGGTGGGTCTGGAGGACAGAGATATGATTAGGTGGTAAATAGTTATTACACAAAGGTCAGCTGAAAGGTATTAATAAATTGTAGAATTTATATAATACTTCCATGCAACTCTGCTGGTGAAACAGAGGTAAATACTAAAAGTAACAGATTCCATGGTCTATGAATCATAAACATCTGTATTTTAAAAATTGGGGTAATGCTACATTTTTTATTCTATATCTTAAATTGTAGGAAAATGTGGAATATGATATTGTAAAACAGCCCTTCACTATTGCAACAGAAATACTAACAAACACGTTAAAGAAACAGGAAGAAATGTGTCAGCACGAAATAAATGATGACAAAACGTGATTTTGGGACCAGATAACTGAGGACCTGTTTATCCAGAGCAACAGAGGAAACCTTGGTGCTAATAGCTAATAGATTTATCATCTGCTGTAACATCTGTGAGTCAGATGGAGTCGAAGAGGAGTTTCACTCACATTTCACATCAATATGAAGGTATTCAGATCTCCTCCTCCCCAGGTCGTTCTCAGCTTCACAGTAATACTGTCCAGAGTCAGAGCGCCGGATGGACTTAAAGACAAACACTGCCGGTTGTCTGAGTGGTGCTTCATTGTCCTTGTACCAGGTATAAGTAGCTGCTGGGTTAGAATCACTGCTACAGGTCAGAGTCACTGAACGACCCTCCACTATCTTAGCAGAGGGACTCACTGACACTGAGGGAACCTTTGGAGGGTCTGGAGATGTAATAAATAAATAAAATTTGTGATTCTTCATGTTATTCAATACTTTTTTAAGTTTAACAACATGAAGAATATTGAATAGGCAACATTAAATGTAAGTAGAGGAAGGTGATTCCACTTTGAGTGACATGGTGAAACAAACTCACACACTGGAGGAGAGCGGTAACCTTCATGACCTTCAACAGCACAGGAGAATGTGTCATCGCCTTCAACAGACACTTTAATGTATTTTGTTTCTTCCACCATTTTCTGGCCATTTTTAAACCAGACGTATGAAGCGTCAGTGAAATAGAAACTGCCAACACACTGCAGTGATGGTCTTTGCACCTTCACCTGGAGTTCTGGATATGTGGAAAAAGAACAGACATTTATTTCAAACATTTAAGCTTCACAGTTTAGTCAAATGAGAGACGCTTCTATCCAGAGTGACTCACAAGTGAAACAGAGAGCAACCGAAACAATCCAAGTCACAGAGTAAACACGTGCCAGCATAGAAAGTAGCAGTGATTTCAGCACAATCAGAACCAAACTGATAAACTTTACCTGTGACAGACAACGAGACTCCAGGTGAACCAGCAAGGCTTTTTTGATCGGTTTCAAACTTGAATGTGTACACATCTGTGTCGCTCGTTTGCAGGTCTCTGATTGTCAGCATGCAGTTGTTGTCCTGACCATTAAACTCTACACGACCTGTGTACAGTGGGTCTGTCTTCAGATCCACAGGCCTGTTTTGTCTCTTTCTGGTAAACCACATTGTCTTCAGGACCTTCACTCTGGGTGGGTATGTGTAGGAGCAGGGTATGTGCACTGTTGATCCTTTTATGGCACAGATCTCAGTAGACGTGTAAGTCACGGCCCAGTCATTCCAGCCCTGTATCACTGTAACACAGAACAGCAGAAGTAACTGTGAGGTTCAAAACAGCACAGACAAGACTTTTTAAAGGTTCTTCGAAATGGAAAGTATTAAAATAGTAGTGGCTGACCAATGTTCCTTCTAATGTTTCCTGGGTCTGAGCAAAAACACAAACTCCCTGAGCGGTCCCTTGGACCACTGTCAGCACGTGTGCACTGTGGTCACGCCAGCATCGCATCCATCCAAGTTACATGGTTTATTAAAAGAATCCAATTACAGCATGTACATTTCTGTTAGAATACTTTTAATGAACTGACAATGAAAATGACAAAAAGCTTGTTCGTGACCTGTGTAGTGAGGGGATGTACCACTGCCTGGGTCAACATTAGCAGAACTTAGCATCATAGCTGCTAACTTAGCTGTTATATCCTGTCAATGACGTTGATAAGCTGCGTCAATACACATGCAAATCGCATCATTGGCAGGAGCGGCCACTCACTGACTCACACTGCAAAATAGCACAGAATGAATTATGTGTTTATTTTATTTTCAATTCAGGCTGGATTTTCTTTTTTTTTGGTGCGCAGCGCAGATTCAACAGTGTGCAATTGTGCACCTGCACAGGTTAGAGGGAACAGTGGTGCTGACCAATAAGTAGCATTTTCAATGTCAACACGATAAAAAAATACACAACAAAAATGTTAGGAGACTGATCTGCATTGAATAAAGAGTTTTATTTTTTATTTTTTTTTTTTTTTTGATCTGTCAGGTTGTGACGGCACATGTAAAACATTTATTTGGGTGCAAGCTGTCAGAGAAGCAGCCACTCTGAGGTGAGATGTTATTTAAGTTAACAATGTGTGTAACAATGTAAGAAGAAAACGCATTAACAACCATCAAATTGGAGAAAAAGATCGTTAATTCTGCCCACAGTCTTGCCAATGTTTGTAAGAGGATGTTGTTTGCTAATCACTAACTGCTATGTAGACGCCAAATCAAAAGCTGACTGTATGTGTGCACAGTCTAATTTACCCCATAGTATCTTAAACTGAACAAGTTGTGCAGGACTCTCTCTCTCTCTCTGAGGCAACAGCTTCAATACTGCAGCTCTACCAGCTGAACCTGCCCAGCAGTGTGTCACATCAGAGAGACCACACGATCAGCGAGACAGTGACAGTGAATTAGTTTTACACTTTACCTGGGGATTAATGTTTGGATGGATCTTTACGGATGTTTTAATCAAATTGTAAGAAATGTGGAAATCTAAAGACATGTTTCGAAGTATCAGTGGTTGTTGCCTTTATTCAGGAGGGTTTCTAATATTCTGACCAGCTTACTGTAAAAGGGAAGGACAAACTGAAAGTCATGCAACTGTGATAACGATGCTTCTCTCTTATAAAGACTTTTATCCCATTTAAAGTGAAATCGTCACATTTAAATAACTTTTACGATTCTACTGCATTAATCCGCCCAACAGCTACAAACTGTAAATGGCTGTGAATTCTGCAGCTTTAAAGAACCAGAACTTTTTTCCTTCAATTGTCTTCATATGTTTTATACTGTTAATGTCGAAGAGCAGCATCAGCACGTATTTACATATTTAGCTGATACCGTTTGGAGGGTTAGACAACTACAGCACAGCCAGTAGTGGTAACCACATGCAGAAACCTCTAAATGTTCCAACATGAATTGGCACGTTTGGTTCCTGTTTTAAACCTCTGACAATGTGGGGACTGCTACTCTCTGTTGACCTCACGGAGGACACGTGGATTTTTACAGTGGTGGAAAGTAACCAGGTTCTGTCCAGAACTAAGTCAGATTTTGGTACATGGACTTTAAGTCTTGGTCACAATCAGATCTTTTTCAAATACTGGAGATCAGAAGTCATTTGAAAATGTTTCAGGGACATAAATCGGGTAAGGCTAAATTCAGTGTTGCAGTAGAATAATCAGGTTAAATGTTGCATGACCTGCTTCTTTTCTCTCAACACGACCTTCTATTATAACCGTCTGATTAGGATAAGTGGACAGATGTTTCATTTAGTACATAAATGTAAGAAAATGTGTTGGATGTAATAAATGTATGCAGCAGACAATAGATGAAATCAAATCCACAGGTTTGACTGTAACATCTGCCACAGTGAACAGGGAGCCTCATTTTAACATGTGTTTGAACCTTTTACAAAACTAAAAGTGCATTGTGAAAATGCATTTAAACTTCAGCCTCCTGTCACCTGGATCAGCTTTGGTGCATTTAAGTGTCGGATTTGTTGACATAAATTCTAGATTTTGTAGTGAGGATGAGATCATTCACTCCTCAAAATTGGATGCCACTTCATCTTTGTTGCACTTCACTGTTTTCTGTCAGCAGGTCAGTCAGATTGATGCCCAGAGACGACACGTTCTTAGTGGAGTAGCTTTTTTACAGCAACATGACGTATGCTGACTTGAGTGAAGCATATGAAACAGTGGCTGTTTCATGGGCCTGTTTTTAACCTGCACCTTGGTTTACAGTAGATAATGGGTTTGTGTTTAGTACCTAGGCACATTCTGCGGTTAATTGAAACACTATTCAGACACTGCTCCTGCAGTTATCCACAGCAAATATGAGGAAAAAGATACAGATGTTGCCTGTGTGCAAACAACAGACTTTGGTTTAACAGTAAAAAAAAAAAAAAAAAAAAACTCAAGAATGTGATGTGACAAAGCAGATATAGAAGTACTTTACCTGGCAGAGACAGGACGAAGACAACAAATCCGCTCACTGAGGTAAAATGTAGAGCTGCTCCTCTCATCTTTCAGTGCGTGGATTCAGCGAAAACTAACAATCATCCAGTCCATAGAGCACAAGAAACAGAAGACAGAAGTCAAGCAGTTCAATAAGCCAGGTTTCCTTCCTTATTCATGTGTATGAAAAACAACCATGGGACTCAAAATGTCTTCTACTTACAGACAGACCTCTTCACACTTGATGTGACAATTAGGTTTTAGCTTAGTTTGTTGGTAACAAATCTACTTTACCACAGCTGTGAAAACACGATAAGTCACTCAGTAAAACTCAAGGACAGACGTCTGAGAGCTGGTGTGAGACACTGCATCACTAATGTCTCTTTTTCTCTCTCTCTTTTGGTTACTTCAGGGCTCAGACTCGTGGACGGTGACCTAAACATACACTCATTCCTACACTGAAACCGTGGGGACACTTTAGCTCACACCTTCTGAACTACATCAGTGTCATCTTCTGTTTGTAAAGGTGAACTGCACGTTCTCCAACAAATGCAGCATGAGATGCTCTGAAAAGCACAGTAACGTTTCAAACACACATGGCTGTACAGTCTCTGGGGCTGCAGTAAGAGTCCATTTCTGACCCCCAAAGCACCATTTACACTAATGTACCCCATAGGGGTAATTATTGGGCCCCAAAGGCCAAAAAGGTACATGCATGTCCCCAAGCAGTAAAAGGTAAAAATATGTACAACTTACTGAGTTAAGAAGGCAGCTTCCACGATGCCTCTAAGAACAGTTGACCAACTGTTCAGGTGGTGTTTCCTTCCTTTTACGCCCTTCTGAGTATAAATGAGTTAAATTTTAACTAACTAAAACAAAGCCAGTAAGTCCACTCAGTCATTGTGGCAGTTCACAAAAGGCAAGGAAAACCAGGTAGGAGGTAAGCCATTCCACTTCCAAAACACCCGTTGGTGCATGGGGCCCCGCAGAGAATAAAACTAAACAGTGTGGGACACGCAAAACATTCCCTCCCTTATGGAATTACGGCATCTGTCCTTACCTCTGGACAGATACCACAATATCTTGGCAGAGGCTTCCCACTCTCCTCATCTGTCTACAGGTGTGCCACAGGGCTCAGTTCTTGTTCCTCTTCTTTTCAGATGTATCCACTGTCAGATCACACATTATTTCCTTACTATGACATCTCTACTTAGAAAATAATTCTAAGCTCTGACCGCTCTGTTGCCTGGGCAGCAGATTCACCCTCTACAACATCACAATGACCTTTCTATATATGCAGCCTAAAACCTGGTGCAGAGGTACTGGCAATATCTTGTCCCAGATATTGCAGTGCCCTGCTGATGGCGATACCAGCATGAACAGTCAAGTCCCTGCAAATGATCCAAAACCCTGCTGCACCTGTCATTTGTGATCAGCCAATAAGGCTACAATAGCTTCCAGTAGCCACACCAAAAAGGGTTCAAAGCTCTGACCCTCATCTATTCTCTTAAACAGTTTATAGATCCTGGGAAATTAAACAGCCCCAAAATACCTATTGATAAACAGACCTCTACCAATAGTAACTGAACTGTTTGCAGTATTTTAACTGTTTAATTCTTGATATAAATAATGCACTTTATGTTGATGAAGATTTGTTTTTATTCATGGTTTTCAAATGCATTTTTATTCAACTTGCATTAACATGTACAGTTGACTAAAATTACTAAGCAAAAGAAAAAATGCTGGAGTGTTAAATTGTCCAGGTGACCAAACAAAAAGATCTACATGGTTATAAATCAATAAAGATTGTTTGCAACTAAAGCTCAATTAATCATATTAACAACATGCAAACCAACTAGTTATGTTTTCATTTTTAATAGCTGCCTTGATGCTGGATTTTTGGACATCGGCCTGTCCTGTCCTGTGCGCCTTCCCCCAGGAGGTAAGGTGTATAGAAAAATCCAATCATAAAGGTCAAACCACAGATTTATGTTTTGTTCTTATAATTTGTGTTGACTGTGCTGTAAAGTGGAAACGAGTCACTCTCGTGATTCCTTGTTCTGTGAAGGAAAAAACTCTTTGTCAGTTTCTAATTCAGGGATTATTTTTTTAAATTGCACATCAATATAAATGTTCATATAAGAGCAGCTGCTCACCCTGGGGCACGGCTGTCACTGTTACACGTCACATCAGTGAACTCAACGCCATCCTGCTCTTCCTCCTCCTCGTCCTGTGTTTGCCTGTGGGGCCAAACTGACCAGATGTTGGAGTAAACAGCATGTGTGTGGGTCTGAGAGAAGCTGATGGTGGAGTAGTAGGGCTCATCCTGTGAACCTGCTGGAGATGATGGGGTCTCATACAGTGGAGCAGAGTTTGTCTGAGGGAACAATCAGAAAGTGTAACTGAAGTATCTGTGCTGTCTCAGCAACCGTTTCTGTTGTTGCAGCTCCTACTTTTTGCCAACAGAGGTCATGAGCACTCAAAGTACATGACTAGACGGAGTCCTGTATGATCATTGATTTAACTCTTGAAAACTGTGGCACTATAGGAAACATTTGCCAAAACGAGAAATGCAGCCTTTAAAACCCTTAATCCCCCAACTAGACAGGTGACAGAGAGGATTACTTAATGTTAGGCAGGAAACAATAAGGTCGACTTATTTCATTTAAGTTTAAGTTCAAGAGGCATAAATGATTTTGTGTGTTTAACCTGTGATAAGTTGGTACAGGTTTATTCTCCTGCCTGTTAACTGACGAGGAAAGTGGTGCTACAGTACTGTCTTGTATTAAAGCACTAAAGCATTAACATTTTTCTCTCTTTTCTTTTTGCAAACTTGATCGCTTTGGGCTTTGTTTGGTTTTTACCAATGCTGATATGGCCCTATATCCATTGTAATCCATTAAATGGCATTACTGTTAGAACTACATCATGACGACAAAATAAGAAATGCTACTTATATTTGGATGGCAGCCAGAGACTAGACGTCTTTCAAGATCTGAGACTAAATCTGCCTTATCAAAACCCTTAAATGACCTTTTACGTGACTTTTTAACTAATTGTTTTATTTTGCAGTTCTCACCTGTGTTCTGCCGTCAGGTCTCTGTGCTTCGTTAAACGTTGTGCAAATTTCTTTCTCCTGGACAACAGAATGACATTGGATGAACAAACTAAAATTTAGGGAACACCTGCAATTTTGAACTTAATTATGGTGTCAAAGAATTGCTCACCTGATCCACAGGAATGCAATGAGCAGCAAGAGAAGAAGAAGAAAAGCAGTGACTGTTCCAGCAGCTGCAGAGTTCAATTTACCTGGACGTGAAATCATTAAGTAGACGTAGGTTGGTTCGGTAACTACAGGTGAATATATTACTCTTGAATTTCCTACAAGTCTTCTGTCAAGGATTATTTTCATCTTCAAACCGTTTATTGGTTCCTTGTCACATCTGCATTTGCAATTACTTATTCAAGTTTGTGCCACCCATTTGCATAGGTTGGATGTTGTGTGTTTTATTCAAGGCAGATACAGCATGTTTAGTCTTTACAAGCCACGCACTAACGTGGTCAAGGATGTGTCATGAACTGCTATCGACTAACAGTAGTTAAATGTAGAACAAAATCTGTAGTAGGTAACTTGGCGAATTCAATAAACTCACTTGTTAAAACAGTCAGGTGTACACCTGAGTTCTGGCGTCCTATCGGGTTCTGGGCTTCACAGGTAATAATTCCCACTGTGTTCAGGTCTGATGTCAGTGATGGTGAAGATCTGTCCTGAAGCTTTTGGTGAGTCTTCATTCTCCTTGTACCAGGTATAATTAGCTGCTGGGTTAGAATCACTGCTACAGGTCAGAGTCACTGAACTACCGTCCACTATCTCAGCAGAGGGACTCAGTGACACTGAGGGAACCTTTGGAGGACGTTGTGAAGAGTGAAGAACCTAAAAAGTAAGATTCATAATCTGTTTTACATTTCACATTAATGAAGACGTCCTCAGATGTCCTCCTCCCCAGCTCGTTCTCAGCTATACAATAATAGTCCCCAGAGTCAGAGGACCGGATGGAGCTGAACACGAGCTGTGGTTCACTGACGAGTTGAAGCTCTGGGTTTCCATTCTTCTTGTACCAGCTGTATTTAGCTGCTGGGTTAGAATCACTGCTACAGGTCAGAGTCACTGAACGACCCTCCACTATCTCAGCAGAGGGACTCACTGAGATGTTAGTGACACTCGGACCATCTGGAAAAGTCAAACATAGATGTTTGTAGCATCTAAAACTGAAAAATGGAAAAGGATTTATTTAAAAAAATAAATAAATAAAACATGTTTGACTTCACAGGTATCAGCTGCTGGGTTAGAATCACTGCTACAGGTAATTAAGACATGTTTGGATACTGATCTTATCATTGGACCATCTCCCAGTTTGTTCTCAGCTGCCATTTAGTGATTTTAAACAGTAGTTTAGTATCCAGAGTCAGACTGGACTGGATGTATCTGAAGACAAGCTGGATGTATCTGAAGACAAGCTGTGGTTCCGCACTGAGCAACTTTTGGTTCTTGTACCAGGTGTATTTAGCTGCTGGGTTAGCATCACTGCTACAGGTCAAAGAGACTGAACTGCCCTTCACAATGTCACCAGTGTTACTCAGCAACACTAAAGGAACCTTTGGACCATCTGTGAGATAAACAGAGATGGTAACATTTAAATTTCATTTACAGAATATAAACGTATGGTTAATTGTTGCTGTCCAAAGCACTGAACAAACAAAGACCTACTTTGTGTGTGTGTGTGTGTGTGTGTGTGTGTATGCTGAGATGGGTTTTATTTAGGGAAGAAGAAATTGACTTCTTTGGTGTTAGCATATTTGAAGATGAGTGAGAAATTGCTCAAAAAAAAGTTTGTAAGTAAGTTTGTCTTGAAAGTGTGACATTTTGTTCAGTGCAAACTGTACATATCTAGGGATTTTATATATTAAATATGTGTTATCGAAGGTCTAGTAATCACTGTTTTGCTAAATATCTGGCTTCTTGGTTATTAATACATATTAAACTGCACATAGTACATGTATATAGTATAGTAGTTTTATCCAAGTTCAAACCAACATCCAGAAAAGAATTACTCACACACTGGGAGAGAGCGGTATCGCTCATATCCCTCAATAGCACAGGAATAACTGTCTGCAGGATCGACATGTCCAGTATAAGAAGCTGAAGATTGTGCACGTATTTTCTTTTCATTTTTGTACCAGACAAAAGAACAACCAGGAGGAAGACAAGTGCTGTGACAGAGCACCTTTGGACCAACAGAAGACCAGATCACTTGGACCTGTAAATCTGGATATGTCAATTAGGAACAGAAATAAAAAATTCTTTCAGGAACAATAGAACTTAATAGTGTCCAACACAAGCAACTGAACTGAGGTATAAACAGGGTTTAATGAAAAGTCAGTGACTGTGACCTAGTTGGACTCGTCTCTAACCGTAGACACATTTTAATACTCTGCATAGTTTACTCTGGACATCTACCCATCCCTGTGTCCTTTTTTAATACTTATTAGTTAAATATTATGTATGTATATATATACACACACACACACACACACACACATATATACATACATACACACATACACTCATATATATACACACACACACACACACACACACATATATACATACATACGTACATACATATACATACATACATACATATACTCATATATATACACATATACATACCTGTGACAGTCAGAGTTGTACCAGGGAAACTGCTCGTCCATTCAAAGTCCCGTGTTCTGAATGTGAAGTGATACTGGGCTGAATCTGTCTCTCTCAGGTCAGTGATTGTCAGAGTGGAGCGTCCTGTCTCTGTGTGAGAGACCTGACACGACCTGAATACTGGGAGTCTTTACTAAGATCCTCAGGCTGTGAGGGATTCTGCCACTGATGACGACGGTCAGACTGAACCAGAAATTTGTGGTTATAAATCCAACACTGGTGTAACTAGATGAAATGTTCATGGATGAACCTTTGAAGGCACAGATGCTTCTGTCAGTGTAAATCACTTTGTTACAGTATTGATCATCAACACCTGAAAGATAAAACATTTTTAAACATTTAGAAATGTCAATATATTTGTGCTACCAACATGTCAGATATAATCAATCTAAAAGGTCCAGAGTCTGTATGTCATTTGGTCATTCTCATTGTTACACTTTGAGGACATTTTGTAGGTATAAAATTAAAAGTAAAGTCAGACTGATGGACAGACTGAGTTTTTGTTGTAGGTTTAAACAGAGACTAAATACACAACTATAAATCATGTTAAAATCTGCAGTGATGTTGTTCAGGTTTTAATCCAGTCAGCAAAGTCAAAAAGAAACATATTTAAAATTCACATTGAATCAGTGATTTTAAAGTTTAACAGACTGAGACACAGAAACATCAGATAATGTTCAGTTAGTGGAAGAAACTGTGAAGGAAACTCACACACTGAAGGAGAAGGGAAACCCTCATGTCCTTTGACAGCACACGAATAGCTGTTGGTATAATAGTAATAAAGAGATATTGATATTTCTTCCTGATTTCTCATTTTTTCTCCATTCTTGTACCAGATGTAGGAAGAATGAAGTGGTAGACGACAGCTGCTGTGACACTTCAGTTCATATCCAATAGTTAATCGTCTGACTATCACCTGCAGATCTGGATCTTTACAGAGACACAGTTACACACGAAGATGAATTACATAAATGAATAACTGAAATTACCAGCAATGAAAGTTTTAAAGTACAAAATGTATTCATGTCAATTTTTCTTCAGTTATTACAACAGCTACATGACACATACACGTCATATACAAAGAGCAGTGCAACATCAGTCTGTGCTGATCAGTACCTGTGACAGTCAGAGTTGTACCAGGTAAACTGCTCGTCCATTCAAAGCTCCATGTTCTGAATGTGAAGTGATACTGGGCTGAATCTGTCTCTCTCAGGTCAGTGATTGTCAGAGTGGAGCGTCCTGTCTCTGTGTGAGAGACCTGGACACGACCTGAATACTGGGAGTCTTTACTAAGATCCTCAGGCTGTGAGGGATTCTGCCACTGATGACGACGGTCAGACCGGAACCAGAACTTAGAGGTTATAAATCCAACACTGGTGTAACTACATGAAATATCCACGGATGAACCTTTAAAGGCACAGATTCTTCTGTCAGTGTAGGTCAATTGGTAAAACGAACTGCCAAGGACACCTGAAAAATGAATTACTTATAATTATCAATGCGAAAACAATGAATGCTGCAGACTGGGTTGACAGTTTATAAAATACAATAACTATTAAAATAAATCAGTCACAAGTCAGAGCATGCTGATGAGCGTGTAACTCACACACTGAAGGAGAAGGGAGATCCTTGTGACCTTTTACGGCACAGGAAAAGCTGTCTTGAATTTTAATGTAGTCGGAATGAGAAAATGTATTTTCCTTCATTTTCTGTTCATTCTTGTACCAGATGTAGAAAATGTGACCAGGTTTGTGATGAACCTGAACTTGTACACGGCTGAATCGCTCACTCTCAGGTCTATTACTGTCACAGTGCAGCTGGTCCTGTGACAGTGATACTGCACACGGCCTGAAAACCGAGAGTCTGCTCTCAGGTCCACAGGTTCTCCATCATTCGATTTAATAAACCAGAATGTTTGCTCAACTTTAGCATCAAGATCATTCATTCTGGACGGGGGTTTGTAAGTTTATGTCCACTGTTGATCCTTTTAAGGCACAGACCTGATTGGAAGTGTAAGTCACTCCCCAGTCATTCGCGCCACGCATCACTGTAACGTCACAATCAAACATCAGAAGAGAGACATGACTGGATAAATGAAGCACAAACAGCTTCAAACTATTACAACTATGAAAGTTATGATAGAGAAACTGGTCATGCAAATTAGGAAGCAAAAAGGAGTGAAAGGAATTGAATTTATACAAAAACCTAAGGTATGGATTTTACAGTAGCAGTAGTGTGAGCACACACTACCACAAATACAAAAGCATGCAGTAAATCAAAATTCAAGAATATGAAAACAAATATGTCCTATAATCCATAGGGGTTATTGACGGCGATTGAAGCTGAATAGTCTCTAACATCAGAACTATAGAAGTTAGGACAGTGTCATACAGATAATGGTTTTTCTCTCAAGTGCCCCATTTGCCAACCCCAAACCTATCTAAAGTTTAGTCGTTTGATGGTGAATTTACTTTGCTGCAGCCAGTCGTGCACCCAAAGGTGGACACTGTCACTGCCTACAGTCTGTCTCATTAAGTCATAATCATTTCCTTGCTGTCCAAGTGTCACTGGGGACCTTTTAAAGGGCGCACTGTACTGGTGGTAGCGCCACGCCGCCACCCCCTCTGCTGTAGTCTGTGGGAACATCAAAAAGACCAAGTGGCTGAGTTCTGCTTGTGTAGGATGATACCAAAGTCACTTTCAGCTGTATAAAGGTTCAGCTGTTTGAGGGTCAGGTTTGAGCTGGCACGACACCTACAGGGTTTTTATAAGTAAGCTGGTTTAAGTGTTCTGAGTGCCGATCTGAACTCCTGCAACACAGACGATGAGCAAGTCTGCCACAACCCCTCTGTGCATGTTTATACTCTTCATCAAAACCAAGACAACATCAAAATAGATTCACTGTTTCTTCTTCAAACAACAGTGGCATAAAAATCAAAGGGAACAAATTATATTTCTCATGGCTACGTAAAAATAAGAACCACCTGTTTTAAAAATCGGATGCAACAGGAAATGGTTGACACAATCATAGCAGCATTACCAGAAGTGTGTCGGCAGTCTGAGAGTCCGCTAGTAGTCAGATGTGGACTGTTCTAGCCTTGTTTCAACTTCTCAGTGACCCATGACATGTTCCACTGCCCAGCACCCAAACCAACCCCACAACTTCATTTCACAGTTACTTCTCCTAACCTAGTGACTTGTACAATACTTAACACATTTAGAAGGAAGTAAGAGTTTGGAAGTCAGGGTGTGGTCCAGGTCTGTCTGGTAGATAATAACCAGCCTTGGATTTCATAACACGTTTTTGCACAGAGGAAGATGAATACACATCACCTGGTTTCAGTTTGACTGTGCGTTTGCTGCAGTAAACATTTTTCAGTAATGCCATATTATCACAGGCCACATCATTAATGAGTATTTTTAAGAGTCCATGCTTTGTATCTGTGCCTTCTTTTAGATCGACATAAGGCAGTTATTTCTATTCAACAGAGCATAAGACCAGTACAGGCAGTAGCTGAATATTTTACTTTTGAGCAGAAATACTAAAACAAATACCCCTTGACTTAGAAAAGGAATGTTTAAAACCAATATGGTATTTAAATCTTCTTGATAGGATTTGTCTAAAATGTGCAGCGTTTCTTGAGCAATCTCTTAAAAGGTGAACTCTTTGTTGCTTATTATTGATCTTAACGTTGGAGAAAAGTAGGAAGTTAAAGAGAGGAGTTAACAACCGCTCGCGTGTGAAAAGATCTGATCGTTAAAATGTCAGCTTGTCCAATCATCTTACGTTACTTAAGGAGACAGGAGGAGGACATGTGTCCATGTGTCTCAAAAGAGGAGCTTGCAGTGTTCGAAGGGTCAGTAAAATAACGAGACTGCGACACTGCACTTCACCAACGAGAATATCAGGCAGACTATTTTTTGCTTGTGTTACAGGTCTGAGGCGTAAAAAGAACAGACTCTGCATGGTTTGCTGCCTGTGGTCAGGTCAAGAGCGTGAAAGTGCAGAGACATGCAAAACAGTGAAGTGAAACTCTCCGCTGTCAATAAGTGGAGTCTTGACAAGTTTAACTAGTGTTTGAGAAAGGGCGATGCGAGGCCCAAAATATATCAGCAAGTCTTTTTTTTTTGCAAGTAGAGAAAAAAATTTTATGTTTTTTATATTTCGTAAAGGAGGACTCCATTTTGTCTTGCACTCTATATTGTTCAGCACAAACCAGAGCCTCATTTTGTACAGCATACACCACATGGCTGTACACCTGACACGTCCCGCTTCACCAAATTTCCCTAATGTTTAGTACAATTTTCTTCTCAGGAGATGACTTAGTTCAACTCTACTGAGCCGAATCCAAGTCTAATACAAGTGCCAGGGCCTGGTGGTTTATTAAAATAGCAGGATTTTAAAGGCAAATAAAACAGCCGACCATGATATTCCAGTAACTAACTACAAATAATTACATAGCAACTGTGTGGTCTAACAATGTGCTAAGTCTCCCCAAATGTAAATGTAGATGTACAGTACCTGCCACAGTGAGAACAAGCATGAACCCTGCTGTTAAACTCATGGCTGCTTTGCTTATGTCTGTTAACAGGTTGTTGCAGGTTAAATACTGCTCAGCTTATCAGTTCTATGAATCACTCTGCTCATAAAACAGAAGGAAGTGGTCTTCAGAGAGAATGGGTCTCTGAAATCTGTTCTGGGTTCCTTCCTCTTTAGATAATTATCATGCATGAATTAAGAATCTGCCCTTTCTGTTGTTCTGCAAACATTCTGATATACTGTGTATAGTGTGAAAAGGAGCTTGATTGTACATTGAGCATTGAGAGTTTTTAGGGGCTTGTGGAAACTTTGATTTTCACAGAGCCCCCACAGCTTGCCCTCTGCGGGTTAGAATATAGGTCAGGATTTATTTTGTCTACAAAACGTCTCTGGGTTAGTCTACATGAATTGGGCTATTTGTAAAAATGCATTTCCTTGAATCTTTCATTTTTACTTGTGGATGAACCAACTGTGTTCATTGACAGTTTTCAAAGACATCTTGGGCCACGCAGTAATTTCTGCTACAGAAACGTGTTGTTAATGCAGCGCTGCCTGAGAGCCAGAAGATCACAACCCGTCAGTATTGGTTTTGGCCTTGTCTCTTGCCTACATTGAATTCTTCAGACTCTCTGACATAGCTGCTTTTACCTCCTGTAGATGATGAAACCCCCAAAACTCCCCAAGTGGTAACTCCAAAGTCTAAGCAAAATGTACAATTTTACTAACTGCAGCAGCCTCAAAATTAGGATGGTTTGGTGTCAGAGTGTGTGTCAGCCACACAGGTAATATCCAGGTTTATACTTTTTTGGATGGTAACTAAAAAAAAAAAAAAATCAATCCAAAACTCCATAATTAGCAGTAGAATTATGAGAGAATTGGGCTGTGTCAACCAGAGAATGCATCTAACTAAAACAAGCTGAAGAGTTCACTGCTATTAGACTGGGAGGTTAAACATTAATGGATACAAATTATTTTTGGTTTAAATTAACCAGCACGACTAATAAAATTCCGTAACTAATCAAAAGTGATAATGTTGCTCAATTATAAATTTCTTTGCTCAGTTTTCAACAACTAAAAGACATTCTCCTAAACACTATTGTAATTGTACAGTACCTAACAACAGAAAATTAAGAAAGTGGTCTGAAAAAGTTGCTGTGATAACAGCTGTGAAGACCCGCCCACGGCTACTTCCTCTTTATATTATTATCATCATGCATAAACAGCTGAATGTGTATCCCCAAGATGCAATAATTTACTTTTTCTCCAGTGGTCTGCAACTTGCATATGAACTTCCTAATATTCTGCAGAGCATGAAACAAGCTAATTTTGTGGTTTGTTACTCAACACAATACCCATAAGACAGAGAACAACTTTACATCAGTGGAACATATAAAAATGAAAAAGCATGCTTGTTCATCTCCCTGCTGGAATCAGCTTTAACAGAATATTTTATATTTTGAAGCCTCATTGTTCTCACAATAATTGTCTCTATTGGTCAGAATTATCTGAGTTTCACTTTTCACTCATTTTCGGAGTTAATCTATAGCCATAAAAGTTGATTGTCTGCTAACCAACTGCTTTTCAGTGATTTTGCTTCAAGTGCAATAACCGTGCCAGTCTTCTCGTGCCCGCACTGCAAAACTAAACTTCCTTTCCTTCAAACGTCATAATAAAGTAATGCAAAAAACCTGATCAATGTATGACGCAGTAAATGCAGCACACGCTTTGACCCTATATTACCATTGTTAACAGCATAACCTGCCAGGTAAAGACAACTCTATTTATTTAATAAAATATACTGCGTTTGAAGAAAATATAACCAGATGGTTAAATCATTGTGAGATAAACTACAGGTTTAGAAATAATCAGTTTATAGCCAGCTAGCTCGTAGCTATCACTAGCTTGTAATGATTCAACAGAAAATCTTCCAGTTGAGAAAATGCATAGAGGAATATTCATGGTGAAAACAGATGTTAATGCATGGAAAATGATTTACTAGCACTGGAAGTATAATATTAGATCCCAGTGTACTGAGATATATTTGTTTCTGGCTTATCACCCTGAACAATATAACCTGTTGGCAGTAATTGATTATTAAACATTGTGGTTTTTTGCTTGTTACTTGTTACAATCCTGTGATTTGTCTCTTTTAAAATGTCACAGTGGAAAAAAAACGATCGGTCATTTGTGCAACTTTCATGTCCTTTGGTTTTTGTTGACTGTACTGTACAATGCAGATGGATCCTCCTCAGACCCTTCACTTAATCTGTGAACGAAAACAGATTATTTACAAAGGAATAAAAAAAAAAGAAAAAAACAAGAATAAAACTAAAATTATTGCAGACCCACCTTGGGGTAGCGCTCTCGCTCTTGACCAAAGTGTAATCCACATCTACCTCTTCATCTCTACTGAGTTGAGCTGTCCTGACGTTGGAGTACAGAGGATCGTCCTGAATTTTAGAGAACGTTACAGTGGTGTAGACGAGGTCTTCCTGCTGCTCTGCCGGTTCTCTCTGTACTGTGTCATATTCTGGACCTACATTTAGCTGAAGGGTAAGTATTGCATAAGTTTAGGTCCAAAGGAAAGTTGTAGGAAGAGAGTTTTATTGCATTGTAAAACAAAATGACCATATAGCAGGGGGGTTAAGGATTACTGGTGCCACTGTGGATCCAACGGCAAACACTGATTCGTGGATGACCCAGTAGAACTCATAAGTCACTGTCTCCCACCATTTATTTATAAAAATCTTTGTTCACAAACGCAGATGAAAAAAAAATTACATTACAAATACACAATTACATTACATAAATACATTTTGCTACATCTCTCAGCAGAAAATGACTGCACTGAAAATGAATAGGGTTGAAAACAACTCAGTGATTGAGACCTTTCACTACAGCTTTATCAAAAGGTAAATTAATGGTTTGATCCTTTAAAAGAAGAGTTTTCCCCTTGTCTGATTTGAAGTTCAAGGGAGTTATAAAGACTATACAGCCCAATGAGGCAAAATGGACTTGACCACGATAAAAGATGAAGGTAGAAAGAGAAGGTTCACTCTGGATAAGGAAGGCACCCAACAGGAACATGAGGCATTAATTGAATAATGGACTAATAACTGAACGTTTCCTCACCTGTGCAATTTTGCTCGGACGCTCTCTAGGCCCAGGTGGTTGTCTAGAGGAGCTCTTTTTTCTAAAAAGAAATTTGAAGAACCAAGAAACAAATCCCCAAATTATACTATAACATAACTGTTGGAATGTTAAATGTTAAAACTGAACTACTTACCGAAAAAATAGAAAGACAGAGAGGAACGTTACAACCAGAATAATAGCAGCCACTGATCCAGCAGCTACTGATTTTATTGAACCTGAGAAAAAGGAAACAAACAGAAGCACAATAATTATGAAATTTCTGTCAGACTAGTGAAGCTACAGAACCAGGTTGCAATATTAGAGGTGTTGATTGGCACGTACAACAGAATGAACAATAATAAAATAAAGTGTGCTGTAAGAGCGAGAGCATAATTTACTGTACTTGTCAATACAGTAAGATGTAAGGTGGAGTTCTGACGTCCTCTTGTGTTCTGGGCTTCACAGGAATAATTCCCACTGTGTTCAGGTCTGAAGTCAGTGATGGTGAAGATCTGTCCTGAAGCTTTTGGTGAGTCTTCATTCTCCTTGTACCAGGTATAATTAGCTGCTGGGTTAGAATCACTGCTACAGGTCAGAGTCACTGAACTACCCTCCACTATCTCAGCAGAGGGACTCACTGACACTGAGGGAACCTTTGGAGGGTCTGGAGGTGAGGAGTTAACAGCTCATTAGTTAAGTACCGTTTTATCAATCAGTAGCTAATAGTTAACAATGGAGCCCGAGACAAAGAGGTTGTCATAAATTATTGAGATAATCTGTAGGTACATACTGTACAACAATCAGTCACAATACTAATGCCATTTGGTGGTCTTAATGTAAAAACATGATACAGCTTTTATAAAAATATTATGAAGTAATAAAAGATGGAGGGAAATTGTAGGTTAACCACCTGTCAACATATGAATGGGTTGAAATCAGCTCCACCTTTACAATGCTTACCTTTGCTTTTTTTTTATTAATGTACATACTTGACATATTCCCCATAAACAGTGTAGTTTAAAATACACCGTTTTAATAATGGAATACTTTATGTAACATGCAGATTTGAAGCAGCACTTTAGCTGTAGGCCAATACTTTTACTTGAGTACTTCTACCGCCCATGGTGTCACATTTTGATGTGTAGCTGCAGACTATGACTCTATCAAACCATCAGTGGTGCTAATAAACTCAAACCTCAAAAGTCAGTCAATTTAGAAGTAGGAAAAGGCCCTTTCTAAATTGGCATTTGCACCTTGTTGATACAGTTATGTCTACAGTACTAATATGGAGTGTACTTTGTTACTTACTTTGTGTAGTGTATTTTTTGTCTGTTTCTCATAATCTGGTTATTTAATTGCTTCTCATTTGTTTAGCAGCATTTTGTTGCCTTGATTGTCTTGGAGTCTATTGAGTCAAATTATCACGGAAAGTCCCACGACTCGACAAATTCTAAGTCTAACTTTGGCATAAATAAAGCATTTTTGTACAACAGAGTTAATGTGTCACTCACATTTCACATCAATAAGAATGTCTTCAGATGTCGTCCTCCCCAGCTCGTTCTCTGCTGTACAGCGATACAGTCCAGAGTCAGAGGACTGGATGGAGCTGAAGACCAGCTGCTGTTTTTTACTGAGCAGTCCCTGGTTCTTGTTGTCCCATGTATGATTAGCCGGTGGGTTAGCATCACTGGTACAGGATAGATTCACTGAACTGCCCTCCACTATCTCAGCAGAAGCACTCGCCACTGTTACACTCACCTTTGGAGCATCTGGAGAAAAAAAAAAAAACTAAATTAAACATCATTAACCTGGTCTGTCTTAGCTGTTAAAGTCCAGTTTATTTTTACGCTGTCCACGTACGTAGTCAAGTACAGTTCTGTAGGCATATAGTCTGGATGTAGGTAAAAGAGTCATAACAGCCTGATCTGAATTTTTTTTTATATCAATATATCTACCTAGGAATATATGTAGGTGTACCTCGATACCCATCTGTATTTATGAATGTAGCACCAGTACCCCACTCACAATTCCACTGCAGTTACTCAAAAGTGTGAAACAAAGACACATACAGGTGTCATTCATACACGACTAACTGATAAAGAAAATAACAGACACACCCACCAGTGAGATGCAATTATTTCAAAATCACAATAGGAAGCTCATGAAATTTCGATAATAAGTGAAACATTTTGGTTGTAAATGCAAGTCCTCCGTGACATCTATGTCATCACAAAGTGGTGTAGACTCACACACTAAAGGAGAGCGGAATCCCTCATGTCCCTTAAACGCACAAGAGACGACGTCTCCAGGATAGAACTGGTCTTTATAGTACATTTCTTCCAGGCTTATTTTCTTCCCGTTCTTGAACCAGACATAAGCAACGTGACCATCTGGGCTGCAGCTGCTGTGACACTTCAGCTCTGCTTCAGTGAAAGACTCATGTCGTCTTATTATTCTTATCGCCTGCACCTGCAAAGCTACGTGACAGTAATGTCATTGATCAAAAGTAACAAAGTTTAAAATACATTATGTTTTGAAAAAAACAATATACCTAAATTATAACTAACGTGCATAAGAACATCACCAATGAAATACCAAATAGCTTTCTGTATTCAATATTTATCAGTGCTGATCAGTACCTGTGACAGTCAGAGTTGTACCAGGTAAACTGCTCGTCCATTCAAAGTCCCGTGTTCTGAATGTGAAGTGATACTGGGCTGAATCTGTCTCTCTCAGGTCAGTGATTGTCAGAGTGGAGCGTCCTGTCTCTGTGTGAGAGACCTGGACACGACCTGAATACTGGGAGTCTTTACTAAGATCCTCAGGCTGTGAGGGATTCTGCCACTGACGACGACGGTCAGACCGGAACCAGAACTTGGTGGTTATAAATCCAACACTGGTGTAAGTAGATGAAATGTTCACTGATGAACCTTTGAAGACACAGATTCTTCTGTCAGTATAAGTCACTGTGTTGCAGGATTGACCACGAACACCTGAAAAATGAAAAACCTTTTAAAAAAGCTACCAAGGTGTCAGATAACATCAATTTAATGGTCCATAGTCTGTTAGACCAATACTTCATTAGACTTTAAGGATCCCTTAGGTAAAAAATTAAAAGTCAAGTAAGGCTGATGGACAGACTGAGCTTTTGTTACAGGTTAAAACGGAGATTTATTACACAACTATAAATCATGTTAAAATCTGCAGTGATGTTGTTCAGGTTTTAATCCAGTCAGCAAAGTCAAAAAGCAACATAATTAAAATTCACATTGAATCAGTGATTTTAAAGTGTAACAGACTGAGACACAGAAACATCAGATAATGTTCAGTTAGTGGAAGAAACTGTGAAGGAAACTCACACACTGAAGGAGAAGGGAAACCCTCATGTCCTTTGACAGCACACGAATAGCTGTCTGTTGAATAGTAAACAGATATTGATATTTCTTCCTGATTTCTCATTTTTTCTCCATTCTTATACCAGATGTAGGAAGAATGAAGTGGTAGACGACAGCTGCTGTGACACTTCAGTTCATAACTGGTATAATATCGTCTGACTATCACCTGCAGATCTGCATCTTTACAGAGACACAGTTACACACAAAGATGAATTACATAAATGAATAAAGGAAATTACCAGCAACGAAAGTTTTAAAGTACAAAATGTATTCATGTCAATTATTCTTCAGTTATTACAACAGCTACATGACACATACACGTCATATACAAAGAGCAGTGCAACATCAGTCTGTGCTGATCAGTACCTGTGACGGTCAGAGTTGTACCAGGTAAACTGCTCGTCCATTCAAAGCTCCATGTTCTGAATGTGAAGTGATACTGGGCTGAATCTGTCTCTCTCAGGTCAGTGATTGTCAGAGTGGAGCGTCCTGTCTCTGTGTGAGAGACCTGGACACGACCTGAATACTGGGAGTCTTTCCTAAGATCCTCAGGCTGTGAGGGATTCTGCCACTGATGACGACGGTCAGAACTGAACCAGAACTTAGAGATTATACGTCCATAACTGTTGTAGGTACATGAAATGTTCACTGATGAACCTTTGAAGACACAGATGCTTCTTTCAGTGTAAGTCACTTTGTTGCAGGATTGACCTTTACCACCTGAAAGATAAAAATATCCTTAAGGTAATTTCTTAATACCAGCACTGAGAGCATGTTCTGGGGCACAGCAGTGCAGAGTTACAATATATGTCAGTGGAAGACTGAGGTGCAAACCTACACACTGGAGGAGAGGGAAATTCCTCATGGTTCCTTAAAGCACAGGAAAAGCTGTCTGCAGGATCAAAGTGGCCTGAATAAAAATACAGTGTTTCCGCCTGAATTGTCTGTCCATTTTTATACCAGACATAGGAAGGACTAGTAGGTAAGTGACACCTGCTGTGGCACTCGAGACGTGAGGTGGAGTAGCTGTTCACCTGCACCTGCGGGTCTGTGAGGTAGAGACAATTATTTCTTTTACTGTTACTTTGTTTGTAACCATGGGAACACACACATTTATTTCTAGATGAACATTCAGATATAATTACCATGAAGGAAAATTTTACCTGTGACAGACAAAGTGACTCCGGGCTCACCGGTATATTTCCCATTGTAACGGTCTGTGGTGAAGCGGAACTTGTAGACCGCCGAGTCGCTCTCTCGGAGGTCTTTGATTTTAAGAGTACAGCTCTTACTAATACAATAGTACTCCACACGACTCCTGTAGTGACTGTTCCATTTCAGAGGCACGTGCTCATCACCACTGGTTTCAGTAAACCAAAATTCTGTTTTTACTTTACCGTAGGTTTTCATGGATGTGTAGCTACAGCTTATTTCTACTGTTGATCCTTTTATAGCACAGATCTCAGTAGAAGAGTAAATCACTGCCCAACTTTTCAGACCTTGTACCACTGTAACACAGACGACAGAAATAAATTAACAAAAACATTACAAGACATACTTCAATGTGTTCTTGTGCTACATTACATACTTGCATATCAAATCTAAATTGGATTTTTGTTTCCACTTTAAGTCCTTGACATAAACACCATCTTTTTGTACAGTCATAGAGTAGAGTACTGACTCATATTGCTTTAGTGGGCGCTTAACGAGAAGAAGACCTTCATTATGAGGGACTTTTTTACATCTGGTGTGTGTGTCTGTTGGGGGGGTGTTAAATTGTCTGAAGTTTCAGTGACATTTTGTTTATAGCAACAGGGAGATAGGAAAATGTAAAAGCTGCCTAGTGTTTTATGAAGAGAATTTAAACTGCGAAAAATAAGCAGATTTATTCTCTAAAGCGAGGCAGGACATCAAACACAGTGCAGCGAAGGAACAAACGTGAAGATGTGCAAATTAATAAAACGTGTACTGAATATGTTTACAAAAAGGCAGAACACCACATGTGTAAGAGGTGTGGAAAATGAAACACTAATTTACTAATTTAATTGCTTTCACTTCTGTGGCCAGGCTGCTGTTTAGAGTGTGAATAGAAACTAAAGAAAATGCAGAACAGATCCTGTCACTGTCACGCAGACTTATTCTGGAGAGAGAAATACAGAAACTACAGAATTGTTGTAACTCTCAATTATTGAGATATGCAGAAAATGCATATTATAAAATATAATTTCAACAATTTTCTAAATATGTTCCTGTTTACTACTACCTGTTGGATATTGATAACAAAGCATCTTGATTTGGACTTAAAGACAATACTTGAGTTATTTTCATTTCTCTATTGTGCATATCAGTGATTCCCTCATGGTGCAGAACGCTGGTCAGGTTTCTGCTCGCCTTTTTCCAAAGACCGAGTTTTCAGGACGTAATGACTAGCATTGCCTGGTTTCCAACACATTTCACAATATCACAAAACAAACCTTTTTTAAACCCCTGCACGCTGACCCCCTTATAATATAAATACAGAAGTACGTTACCTGAGAAAGAGAGAAGACAGACAACAAAGACGCTCACTGATGCGATCATAGCTGCTCCTTAACGTGTGTTAAGTCACGTAAAGCAAATATGCACTAGAAATAATGTCAGTTTAAGATTTCTGCATCAAAAGATGAGGATGCTCGTCTTCTGTGGTTGGAACAATTGTAATGATCAACCAAGCTCTTAAAGGCTGCTCTGCATTTCTTCCTCTTTTCAATATGCATAAGCATACACCCTGTAAATTCCCCAGGCAGACCTATAGAAAAGATTCTTACTGTTTTGCAAAGGATGCAACAACCGTCAAAATACAGTTACTAGAAATTATTGGCTAATTTTGTAGTCTGGTCCTAGCATTCCATCTTTTAACCTTCCTAAAAATAATAAAGAAAAAAAAAGCTATTTACATCGCCAGTCCATGTGGTACCAGGGCCATAACTAGAGATGTAAGGGAAACACTGTGGTCTGGGGATACTGAGCAGACTAAAGGAGAAATTGAAAGTCTGATGAGAAATGTAGCCGTGATTTTACCATAGCAAAACAAACAAACAATCTTGTTGTATTTACTCTGTTCCACTATAATCCCAAAGATGGTTGTCTAACTGAGAAGAGCTAGACTTTTGTTTATAAGCCCACCACATCTGTAGAATTTTTGGGGTGGATTTGGGTTCATGAGTTCATGTGACAAGACAAGAAACTTGTTCATAATACAGATGATCTAGCTGCTTTTAATTAGTAGTGTTAATTTGAAGTTCTCAGGAGCTAGAGTTCAGCAGGTTCAGCTGAAAGCTTGTTAATGGTGTTTTGCTACCTTCATATTGGATCAGATATTGGAACTTTGTCATTCAAACTGCTGTGATTCAAATAAACCACAGAGGAAGGTGCTGCACAGTTGCTAATCCAAACTACAAGCCTGCTTACACATTATGTGCACGGTATCTGCAAAGAGGAGAGAAGAGTTGAAAAGAACGCCATAAAATTAGTTGCATCCACAATAGTTACACACACGGCTAAAACTACTTATGAAATCACAAGGTGGCACTATAAGGCAAGATAAAGAAAGGGGAAATCCAATGCAGTCCTTTCAGGAATTTGTGATGCTGCAATTACCAATAGAGTCCCATAGACATGAGTCCTAGAAGCCAGTAAGCTTTTTACATTTGAGCACTTCTGGTTCCCTTTTCCTGAAGACAATGGGGTCTAATGAATATGTTTTTAGTTAAAAGCCTGAAATAAAGTCTGTAGTTTGGACAAGGTCAAGAGATTTTCATATTTTATTCGCTGACAAAATCAGTAAATAAATATCCCATTTTTAAGCTTTTACATGTCTTAAGCAAGGCAATTGCTAATAAGTAGCTAAATGGACTAACGAGGTTGTTGGGAACATCCAACACTCATTTACTCACTAATCTGTCTTTGTAGCTTCGTTGGGGCACTTGTAATCACTTTCTTATCACGGCATTATAAGAAGAAAGGCGTCCGTAGAAGAGCCAAATCAAAATACAGAGTGGAAGTTTAGTGGTGGTGACAGTGTTTCTATCGTCCACAGACCACAGGGTCAGTGGCTCAATTCCCGGTCCCTCCATGCTGCGTGTCATAGATTCCTTGGGCAAAACACTGAACCCCAGGTTGCTCCTGGTGGGCCAGGTGAGCCACCTGCGCAGCAGCCATCGCCATCATCTATGTGTATGTACCAAATTACTCTTTAAGTCGCTTTGGATAAAAGCGTCTGCCAAATGACTAAATGTAAATGTAATCAAACTCTGCCTCACAGCTGATCGCAATACATGCACTGTGGCTTATTTTTGGAGCAAATTTTCCTCTGTCAGTAGGCAGGCAAAATTTATTTATATAGCACCTTTCACAGATACAATAAAAAAGTGCTTACAAAATGTAAAAAAAAAATACAGCTAATGGAGATAGTCATCCAGTGAAATCTATTACATGGTTTGTACCTGCCGGCAAACTGACCAATAGATACGTGTTACCACTCGGTGGCAGCTAAGAGGAGGAGTTTGCAGGTTCCAGGAGTAATTTGAGAAAAGTCCCTTCAGGGTTAGGTTTTTTTATACAATCCAATCAACTGTGCAGAGCTGTAGATCTAGTCCTGGACTGTTTATGTGACCCCAATAATCTCACCCTCTCAACCTGTCGCTGCTTAGCCTTAAGCGATACAACTGGATGAGCAGTCAGGAATGGCATAAAGTTACAGTACATTCCCAACTAAGTACAACTTGTGCAGTAAAGTAGAACAGTGGTCAGCAGAGTGAAACTAGAGAAATGTAATGCAACAATGAAGTGAAACTCTACTCTGGGTTTTGCCTTTGTCAGTTTCCTTACTGTGACAGAAATGGCACACGGAGGGCAGAAATATATAATTAGACATAGCTGGTGTATTTGTTTCAGTTTTCCATAAATGGCAGACATACCTTCAGTCCAACTCTACTATCAAGACAAATGCAAAGGCTGTCAGGGATTCTGCTGTTGTGGCATTATTAAAACTCACTTGGGCTAACATGCATTGCTCAAAAAAATTATATATTAGACTTTTAGGTGAAATTTATGGAAAATATAAAAAGTTCATGCTACAGTGACATCATGTCATGAAATTAAAACATTTAAGTAGAAGCATGGAATAGTTAGAGATTGTTAACCTTTTTTTTTTTAAAGTTACTTTGCCTCAGGAATTGTGTGAATGCTGGCCATTCCAAGACGATGTTGGAGGTTAATACCCTGCATTAATACTGCACTGTACCAGCTGAATCAATAAAAAGCTCCACTCGCCAAACAAAGATGTGATCTTAAATGAAAACGCTATAAAAGAAACTTGCCAAGGCCTACTTCCTCTTTTTGTCATTATCATCCACAAACAGCTGAATGTGCATCGCCAAGAAAAAGAAAGTGATTCTTTGTGGTTCTGCAAACTTTACCACGTGGTGATTTTTAAATAAAAATGCTTAATTCAATTATGAACTAATAAATGGCCAATAGTTGGAAGTTTACATGAATACTGACTGTGCACACAGTACCATGTTTCGCTGTGTAGCTGAAGACTGCTCAGAACGGCCATGATAACCCTTGCCCCACAGTGCTGTGAAGTAGTATTTGCCCTCTTGCAGATTTTCACTTTTTTTGTATATTTGACACACCTAAATGATTCAGATCAAACTCATTTTAATATTACACAAAGATAACCCATGTAAATCCAAAATGCAGTTTTTAGATAACAATTTCATTTTTTTTTTTTTTTTTTTTTGGGGACAAAAGCTGTTGTTGTTCTATGTGAAAAAATTATTGCCCCCTAAACCTAATACAAATAACGAGATAACAAGGGGAACTAACACACAATAGGAGGTTCGGTGAGATGTCAGTGTGAGTGAATAACAGGTGACAGGTTAACATGCAGCGTGGGGCCTGTACAAACTTTAAAATGCTGCAATATTTTCAGAGCAACTTTTTTAGAGTTGGTTGAAATTCTAAAAATACCGGAAAAGTGAGGTCAGACAATTCTATTCAAGCCACAGTTGGCAGTAGGATCATCTGCATTTTCTCCAAATGTCTTCAGTTGACTGTCAGG
The DNA here is from genome assembly GCA_033026295.1 of Channa striata. Lineage (NCBI taxonomy): Eukaryota > Metazoa > Chordata > Actinopteri > Anabantiformes > Channidae > Channa > Channa striata. The sequence goes on from CM065188.1 coordinate 15,366,897, forward strand.
TCAACGTCACACATGCTGAACTGTGTGTGTCGGACTAACGTGCTCATTCCTTCCAGATGTTCTTTAGAACTCCAGACACTGAGAATCTACAGCAGCAGACTGACATGAAACACTAATCCACGTGACTTCATTTTAAAAATCTGATCGTTCAGTTTTGTTGCTGTGTGCACAAACTTTCCTGATGAAAACTCCCTAAATGACTTTTGTTTTGTGTTTTATAATTGGTCTGTTTACAATTTTACAGCTTGGTTTTGTTATAACGTCCCCTGTCATTTATTCTGAATCATGAACCTGGGAACCAGCGGCTGCTTCACGCGCCAAAACAAACCGCACACGAAGTTTTTTACTCACCGGGCCAGGATGCAGAGGACGGGGGCAGCAGACGGACCCCTGCCTGGTGGTCCACACGGTTTTACCCTCCTCTCTGATAAAGACAAACGTCCCTCTCAGTCACTTTAGTCAACCGAACGTTTACAGACTGTGTCACACCGAGCTAACGTTAGCTTTAGCTTTAGAAACACTTGAAAACGCCGTTAGCATGCTAACGCGCTGATTGGCTGTATACCTTCCAAAACCAACTCACCACGGGCGCCGTTGCGGGGGACGAGTAGGAGGATTCTAAGTACCCATGATGTTTGGGGGCCCACAGACACTAGCTTTTTAAATAATAAAATTATTAGCAGTAATATATGAGTTATCATAAATGTATATATGAAAGAATTACAAATAAGGCTAAATTTCGTCTTATTTCTGCCTCTCCGGTCAAATGACACCCCTCCTCCCATTTAGCGCATGGTTCGGTCCGTCCACCTGGATCCTGTCTGCTACCTGCTGAGTGAGATCGTGAGGTCGTCAACGGTTAAAGCAGCAACGTCCTTACGTTCAGACAAGCATAAATCCGGTCATAAGAAACGACAAGAAAAGTTTGTCAAAGCAGAGAGAGAGAACATCCGACATTTACTTACAAGTTATTTTAAATAGAAGGTTTCGTGTGTTCACAGAGGACGGAGCTTCCTTTGCAGTGTAATGTCAGCGCCACTTCCATAGCCGACAGTCTAATTTGCTAGCTCACGTTTTTTCACCACTCAACATAAAAATAATGTCATTTTGTAACATGTATGATAGTTAGTTCACTTAAGATGAGGTCTGTATATGTTCAACTCAAACTGATGCAGCATCGGCTTCACCTGCTTTTTCACACGATGTTGCCCAACTTGAGGCAGCAGGTCGTCAGTATGTCACTGAAATCCTGCATTTAAAAATCATGGGTGCATCACATTCTGATTATAAGAATTAATTTCACTATGATATGATTTTAATCTCTGTCATGGTCTTACTTAACTCATGATAAAATGAGTAATGTAAAGTAATAAGTATTTTTTCTATTTCCATATTAATAGAATACCGTGGTACAGAAGCTCCTGACAAGTTCTGAATGAATTATGTATTTTTTAGATATGCCAGATCCAGGATCTCGTCAATCGGCCTGTGAGGACATAGAAAGAGCTTTTAGAACAGCAGACGAAGCTCAAGAGGGAATCAGTAGAAGCAGCAGCTCAGATGAGGAAGAGGAAGACGAGAGGAGCTCACAGTTTAAGGGACAGAGGGACACAGTGGACACTGAGCCGCACGTCCACAGCTGTGGTCAGTATTATGGCTAAACTGCAGACAGATTTTGGAAATCTAGGTTTGAATATTTGGTGCAAACTGGATGAGGTAAAGGGCCCAACTTCAAATTTTTTCATAGGGCTCATAACTGCTAGCGACGCCCCTGCATCGCACATATATATTCACCTTCTATAACGACTGAGCGGCGGCTACTGCTACAGCTAAGCTAAAGCTTCTATAAAAGCGAAGCAAATTATACTTACGCCTGTTCAGTGGAGCAGAACTTACTGAAGACTCTTAAAAAAAAAAAAAAATCAGGCCTGGTAAATCAGAACCGAGTGACTGAAGCACGTTTATGGAGTTTTGACAAAGAGTTTCTGGAACCTTTAATATATGGAAATTACCGGTAACTTCAAAGAATAAACAAGAGCGGGACAGGTCGGGGGAGAAAAGTGGGCACAGGTGTGTGTGTGGGCGGGGCCGGAAGAGGGGGGCGTGGCAGAGCGTGATCAGCGCACTACAAACTGAGCGTCTTCCCATAGCCAGGACCGGTACCGGTACCGGGGTTTGAGACCCGCACATCGGTTTCCCACTCCCGACTCTTCCTTTTACTACAGGCCGCTGCTGTCACCGCACACAGCTCAACCAGCCAGGCCAAGGATTTATCCACCGGCATCTTTATTTAATACAATATCACATTGTTTAGACAAACTATTATAGTTAGTTTAACAAAATATAACTAAAGGGTTAAAAACAATGAACTGTGAAATAAGGCTTATAATGATTCATTTTAAACCAATGTCATTACCTCTTAATGATACAACAGCAGAATTTACAGTGGAGAAAAAGAGTAGAGGAATATTTACAATGCAGACGGAGAAGTAAAATAAAAATACAGCAAACGTGAGGACAATTATTAAAAAATACTCTTTACAGCGTGGGGAAATGTACCTGACAATACAGTGGAAAATAGTAGTGGAAGTACAATATTACATCCAGATGTCCTGGGATGTGTTTTTTTCAGACTTACCAGCCCTTTGCTCACCCTGAACACGGTAACCTGATAAATAATAATAAAAGCTAAGGCTGATATAAGTTTTATATATTTAGAACTTTATGGTTGTATTGTAGCTGTCATCCTTTTATAATGTGACTGTGGAAAGAAACGGATCGGGGATTTGTGTTATGTTCATGTCCTTTGGTTTTTGTTGACTGTACTGTACAATTCAGACGGATCTTCCTCAGACCCTTCACTTAATCTGTGAATGAAAAGAAATTATTTACAGAATAATTAGAAAAAATAATTAAAAGGCCCACAATACTAATTAATGAACAGGCTGTTCCAGTAAAATTATTGGTACCCACCTTGGGGTAGCGCTCTCGCTCTTGACCAAAGTGTAATCCACATCTTCCTCTTCATCTTTACTGAGTTGAGCTGTCCTGACGTTGGAGTACAGAGGATCGTCCTGAAGTTTAGAGAATATTACAGTGGTGTAGAAGAGGTCTTCCTGCTGCTGTGCCGGTTCTCTCTGTACTGTGTCATATTCTGGACCTACATTTAGCTGAAGGGCAAGTATTTCATAAGTTTAGGTGCAAAGGAAAATTGTAGGAAGAGAGTTTTATAGTTTATTTTGTAACACAAAATGACCGTATCATGAAACCTTTGAATTGTTCATGACAGTTATTATTCCATTAACTTAACCAATACTTCTCTTTGTTGTCAATGTTCTCATTTTTTAAACTAGCCTGATTTTCAAAAACGAAAAGGGAACTAGAGGCTTGAGGTTACTGCTGTTTACCAGTAGCAGTTAATAAAAGTCAAAGACTGTCTAATGGTAAATGCACACAATAAATTTATCTGACACACTTGTAATTTCCCTTCTCATTTAACCTTTCACACCCCCTCAGATGGTGGCATTGAGATGCTTGTGCAAAATGCTGGTCGGACAAATGGAAGCACTATGGGGTGTCCGGCAGTACTGTGACATGTCAGGAGCTGGGGTCAAACCACGAACCCGGAGAAATAACCTGCTGAGTTCAGCCTCCCACCATTCACAGGATTTACAAAGCCCTAATATGGACGTGTGTCAAAGTGCTTATCTATCAGCATTAGTGAAAACAGTGTCAATGCCTCAACGCCCAATTCACACACAGTGACGTGAATGGTTGGAAATAACAGGCTTCCATTTTGTTTCAAAAACATCTGGAGGAGTTTTTTTTTCCCTAAGCAATTTTCATTTGAAAATGATCAAAGGGTCGCAGGGACAAAAGGTTTTCATTTAGTGAGCAAAGTAGCCAGAAGGCGCATGAGGGGCAGGTGACTCTTCCTCCTCACCTGTTCAGCTCTGCATGGTCTCTCTCCAGGCCCAGGTGGGTTTTTGAAGAACTTCCTTTTTCTGGGATCGGAGAACAAGTAAAACAAATGGATCAAAATACATTACTGGTATAAACCAATGTATAACAGTAAAAGTGAACTGCTCACCTCATCAACAGGAAGACAGAGAGGAGAATAAGAACCAGAATGAAAGCACTGACTAATCCAGCAGCTGCTGATTTCATTGAACCTGGGGAAATAATAATAAACAAGTGATTTTCAGAATGTAGAATCTTTTGAGCTGCACAAATTAACGACTGACTTTATAGTCACTTCATCAAATCCTCGTCATTTGTCTTGTATTCTAGAACTGAGAAATTCAGGACTTATTGTTGAGAGTGATCCGATTGCTGGGGAGGCTTCATAAAGTGCAACAGATCTTACAGTATTCTTGATACTGTCAGAGGTTAGGAATTGCTGATCCTGCTTTGTTTGCCTAAGAATGGAAACTGTTTACGAGCCAGGAAAACCAGGCTGGACTCCTGCCGTTAACAATAACTCGCACAGTAAGCTAGTCCAAAAGTGGCGAGATGTAAGGGCAAGACTGACACTATGATGACAAGCGATGAATGTTGTTTGCCTGTGTTGGCCATTACAAACAGCTTTTGGCAGGTTGACAACCACAGCTGCAAACCTTTGATTCAGGAGTAACATTCCAAATACCTCAGGTCGTTTTAGGTTCACTACCATTTGATACATTTGCAGAATGTGAAGCATTTTGGTTCAATATCTGCACATTAAAAAAATATATATATATATATTGAACTTTACAGTAGATCGGAGCATGAGAGCCGGAGGGCAGGGAGCCTGGTGCAACACCACCGACCCAGGGTCAGAGTGACAAGAGGTTTGGATAAAGGTTAACCTACGATAACTGGATCACATATACACATCTATGTTCAAAGGGACGGCTGTAGGTAAGGCAAGTCGTTCATGGACCACAGGGTCAGTGGTTTGATCCCCAGTATACTGCTAAGTATCGTGGAAATCCATTTGGTTGTGCAACTTAATATCTCCAATACAAGACCACCCCACCGTTATTGGCATGACATGGAAAATGAAAAGGTAGCATGACACACAGTACCTGATGCTACACTTAAATGTAAGGTGGAGTTCTGACGTCCTATCGTGTTCTGGGCTTCACAGGAATAAATCCCACTGTGTTCAGGTCTGAAGTCAGTGATGGTGAAGATCTGTCCTGAAGCTTTTGGTGAGTCTTCATTCTCCTTGTACCAGGTATAATTAGCTGCTGGGTTAGAATCACTGCTACAGGTCAGATTCACTGAACTACCCTCCACTATCTCAGCAGAGGGACTCACTGACACTAAGGGAACCTTTGGAGGGTCTGGGGAAGAACATTTATAGAAATACAACAGTTATTCTAATCCCCCACTCCAACACTGCACAGTTACTTGCATCTTCTGTAGCATTTAGCAAAAAAGCAGTATTCATACTGTAAATTAAACTTTCATAAACTGGTCTTTTTTTTAATATAGCCCCAATAACAAAGCTGATAGAGGTAAATATTTTTATATAGCTACTTCAGAACATTACATTTTTTCTACCATTCTAAGTTCAGATGTTTAAACCAGCTCTTCATATGCCAAAGGTTATTGCTGATCTTCTGTACTTACAGTGGACATCGAGGCGCACAGGGGACAAGCTGCTCTGTCCATACTGATTCTCAGATTTACAGTAGTAGGTCCCACTGTCTTCTGTGCTGAGGGAGGTGAACTTATAGAAGCCCTCTGGTCCTTGATACAGTGTTTGGTTCTCCCTGTACCAGGTGTATTTAGCTGCTGGGTTAGAATCACTGCTACAGGTCAGAGTCACTGAACGACCCTCCACTATCTCAGCAGAGGGACTCACTGACACTGAGGGAACCTTTGGAGGATCTAGTGAAGGAAACATTCACAGCTCATAACCATTTGTTCATATGTTTGTTTTTAGGCATACATTACAGCAAGCTAAGAGCAGGAGCATGATTATTTTATCATATTCCCCTGTGGTTACTATGTTACCCACCTAATTTAGAAATCCTGCTCCAGTAAAAAAACTACTGTTATCAACCTTGACCAAGGTAATTCAAATTTAATCCTTATTTTTGTAGAGAATTACAATCACATTTTTCCATTAGGTCAAGATCATTATTCCCACTTAAATGCATCATCGTAGTCTCAAAGTATTTGCAGTTTTAAAATTATATGCAGGGAACCTAATTGGATACAACACTGGACAGCCAGTCATTGTCACACACACAGGAAAAAAAATAAAAATCACCGTAATAACAAACGGTGTGCTCTCTGCATTTTGCCAGGAGCAGACATCCTGTTTAAGTGACAGGATGTCCAAGGACAACACATACTTTTGTCTAATACATATTGTATGAGTGTTCATTTAGGTTATCCTAATTTTCTAAATTGCAATTTACAGTTCAAAGGGTAATGTTATTAGCCCCCCTTCCTGCCAGCAATGCCTGCACCTAAAGAAAAATACTAATAAAAAAAATGATTTTAGAACGTTTATTAATACCATAGCATGTTTATGTGACTATAACACAAAACACTAATTGTCTCTGTCTTTATGGCCTTGCAGTTGAGACCTGAAGGTCTTCAACACTCCTACTTTAAGCCCTTCAGAATTGTGTTGCGAGTTATTCCCTAATCGTCCAATTCTTTTTATGCTTCTCTATTGTGCGTAACCAGCAAAAAGGGGGCTTACACATTTCCAATGTGAAAACACCAAAACAGTCATGAACATAAATCAGTTTATTTCAAAAATACATCGACTCCTGTAGATGTTTTTGTACTCACACTGGACATCTATGAATACAGACGTAGAGTTTTTGCCAAACTGATTCTCAGGCTTGCAGAAGTACGTCCCTCTGTCCTGTGAGCTGGTGGATGTGAGATGATAAATGCCTTCTGGTCCACGTTTCACCTCCTGGTTCTCCTTATACCAGACATATGTAGCTGCTGGTTTAGCATCACTGCTACAGCTCAGAGTCACTGAACTGCCCTCCATGATTTTAGCAGAGGGACTCACTGACACTGACGGAACCTTTGGAGGATCTGGCAAATATGTTGTACCACATATTATTCTTAAGGGTATCACTAGTCAACAGTCATTTGACTATTACTAACTAGTATAAATGACTATGTTATGTAGTGTTTTTATTTAAAAGGTTTTATAACAAATGAATAGCGACTTGAATCCATTTTTCCTTCTAAAAATTCTACAGAGCTGATCAGCACAGTGTGAAGAGCTGAGGAGAAGATGACAGATGTGATGAAGAAAAAGTGACCTTAATAAAGGGTAACGGTAGAATAAAGTGGTGTGGCACTTACATTTTACATTAATATAGACAGAAGGCGATGTTTGTTTCTGCAGCTCGTTCTCAGCTGTACAGTAATATTGCCCAGAGTCAGAGGACTGGATGGATCTGAAGACAAGCTGTGGTTCTTTGTTGATCTCTATTTGGTTCTTCTTGTACCAGGTATAATTAGCTGCTGGGTTAGAATCACTGCTACAGGTCAGAGTCAGTGAACTACCCTCCACTATGTCACCAGAGGGACTCACTGACACTGAGGGAACCTTTGGAGCATCTGAAAAGATATGAACATGTATGACTGTATCTTACTGTAAAGACTCATACGATACCATAAATGACTGATTATATTAGATTCAACGCTGAGAGTCCCTTCAGTTTAGCTGCCAGAAAAAAAACCATTACTCACTCTGTCTTATTAACGACTTTTTTCTGATTACGAAAAACTTTCGTCCTGGGAAACGTTTTTGCTACTCACATTATAATAAAATACTTTTTACACCATCCCTACATACAGTTTCTTGTTATTAATGAGAAAGAGATGTATTCTGTTGTAACAGCACGTACCCTGGAGACTGTCATTCCGACAGCCTTACTACACTAAACATTTAGATCGTCATTTTATATATTCAACAAGCAATAACATACTTTCTGTCAGGGTGGCAGCGGGTGGAGCCAGCTGTTGCTGGGTGAGCTGCAGGGGTTCGACTTGGTCAGTTCATTTGTTGGTCAGAGCATCACCTTATCACCCCCGTCAAGTACACACACACACTGTATCAATGGGCAGGCTGAAACCTGGTACCAGTAACTGCAGTGTTGGTTCTGTGCTGTTGTACTCATGTTATGAAGCTGCTCCAGGATTGCATTGTCTTAATTATATATATGTTTCTATAATAAAGTGATGCTGTAGCGACCTGTTTCAGAATTGGCCAGCAGAATGTCACCTATGGTGTGAATAAGTGTGAATGGTTTTCTGTGATGGAGACGTGACCTGTCCAGCTCACCCACTGACAGCTGTGACATTTGAACAAAACAAATTCATTATTATCTGTTTAACATGTAACACAATCATCCAAACATGTATTGTGTATTTATGTGTGAGTCACTGTGTGTATTTTGATTTTTGCAACAGGTTTTTATGTTGATAACAAAAATAGATTTCTCGAAAAACAGTTGAATGTAGAAATCTTTAAAAACTGGTGTCTCCATTTTAATATTCCTCTATGAAAAATGTAGTTACAGTTACACAAATGGAACATTTCTAAATCATAATCACATCAGAGGTCATCATTTTAAAATGTTCTTAAACAAAAAAATGAAGCTGTGTGTTTCTATAAGTAATACTACTGTAATTACATTTAGATTTAGACATGGTAATGTCTGAATAATGTTAGTGTATTTAGTTTTCCTGACTGTGGAATAAACTCACATACTGCAGGAGATTTGTATCGCTCATATCCTTGTATAGCACACGAGATTTTGTCTTCAAGATGAAACCAGTATTTATATAAAATGTCTCCTCCCAGGTTTTCTGTCCATTTCTGAACCAGACGTAGGAAACATGAGCAGCTGGACTGCAGCTGCTGTGACATTCCAGGTTTGCCACAATATAAGCGTCAACTCTTACTCTGGTCACATGCACACGCAGAGCTGATATAAGAAAAATAAAATAAAATTCAGCATGAGCATTATCATTTACATTTGCAATGCCCGTGTGAGAGTATGTACAGCAGTTTGTCTAATCAGTACCTGTGACAGTCAGAGTTGTTCCAGCTAAAGAATTTCCCCATTCAAAGTCCCGTGTTCTGAATGTGAAGTGATACTGGGCTGAATCTGTCTCTCTCAGGTCAGTGATTCTCAGAGTGGAGCGTCCTGTCTCTGTGTCAAAGACCTTAACACGACCTGAATACTGGGAGTCTTTACTAAGATCCTCAGGCTGTGAGGGATTCTGCCACTGATCATGACTGTCAGACCTGAACCAGAACTTAGATTCAACATTATAATAACTGTAGTAAGAACAACTAATGTCCACTGATGAGCCTTTGATAGCACAGATGCTTCTTTTACTGTAAGTCACTTCATTGCAAGTCTGACGAGGATAACCTGAAAAAATATACATACTTTTATTGTTGCTACAAAAGCTACAGTTTTACAGGTGATTGGATGTTGGCAGAATATGTGATATAAATATTTTGCAAACTCACTCTGTGAAAGTAAACTCACATTTTGAAGAAGAGGGGAAAGCCTCAAGTCCTCTCAGTGCACAGGAATAGCTAGCTGTATTATAATAGTTATATGAGTAAGCAGAGGATGTTTGATCAGGAATTTCTTTCCCATTTTTGTACCAAACATACAATGGATAATCAGGTGGGGAACATTTGCTTTTGCACTTCAGTTTAGTCAGTTGTCCCGGTATGTTTTTCCACCTGTAGATCTGGATTTGTGAAAACGGAACAGGATTGATTGATTTTACACAATCTTAACATACATAAACAGTAATTTTTTTTTTAGATGACATTTGGAAACAAATATAAATTTAACATTTTTACCTGTAACAGACAAAGTGACGCCAGGTTCACCAGTATATTGTTCTCGAAATGGGTTTGTTGTGACCCTGAACTTGTAGACAGCTGAGTCGCTCAGTCTCAGGTCTGTGATTCTCAGAGTGCAGCTGTTCTTCTGGCAGTGATGCTGCACACGACCTGAATATGCTGAGTCTGCTCTCAGATCCAGACCACGTGATTTTAAACCAAAATGCCTTCTCAATTGTATCATAGTCACTTATTCTGTGCGGGTTTGTGTAGGTGCAGTTTATTTCCACTGTTGATCCTTCTAAGGCACAGATCCAAGTAGAAGTATATGTTACTGCCGAGTTGTATTGACCCCAAACCACTGCAACACAGCAGAAATCATGGTTAATAGGAAAATATGTTAATCTATATACATTTTCCAAGACTGCAGATGCATTCAGTCATTTAATTCAGAGTCATATTCCAGTTCCATTACATACTAAAGGACTCACAGATTTTGAACTTCTTTGAGCTTCTTTTGGTTCTAGTTGGTGTTGGACATTTACATAAAACTTTCATTTCCTTATATTAATTTATCTCTACTTCTAACTGAAAAATGTGTGAAGTTTACAGCCTGTGATAATTTAGTGGGGGTTTACTTTGCTTCATCACGTTCAACGACAAAAGATTCGTCTACCAGGAGCTTTAGGCCACTTCAGGCTCGTGTCTGCTGTGCTGTAGCGTGTTAAGGGGAGCCCCGAATAAGCACTGAGTGCACGTTCAGAGGTTGCACATTTCTCTATAAATCCTCATTTGATACATTTTAGGAAATGTCATAGTTTCTCACAAAGAGAAACTAAGTGTAATCAAGAAGAATGAGCATTTGAATTATATCACAAAACAAATTAACTTTTTCATGTAATAATAATAATAATAATAATAATAATAATGGCCATGACTACATTTTTCAAAAGACTGTTCATGACTAATTGGGCTTCTGGAACTTAAACGTGTCTAATTTCTTCACATTGTTTTTACAGAAAAGCCTTAAAAAGTACTGAAATTCCCCCGGGTAACAAAGAAAAGTTCCATATGTGTAAAATGTGGGGGGCTTCACATACACATAATCACATGTTATGTTTGAACATCCAGCAGTTGACGTCAAAGCAGGAATGGGGTGGACACAGGTGCAGTGCTGCAATAATGCTTCACCACTCCGCCCAGTAAAGAGAAAATTTACATTGATTGAAATTTATTAAAATTTTTGTAAGATTTTACAGTTTACTGATGAGTGGATGTTTAGGTCATGTAAGACAACCAACCTGCCATTACGTTAACCAGAACTTCAAACTTCCATTTTAAAAGCACCGACTGAGGTGTCACAACATCATTTACTGTAGTCGAGGCCATAAACGACTTTCTCATCTGCCGCTCGCTGATTTCTCACGCTCTTTAATCATTTCAGACAATGCAAATAGACAGCAAAGCTAAGTGATTCACTGACTTAATCATTTCAGACAATGATAAGATGTTATAGATGATGACAAAGCTGCCATGTGATTCACTGACTTAATATTTACAGTGACACAGACTTCAGACCTCAGCAAGATAAGATTTTATGAAGCAAGTGAGCAAAACTCATTCATTGTTACACTATCATCCAATCGTAACAAGCAACATTAATAACTGTCAGGGTTTCATTCTATGGACCCATAAAATATAGGACACAGGAGGGAGGTGGAGAAGTTTACTCATAATGTATATGAATACCAGCCCAGAATGACAATTGGGAATGGTGATGGTGAACTAGAGGTGAGAGTTTACCAGCTGAGGTAAATAGCAGGGGGAGAAACATGCTGCTCTCAAATAGCAGTTCAAAGTTGAAAAAACAAAAGTCCAAGATCCCTGAAATAAAGTTCCAACTACAACTCAGGAGGCTGCTGCTTTAATGACAGTTGTCAAACAGTCAGGGGTTCTCTGGCCGTAACAAACAGCCCCACAGAATGCACCGGTAACAGGACTTACAACACAGAGAAGGGAGGCCGGGCCTGAGTTCTGCAGCAATCGGTGCACAGGTGGACGGGCTTAGCCGGTGAGTATGAGTAAACAGGTTACAGGTAGAAAAACCAGGCAAGCAGGCAGGTTACCAGCAGGGAACCAAGATCCAGAGCACAGTGCAAGAAGGCTGTGGTGCCATCAAGCAGAGAGACCATCTGACAGAAAGCTGTGGTGAAGGTGAAGTATAAATAGGCAGGGAACAGGTGAAAACAATCAAGGTGAGTGATTGGTGGCAGAATAAACTAAAGAGCAGGAACAGGATGTGGAGAAAACAGGCGACAAAATAAAAGTCCAGGCCAGGAAGTGGAAATGATCCGTGACATAACACATTTCCATTTAGATAGCAACATTCCTTATGTTTAACAGGTGTTATATAAATTTATGTTTTAGCGAGGAGCCACATTCAGCCACACTGATGCAACACAGCCTATAAAACCAAAGGCCACCTGGTGAGGGTTTTTGATTGCAGCACCCTCCGGTCATTTGGAACCGACTAGCTGAGCACGATGGATGGTCGGGCTTAATCACTGTGCGCTCAGGAAGTAAAGGTTATAAGATAAATTCTACATTTTTAGTTAAATAATTTTTAGGAACCGGACTGGGAATGGATTTTAAAAACCTATTCTGAAATCATTCAATTCAAACTTAGAAATATAATGGACTTAAAAGCTGAAACAAACATACATCCAAATGAATTTGCAACATCTCGCAGTAAATGTTTTACTTCCAGTTTTTAGTTAAGTATATGTGAAGGCTTCTCAAACACTCCCCTGATTACATCTGTCAGTTCTACCACAGGAGGAGAAACACTAAACCCATGTGGTTTTGACATTTGCATGACAAATGATATAAACATTAATTAAACAGTTGTTAAAGTTGCTGTTTTTAAGCTCCGTTTGTTTTAATTTGTTAAGTAACGGTCAAAGCTGACAGTAAGATTTCTCTTTAAAGCAAAAAAGTATCAAAGAGAATGAAAAACTCACATTAAGCATATAATAATTCTTATTGAACACTCAGCTACACATAAGGTTTGAAAGACGTGTTGTGATGCAGTGTTAGTGTCCTTAAAGATGCCCAGTACTAAAGCTGGTTGTTAAAGACTTCAATTTAAAAGGAAGTGAACATCTGGTGGGTTGATAACACATTACATAACATCACACATCAAATTAAAACCCACCAACCTGCGCGTCATCTCCTTTTCAATTTAAATATGTCATAATGTCATGTATAAATAAAAATGTGCACTACCTGACACTGAGAGAAGACAAAGAAATCCAGCTGCAGACGCCATCGAAGCTGCTCCTCAAGCCTCCATAAAAAATGAGCAGGTTTAGAATAGAGAAACATTGTTTTCTACCTGAAAAAAAGAGGATGTGGTCTTTAAAGAGGGTTTGTCCTCTGTGGTTGGAACAATTGCATTAGCCAAATTGTAAGCTGGAAAACAGCTCTGTGTTCCTTCCTCTACGCATTAATATGCATGAGCAGACAGAGTCTTGTAAATCCCCCAAGTAAAAACGAAGAAATGATTCTTTCTGTTTCGCTGACAATGCATGACGTTCTTAAAATATATTTACTGGAAATAACTGTTAGTTATGTTTTTTTTTAGCTTTGCACCAGTGACGCCTCGCATTTGTTATGTACAGCACCGGTCCATGGGATAAACTGGGCCATAAATAGGACTGCAGTGTGTGTAACGTACAGTTTGAAGCACTGAGGCCTGGGCAAAGTGAAAGTGAAAGCGTGAGAGGCTTCTCACCCACTGAACTTTTACAACGCACAGCTAAAAGTCATGGCACGGTGTGCACGGGTTAGAGAGACTAAAGTTTGACGTCTTGAGCGGAGGAATCATCACGGTGGGCGCAGTGAAATAAGCAAAGGTCTGTTAAGGTTAAGATGGTAAATGGTAACTGACATAGTATCGGTGTAATGGGGTTAACGTTGAAGGCGTTTTATAACTAAACAAAGCATTGGACAAAGTAGAGCTGATATTAGAATCCTGACAGGAAATTAGGACCGAAAGTTGAAGGATCCGTGTCTGCCATCCTGACCAAAGTGATTCCGGTGCTTTCGGAAAAAAAACAAAACAGACAAACAGTATCGATATTACAGCGACTTTTTGTTGGATAAAGCACAAGGTAATTCATTTTGGACAGACTCGTGTACGAGTGCGCAGCCTTCTCGCATATAATTCTTAAAACCAAGATAAGTGTGTAAAGCCAGATAAACGTTGATAAATGTCTTTCCCACTTGGAGTAGGAATACCTGGACTTAGACACGGCATCGCACGCTTTAGTGTAGATGCGTATCAGGGTCGACAGAACCAGAGGAACATAAAAGTCAGCCATGCGTCAGACCCAGTGTTTGACTTTTCCCACCTGGTACCAAACACTGTTAGTAACAGCGTCCTCTCATAAATATCTCCCAGCTTTTTGGACAGAGTATTAATTACTGCTGTGAACATTCATTGAAGCCCTTCAGGACAAAAGCATTTCCGTCTCTTATTTCAGCTTTTACTGCTTCAAAGGGACCCACACAAGGAAGCGTCCTGCCACCCGGTGGGTACTGCCGTCATCAGAACACACCTTGTTCGTCTCTATGAAGCGGAAAACAACTTGTCTGCTGATTTCAGACGATCGCTCTGCCGAACGAGGCCTGACCTGAAGCCAAAATAGATCCTCTTTCCCCCCTATCAAGAGGAAAAAACAGAGTTTCGACATTAGTCCATCAACCAGATGGTTCCACTTGAGGTGGCTTTGACACGCACAAACTCAACTTTAGTGAAGTCCAAAAAAAAATATAGAAACACTTGGAAAGTAATGGAAAGTACAGCTCCATCACAGCAGATTTGCATAAAGTTAAACTTTCCTTACATTTTTTTTCTGTCACGTCACGGGGTTCTGTCGACGAGGCGAAGACGGAAAAGTGGAGGCACGTGGATCACACACTGTGTGAATGTTTCAAATGAATGCAGACACGAGTAGCTCTGATCATTGGATCAGTTCAAAACAGGGTCGTTTGTGTCAGAATAGTTGTTAGTGACCAAAGAACACAAATGACAAAAGACCGATGAGTTTACGGATTTATTGTTTTGTGCAAATATAGATCAGATATGAAAATATCTTTTTTTAAGGAATTAAACAGTGGTGTTAAAGACACAAAATGAGGCTTCTGGTTTGGTTTAAATCAGACTGGATGACACATGAGGTTCCCTGCACAGAGCATAGATCTCCATGCAGAAACCAAGCAAAGAGACTTGTTTTCTCGAAGCATCTGTCTGAGGTTGGGATCCGCACACTGGAAATCCTCCAACACAACGTACATTCACTTGTCAGTGATCTCAGGAAGAGCCCTCCACTCCGCCCACTGCCCGACTAGTGCCTCTTCCTTTTCCTTCATAAATGGCCAATGTGCCATGATGCTGAGCTCGGGAGTTAGGGCTGCCCCGGGTTCTTGTCCCGGCCTTGATGGTCTGATGCGTGTTTAAAACGACACCTATGGCCGAAGGAACAGCCTGTGGTCCGCCAGAAAAGGCACTCATCTCCACGCATAGGCACCCTGCATCTGGACCTGCAAGCACACAACCAGAGCACAGAGGAAAAGGCATGAACATGGATTTATACTAACTTAACTATTATTCCCAAAACCCAAACCAATTATCTAAACCTTGATACAGACCCGACTAACATTAATCCCCACTCTAATTTTAATGAAGCCAGCATGCTCATCCCCAAAATACCTCACAACTCCAACACCTGGCACACATGAATCTTGGTCAGTACCCTGTGGCAGGAAAGGGCTGCTGTGTTCCTGCGGCACTGGAGCTGAGGCTGGCGTTGGTCCTTTGTATGGGG
Organism: Channa striata; assembly: GCA_033026295.1. Lineage (NCBI taxonomy): Eukaryota > Metazoa > Chordata > Actinopteri > Anabantiformes > Channidae > Channa > Channa striata. Next base: position 15,382,626 of record CM065188.1, read on the forward strand.
GGCAGGGTCCGTTGGATCCAGCGGTCTGGGTACCTCATCACCAGCTTACTGCCTCGCAGCTCCACCCCCTGGAAAAGCGGACACAGCAGAACGGACTTTCAATTTAGACCTGCGCACTAACAGCAGCTTGTGTGGCAGCAAACTCTCACCTGCAGTTTCTCCAGGGCTTCGGCGGCCACGTTGGCATTCTTAAAGTTGACGAAGGCGCAAAAGCGCTCGTGAAGAACTCTGACGCTCTCTATTTCACCAAACCTGTAACCATGGAAACAAAGCCTCTAACCTACAGCAAAGCAGCATAGCATAGATAATATAGTCATTGTTAAAATGACAGGAGAAGAGCACTAGTGCTACTACAAGCAACTACTAACTGTATTTTGGACACAGTTACATATTTAGTTTGATTATTAGCTAGTTAAGTTTTAATCGACTATAGCTAAGACCCAGATACACTGACACAAACATTCATTTTTACTAGCATGGTTCAACAACTGTAAGTCCTACAAGTAAAAATAGTATCTATAGCAACTGATCTTTCTAAATTTGGGCCTCAGCTGACTGCCTGCATGCGTTATCTACCATCTCTAAAAAAGAATATGTAAATGCATCTAGAAATATTCTTAGAATATTCTTAGAAGCTCACACCATGTTTTTACATTTTAAAGAGATCCCAGAGGTCTTTCTCTGTAACTTCAAATGTAATGTTCCCAATCCACAGTGAGCGGCAACACCTGGAAGACAAATACGATGGCAGGAATATTTGAAAAGGGAAAAGGAGAGACAAAGAAGCAAAGGTTGTGACATGTGATGTGTGTAATTACACGCTTCTATCCTCTCAACTCACCCCCTCAGGTCCTGCAGCGATGACTGCAGCGCTGAAAATCCAAGAAGAAAACAGTTACTAAATTTAAAAAATGAGGTTGAGATACGCAATTCAATCCCACTGCAGCCTAAATCCAGGTATTTGTATCGTTTTACAGCTTTGCTGCTGTGTCGTTCCTGTAAATCCGGCTGAAGCGTAAAGGTTGTGCTGCCCCAGTGTGGACAGTGATGATACTACAAGCAGCTCTTACCTTTGACCTGAGGCGAGGCCACGACTGCCTGAACAGTGGTGAACTTCTCTAAAAGCTTTTTACTCTGTTCTTCCTCAAACCCCACCTCCTAGAGCAAAGAGGGACACAGAGACATTAGAAAATGGCCTGGGTGTCAGTGTCCATCTAAAAAAATACCCATAAACACGGAGGCCAAGTCCACGTCTGAACAGAGGCAGCACTTCTCTCTAGCCATCTAGTAAATATGTGAATGCACTGTTTGAGATTCTGAACTTTTGTTCATTTTACACAAAATAGTGGCTGATCCTGGTCCAGCACAGAAATGTCAGTTGGATACCAGAGCAATAAAGTGCAAATGTTTGTGTTCCTCGATACAGGGAAAGGAATGGGTTCCTGAGGATGATTTCAGACATTGGTTGTGAAGCTCCTCACCATGAGCTGTTGGATCTGGCAGGTGAAGAGTTTACTGGAGGCTTCCTTACAATGTTCATTCAACTTCAACACCTGCTCCATGGCCTTTCCAGCCTCACCGTATCGCTGGAAAACACACACACACACACATCAAAGCTCTGAATGGACACTTTCACTTTCCTGTTGACGTTCGTTTAAGTCCTTAGGTAAAGTGGGTGCTCACCTTTAACCCCATCAGAGCACACCCTTTACGGAAGTATCCCGTTGGCCACTCCGGAGCCAGCTGAATGGACCGCTGAGCGTCCGTGAGTGCGGACGAGAACTGCTCCAGAAACGAGTAACAACATGAGCGATTCCCGAAGAACCTGAGGGGTGAATAAAGAGGCGCGGGGACAAACGTTGGGATATATTCATTTCAGCTGTGTGTGAGTGTGAAGGTGACGGCACATTTTGAGCTGTGATCCGGTGAGTCCGTTCACGTTCCATCTCACCTGTGGTCGCTGGGGTCACAGGAGATCGCTTCTGTAAACATGTCCACGGCCTGGTCATACTGGCCTTGTTTGAACATCTCTATGCCCTGCACTGGAAAATGCACACACACTTTTAATGACGTGCTGGAATATCTCCTCATGTGCACTTCCTCCTACAGTGAAACCTGTGTTGTTCCACGAATTATTGTCAGTGACCAGGACAATATGTTTCAACATGTTTCAACATGAACACTCTTTCACAACGATCACTGCACGTTCACCTGTGAGAGACTCCCCCCTCCTCCTCATTTCCACCGTATTCCCCACCTGCAGGCGCAAAACACAGTTGTTAATGCAGCGCAAGAAATGCTGATTTCACCGCCCTCATCTTGACCTCAAAGCACTGTTCAAAGGTTAACAATAATTCTATTATAAATACTCATTTGATTCTGCATAACTAGCAAGTTTGTTGTTGAGACTTCAGTTATTTCTGAACTAATATTAGTTTGCTTAAGTACATTTTACATTTTGAATCCAGAGCTTTTACTTTTTCTGCTAAGTGCAGGTCATCTGAGAACTACCTCAACCGCTAGTGGCGGCTGTGACACTGGGCTATGCACGACTTTCCGAGTCCTCAGCAGTACAATAAGCCACCGCGCACGTGTGTGTTTGATACCTGGCTGCTCCCACAGGCGTTCTCTTCGTTTTCTGGGGAGGTCTGCATCGCTCTGGTCTTCTGGCCTTTGACCTTGATGTGACTTGCAGCGTTGGCCACGAACGCACTGCTCACATCCCACTCTGGCTCCTGAAACATTGGAAAGTAACACTGGCTCTAAACTGGCTCACAATGGTTCAGAAAGTACGGGCGAGTACTTCTCCAGTGAACTTTGTGACCATGTCTTTCAGATCCGGGAGACATTTTAAACATTGACTATAGATTTGGTGAACACCACATTAAAGGAAATGTTGTATGCAGTACAAGCAAATGACAGTTCATACACCCTCGGTTATGTTAACAAATCTGACTAAACCATTTCCATAGCAATTACATTTTTTAGGAGTATACAACAACTTTACTTGATGCCCTCTTTAAAGTAACACTGTCAAATCAACAAGTGACATGTGAGTAACCTGGTATTCATAATTATCATAACATTTATGGCTCCAACCGACATCTTCTGCAGACTTGTGTGGCACTTGGCAGTTTCTCCGGGTATCTGCTGTCATGAGGGCAGAGACTGATTTAGGGCTGGATTTGTTTCTAGGACGAACCGAAATCCATTGTGCTTCCTCTTTCAATTCCTCCTCGCTGTCGCTCTCTGACGCCACTCCAGCAGCCCTTTCTTCATCCTGATTTCATTTAAACATTTAACATTTTCATAAATAGGATTTAACTGCATAACCACGGAGTTCACGCGTAAGATGTTATTCAAACACTGCAGCGTTTGACAGAGGACGTTGAGGCCGCTTGGGTTCTTACCTGCTCTGACAAAGACTCTAGCCTCTCCTCTCTCTCCAGTTTCTTCCGTTCTTTTTGCCTCTGAAACGAGAACATGGACATGCCGGCCGTGGGATGACAGACATGTGTATATATGCAGACAGACATGTTCAGGCGAGAAAATGGATTTCAGAGCAGTTATGAGGAGGGAGTGTTAAGATGTGGTTGTAAAACGGTATGAAGACGGGTGGGGCCTGAGGTGGTGTGAGTAAATAAGGGCGTGGAGCAGGTGCAGCGATGTGTGGCACGTGTGAGACAATCGTTTCCATTAGCAGGCGAAACATTGATAACAGTTCAGTCAGAGGCACGTGCAGTGAGCATATATGTGTAAGTGAGGAGAATTCTTCTGCAGACAGTAATGTTACTGACTTCATGTCTTTCAAAAATATTCAAGGATATCAATAACTTTCTGATGAAGACGTGAGAATATTGCCATCTGGCGTCCTGTCCTCAGACAACACGCTTTGCTGACTGCGACAGTGACGTAAGCAAAATGAAAAGCAGAGTTGCTCGGGTTTTGAAGTACTCACTTTCTTTTTCGCTCTCCTCTTCTCTGCCTTCCTCCTCGCTCTCTCCTCGTCATCCAAAGCCTCATCATCTTTTAGCAGGCCCTGCCCGACACGCTGCAAACACAAGCGTACATCGTTTAGAAGAAGCCCCTCTATGTACCCACAAATGACAAACCCTGTCTTGTGTTAACAGTAACCTTCAAGTACCTGTACTGCTGGTTACGTGCTTCATTTTTGTGTTTGTGTTTTTTTACACCCGAGTGATTCATGGTTTTCAGACTATACTACAGTGTTTGTCGTCTACCTGAGATGAGAGCTGATTCTTTCTTGAATCTGTGGGGTCAGGATCGCCACTCTGAACTTGAATCTCCTCGTCACCTGGCGCATGCAGAGACACAGAGCACAAAACAAAAGTTTATTTCGTCCACTTCTGTTGTATTTTTGTTGTGCTATAAGATGTGAGGCGTGTGACAGAAGCTTAACTGGACAAATCAAAGAAAATTGTCTGTTTTTTTTTCCTAGTACACTGATGTGAGAAAATCTTAACAAGCGTAATAATTAAAAAAAAGTAACAAAGAAATCTGATGGTGTTTCCACCCTGCCAGCGGTCGCATTTAGCCTGTTTCATAGAATTTATTGGCAGGAGAACAGATGGGAAGCACAATAAACCATGTGATTGTGTTTGTTTAATGGGGTAACGATGCTTAGCCCACGGCCTCCCAGTGTATCTGCCATCACCTGGCAGCAAAATGTGCAATGTTGTAAGTGAGAACACGGTCGGTTCTGCAGCAACCGAACTACCACAATCAGTGGGTTTTGGAGATGAGTGCAGAAAATTATGACTAAACATGCCCGAGTTTTACTTTATTACTGCTTCTTAAATGTGACCTAAATAATATATTTGCAAATAAAATATTCAAGATGCAAGTTTTGTCAAGCGTGTTGGTGAATTTGAAGACCCAGAAGGTCGACAATAGGAAGGAGTACGAAAGGGCGTGAAACTTTATTACAATAACCAAAAGGGACAAAAACAACACCATGTAAACATAACTAAATTAAACTAACACTCTCAGCCCGAGGGGAACACAATGAAAAACCCGAGAGAGAAGGGAAACAGGGCAGGGTGAAAACACCAAGAACAGAACACACAGGAAGACCAAACAAAACACACAAGGACCCAAAAAAACCAAAACCCAAAAACCAGAGACCAAAACCAGAGAAAACCAGAGACCAGAGACCAAACCTCAGACCACAGGGGAAACAGGCAAAGAGTCCAAAAGTCCAGTAATCTAAATAACAGCAGGTATCAATGGGAGAAACAACAAGAACCTGGCAAGGAGCCGTGGTGAAGGGCAGGTATAAATAGTCGGGGGGTAACAGGTGAAAACAATCAAGGTGAGTGATGAGTTGTGACATTGGTAAAGTTAACTGAGAACAGGACAGGATATGGAGAAAAATGGGTAACAAAATAAAAGTCCAGGGGAGGAAGTGGAAATGAGGGACTGACAAGTTTCCAAAGCCCTTGGAAGTAAATGTACTGGCATATATATTCCAGCCTTTTACCAATGTTGTGACGTGGTCTCTGGAGCATGAGATGGAAACTTTTGGCCACAGTTTTACCTCCACTTCCCTTATTACCATTTAAAGTGTCTAATCTTATTATTAGCCAGGTGTCCAAGCAACTGCCTGTGATGCTGAATAGGTCAAAACATTTCTTCTTGTCTCAGCAGTAGCTTGAAAATGACTTTATTGAGTCCTTCCATTGTCTTTTTTCTTTTTTGCTCAGCTTTAAGAGAAGGTTGAAAAAAAGAACAAATAAGGATGATGCTACATCTAAAAAAAAATCTGATCAAATTATATGAAAACCATATGCATAAAAATAAACAAAAGTTTACTTTTTGACCACATACATCTAATCAGTTCATCCTTGTGCCAAATTTAAAAACCTTCCCTCAAGACACTGTGATATTACGTTCACAGGAATATTAAACGTGGGATCACAGTGACTCAGTTTATCCTTTGAGTCCTGGTAACCGCTTACGCCAAATTTGAAGTAACTCCGTCAAGAAGTTGCTGTAATACGGCGTTCAAAAGAATGGGACAGACGAGAATGATTTTACAAAAATGGATGATCGACGTACGATCATTTTGACAGTCCTGTCTTGAGGTTAATACTGAGTGCAATTAGCCTGATAATCCCAACAAACAATTACTGTCACCGTTACCATTAGGCTAATTGCTTCCAATGTATTATTATTATTACTGGACGACTGTCAGACCAGTCCATGAAATCCAGCTGTGCTGTTTAGATGGTGGTGGGGTTCGGGCGATGCACTACATGCATCACCTGCTGAAGGCCACTCTCCACTGATGTGAAGTTGGAGCCTAGTCTTTCATTTAAACTTAATGACAAACCCTTTTGCGCCACAGCTGGATGTTCACTGCTGTGGGATAACCAGCCACAGCTGTGTACCTCCGATTCTTGGAGGTGTTTCTGAGACATTTGTTGCAGGAGTGTATTACGCGAACTTTCAGAGACACGCCGTCGAAGACCACAAGGCAGCACATTCTGGAAAATCAGGGGTTCTCACAGGTATATTTCACAGGAAATGAACGTGGATTACTGAAAGAACTTCCTGGAAATATCAAGCAGGCTCACAGTTGCCAGTTTTGAATAATAACGGCAGGGACAGTGTGTGGGAACATGGTTTTGAACTGAACATGTGTGAATGAGGGTTTGTCCTGTCTGCGTCTGTGTCTGAATGTGACTCCTCTGAAAACACGCCACATGTCTGTGGACTCATTTCACTCAATCAGGTGGCAGAGCACTGAGACACAACTATCCACTGCTGTCGGCAATTATTGTCAGAAAACTTTTATGCACAAGCAACAGTGTGAGATTTAAATACCTGTGACTTCCCACTTGTCGGCAGAACTTAAGAAGTTTCCTGTGCCAGTGACAAAGCATGTGGACACGGCCTTTCTGTTATTTCCCTTATGGTTTCAGCAGAAAAACCGTAAGGGAAAAGACCCCCCCCCCCCATTCATTTGGAACAGAGAGAAGCTACTTGGCAGGGCTGTGCCATATTGTATTGAATAACACATAGAATATATTACACTACACAATAAAAATGTCTCATATTGAGATGCTGACTATATAGCTGTGTTACAAAATTTGCATACACACCATCTATGTGGACATCACAGATGAGAGCATGGTGGAAGGCCAGAATCATAAATGTCAAATAAATTGTTTTTGTTAAATTGACAGCAAAAATAATGTGAAGCTTAATTTAAAAAATACATTTAATTTAACTTACATAATTTACATTTAATAACTCAGGATATTAAAAAAATACATTTTCTTTATTTTCATTTCTATAACACAGCAAAACAAACCAAAGAGTAATTTGTAATTTCATTAATACAAACTACCACAGCATTAACATTCAAAAGCTGTGGCTGCCTCACTCTCTCTCTCGCTCTCTGTGCGTTTGAATAAATCATTTTTAAAAAAAGGAAACTCAAAGCTAATGAGTTTCTGTTGGGAACAACATCATTGCAGAAAACAGGCCAGTAGCTTGAGCCAAAATGTGGTGATTCAGTGCTCGTAATGAAACGCTGGTCGAGACAAAGCAACATCATTTTCATAACTCATGGATTTTTAACTGACAGCAACAAACTTTTTACACGTCTTATGTTTTTTAAAGCGTACGACTAATGGTGATGACCACAAAATGCAACTGAAAGTAAACAATTCCAGATTGATGTTCGATGAACATCATTGCTCAGCAATGACTCAGATAAAGTGACGCTTCATTGGTGACTTCACCTGTCCAGGCCTTGTAAGGATTTAGTTAAATCATTAATCAATACGCAGCACTGATCCCTAGTAAACAATCTTTCATACGACTAAACATTTAACAAATTAGGAGCTTGTATAAAGCAGTGATGAAGACCTGGAGATGCAAGTAAAGGTTGAAAACAGCATCATAGTAGCTGAGCTCGAATCGTCGTTTTTATCAAATCAATGATCTCAGTGTGAATGGTATATTGTACTTTCACACAAGAAATGGACTAAAAATCTGAAGTGAAGTGAGGACACGAACTCAAAATAAGTGCACAAGCAGACGCAGAGAAAGGGAGTGAGCAGAAGAAAAGGGTGTGTGACGCATGAAGCAGGAAAGTCACGCTGATTTGAAATTAACCTAATTTATGTCTGGAAGCAATAAATGAAAGGAAGAGAGGCTGAGCTCAGGATGTAGGCGTCAGTTTGCTGGTCTGTACAGTTTTTACGTAGATGAATCCCTTATTCATGTTAGTTGTACAACAAAACAGCGTTTAGCTCATCAAGGACACACTGGTCAAAACCTGCAAAACCGATTTCTCATGATGAGGAGACGATTATTTCAAAATCCAAATTAATGTCTTGGCCTCTGTAGTTCACAAATAATGCCTTCAAAGATGGTGAATATTAGCTATGTTTTCTTCCACATAATTGTCCCAATGCCTTACAACAGTCATGGAAATAAAACATACACGTTTTTTTCATTTATTTTATTTCTCTTGGAGAATGAAAAGTGGCACAACGTCCTGGCACTGGCGCTGTTTCACTATGACGACGCAAACTTAAGTATCACAGCCTGGGTGGGGGGGGCAGAACGTGAACTGCTGATTCGATGGGCCACAGTGATGTGGGAGAGGGGGGGAGGATCAGGGGACGCTGTTCATCTCAGCGGTCTAATAACCTAACCACTGAAGCCAGCATTGGAACAACAATGAGCAAAACCATAAGAATAAAAATCGCATTTTGAGACAAACTTTGAAGGATGGGGCTTTAATCGGGATCTGCTGAAGCCAACACATTCACTTGGACTTTACAAATTATCTCATTAACATGAGAAAACTAACTCAGTTTTCCCCAGACAGAGAGAAACTGTCTCTTATCCTGAGAAAACATGCTTTGTAATGAGATAGTTATCTTGTTATTACGAGATACGAGCATAAAAAAGATGCATCCATAGCCGTCCTCAGCTTTTATTAAACAATAACACAAATTGTAACCATTAGGGATTATTTTTAGCTGTATGCCCAGTGTTTCCGTCATATCGATAATTCCACAGCTGACTTGACTGGTCTGTATTTGAGTTTTAAAAAAAACTAAAATGTATTATTTAAATGTTGTCAGACATTAATCAAGCTTTTGTTCAACCTTCGTTACATCAAATCCCGAGTTGCTCAAACCAGTTTCTGTACATTCTCGTGTGGTTGGAGCACACCTTGTTTGCCTGTCAAATAGTTTTGGTTAGGTATGTCACCGACTGCCAGCCGAGCCTGACGAGTGAAACACCAGCATAAATTCAATCTGACCTTTAATCCTCAAAAAACACACACTGAAACTGCTCAATAATACATCCTTAAACATAATTAGTGCAGCATAAAAAAAGTTGCAGGTCATGGTAAGTGTGACTGCATCATAATTAAGAAACTTTTTTTTTGGTTAAAACTATTTCAGCTTTAAGAATTGAAGATCAGTTGACAAAAGTTATGTTTTGAATTAATCAGCTTCAACAAATATTTAAATCTTGACAGTTGTAAGTTGTTCATATTGATGTAAAATGTATGTTGGGGGAGCCCAGGAAGAGGGGCCACTGCCAAACACATACAGCAAAAAATTAAAAACCCAGTAATAAAAATTGAAGGTAGCTTCATGGTCTGTAATCAAATGTGTTTTTTGGGTGAGTATAGAATCATTTATAATAATAAATTATAGTAATTATAATAAATAGTAACTTAAGTATAAGAATAGACTTTTTTGGTGCCATCTTCAGATCAGATGGGATGGATGGCAGAGCCGGGAAAGGTTTGCATATTCCCAAACAACACTTTGAAAATACCAAAAATTGTACAGTTACACATATGACGTTCGTATGTGAAGCCGGATCAGCGCTTTTACACTGGAATTTAATGTACCTGCGAATCTTATGTAACGTTTTGGGATTTTTTTGCCTGTGCACTGTATGTATGTCTGTTTGTGGCGGCATTAATATTAATAACGTACATGAAAAATAAAATGACATCTCTGACACTGAACAGTTAAAAAAAACTTGTTTAGCTTATTAACGTGTTTATCCGTGTTGTTTAAAGTTTTACATTTGGGTTGAAAAACATTTGAAATCATTTTCCATCCGTGCCACCCTGTTTCAGTGCGGCCACCCCACTCACAGGTTCTAGATCCGGCCCTGGGCGCCGCTGAGCACAGACTCATTTAATAACTAATATCAAAGAAAAAGCACAAATATATCTTCGCCCCTTCACCAGACCAGGAACTTACAATAAACAATTTTAAGAGGTCACACTTTGATTGATTGAGCACGTTATTGTCTCTGACACACAATCATAAACCGAAACGGCGCGAACTTAATAATCATTTCACCCTGAGACGCCACCTCTTGCTCGGGGCGGCCGCGTCCACTCACCGCCTCCCAGGCCCAGCAGCCGGCGGATATCGCTGGAGAACTTCATCGGCTCCGTCACGGATCCCAGCCGCCGCTCGGACACTTCGACCGCCGCTGTCGAGCTGGCGGCTGTTGAGACAACACTTCCGGGAGACCCGCTGAAAAATAAAACAATGACAGGCAGAATTTAGAGACGACTTCCGGCTTCCGCTTTCAAAGTAAAACCGCGACCGGCGTGAGATCAGCCGTGGGTCACGTGAGGACACGGGGACCTTCTTCCTCTCTGCGTTTCCGAAGAAGAAGAAGAAGAGGTGTCGCATGTAAAGGCGGGTGCAAAATGATTTGTGGATGTATTATAGGATATGTATGAATTATGTGGTCGTCAAAGGCCGTCTCTCCTGTGGGAATATAGTTTTCCATCAGGTTGTTTAGAAAAAAAGCAGCTCAAAAAACAATTCTCAATGAATTGTCTATTCTGAAATTAAACTACCAATTTCTCCTAAGCCTTCATTGATTATTAAAAAGACTGTAGAGAAGTTAGATTTGCATGGTTCACTTGTAATTTATCTATATAATACTTAGCAAAGGCAAAATGTCTTAGCATAATCCAACAAGTATAAAATGCAGACTTTACAATAATGATTATTCTTTTAGAATCTAAAATGCTTATACGTTCAGCACACTTGTTATGGAACTTTGTCTCTGTTTTTTGTCGGGACCGTCAGCCAGTCTCGCTGAGACATGTGCTCAGAGCAGCAGACTGTGAGCCATCTGGTATTTCCTGGCAAGTTGTCCCACTTTGAGCTGGAAAGCAGTGGTCTCTGGGCTGGAGGGAATTAATATTTGTGGGTAAGACCATCGTGAGGCCAGGAAACTACACAAGGAATGTTGTGATACCTTTGTCCACTTGGTGGTAACGATGCACTGTGTCAGAGGAAGACAAACATCCATTTGTTCTGTAGCACAGGACGTAGTTGTGTCTGTCAGTGTGTTTCGACCACGGAGACCACAGGAACCCAAACAGATCTCCACGTTCCCATTACTTACAAAAGGTTATAACAGGAAATATAGCTGTGGCTAAAACACATTACGCAAAATATGCAGTGCTGCAAACTTACACATGTATAATGTTTTAATGAGACTTAACTGAAACACTGGGAATCAAACTGCTGGCTGTTTAATACTTTAAAACTAAATATATTTATAATATTGTTTGACATTCAGCATTACAATGCAATTTTAATTACTGTGCCATAACCATTAGTTGATGAGCTTAATTTATCATTTTTGTCATTTTGTTTATTCTTAATTGACAGAATTGTGACAATAAAATGGTCAACAGTAATTTGAACTTGTAACCAGCCATTGGTTTTACTGGTAGTGTAGCTTAAACACTAAAACAAGCTTTTTAGACTAAACATGCGTGAGGATAATTTATAGATACATATAAAAAATGAAAAACAATTTTATAACAAAAGAATATATATACATACATACATGTACATTTATATATATATATATATATATATACACACACACACACACAAAAATACACGTGTGTGTGTGTGTGTGTGTAGATGTGTGACACTGTGCTGAACTGTAATTTTTTTTGTTAAAATGCTTTTAATTGTAATAAAAAGGAAATACAACAAAAATGTTGGTAGGGTTATAGTAAAAAAATCCTAATTTTGACAACAGTAATAATTGTCAATTTCCTGCTCCGGGAAAAAGAAACAATGGCGCAAAGTGTCGGGATGAGGATGAGGAAAATAGGCGACACTTGCCTGCAGACTGTTGGCACAAGCATTCCTCCAATTGCATCGACTCCAATCCTGACAGGCGTCTGAGCTCACCAATCGGCAATGGCTACTTCGCTCGTCTTGGCCAATCCCATGTCGTGTTGACGTGACGGGCGGGCCACAGTGGGAGCGACGGGCTGGCTCAGCAGCCATTGATGCTCTTTATCTCCGGAGCGATAACGCCACATTCATTTCGCCACCTTCGCGTTTTGCCGCGGACCGGAGTCATGGTGTCTCACTCGCTCGCCCTGCCGATGATCTGCTTCACCACGTTATGGGCGCTGGTGGGGGTCGTGGCCCCGTTTTTGGTGCCCAAAGGACCCAACCGGGGGTAGGTGCTCGAGCTGCAGTTAATTGGCTGCAATTAACGATTATTTCCCGTTTTTCCTGCATTTTCTTTCGTGTATTTGCACCCGGGATTGTGGCTGTTCGTCGTGACGGTTCAGAGTCAGAGCTGCCCCCCCCCCCACACACACACACACACACACACACACACACACACACACTGTGTCATTAATTCTGAAGGGTGACCGGAAACAAACCGCCGTGTAAAAAGGAAAGTCCCTTTGTGACGTGACGGGCAGCCTGTACAAATAAGAGTGACGTCATCCCAGGTGCTTCGGGGCTCGTCGGACTTGATTGTGTCAGAGGGAAATCAGACAAACAATGTTTTACAAATGGGCTGAAATGATTATCTTAAATTATCCATAAACAAAGTCAGGTATTCTTTATTTTAAAAAAATCTTAAGATTAATACTCAGAACAATCAGTTGTAGCTCCAGTTCTGTGCAACAGCTTTGCCATAAGTTGTTTATATTGAGGGAAAGCGTAGATTCTGTTATATGTAAAGGCCTGGTGCTTCTCACCACCCGCTGCCGATCACCTGGATCAGGTGTGTTCAGTCAGTGGGAAGCTGGACATAATAATAATAGAGAAGTGTTTGTCTTCGGTATTGTCAGAAATGGAGTGACAGAATATTAAGTCCAGGACGACACCATCACTGTGTCCTTAATGTACGTGAAGCCCCTTTGACAATGTTCAATAAATAAAAGACATCTTAAATTGCTTAGTGAAACTAAGTCATTGCATTAGTGAGCGTATACGTTTGGTGATGTAGAGTTGTACCAAATACATCAGCAATGTCACTCGAATAAAAAAGAAACATTACATGATGCGTGAATATGGAAAAGTTCTCTATACAGATTAATATATAAATCGATCCTGCTTGCTTATCTGCAATACTGCACACATATCAGCAAATGTCAGATCTAAAAATTATAAAAGAAACACCTGTTAACAGTTGATTAGAGTTGACAAATATGAATTCTTTTCATTTAGCCAAACATAAAATCTGGAACAATCTTGCATAAACTTCTGTGGACCGTGTACACTAAACTACACATATTGTCATGTTTTATCAGAACCATATCTTTTTTTTTTTTAAGTGCCACTTAACACGTTGCAGCCTCTGGTAAATTTTGGACTTAACAACTGTGAACCACTAAATTGTCTCCACACCCAAACGTTCATGTTTAGACACAGATGTGTGACTGACCGTCTCCGTTCTCTTTGACAGTGTGATTGTCACCAGTCTCATCCTCACAGCGATCTGCTGCTACCTATTGTGAGTAGAAACTGGCCTCTGCTCTATGTGAAAGTGCTGTGATTTTTGCATGTTAATGTGACTGTGCTACATTAATCTGATACTGGGATGACACCTGAAGAAATCTTCAAAGTGTTTCTTCAAAGATGCACCGTTTGAGTGAATTTTGACCAGACAGTGTAATTTCACATTTAAAGTGAAATAAAATACTACAGTATCTGGTAAGGCTGTTGCAAATGAGTGAAAATTAGGGAAATCTGCTCGCCTCAAGATGATGTAGGCAAGTTCGGCCAGCAATTAAAGGGCGTGAAGAGCCTTTCAAGAATTCGGACGGGTCATGCATCGGGTTCTTGTGAGCTGCCGGTTGGATTTTTTTTGGGAGACTTGATGGATCATCTAAACCCACTCAAACAAGTGTTTACTGAGACTGCTCAAGGCAAGCAACAGGATACTAGAATTTACAAACCGTCCGCCCCACTGACAAAGAACCGATCTATCTGGACAGTACGTCCGGTGCTTAGTGAGACATTCTAACTACATCAAGTCTAACAGGGACAGGAAAAAATTGGTTATAACACTGGGGTCTGTTTTCCACAAACTAAAATGGCTTGATGAAGCAGGTTTGTTGGCGGGGCAGGACGTGCACGCCAGGTAATCACTTCCCCACTAGATGGAGCCCCAGCTCCTTCTAAAATGAATAATCTGACATGTAAATTGGAAAAAATCACTGCTGTGGTTACTACATGTGTATTTTGTGTGCATTTTAAGTTAAGTCAACTTAAATTGAACAAAAAAGTTTTGTATTTGTGACCTCAGTCTGTTATAATAAACGGCAAAGGTCACAAATAAAGGACACTTCCGTTTTTCTAACAGTCAGCTACCTACATAAAACTGCATCCTAGTTCATGCATAGATCATTTCCTAAAGTAATGGCAATACTAAATAGGCCACAACTTTGGAAGATTATCACCTAATCTGACAATTGTGGCACTTTAAAACCTTCTGTTTACTTTAGAAATACAATGTTTTGCAAAGTGGGAGGCCTATGGATTTCAGCCCCCATCACCATAAATCACAGTATGGACACAAAGACCAGAGCAACTACAACCAGTTTCAGTAATTAAATGGGCACCTTGGTATTGGATTAAAACAGGCTTGTAAAGTAGTAATTTGAGAATGAAATGAACTTACAGTCAGCCATTAACTATCCAACAGTTAATCAGTACCTCAAGTTCACTTAACCTTCAATGACTCGTAAAAATTAACTTGAGTCAAACAACAAAATCTAAACCTGATAAACATGAATAAGTGATGAAACAAACACGTGGCACGGACAATCTGTGGGTGCGTTTATAGATTCACTCAATCTGGGCTCTGTACTTAATCTGCCTGATTAAATATCTGGCAGCTAGAGACGAAGTCGACACTTACTATTGTCATATTCACTAATGCAAACACATTGTTGTTTCAGTTGTGGACACAGGTTCAGAACATTCAGAACAAAGTCCTGTGAGGCTGAAGACTGTAAGGCCTTAAAACCCTTTGCTTAAGTAACAAAACTACTTTTTTTCACGCAGATACATGAAGTGTTGTGTATTGTGCCTGTCGTGGCTCAGGGTTAGCAAACCCAAGTCCTTAAAGAGAACAAGCTGCACACTGAGCGGCATTAGCAGCTGGACGTAAACATTGGATTATTCAAGGGTTGTAAAATGTTCACATCCATCTCCAAATATCCAGTTTGAGGGTTGGTTAGAAGAGGACATGTTTGAATGTTGGCTGTGTCTTTTTTTTCCCTGTCTTTACAGACAAAAGTCTTTTTTGACATAAATTATGTGTCAATTTGTCTCCATCTCTGTCTTTACTCAGCTGGTTGATAGCCATTCTGGCCCAGACCAACCCTTTGTTCGGCCCTCAGCTGAAGAATGAAACTATATGGTATCTGCGCTACTTCTGGGAGTAAACAAGGTGAGACAGACTGAGCCAAACTTACAGAGCAGACTGGATTAAATGAAACTATTTGACAGTCGCATCAGAATCCACCACTACTAATAATCTAATAATCGAACAAACCTTTTACAAGCACTCACACACTGAGTACCACCATCCAAACCAGAGGCTTGGTAAAAGTATTTCCACACAACCACCACTGCGTCAAATGTGTGTTTAAAAAAAAAAAGTGAGTTTAATTCAGAATAATTCTTCAGAAGTCACAAACTCTATTTCAAACCTTTATTCTGAGGTTGTCGCTTTTGCTTTTCAGACGGCTTTAAGGCAACTGAGTGCCACTCGAATAAACAGACACTACAACATGTACGTCAGCAGTAATTATTAGTCAGTTACTCAAACACATAATGGCATATTTAGTTACGTCCCATTAAAGACACCACATTATTCTTTCTGTACCTTTAGTTGTAACTTTGCCGTTAAAAAGTGGCTCACTGCAGGCGTGTGAGAGTTGGCCAACCAGAACACAGGGGAGCTAAAACAGACATTTTCCAAAGAGCTTACAACAGGTGCTATAAGGCCCATTATAATGAAGAAATAAGAAGTTACGGAAGAGCCCCAGAATAAAAATATCAACAGGAAATTAGGACTAACGTGGCCTCTTATATCACAAGACGCTGTAAATTCTCACTTTGCTTTTTTTTTTTTTACTTTGCTCTCTGAGGTCTGTGCTCATAGCTGGTGCATCCGAAGGTACAAATGTCTACACTCGTTAAATCGAAACCACTCCTTTTAAAATCCTGGTGAATTAAGAAACGAACGCGCTACGTTCAGCACGGAGAACGCAGACAATGTTTGGCTCGTTTCATTGTGTGACTGAATAAGCCGTATGCGATACACTGTCAGATGACTGCCTGGCTCAACTGAAAGGTGGCTGAATAGTAAGTGGAGAAACAGGCATTTGAAAGGAAATGAGAACTATTATACTAGAATTTTTTTGGTTGTCTGTTGGCTGCTTGGTACCAACAATTTCTGCTCTCTCAGGCTGCATCCTGAAATTGCCTATTTGCAAATCAAAAACCACTCAATATTTCTCTCTCAGAATGCAGTGGGGGGAAAAATCCCTGCCACTAAACTGCGTATGGTGACAGAAGTGACATTCAGACGTAAATATTTATCAGCTCCATGAAGAAAAATGAGCTTGCTGAAATGCACGAAGGGGCACTCTTATGATTTTTCAAAGAAATGTTTGCTCCAAGCCAGTGATGCCTTTGCCCCCGCAGAACTCTGAATTACTGAGTGTCCTGATTGCTTCCACCAGCACGCTGTTTCGAATCATGCTTTGACCTTCAGAGTCAGTGCTAATCATTCTAAGAAACGGCCACGAAACAGGAAATATAATTCTACTTGTGCTCAAATTAACTCTGTCTTGCTGTTTTTTCTCTCCAGGACTGTGTGATGTGATGCCTGTCATCATTCCTACTCCCCTGGTTTTGCTGGACTTACTTCCAACATAACTCCTAACTATGTAAAACACCCACACACACTTCTAATTTGCAAAACTGATGGAACATTTCATATGTTGCAGCATTTTGTATCTCAAAAATCAGTGTCAGTTTTCTTTGCAGTCTTGAGAAATATATGAGAAATATGTACAGTGTCTGGAATTTAGTTACGTGAGGCACGTTGTGGGTTTTAAAACACTCCAATTCATCTTGTTACTCCGATGCAATGCACTCGTTTTGAATTTGTAACTTATTTTCGTGAGCAAGTCAAACATCAGGAAAGCATTGAGTGTTTCTTTCATGTCTGTTGCTAATAAGAGTAATTATAAGTGAAATCATGACACGATCTGTTAGGAGTAGATGTTAACCTTCCATGTCTGAAATGTGCAATCCTTAAATACTTTAGTTAAATCTGTCTTGTGTTGCTGCCATCAGGGAACATGAATTTCTTAGTGTTTGTATTTATTTTGGCCCGCGGACACTGATGTCAGCTCGTTGTAATTACCTCAGTGTCCAGACGGTCTTGTTATATAACTGTTATTATCTGTGGCGTAATGGTGTGTGTGTGTGTGTGTGTGTGTGTGTGTGTGAGAGAGAGAGAGAGAGAGGGTATACGTGTGAGCGTGTGTGTGATAAGAGTTCATTACTGTGAGCGCTTGGACCGTCGCCATGAGAATCTCCCAAAACTGTAAAAGTGAAGAGCGATTCCCTCCACTTTAGGCCACTTCAGCATGAAGCTCCCTCCCACATTCACCTCATGCTCGACACCGCGGAGGTCCTCGTTGCCATGGTGATCTCATCGCCCAATTCAGTCCCTCTCCACTCAACCCCTTTGATGAAGCCCATTCTCGATTGCTTGTGTACAGATAGATTGTACCGCTGGGACACATTTTTTCGGAGTTAGACTGTTGGTAGCTGCTCACAGAGCCGGAGTTAATATCCACTATCTTTAACTTCCATTCCTTCCTCCAAACAAACAAGATAAAGTCTCTCCCCTTACAATCAGCCTTTAAACAGCAAATTTCCTCATGTAAACTTTGCCTAATTAGTTCTTTTGGGGTTTGGGGCTCTTTAAGGCAGAGTTATCATTCGCACCTTTTCAGTGACACGCAAGCAGAGAAAAATAAAAAAACACCTTTTGGAAACAAGTGGGGAAAAAAATGCATGTTACAAGAGAGTGTTAGGTTTATAACACTTTTTACTGACGTTTTCACTGGCTGTAAGCTTTGAGACTGATGCTTCGAGACGCCCCATTTCCAAACATGGAAGCCTCCGACTGGTTGAATATTTTTAATCGGAGGCCTGCGATGCCCCAGCAGACCAGATTGTTGTTGTTGCTAATGCATAATTAATTAGTTTCTGCGGTTAGAACAGACTGGGTCTCCAGAAAATATTCTTTAACTTACAGTGTAAAATAATCAAAATGTTGCCCTTTAATGGCGTACATGGTGTAGAACGCGCACGGCATGTGGAAACCGTCCTGTCTTGTCTGTAATAGAATGCATGTGTTGATCCGTACGCATGCATTTTGAGTTTGGAGGAAGTTAATGTGTGTTAAATTACCACTAACTGGAAAAATCAGTTGCCAGAGGAACAGTGGATCTTTGTTGTCTGTGGCCTTCTCTGTCAGCGCAGTGTTAGGCCTTGGTCATACTCGGTGTTTATCAGAACGCTCAGATAAACATCGGCAGCATCGTCTGCGTCATTGTTGACATTCTTCTTTGCATACTTTGTGTATATTTAAAAGGGCAGACGAGGGTCTAATCACGCGTGGCTGAAAACAGAATCTCTTCCTTGTGAACTTAGACCTTTTCCACGAGTAAACAAAATCCATGGCAACAATCAAAGACCGTGCAGAGAACACGGCAACAACAACATAAACGGCAGGTATGTAGACGTGGAGGCAGTTTGGCACTGAATCTCCAAAATAATGCCAGCGTCGTGACGTCGCAATGGCGTCTGACACCACGCTGCATCGGATGCACTGGCTTTCATTGGCACTTGAACAAAGACGACAAGACGTAAAGATGAGCGGCGCCGAGCATGCAGCATGCACCGGGGGAAAAAACCAGTCACTGCCTATATTTACAGTGTAAAGAAAACACCATTAGCTTATAGCTTTCACACAACCCTGGCTCAGCACGCAACTAGTTTACCTACTTCTAAACAGCAGAGGTCCTAATAATAAGTTAGTGCTAACATTGGTAATACCACAGTGTCTCCTCATGCACCGATTCATAAAGCTGAACTGCCAATCTTAAATCAACCACTGAAGGGCAACAGGATTTTGCCCTTTGTAATCTTAGAGGATTCACAGTGAAGTGATGACAGCGTTGTGTGGGAGAGGGCATCGCCAAAACTGCCGGCGGTCGTACTCATTCATAAGTGCACGTGTAATTTGATGTTACGCCCTATATTTTACTTCTTCTCCTCCAGTGGTCGGACATGTCTAACTAACTCCCAGCAGGTTGCTCATTTACTCATGTTTACACATTTTTTAAAATATATCTGCCTTGATAAAGAGGCTGGTGTGACACACCTGCCTCCTGATGCTTTAAGAACCTCAGCTGCCAGCCACCACCACAGCTACAATGACCTCCCCCACTTCCCTGAAAAACCCTGTCTTCTTCCCTCCCCCCTTTCCTTTTCTCTGTCCCTCCCTGTCCTCCTCTCTAAAACCACTTTGCTTCAGCCAAAAAGATTCAAAATCAAAATACAGCTACTTTTTAGAAAGACCAAATTACGTTGTATCTTTTCCTCCAGCCCTCTTTGGTAGCTGTGGCGGTTGCATGCGTCTAAAAGTAGTCCACACAGGAGTGAATACGACTGTGTACAGTCGGTTACATAAGTGGGGACCCGTGTCAAACAGGGTCCGATCGTACCAACAAAGTCGGCTTTCCTGGCAAAGAAACCTGGCTCTGTTGGATGCCGATATTTAGTTTCGCTCTGTCCGGTTCCAAGTGAAACACGGCTTGTAAACAAAAGTCACATGGACTCACAAGTCGTTCAGTTATTGGACAGAGTTTGGTAACATGTCAACCTGCTTGGTTAGAGATGTCGGCATTGTTGGAGAGCCAAAACAAACATGAAACCAGGTTCTGTATCTTCGGGTTTGTTGCTGTACCAGTGGAGAGCACAGACAGAAAAAGCTGAATGTGAGCATTAGTCCAGATTGTGTGTTGCTCTCACTTCATTTTCTTCTGTCAGGCTTTCCAACCATTAACCACCAGCTATTAGATGCACCCACAGACCCTTGGGTTTTGGGTTTATTTCCCGGAGTCGGTTTGGATGAAATTCCCTCTCGCTCCACCAAACAAACTGAAGCAGCGAACACTCCAGACTTCAGATAAACCCGTCCAAACGTGCCGGGTGCGAATGCGCCACAAACAAATCAAATCCCTGGTCATCTCTTCCTTTTTCTGCAGAATCTGTTCGCTCTTATTAACTGGCTACTGTTTGAATATTCGTGGAAATATTGATGAAAATGGAGTTTGGTGTAAGAGTCGCTATGGTAACAAACATCTATTAAATCACAGATATAATTGTTGGTGGAGATGAGATCCTGTGTGTGAGCTTGTATTAGTAAATGCTTTTATGTGAGTGGCATTGTATGTGAAACACCCAATAAAAACCGTGTACATACACTATGTATGTCTCACTGCTCTGTTGACATTGTTCACATTCCTCCTGAGTGGGCAGGCGGGCACGATTTAGCAGTGAATGGAACGTACACAAAGCTGAGTAAACAGATATACATGCCGTACCTTCCTGCTTCCAGTGGAAACACTATCAGCTCGAAGCCATTTGACCCGAGCATCTCGATTCTCTGTATGAGTCAGCTGTACGCAAATACCTCAAATGAACTTGTTACCCTTATACATGTTCAGTCTTATCTCACAAGGATGTAATAACGAGTGCACGTGTGCTCAAGACTTGTCGGTTATTTAACTGTGGTGAAGTCAGAGGTCTTAGCTGGGTTTTCTGGAGGTCTGTTACAGCTCTGAGAGTCCTTTATGCGTTTGTGCAAAAGAGAAAATTACAAAAACGACGCGTGAAGTGTCGACCTCCCCTCTGCATCTCTGCAAATGTTGCCCTGCCTCATGAAAAGGAGGGGCTGCTGGTGAAGGACTCAGTCAGTTTGATCAAGTTACCCTGGCAATCAAGGACAAGGTTGACTCCCTACTGCAAGATTCTCACAATGGAACAGGGAGCCACGCATGCATGATTCATACATTTAAAGCTCATCCATCAGATGTAAGCATTTCGCTGGGAGAGCCTGGAACAGAAAACCTAGTCTGCATAAGAAACAAATTGAGATTTTGTTTGCCACTCAAGTACCTGCTCCAATTTCACATTGAGGAATGACTTAGAGAGCCATTTGCACACTAGAGCTCTAGCTTTTTGAAGAAGAACCTGAAACGGTAAGATGCATTTCCCTCTTTTTGAATAAAATGTGCAGTTTTTAAAGCTTTCAGTGGTTTTCAACTTTTTCAAGGCGGATTCAAGTAGAAACCTGATTTGCTAAAATTTGAGTTTTCTGTTGGAAAATGTTGGTCACACAAGTCGTTCGTGTACTTGACGTAAATGCATAGTTGATTTGTTGCTATTAAATGTGGAATGGGGTGTTTGCACAGATCAAAACGCTGGACCAGCCACAGCCTGGTAACACAACAGAAGAAAGACTTGTCACAACAAATCAGACATTGTTGGCATGTCTTAACAGTTGCGGATACAACAGACAACGTCAAGTTGGAGCAGATCATGTAAATGACACTTGAATGGGCCGCTGTCACTGGCTCAGGCTTTTATAATAATAATGTCTTGTGAATGCTCCATCAAGGACACGTTGTTGTTAGAAAAACCCTAAAACTGGACCCAAAGTCAACGAGAGATGCACTTCCCAACCAGCTACATTTAAAACCTGTGCCACCGCTGCTGCCATTTTACAACTTTTACTAGAATAATTTGGGATCTCTTGATGTTGTCGTAATAATAGTTGAGTGCAACGTTTTTCTGCTTTCCACAGTTTCTGTGACTGTTTCCAACCAGGTCACACTTTAAAAAATGAGGGCCATGATTTGAAGTTGAAGGTCCCAAACAGTCAATGTTCACCTGAGACAATTATTAATTTCAAATTGGAATCTTTCAAAGCTACGGCACTTTGCCTGCTGGTGTGCTAACTCACAAAGTTGGGTCTTGTTTTGTCGTTCCACTCATCTTCTTCCTTTGCAAGTTATCTTGAAAGAAAATTTGTAGATTGGACAGCTGGAGTATTTTTGCATTTTGAAGATTTGGGACACAAGTTGTTTAATAGAACTTGGCTCCAGTTTGAACGGGATTTAAATTTGTGCAGCTTGGACTCGTTCCAGGGTTTCTTCAGTTTTAATCCAGACAAGAAGAATTTGTTCCTGTCGACGTGGATCATGTTAGTTCTTATCTGTCGTGCTTTAAAAGAAACCAGCAATTGGTTCCAAAGTTTCCCCCCGAGAGCTCCAGAAAAGAGCAGGCACTGTTTGCATATTGTCACATGTATGTGGAGGTGGTTTCTCAGAGGACGGTGCTGTGTGGAAAAGTCTGAAGCACTACATCAAACGTTTGACACAAGTTCGCAACGTTACTTTCGGATTCATTCTGTGACCATGAGTAAAAAGGTGCTAGATCACATCCCTCTGCAGAGCTGGGCTCAACAGAAAGAAGAAGAAGAAGAAAGATTTTATGGAGAGCCGTGGAAGGTCCCCAACTATTCCTTCAAATGCCTGTTCAGATGTTCAGCAGATGGTCGAATAGCCTGTGAAGCTCCACTCATACACCTTTCCAGTGTCCGATTGGGGGCTTTGGATCCAGCCTGCAATCCAACATTCACACCCACTTCACACTGTCCAGCTGCGCAGAGTTGACAAAGGGGTCAGGAGCTTGAACATCTGCTTTTTTTTTTGTTATACAGCTGTTTCTGTCGCTTTTGTGTGAATATTTTCGGGAGGATCTACATGACGACTGTGCCCCTTTGTAAACACGACTGCTACTTTTCACTGTGCAGTTCAGCTGTTTCCTGTACAGATGCTAGTTTTATCAGTCTACCGTCAGACCTGCACTTTTTCTGTGCTTGTGCAGTATAACTGACCTGGGTGCTCAACTCTAGTTGTTATGATGATTATAGATTATTATCTAAGAGAAACGCTGATCCCACTATCGATGCAGATTATTGCGTAAACAACCCATGAATTCTACATGACTTTGAAAAACTATCTTCTTGTCACAGCTGAACAAAGAAAACAGGAGTGAGGGCAGAGTTTTATGAAATAATCTTTCAAAGAGCGGCAGAAACCTAGTGGGCAGAAATGGTGGCACTGTCCTCTAAGCGGGATCAGACTCAGTATATGCGAGGCGTGGCCCACATGTGTCGCTTGACGAATGCCAAGCTCATGCACATTATTTAAGACACGCAGGCCTGTATACTGTATGGGCTGGAACTGACAGACACAGATAAACACAAACAGCCCACAGCTTATCCTCTGTAATATTCATAAAATGTGGCCTAACGTGCTCAAATGCCGTGACAACCTACTTTCCTCTCAGAGTACATTAAGATTTAACAGTCCTTATGCAAACAGCTATAGAAGCTGGCCTCAATAACGCTGGCGGTGCCATTTCATCACAGCTGCAAGACTCTTCGTTTCCCTCCATAGTGCCAAGCGTTTGCCAACAATACAATTAATGTACAGAGCACGTTTTAAAGTTAATCCCAGTGTCGTTTGTAGATGATATTTGTTAAGTTTTGATTAAATGTGGTTGGTGAGTAAATGAAAAGCACTCAAACATGACAGGATCATGCAGCATAATGACGTGCTATGGTCGTGTTTTTGGAGAATCCGTGTGGAGAAAATAGTCCTGAGTAGCAGTTAATTTGTAACACGGCAGGTTTAACAGGTCACCGGCTTCATGTGAATTAAAAATACACATGAAATAAAAATAACATTGTGGTACAATCATCGACGATGGCAAACACAAGCAGAGACACACACTGATGGGCGACATCTTCAATCAGAACTCGGCTGACTGCAGTTTTTCTTGCAGTGTGTCTGATGATCTGTGATGCTGATATGTTCAGTATCAGCAGCCTGAATCACCAACACCAGGATTTACTGTGTCTTAGTCCGCAGCCTTTTTAGTGGGTCAGGACTTCTTCAGCAGCACGATTTCGGGTCTTCGTGGAGCCCCAGTCCCTGAAGTTTGTGGTCCGGGTGTCCTGTCTTACTGTGAAGTATCTGTTGCAGCACCGGGTTCTGCCGTGACTTTGGGCAGGCCCCTGTACATGCACAACAGCTGTGTGGAGGTGAAGTGGTTCCAGCAGGGCTGTGCATTGAAGCGGCCCGGGGCCCTGCTCGGGTCGCCGGGTTCACAGCCTCAGTCCTCCCGGTGTCCTTAAACAAGGGTCGTGTGACCCCGCCCCTCTGACGACACCGTGTCGTAGATGGAAACCATATCCGTTTTCACTGAGTTCAACGAGTCAAACTGACGGCTGTGGACGACCACAGAACCGGAAACGGCCTGGTTTGACTTTCATAATAAAGGATTCTCCTCCATAGAAGACGTGGTGTGTGTTGCTCCCTTCACATTGTCAACATTTCATTCGGTGACACATTTTCCATATTCAAATGATAGATTAGTTCTCGTGATTTGGTGACATTTCATGAACTGTGGATCAGGTTTGAATTTTAACAGCTGGAATAAATATTAACAGTGGTAACAGCAGCACTAGAATCATATACTCAAATTCAACTTTTATGTTATTTATTATTTTATTAACAGGATTAATAAATACTTTAAAATTTGTTTACTTGTAAAGTTTTAGTGTATTTGATATGTTTTATATGTTTTCTGAACTGGAAATGTTATGCACAGATAAAAGATCTCTGGTAGATTTTTTTAAAATTTTACACCAGACATAAATGCACTTTAATTAAATTGTATTACAATGTAAGTCATGATATGTGATATAAGCTGGTACGAGTATAAACATTATGTGGAAGAAACTCCACCTAATAAACTGCAAATCACAGAAAACAAGTCGAGTGAAAACGAGTTAGAAATTACTGAATGAAATATTATTTCTGTTCACTGTAATGTATAATATTGTCAAACTAGTGTAAACATGATTTGTGATTTAAGGTAAGGTCATCTTTATTGATCCTAAGTCGGGGAAATGTACATGTTACGCAGCTCCCGGGTGTACAAGGCAATGAAAACAACATCTGCACATTTACACATGAAGTGCTGTTGTGGGGTATTTAGTTGCAATACAAAAATTATTTAAGGGCTGTATCAGTCACAATTTGCCTGCCAAAAATTAGTAAGTGAACATGTTGCATTATCTCAAACAGACAGACACTAGGTAATAGTTTTTACACGTTCTTTTCAATTTCCCAACTTTGTCTTTAAACTAAATAAATAAATCACGTTTTACACAGTGTAAAGTTCAGGTTTATAGAAAACACAGATTATTTATATTTTACATTTGTACTCTCCCGATTCCATCTTTAATTCGAAGGGTTCTCGTTGCGACTTTTATTTTGAAAAGCGCAGCCCAGAAGTTGGACGCCCTGATCTGCGGGGCGTTGACACGCGGTTTACGGGATTATTCATGAACTCACCCCCCCCCGCCCCCCCTCCCCAAATCCACCGAGGAGAGCTGCAACTGTTTTTACAGCTGACACACTTCCCATTTCGATCAGCTCTCAACTCCTTTCGGTGCCTTCACGGTCCGCCGGACCCCGCGCCGCTGCGTGAGCACTGGTGCACAACAACAACAACAACAACAACAACAACCAAAGCAAAGAGCGCGCGCATCCACGCCCTCCACCTCTCCCTCTCTGTTTATGTCTCCATTTCTGTCCCCCAGAAAAAGTGCGAGAAACGCGCGCAGGCCGCAGAGGAAGTGTCCTCCGGTCTCCGGTCCACGGGGACGCCAGGCTGTGACGCACAGACGCGGTCCTCGTAAACTTTAGGAATAAATAGGAAATTGTGTTCAGGGCCGAAGCGGTGCCTGTTTTCACTCTCCCACCCTCTCATCTCCAAAACGGTAGGACTCTGCACCAATGGAGGGGAGGGAGAGACACGAGGAGGAGGAGGAGGAGGTGGAGGAGGCGAGGGGAGGGGGGTGTCTAACAGTCCTACAACCATCTTTTCTGTCCCGTTTCTCCGCCATCTAGGCCAGCTCGCTACTACCGCAAACTAACTTCCTGCATGTGGCTGTAGGTGAGACGGGATTTCGGAGCTGCGCGGCCGCCGCTCGGGTCCACGGCTCCTCTCCCCTCCGCTCCTCCGCGGATGGTGCGCACCAATATCATCTGGAGAGGCCGAGGCCGACATTTTAGCCCCGGTCCGGAGGAGCCTTAACTCCGCGGGGACATCCGAGGACACGCGATCAGGTAAAGCCCGTGTCTCCGCTGTGCGGCCGCGGGCAGGGAGACGCGCACGTTCACATCAAGTTCGACGAGCGACAAGTTCTCGGCAACTGGGCGAAGCGCGAGCACACGCACGTTTGCGGGCTTTTAACGGTCTCCTGTCACCGAAAAATGGCGAAGAATTCCCCCGGATTTACGGACGGCGGCGAGCGCGGCGCACGGAAAACACTTGACTTGGAATATTGAGATCCGCGGGCAACGACGTGTTTGTTCCACAAAACAACATTTGGAACATGATGTATGTAGAAACTTTTCATCTCGAGCCCGTTTGAGCAGAACTGTGCACGCGTTCGCATTAGTCCCGTTTCGGTGCGTTTCCCCCGGAACAGTCCGACCGCGGCCGTTTGCGGGGAATAAAGCGACATAAAGAACCGTGCGACTCGGCTCGGCCCGTGACATTACCGCCGCCGGTCGGCAGAGGCACCTGCAGGTGGACAAACAGCAGCCAAACTTGTCCTCGGCTTGATTTCACGTAAACCCAGAGGCGTGAGGACAGAAACGGACTCCGTCCTGCCGTAGCCGGGCACGTCCAGCGCCGAAGCCGATCCACGCGCTCGGGACTCGCTCGTATGAGCAATTAATATTGGACATCCGGTGGCACTGCCAGCTGCGCCCCATTTTTATTGTTGTCTGTGCGCTGAACGGATCCCTGTTGTCTCGGCTGGAGACTCCGCGACGCGTGGCGCCTGCTTTCGGTAGGAAACCCACCGGTTATTTTTACAAACTACTGATGCATTAACGGGCATGTGGAGTGGGAACGGACCGAGACGTGGTGCGTGGGGGAGCGCGGCTCCTCGGCTCGCCGTGCCATGCGGGACACGCTGCTGCTGCTGGCTGCCACCATGGCACCTTCCCGTCCCTGCTCCGGCTCTGCGTGTGCTGCTAATGCGTCCAGCTGCGCGGACGCGCAGCCCCGTCGGGTTTGTGCCACCGATCGGTCTTTATCTGCAGCCTAAAAAGGGGCTTTCGCGCAGAGTTGTGGACGCGCACCGGACACGGACGGACGGCGAGGCGAGGCGAGGGGAGGCAGACGGGGCCACTCGGGCTCTCCGTCGTTACGGTAAACGGAGCTCCAAGGACACGGGGAGGGGGGGCAGGGGGCGCATCCAGGTCGTCTGTGGTCTTTCCAGTTTTGCTCTAATGTGACTCAAGTAGTTTTTTGTTTAATTGGGGCAGAAACGCCGATTTCCCTGGCGAGTCGGAGCTCCGTCCGCCGCCCAGCTTTTTTGGAGCTTTAATTTGGCAAATTGGCTTCCCAGACAGACCGACAGACACACTGTCTCTCCTCGCCTGTTCTGGCGTCTCCTGCTCGTTGTTGCTCGGCCTCACTCTCTGCTTTCACCGCCTCATCAAAGACTCTTAGCTCATTCACTCAAAAAGGAAAAGACCCGTTCGTCCCTCCGTGCGTAACCTCCATCCGACCGTAACCCCACAGCCCCCGGTCGGTTTTTGGAGGAGGCCTCCAGCTGCTGACGGTTCATTGTCTGGTCAGACTGCTCAGCGTGGTGCCCCGTCAGGAAGACCCGCTTTGGCACATGTTTGGATGACAGGAGTCGTGCGTTATAATCAGCCACCAATCTATAATGCTTTTATTTTGAAAGTTACTATATAAAAACAAGTTGGTGAGACCATGAGGCAGAGAAACGCGTTGGTTTGTTCATGGTGATATGAAATGAGTCTAAAAACATGCTGTCAGATACGGTGAATCTGTAAGGGAAGAAAACTACACAAAATACCTAAAAATAATTATTTGTACCACAAAGCTGAACAACTTTGAATTTGGATTTTATACAGATATAAGAAATATATTTTTCTGATGTCTCAGACCAAACCGTTAGTTAACATTAAGAAAATAGAATAAATATAATAATCAGTAATAAAGTAGTTGTTAGTTGAAGCTTTAGAACTTTGCTACAAATAAATTTCCATACAATGCTCTGTGTTACATAACGAGCTGTTCAAAAGGGCATGGGGTCATTTTTATTTAGCATTTTCCGTGCCTACACAGTGCCCGGGCTGGTGCTTTACTAAAACACCAAAACCAAAGTTATCAGTAAATGCAGAGACAGCGTCGTGGCGTGGACGAGACGTTTCAGTGCCCCAGTGAGGACACCTGCCCAGCGGGAAAAGTAACTCCTGTCATGCACGACGGCAGCAAATGAACCAAACCGGCTGTAAACACACGTTGTCCGTATGTATCTGTTGCGTACAGTTTGCTGCCGCCGTGTTGGCCTCGGCTTCACTCGCAGAGTCTTGTTTACAAAGGGCTAAATGTGTCGTCTGCTGAAAAAAGGAAAGCAGATGGTTATTGGCGGTTACTGACCCACAGTGGTTTGAGATGAAGCAATTTCCTTTTGTTCCCCCCCGTTGCCTTACCGTGAACTGTGCCTGTGTGAGTGTGTTTATGAGCACGGAGACCTTTGGACCGAGCCCTATGTTGAACCAACACACGGTCAATGATTGCAGGGTTGGTGCTGCGCGGGGGCATGCCCGGGCTCCTATACCAGCTGGCGAATGAACAAATATGAACGGGGCTCGGCGAGGTGCGTCGGCTTTAATGTGCACATTTACCTCACAGCAACAGCAAAGAGGCATCTGCAGTCAGAAAAAGACAACGGAGGCGAAGAACAATTACGACTGATAAGGCATAAACAGTTCTTTGCTTATCGAATTTGCCAGTATGTGAATTCTGGAGTTCTGACGCTTGCTCGCTCTTGGCACGGGAACAAGCTGCACTGTTGTTCAAGCAGGCTACCAACAGGAAAGGTACATATCCTTAACCCTTCTGCAAACTCGCGCTGGCTTTGTGTCTCAGACGCTCCTGCTCGATCTGCTCCCGAACTTCACGATAAAGACGCGGCTCCTCCGAGCATTTGTAGCCTGCTGGGCGTATTAATTTCATCCCTCTTTGTGTTTGTGATCTACTTCAAAGCACGATACGCATCTGATAAGTATTTGTGTACACAGTATGTTGGTATCTGGCTCGCTTCCTGTGCCAAATACCAGTTTTCCATGTGGCGTGCCAAGGCAGTGTCATAACCACCCAACCAGTGCTCATTTCCTCATTCTTGTGTGCCTGAGGTCAATCCACACGGAACGGATTCTGGCATTGTTCTCGAATCGCTAAGCCTGGGTCAGAGTGAGCTGGTTTCTCCTGGTTTTCCACAGGTGCCGAACGGTGGGTTTGCATTGTTCTTGCAGCGTGTGTGACTGTGTGTTAGTGTTGCCGGGTGTTTCATCATGTCTCTGTCTGGGAGCAGCTCGGTCTGATCAGTAATTTGCACCATGGCCTCCTCCTTTCTCCTCCACTGGATTTTAGGTTTCGCAGAGCTTTGCCGCAGGTAGACGCTACCCTGTGTAACTGTGCCGAGCTGCGTCCAAGAAGCAGTAGTTTAGAGGACAAGCTAAAGGACTTTACGTGCGTTCGTCCTCTGTCAGCTCACTTTTGCTGAAAAACCATTAAAAACACATCAGTGAAGGCCACCATGTTCTTTGCTTTGCAGTAGTTTTGTTTTACAGAAATGCGGCTTTTCTATGAATTTTTCTGCAGCCCTCAGAGCCTGACGTGCGTAATATTTTTACACCCTCACCCCCTCATAATTCGTTTTACACAATTTCCTGCTCCACGGAGCTTCACTTTTGCTGAAAAACCATTAAAAACACATCAGTGACTCATACGGTCTCACTGGTATGAATAAAGACTTATGGTACAAAATCTTTTTTGACATGTTCTTTCACTTTCTTTGGCTATGGAACAAGCCGTTTATTTATAACAAGGACACACACACACACACACACACTGTAGTTTATTTTCACTCTCTCCCACTTAGACTGTCCTGCTGCCACAAATACAGACCAGGGCAGCAAAACGTGCTTGAATCCACGAGTGAAACCCGTCCCAAACATAAACACGGTTTCCTCCTGCTAGAAAACTGACGACGACCTGTTTGCCCGCTGTTGAATCCTTCCACTGAAGCCAGTCAGGTTTTTTTTCTCTCTCTCTTC
The DNA here is from genome assembly GCA_033026295.1 of Channa striata. Taxonomy (NCBI): domain Eukaryota; kingdom Metazoa; phylum Chordata; class Actinopteri; order Anabantiformes; family Channidae; genus Channa; species Channa striata. The sequence goes on from CM065188.1 coordinate 15,413,341, forward strand.
ACTCGATTCGTTGACAAAAATGTGAAATAATCTTACTCCAAATAAGGAACTGAGGCCAAAGTGTGAATGGTAACGGCTTCTCCTTTTTTTTTTTTTTTTTTTTTTTTGGCTCATTCATGACCCTGACGGGGATGAGACGAGCCAGTGCAGCTAAACTCACCAGTGCTGTCTTAGCACATTTTCGTTAGTTGGAAAGTCAAGCTTCCTCCTCTCCCTCCACTCACTGGATTAGACTCTACACGAGAACATCCGTGAGCAAAGGACCTCTGGGTCTTTTACTCCTCCCAGACCCAATGAGTCTGAGAAATGTTTAACTCCCGCTCCGCTCTGTTCTCTTGTCTTTTATAAACGGTTCCCTTTTCCGGCTCATTTGTCGTCACTGGATCTCCTCTGTACACATTGTGTACCTTTTAACAAATTAACATCACTTATCCTTTGATGCAGCTTGTGATGGTAACAACGCGTCGTATGGAAATGACAAATGTGTTGTGGTGCAGTAATTATCCACGTCTGAATCTACAAATGCCACACGAGCGCAGGAAAATTCAACCTTTTATCTATTGCATGAAAGCTCCTCGCATTTGCTATTTTAAATGCTCCTCGTTGGCAGGCCGTTCTCACGAAGTGATATGTCCTACATTTCTGGCAGCAGCAGTATGTTTTATCATGGTGACTTTAAAAAATGGAAGTATTAATAGAAAAACTGTTAAACTAAACGTAAGCAACAATAGTCTGAGCAAACAACCAAAAAAAGAAAAGAGCTCCAGCCTCATTAAAGTTTCAGTCCACATGAAATGGCACGTCACAATAAACGTAAAGAGTCGACGCAGAGCCACGTGTGGGGCGCAGTTACCGTCTTCCTCTGCTGTCGTCCCTTTTTTATTTTGCAGCTCAAACTGAATTCAGTGGTAACTTTGGGTCTCATCATAAAAAAAAACATACAGTAACTGTTCACGTCTGACAATGTCCAGACTTCAAGCTCTGCTCATACATGTCACCTCCTCGTACGTCTCTGCTTTAATGATGCGTTTACTCTCACCATTTTCTTGCTCTATAATTTGCGCCGTGGCCGCTGTTGAACCCACGTCTGATTTCCTTTGCCTTTTTTTCTTTCTCCCTCTCCAGGCTGGGAGGCTGACGGCTGCAGAGCTGCGAAATGTGAAGGGAGCTCGAAACCTTGACCCCCTCAACCTTTAGGCAAGCAACATTCCCACATGTTTCTCTTTGTGCCGTCTTTGTAGTAAACGCGTCTTTTCCTCGTTTCATCTCAGCGTTCAGATCTGAACTTTGTTGTGTTTTTGCAGCAGAACTCATTTGAACCGACGCTGTGACCGCGACCTGACACCCTCCTGCCTCGGGCATGCCTCAGGTAAAGTAGGAGCTCCTCTGATGCTGCTGTCGCTCTCATCGCCTCTAAACGATTCTCCTCGTGGGGTTGGATATGTGTCTGACTCTGTCGGTGTGTCTTTACTTCCCCCTCAGCCGGGTATGAATGGGATGGAGCCTGCGTTTGGCGAGGCCTACGGGGGACACAGGGGCCTCCTGAGCCCCTACCCTCTGGCCATGTCGCCACAAGGGGGCAGGACTGAGTACGACCAGGTGAGACAACAGGTGTTGGGGAGAGCAACAAATTTCCTAAATTTTTCATAAGCAGCAATTCGGGCCGACTTTGGCCCGAATCTTGTTCTACTTTTGTTTTTACCTACAGTCTCGCTGTGTCTTGATACGAAAAATCCTCAATCATCTCAGGAATGCGTCATCCTTCAAGTGAAGGGTGGCAAGATAAACTTCTCGTTCTCTCAGAATCCTTGACAATTACATGCCTGCAGGGCTGATGCTTGCCTCTGGGGTTTTTAACTTCCGTGTCCCACTAGCTTGTGGCGCCTCAGCGAATCCCGCAGTCCACTTCCTTTTATGCTGTCTTAACAAGCAGATTCATAAAAACAGGATGAGCTTAACTGGAGTCGCGTAATGAGGATTTTACTGTCCAGCAACTCCTACTAGAAACAGAACAGTTTAGTTCTTGTAGAGGCCGCCTTACGCGTGTCCTGTGGCCTAGAAATTATCCACTTCAGAGATCGGCATATTATAAAAAACTTTTTTATTGTACAGATTTGTTGAACTTCTGTGTTCCTCAGTACAGCTGATAACAATTCTACAAATCACGTTGGTATGATTTTATACCTAAACTCCACCGAGCACTGCGAGAAAACTGTGTGCCTCCACAGCTAGACACTGGTCAAATACCAGACCTTGCTGCTCCAGTAAGTTTCTAACAGCCAGAATGCAATACAAACACTGGTTTCCTCGACAACTACTTATGCAAGCTTAGAAGGCACCGATCGGATGCCTTTAATGATGAACATGTATTGGCTGTTAGTTTATCCAACTTATTAAGACACAGCATGAGTGCAGGAAAACACAAAGTAGAGAACTAACCCTGAAAAAGACCGCTGGCTCGTACAGTACTTGTACTTGTACTTGTACTTGGAAAAAGTGGTCTTGGGCCAGCGCTTCCAATACCTCAATCGATCATTGAAAAATCTGTTTCTCATTTTGTATTTTAATGATCCAGACCAGTAAAATTTAAATGGCAGCCACCGCAGATATTTTACCCAGCCCCTCCTAGCTGATGATTCAATCTGGCCTTCAGGATACAGACAGTTACTTAAGCAATGAATGAGGTGACTGAATGAAGAGTGTTTTAGGTATAAGTCAGCCCATGAGGGCGAGGTTTGGAAAAGCAGTGAAGCTCCAATGAGATGGGATTAAATCCTAGACAGGGGGGATGGGTGATTAAACAATTTCACTACAAATCTCACCCGAAATCTCACCCGAAGAGCTAGTATGCTCCATCATTTTTACAGTTTTAACTGAAAACCTCATAAATTTAAAACAAGGGTTTTTGTTGGGTGATACGGGACAGCTCCATTAAATTGGCTGTTTTAACAGCATGTGATTATTATTAACCTGTGTGGAGCTCCGAGTGTTTAACACCGTCCCGCTGAAGGCTTTCTTTTTATCAAAGCACACAGAAATCTGTCTGTAGACATTATTAGATTAATGACTAATAGCTTACTGGAACGAGGAGTTTAATAACCAAGCAGCAGGGTGAATATGTTATTTACTGACCTCCCTCTGTAATATAGCGAGTACACCCTGGCATGTGCGAATGCGTATGGTGTATATTTTGTAACAAACTCAGACATATTTAATCTCTCCCCTTTCAGAGCGTGCTCCTCATGCTGGGCTCCCCGGCATCGCCAAGGAAACGGCCCTTTGAGTTGCTAAGCGACCTGGTGGACGACGGTGGCTTCGGCGAGGACCTGCACCCCGAGCGGTGGGATGTGTCTGCGCTGGATGAGATTGCTCGGTACACCAAGCTGGGCCTTGGGGTGGGAGGGGAGCTGCTGGCGTGCTCCGAGGAGGCCGTCCTCTTGGGCCGCTGGGGGAGGAGCAGGGAGGAGCAGGAGGAGGAAGAGGAGGAGGAGAGAAGGAGGAGGAACCGGCACGTAGCACCTCCCGTCACCCAGGAAGTCCAGGCCGCTGCTGCGGGGAGGGAGGAGGGGCGGATCTCTGTTGCCACGACAACAGAGAGGGAGTTAATTGTTGCAGGAAGAGGGGCAGGAGGAGGACAGGATGGGGGGATGTCGAGGGAGCATACGGTGGAGGTGTATCAGGTGGCACAGGAGGAAGCGGTGGCGGCAGGAGCAGCGGCGGCAGGTTTGGCTCTGGAGCACTGCAGCGAGGAGCACAACTACTCCCTTAGCCAGGGAGGGGAGCTGGGAACCGGGCCCGGTCACAGCTCCCAGACAGAGGAGATGAGAGTGGGCGAGGAGCAGCAGGAGGCACGGGCCAGGGAGGAGAGCCAGGCTGAGACTGAGCTAGACCTGGAGGACGAGGACGAGGAGGAAGAGGAGGACGAGGAGGGAGGAGGAGGAGGAGGAGGAAGGAGAGGAAGGGACAGAGGAGACGGCGGTGGAAGCTGAGCTCTCCAGCACCTCTGAAACTGAATGTGGTGAGTTGGGCTTTCAGTTCGTCTGTAACCGTGTGGCAGAGACAATCTCAGCTCATCAGCATGCTGCCAGCAGCCCGTCTGCCCACACGGAAACCGTTTTAGTCTGTCTCCGGTCCAGACGAGACCTCAGACGGCCTCGTCTAACTTGGCTGGCTGAGCCGAGGCACATTAAATACCAAACTTGCGGGTGTAATTCCCAGACAACAAACCGCTTTAATGGCTACAGAAGACGCTTCTTCATTTGCTCTAATAGCAACAGCCGCGCTGCATCTTTGAGAAAAGACGAGGGGGGCGGTTTGTAGTTGAGCGTGTGAAATCGGGTGTGGACGGTGGTACAGATTGTTAAACAACTGTTAGAGTTTGAACTAGCTTTTTATGCAGCTTCAAAAACGACACGGACGAGCCTGCTGCAGAGCGCTGCGTTCAGCCGGTGGCTCAACGGTGGCTGTTTTTTTTTCCTTGCCTCGTTATTTCTTTACCTCACACGCGGAGATCGACGACGTGCAGCAAAGCAGACAACTGTTGCTTTAACGACTTTGCTACTTTTCCATGTTTTACATACTACAGCAGGCTGATAACTATCAGTGTGTTTTTTATGACTTTATGGGCAGATGGTTTTTGAATTATTGCATTATAATAAAAATCAGCCCTAGTGGAGCTGTCCCAAAACCACACATTCTAATTTTGATACATTAATTTGAAAAATGAAAAAATGTTCGATACCACAGAGAAAAACTGAGACAAGCCTGTAAAAATAACAGAAGGATCTTAAACAAAGGCCTTTATCAAGGACCGACTGTTGCTTTGCCTCGCCTTCACTGGCATGTGACCACAGCCGGCGCGGTGATCGCGCACCTTTCCAACAGGTGGTGGAAGGTTGTATCTGTCATTCAAAAAGGCAAATTTAATCCTTTTTTTCACTGAGGCAAATTTGAGAAACAAGCTTTAAAGAAAACAAAGGACTGGGAGTTTCCCGGTGAAACGCTGGGCATCAGTGATTGGTGGTGGAGGCATATTTCCCGCTGAGCAGGCAGCGGATTGGTCGCCTGACGCTGCTGCTGCCCTCCCCCACACACACTGAGCACAGCGGTGCAGCCGAATGAGAGCCGCTCACCTCAAGGAGGCAAAAACGCTGCTAAAGTGGATTTTAAAATCTGCAAAGTTTACTGAGGCAGTTGCTCAGCTGATGACGCCAGTGACGAGAGGACGACACTGAGTGTGAGGAGGCGTGTGTGTGTGTGTGTGTGTGTGTGTGTGTGTGTGTGAAGTCAGCTGTTACCAGTGTATCAGTCCTGAAACTCTTTTGAATATTCAGTGTCAGTATATAAAAAAAAGCTCTTTGGACAACACTGTGGCCTGGTGAACTGAGCTGTTGTTCTGGTGCTGTGGCAATGACCTTTGTCCTCATTTCTTACTGTACAGTCACACACACACACTGCGACTGTACACAAATACACTCAAGGCAGCTCCCATGTCTGTACAAATACACTCAAATTACAGTATGAGGCAGACGCAGAAGCTTCGAATACAGGACTGTCTGCAGTTAGAAAACCCGAGTCTGAACACGTCATAGTAATAATGGAATAATAATAATAACAATAATAATAACAAAGCGAAATTTTAGACGTGTAATAATTTGAGGGCCTCAGTATTTTCCAGTGGAATCTGTGTGTTTCTAGTTATTTCCCTTCTATGAGAATATTCCTGAATCTAAATCTGACGTTTTACTTTTTCTCTAACAGAATGAATAAATGAGCTTTTCTCCACCGTATTCTCGTCAGTGTGCTGAGGGAAGCTGCAGGATTGTGACCTATATATTTACACAAACTTTTTGTCTATTTCCAGGAGAATAAATAAATCTCCCTCAAGGCTGCACAATCCACCACATTTATTTTAGCAGTGGGAATGTTTGGAACACTTTTAATATCACATAAACATAGACGCAGTGCTGGAATATTACTGGATGTACCTTTTTTTGTCGTACCACAAAGTGCAGCGTTTCATTAGAAATTGTCACGCGATGTTGTTAAGTCGTCTAAAGATTTCTGGATTTCCACCAAACACCAACCACTTATTGCGACACTCGTGGCCTCGCTCTGCCGCACACTGAATTACAGGAGCGCTCTCCTTATTTTTCACCCCAAACTCACGTTAATGGACACAGTCGCTTGTGGTCCACCTGTGTAAACAGCTGTATCACGTTCCTGGTGGGTCACGGCGATGCCAAATGAGCCGCTGAGCTGGAAGGATCGGAGCATTTCTCAGGCCCACGAGCTGGATGGGAAAATGCTGTCAAAGTGCATTGTGGGAAATGTAGGACGCGACATTTACGGCCTTCAACCAATCCCACAGATGTCACGATATCTCGCCCTCCACCCAGCACAGTAAAATACACACACTTTGTGAATTGTACAAATTGTTATTAATGCGCAGACGGGGAGAAGACTGAATTGTAGGCGTCTAGTCAAAGTATTAGCACATCAGAGCCTGTTCCACACAACAACACGTGAACCCTTCAAATGTCCAAGGCCCTTTTCTGTCCAACCTACAGGACACAAACAGTAACCGTGTGTGTTTGACGGCTTGTCCTCAGATTGCCGTCTTTTCCCAGGCTCTGTCTGTGTCGGATCATCCTCGGGTTAGGGCAGCAAATCTCAGGCGTCTTGTTGCAAGGTAATGCAGAGGCCAGCGGCTTGTCGTCGGAGACTTTTCCAGGTCGGGTTTCGACTGCTGCGAGACGCCATTGTTGCTCTGCTTCGGTGTGTGCGATTGCCCTGTGGAGCTATTCTTACCATTAGCCCACGGCGATAACAAAAGGGCTGTGGTGTGTGTGTGTGTGTGTGTGTGTGTGTTGAACATATGTGAATTTATGTATTAACAGTGAGCTGTGCTGCAAAGATGGAGCTGAGGGGAAAGTGCAGACAATGGCACAATCTGCAGACTGGACCAGATGACACCACGTTACATAAGCTCTGTGTGTGTGTGTGCGTGTGCTGTCCCTGGCCTATTCCTGAAATAAGACTTTGTTGTTAACTTTCGTTTAGCTCTGTTAGAAATGCCAGTTTTGTCACCATGTCGGCGTGTTATGATGTAGTTGTTTTTTGGACCCAGCTCCGGTGGATGTAGAGAAGTGCCTCTTCTGTCGTCCTGCCGGTGGAGCTTTGCGTGTTGTATTATTTATGATGGCATTATTCATGGCTCTGCGCGCCTGAGGCTAATCTTGGGTGACGTCTGCGCACTGATGTAGGTGTCTGCCTCAGAAGCAGCATACATGCATTCGGCTAAAGCTGGTGGCGTCTTTGTTATTAGGACACAACGGCATGCGTCTGTGGATTAGGGTTTGCAGTGCGATTTCATGGCAGGCCAGCGTGATAATCAATACCTGTCAGTTATGATTACGGCTCATCTGTCACGTTTCCCCTCTGTTAAATATCTTATGTGTGGCTGTCAGTGTCGTCCACCTACATGCTGTAGAAATGGATGACGCTCCCTTTTCTTCATCATAAAATATGTAACTGAATCGTTTCAACGTTTGGACCGTTGCACCAGTTGTTGTTGATGGTTGGCCCCAAACCTCAGCTGATTCTGATGCAACGTCCGATTCAAATTCGTTTAAATATTTAGCTAACACATAGTACATTATTGTACAAAAATACACATTGAGGGTGTTTCACATTTTTCAAAATCCAAGGCTTTAGATTTTTCAAAAATAAATCCTAATATGCTGCAGTAAGATTGTGGCATTACAAAACCACCATCTGACGATTGCATTCGCAGGTCCACGTTAAAATGATGGATTTCAAAACTCTTTAGGTCAGTACTTGTATAAATACAGGCACAGTAACTGCACCCTATTGTGTGTGTGTGTGTGTGTGTGTACACATAATTACATACAGTTTGGGGGTTAATGTTGTACTAAGAAGTAATTTTATTAACACATTTAAAGAAAAAGCTTCTTTTGCCCAATTTCATCAGTTTTTCTCTGTCTGGATTCAAAGTTAATTCAGCTAACCCGTCCGGACCTTCCAGAACCGTCGTGACTCTGGTGTCTATTATGAGTGTGAGGACAACTGTAACATCAGTCAGTCAGAGACACTAGTGGCTCATTTTTGCTACTCACGAGTTGACATGCTATTCTGTCCATGTGTCCAACCCTGTCATGTTGCCTCATCCACGTCTCCTACCTGTGAACATATTTTGGTGTGAAAGCGTGAAAATGGTGCCTGTACAGCAGTGGGGAAACCGGCTGCAACGTTGCAGGGAACTGGTACACAGGGATCCCGATCCTCAGTAAATCAAGGGCCGCATTGTCCCTACGTGAAAGGCCGTTCCCCGAGGAGGACGCCTGTCCTCGTAACCCTGCAGGACAAAAGCAAGGCTGAAGTCTGCAAGTGAGCGCGGTGAGAACGATCTTAACTTTCGGATGAATGTTCTCTGGTCAGCTGATGTTAAAATAGAACTGCTGGACCATAATGATTGAAGTTGTGTGTGGAGGGAGACAGTTTGAACTTCTTGTGTCACTAATCGTCATCACAGAGAATCATGTGGATATTTAGAAACGTTATCAGCCCGGATGTGAAGGTTTGGACAAACAGACCTTTCAGCAGGACACTGGGGCTCGTGCTTCTTAAAACCTCCCAAAGGTTTAAACATTCACCAGTGTTTTCTTGTTGTGGATCTGTTGCGTAGGAACGGATTCTCTGCACACTGAAGACCACGCTTACGTCCATGTGAGTGTGGACGTGTTCGTGCCACTCAGCTGGTCCTTTCGTTTTCTTCAGCTCTACAGTTGTGACACTGAATACAGCTTTCACTGAATGAGTAATGGCTCCGTGCATCTTTTTTTTGTGCATGTGTGTGATTTTCATACGACACATCAGATATGACAGCTCAGCTGTTCAGTAGGTCTGAAGGGAAGTTTTTCTGCCGTCTGCAGCCTGGTCCTCGACAGTCTTTTTTTTTCTTTAGTTTCTGTGTGCGAGTCGCGTGCACATGAGCCTGCAGCCTCCTTATCAGGACACTGGGATTCTTCAATGTGCCAACAAAGGTACAAACAGATCGGAATAAATCTTCAACGTGAGCAGGACATTATAGATACAGGGCGTGTATCTGTGCAAAATGTGTCGTCATAGCAGTTGTCAGTGGGCCTGCCACGCACAGTTGGATGTAATTAAATGTCGTTTGCAGTAAAAGCAACGATGAGAACAGATGACGTGAGAAACGCAGCAAAGCAGAAATAACAGACAGTAGACAGACAGTAAGAGGTCAGAGAAGAGTCACAGACTTGGAAAGTCTTTGTCCCGCTCCAGATTAAACTGTCTGAACAGCCGTGAATTTAAGTCCAGACATTCGTGTTTGGAAGAGGATGATAGCAATTTTTTTTCCCCTGTGACACAAACATTAAAACTAATGAAACAGAAAAGCTGGAATTTCTTATTTACGGCTGATTTAATCACAATTATGAGAAAATCAAACCTTTTAATTTTTTGTTCTTCAGCCAAACTGCGACGTTTTTACTCCACTAGTGCTAAGCATCTGAAGATGGCGGCGTTATCAGAGAGCAGCTTCATTTTGTAAAAGAAATTTACTCCACTGTTGTTTATCTGCTGATTGATCTGTGTTTTCTTTTAAATAAAAATCTGTGTTTCCCACAGAATATGATTTTAGTTTTAGGGGCTTATGGTGACAACCTGGTGCCTGTTGCAAGACTCTGCAGTGATTTAATTTGCTTTTTTAATCCGAGCTTTTTACATATTTGTGGGGAAACAAATACATGTATTCTACTTCATGCCTTTTATAAAGCAGAAGTGGGTTAGAATGGACCGTGTGGCATTTGATTGTATTTACACACTAACCGCTGGGTTTTGGCACTTATTATTTTCCAACAGTGATGTGGTCCAAATCTTGAAAGTCCTGATTCAGAACTACAATTTGATTCATATTTCCCTAGAAAATGTTTCAGGCACAGTGGTAAGAGCATGATAGAGGTTTTGCGTGCGCACACAAATATTTGGTTATTTATTTATTCATCCGAAAAGTATGCCTGATTTCTCTGATTTACAGATTTGTTCCAGCAGCTCCCTCTCTTCATTCACACACTCACTGTGTCTCTACCACTGCTCACGCTCTCACCGAGCTGACAGGATGGGGCTTTCAAACTGCACATTATTTGCTAAATTGTTTGCAATACCTATCAACTATTGCTCATTTCAACTTATTGTCAGTAATATATATTTAAAATGGTATTAATTTCTGACGTGTGCTGCAGACCTCTTCACGCTTGTAAAAGAGATCTTGATCTCAATGGGCCTTTTATTTAGTTAAATAAAGGTTAAATAAATTTTTTACAAGTAAAAAATGGTGCATTTAGGGGAAGAAATTGACAAATCAGACAGTATTTTATTAAGTCAATGTCTGTCTCCAGGGAATGATTGGTTCTTATCCATCACGTAGAGAAGGGAGTGTTGTTTTAAAAAGAAATTTGTGTCTGTTGTTCAGGCATGGCGGTGGTTCCCGTTGGCATGGCGGCCAGCTACGCCTATTCTATTCTAGGAGAAATGCTGTGATTTATTGACATAATTGAAATTATAGATTGAATATGATTTTAGCTTGGACATTCTAAAACTGAAGCAAGATCAGTCGGTGGCTTCTCCATACAAGACATTTCTGTCCGTTTCGGCCGGAGTGCTGCCTCTCAGCTCATATCCACAGTTCTTGCCAGACAAAGGTTTACAAAGCGTGCACATTCTTCACTCCTCCTGCCATCGACTTAAATGAAGGAAATAACCTTACCAACCCGTCACCTGTGCCGCTGTTGTTCTGTTGGGCAATAAAAAAAACACGGGTGCAGTTCTACCAAATGTTTTTTTGTCTGTGTGGGAAACGCTGAATAGTTATAAAGGTTTTAATTGTCGGCTGGAATACTTGTACCACAACTGCAAAGCATTTATTGCACAGATTAAAATGTGTTTGTGCGTTTGTGTTTCTGTACTTCCAGAGGTGGAGGCGGAGCCAGTGAGGCAGGCAGGTGAGCGCCCGTCAAAACGCCGCTGTTTCTGGGAGTACAGACGCGCTCGGGAGTCAGCCACGAAGAAGAAGCTAGGCGGAGAGGTCCACTGGTCTCTGTCCTGGAGCTCCAGCACTCTGCCCAGCACACTGTACCGCAGAGAGGGTGAGAACACTGACATGTAAAGAGATCAATGACAAAAACACTGCAGGGACGGGAATTTAGTGTAAACTCCAAAATTACACTGACGTCTTCACTAAAACAAGCTGTTTGTCAGACACAGTATTAAGATTTGACTGGTTTTTAGAATATAATTATCAATCAGATTAGTTTGTGGATGGATCTTCACATCGAGCTGAATCTGTGTTTAACCATCCACGGACTGAGAGCCCGTCTGCAGGAGTTATTAAAACAGGAGTGTCCCATTTCTTTTTCTTTTCTCGTGTGACACAGCTCGGTAAGGGACCTGCAACTTTAATGTCAAAATCTCCATAAGGAGTAAATTTTACATCAGGCACAACATGTGGCTGTGCAGAACTGGAGCTCTGACAGAATGGCATTGATGCTATTCAGAAAATCTGTCTTTAAACTTGAGCAAAATGTAGCTTCTGTAACTATTTCCACTAAAATGTCCATAAGATATTAAAACTCAGGAGGCCATTTTGCTGCTGCACAGCTGATCAGCATATCCTGTGAACTTACGTACTCACGCTTCCTGGTGAAAGAACCTTTTTAGTTTTGGGAGATTTGGGATGTTTACAAGAAACAGAAGACAAAGAGGTGGATCAGCGTAGATTTTAACAGGCACTGGTTTCTAGAGGCTGAAGACTGAACCAAAAAGTGCCTGAAGACTGGAATTGAGTTTGTTCCTTTATCCTTTGTTCAGGCAAAAAAGGGCGGCGCAAAGCTCGCAAGACGGACGCCAGCGACCTGACGCCCAACCCACAGAAGCTCCACAACATCGGGGAGCAGCTGCAGAAGCTCAACGCAGCCATCGACGGCATGGGTCCAGTCAACGACCTACCCGCTGTGGCCCGAGCCCGGTCACGCAAGGAGAAGAATAAGCTCGCCTCCAGGTACCTGACTCCACTCGCTGCCCTCCTACATTGTCTGCAGCAGGTCGAAGCTCTGGAGACTCGGTGTATCGATTTATCAGGCCTGAGTGGGCATTTTAAGAGCTTTTCAGGGTTTGCGAATCATTCACAGAAAGAATATGGAAGGAAAGAATCCTGCAGGCTCGGTGCTTTAGCACATACATCTGTTTTCAAAGGTGTTCATTTAAATGGTTGACCTTGTAAAACGGTTTCTGGAGGGCGAGCAGAGAGAAGAATGCTTATAATCTCTGTGGAATTAAAGTCCAGCTGATATGAAATAGGAAAATCTAATATGATCTTATTTCCACTCTCATTTTAATTTTCAAGTGTCAGGAGGCATTTGATTTCAAATCTCTGAGTGGGGCTCGGCTTATCGTACTGAAGATGACCTTTAAAAAGCAGACTGCCATAATTTGAAATATGTCCCCGACAGTCACAGTGTTCACAGCACCAACGGGCATTTGTGTGTTTCGGAGTGGATTTTCTGAGGTTACGTAGGAATTTATCACGACGGAATAAAAGAAGGAACGACGGAGGGAAAAAACAGGAGACGAGATGGAGGAAAAGCAGGATGAAAGGCTGAATAGAAGGAAATCAGGGCAGGATTGAGGAGGCAGACAAGAGTTAGATGAGGCGGTTCATATAAAGTTCATCTGTGGAAGGAGGGAGGGGGAGAATTCGTAAGAAAGGACATTATTACAGGCAGTTTAAAGAGGAGAGGGGCCTCTGGGAATATGTTATTATTCCAAACGTATATTAAACAGGGCATAAACACAGCATCAGATGGTGGAACGGAGGAAGACGAAAGGCAGAAGAAGAGCTGAAAGAAAAAGACGAAGGCAGGGAGGGAAGAGCAGGGAGTTTACACTCCGTCACTGGGTACTTCATTCCGCAGTGTCACCGAGTTCATGTTTTCATTTAAGATTCAGGAATTTGTTCTGCGAAGATCCTTTCAAACCGTCCTGGCCGGGACCAGGTCGGAGGCAGCAGCAGTAGGATTGTTCTGAACGTGTCCGGACCTCCCGTCTCATTCGCGTCAAAAAAGAACCTTTGCAGTGGCGTCTCCAGATTGCTGGAGATGGAAAGTTTGTTTGCTCGGTTTCATCTCGCTTCCTTTACGTTTATCCTGTTTGAGCATGAAAGTTTGTTCTTGACATTGGAAACAGGCGCCAAATAAGTCAAGAACCTGTTTTAGCGTTTTTAAGTTTTCAAGCTTCAAAAATGCTCAAAAGTTTTCAACGAGTCCGTTTTTCTTTATTTTATTTTTTTTTTACATTTAGTACTTTTGCTCTACCTGCAGATTTTGTGCTAAGCTAGGCTAACACCTAGAAGTGTATGGAAGTCCATTTCTGCCAGGAGATGTGAAAATAGGTTTTTTATATAATTAAAAATTATGACATTTACATTTTAATCTCATATCTTTTGGGTCTTTATTTATTTTGATGTTTGATCTCATAATTGCAGTAAAATATTTTTGTTTGATTTGCTGTCTAATTTAGATTTTATTTTGTGATTTGACTCATCGCACAATTTTCATTATTTATGTCCTAATTTCACTTGTTGTTAATAATTTTATTGTAATAAGTCAAAACGTGGACTTTGTCTTACTTTATTTTCACTTGCCTTTTTGAAAAAGGACAAAGACAAAACTTAATTTTCTCCTTCCAGCAGAAGTTAGTTTTCTTAAAGTGCCTGGTTGCTTTTATTATGTTGAAATGCGCATGTGTTGGGTTGCTATCAGAGACAGAGACATTATTTGACTGTCCTGTTTGACTGCACGTTTCACAGAACGCTTCAGTCAAACGTGAGTCATCATTCCAACAACTGGACTGTCATGTCGCCTTTCTCCTGTTTGCTTTCGGAGCTGTTCTCGTCCTGCAGACACGGTTGTACCTTTCACTGTGTCCTCGGTTGTTAGTTTGGATCTCAAATGCAAGTAGCACTTCAGATTTGGATGTACAGTATCGCCAAGAATCTTAAACACAATCTGCTGTGGCTGTTTCCCAAACCTATCAGAGGCATTTGATTGGCTGAATGTGTTTGTCCTTCCTTCAGGTCTCTTCCCATTCGCCTATTAAATGAAATTACAGTTGTAGTCTGTCGCAACGGACAGCATGGCTTCTTCATGGAATCGTTAGGAACTGTTTGAAAATTATACACTGATGTTGCAGGCTGCGGCTTGTGGGTAGATACCAATTTAAAAACCTGTGGTACTTGTTGGAAAATTTTCTGTACTTTGTCAATCTCCGCACCACAATGATTAGAAACAGCTAACTTGTTGTATAGTTCTCTATATCCTCTCAAAACCAGCAGGAACTGTGGTACAAAAAAAGGGGGGGGGGGGTTACTCTGTCCAACATTACTGGCCTGCAAATATTTTGTGTCCTCGTGTTTCATTCAGCTGAGTCACAGCTGCAGGAGAAGTGAAATCCTCGGTAATAGCCCCAGTGGTGCATTAATATTTGAGCTGCATTGATTGATTTGTTCTTTCTGTCTTTTTTTTTTTTTTTTTTTTTTAAACCCTGGATCCTCTGAAACCAAACCGTATCAGAGTTGTAGTGTCAAATGAGAGAAGTGTCTGGATGCGTTTTCAGTCAATCCCCATCACAGTTTGGGAAGACATCCTCCACTTATCGCTCCCCAGCTGCTCTCCGTGTGAGCCAGCTGACTCAGTAACGCGATCATACACGGGAATACTACAGCTCCAGTTTCCCGTTGCAGAGAATGACGGCGATTTCTTTTTCTGTTTTCAGAGCCTGCCGACTGAAGAAGAAGGCCCAGCACGAAGCCAACAAGATCAAGCTGTGGGGGCTCAACCAAGAGTATGGTGAGTACCTCAGAGTGGACAATCCTGTTTTGATGATTTTCATTTTGAAGGATTACGTTGTTGTTTTTTTATGGATTGGGACGGTCGAGGACTTCTTTGGTCCACTGATCCTTCTTTCTAAAACGCCCGCACATACAGTGTGAGACTTCCAACAGCAGAGTCGTTTGAAGGTTGGCCATGTTGGAGCAGGTTCTAGTCACTGATTTCAGTTAAAACTATAAATGTAATGAACACTACTCTCATCACAGCAAGTGACCCTGATAACATGAGAAAAATGAATTGTGACGTTATTGAAATGAACAGGTACATTTTAATTTTTGGGGTAAAAAAAACTACTTTTACTGCTGAAGCATTTCTTGCATTGCATTTTTGTTATAGCTGTTTGTTTATGTAGAATATAAATTCTGGGTTATAATGATGCATTGGCCGCAGAGATTATTGAACGGTACTGCGTGCATGGTATAGTTTCTGTTAAATACTGTTGAGCTGATGAAGTAATAGAAGAAAAAAATAAAGAAAACAAACTCCTCAATAATATTTGCAGCTTTAGTCACAGCCATCAAAATAGTTGGAGACAGTTTTAATGTCTGTGACTGTTTTTTAGGACCATGGCTAACAAATCAAGGTCTTTATGACCTCCCGTCCTGCTCATTCTTGTCAATCCGGGATCACACAATGTCTTGATTAAATGTCTTCAAATTGAGCACTTGCATCTTCCAAGACTCAACAATGAACTGATTAGAATTGGTGGTCAACGGTTGATGGTCAAAGTCCTTGTGAACTTAGGAACATCTGATTTTTGTCAATGCTAGACCTCAAAAAATACCTGTCAGGGGTTCCATTACATCTGGAACAACTGTCCACTTGGACTCAAGGATGAACTGATTAGAAAAGAAGTCTGGCATGTAAACTGAAACTGGTTTACAGAGGCAGTGATCCTCTATTATTCTATTAAAATACATGCAAACACATTATTTTTTATTTCTTCATTGTTTTATTTTGTCCTTTAGTTTTTCTAGAAAATTGTGGGTTTCTTCTTTTTTTCCACTGATAATTTAAATGACACATTTCAATGAGCTTTGGCTTCAGCCTCTTGCCTTGCAGTCCTGTACATACAGGTACAGGTCTGAAAGGCAGATGTGATAGTAATTTGTGCAAATATTAACTAATATGTGTGATGATTATCAAAATTTGAGGATTTAAAAGAGAGGGGTGGGGAAAAAGCAGCATCCAAATCAGCCATTCCTGCAGCGTTACTGTGGACGGGTTGTTGCTGTTATCCTGATTGGTCAATTGACTTTTAACTTGAATAAAAAGGACCATAAGTAAGTACGAAATAATAATTCAACTATCTTGGTAGAAAAATGGCTTGATTTGTAAAAATGTCTTTATTCTGAGCCCTTACATTTAAATGAATATTCATCATACATATGATTTTATCTTTGGGCAGTTCAGTGCTGAAAGTAACTGGAAATTCTCAAAGCAATAACCACTCAAACAGCATTTCCCTGAACACAAGGACCAAATTCTTGTAGTTGTTCTTCACATTTGTATTTTTTGAACATTTTCTAACACCCAGTGGGAGTTTGACACATTTTAAATTCATCCTCAACTTTGTTACACAAATTCGCCCATCTGACAGAAGCACACGTCCCTTTTCTGATTTGTTTCACAAACATAAAATTTCCTTTAGGAATATAATGATGGGAATATAATGACTCTAATATTCATTCATTCTTTTTCAGTTTTGTCAGCTTCATACATAATCTGAGCAATTTAGTTTATTATATTCTTCTGTTTTGTCATTTATGCAAAAAGGCCAATTTATTCATATCAAACATGTTTTTATTGTTTATGTTCTTCTCTCCACTGCATTCAGCACGCTATCGATATGTTTGGCTGACAAAAATATAATGCATCATTTGCAGAAGATACGCATTTGAGCCCTTTTGGTAAATACCAATAAAATGACTGTGGTCCTAACACTGATCCTTGTGGGACTCCACATTTAACCCTTGACACTTTTCAAAGGGTTTGATTTGACTAAACTGAGTTTTTTGTATCTGTCATTTCTCTATTAGTGCCATTAGTGTGAC
The DNA here is from genome assembly GCA_033026295.1 of Channa striata. Lineage (NCBI taxonomy): Eukaryota > Metazoa > Chordata > Actinopteri > Anabantiformes > Channidae > Channa > Channa striata. The sequence goes on from CM065188.1 coordinate 15,430,382, forward strand.
AGCAGTGGAATTATTGGCCCCACATTCATTTCTTTAACCTGGACAAAAACACCTTTTCTGATAAATGAGGAAACTTTGGAAGCAAGCACGTTGCTCAGTAATTTACAGGACTGACGTTTGTGTGACAGTTCCTGTTAAAAGCGACCCTGTATCTCCCCACCCAACCCAACAAGGAAACATGCTTAAGGAATTTTCTTGAAGTGGACCACAGTGCCGCACACTTTGCTGCTTGGTTGGTGATTTATGTATTTCTTTTTTCGTTTTCCCTGTGCTGCAAAAGATATTAGTTATTAGATGAGTCTCGAAGGTGTAGATCTTAGTCGTGTTATGTCTCTTTTTTCACAAGTGCTATGTTTTTTTTTTTATTACCTTTAGAACAGAAAATAATTGAGGGGAGCACAGCACATTTCCAATTTACTGACACAGATTTTTTTCCTGCAGTGTCAGATTTTTGAAAATAACCTCCTGTTCATTTACCGAACGGACTGTATTTACTGTAGATTTTAACCAGATGTCTTCTGCGGAAACTTTGCTGCGTGTTAATGGATTTTCCAGTTGAGGAAATTACGTTTTCGAGATGTTTGACTGATTGAATTTACTTTGCACAGCAGCAGTTTCAGTCAGAAAATAAAATCATTTATTTGAGCCGTGGTCCTGCAGTGTAAACCAGCCAACATGTTCCAACCTCTTTGCAATCGAATAATAAAATACACGTCAAGTAAAGAACTGATAGTAACACGCTCGGCCGCGAGCATGTGCACACGCTGAAACCTGAGAAGAGTGACTTCACCTTGTTCCTGGTAATCACCACTTCTGCTCTGCCGAATCTGTCAGCCCCATCCTGTGTGCCGCCTCCTCTTAATCTGCTCTGCTTACCAGCCTCTTTCAATATCCTTTGTCCTTTTTTTTTCCTTTTTCGTGCCTTTTTCAAAAAAATTGCAGTCATTCCTAACACCAGCGTGTCCTGTCATTTCTTTATTTGGCGCCCCTCCGAGTTTTAGTCGGCCTGGCGAGAAGCCAAAACACACAAGGCGCAGCATCACACAACATCGCCTCGCTTCCTTTTTCCCTCCGCTCGCTCCCCCTCCCCCTCCCCCTCTGACTCGTTCTTTTGTGTTGAAATTCTTTACCGTATCCTCGCTCTCTCCCTCCGTCCTCTCCTCGTCTCTATCAGTGCAATTTACATGCTTTGCAGCAGATTCAACAGGAAACTTCAAACAAGTAGGACTCTGGCGCCGAGCCAGTGCCGGGAAGCCTCCGGACTCCAGTTAGTGTGTGTGTGTGTGTATCTCTATAACACACACACACACACACGCAAAATTCAGGAAGAAGAAATGGTCCGATCCGCTGTAGCCCTTCGCCCACCCACACACTCCCTGCTGGGGCGAGCGCTGGACGAGCAGAGGCATCAGATCTGTGCTAGAATAATGTTCTCTGACAGGAGGGGTGTCATGGCACCATCGGGTCACATGACCTCACAGGAGGGGGAGGACGGGGAGGAAGAGGAAGAGCCACAGAAGGAGATGACCATCAGAACAACCAAATAATCCTCTTTTGTAGGCAGAAAGGCAGCTCAAGTGCAATAAACGTGTAAAAGTTTCTTTCTTTGGGGAGACGAGTACAGATGTAAACTTTATGCACTGAACGTCGAATAAATTGTGAATATTCTTCCACATTTTTGCTTTTAGGATGCATGATGTAAAATCTGAGCACATTGGGAAATCATTAGCGCATTATTATTATTAAAATATGTGCACAAAATTAATTCAAAATAAACCAGAGTCGTGTTAGAGCTGCACTAACAATTCACTTCATTACCAACGCTGCAGCGAATTATTTTCCCAGTGAATCGATTTTACGTCCAGTTGAAAAAAAAAAGTCCTTCAGTTTCCCGGAGCTCCGCTTTGTTGGTTTGTGTCCAGTCATAATAAATGAAGCACTGGAGAAACTGGGAGCAATTAACGTTTGAGGCTTTTAAGTGGAAAAATGACTTGATCAAATAATTCTTCAGAACCAACTTTTTGCTTCAGCTCGTGTGTGTGTGTGTGTGTTTTTAACCATCTCGCAGCTGAAATCGGTCTGATCTGTTGTTGACTGAGCGGCACTAAAAATGATTGTAATTAGGAAAGTACCGCTCTGCCGACCTAAATTTAACCTCCTTTCCAGTCAGAACGCTGTTTATCTGCCCTGTGGGTCACCGTTGTTCTGCTTTCACTTTCACTGCTTTTAGTTTCAACTTGACTTGTGTTTACTTTCAATTTCTTTCTATTTGCTTCTGCTTAAATTTACTGCGTGAATGATTTCTGATGCCTGATTTAAAAATAGATCTGCACTACTGAAGGAATTTTGTGTTCAGACTAACACCAACCATATTAAAACAATGTTTTGGATCAGTTGCAGTAGGAATGGGAAAGTTTGATTTCACCTTCACCTTTTTCACCTGCCGAGCCAGTTTTATCGTTCTAAGATCAGAATGACACATTTGTTTTTGCTGGCACAGAAAACCTGTTGGGGGCTCTGCTGCGGATTAAGGAGGTGATCAGACGGCGGGTGGAGAGCAGCGAGGAGGAGGACACAGACGAACGAGGGATGACCCAGCGTCTGGAAGACATCCTCCGAGAGTCCAGCGGTGAGAAACACACACAGTTCAGACTTAGATCATGTATGTGCACCAGGAAAATGACGGCGTCCACGCCGTCGTGTTCGCTCGCGTAACAAACTCCGTCTCCGTGACACCTTCAGGTCCTTTAGTCGCCGGTCGGACCAAAGACTTTGTGCAGAGGATTTTGGCGGCCAGCGCAGGCGGTCAGCACCAGCGCAAAGAGCCCTCGCAGGGAGGAGACGAGGCTGCGGGGTAAAAACCCCACCCCCACCCCCCACCAGGTGCCCCTCCCCTCTGCTCCTGCTCCTTTCTCCCTCTTCCACAAACCCATCCCCCTTCCCCTTCCCCTCCGCAGCTGCACCAGCCTGACCCACGCAGGCCTCTCTCCACCGCCTCCGGCGCTCACGGTGTAACAGTGAGAGCAGAGGGGTGAAGCAGAGCTTGGTGAGGCTGGGAATCCGGAGAGGAGGGAGGAGAAGCCTTAACAAACATGGGAGCAAATTGTCACCTGCTACCGGGTCTCTCCAAACAGCAGCCGACTTCACCGCTTTGTCTCTGTAGGCTGCACCACAACCACCACCAGACCGGAGCTGCTGCTGACGTCTCTGTGTTCTGTGTTCTGTCTGTCTGTCTGTGTGTGTGTGTGTGTGTGTGTGTGTGTGTGTTGGACATGTAATATACTGTATGAGCGTGTATAGCGTCCCTCCCTCTCTCTCTGTGTGGTATTTGTATCCCATTGTGCCTATGAATAGACATTGCACTGTTTTGTAGATGGTCGTAGTTGTCGGCAGGGGACCGGTAGTGAGCCGAGGGCGAGGGGGCATTTGAGGATAGAGGAAGTGCTAAAATAAGGAAGTGGGTGGAGCCCAGGCCTGAAAAACAAAGAAATGGGTGTGTGCATGTGGGTTTTTTTTCTTTTTCTTTTTTTTTTTTGGGCTGGGCTCCTGAGGAAGCGCTGCATACCACTCCGTTTGCATCGGTTTCTGAAATGACAGCGAGTCAAGTGACAGTGACACAGCGATGGCGTCCTGACACCAGAGTAGCTGCATAAAGTCAATCCTTGGAGCTTTAACGACCCGTCCCCCACGGCCCCTCTCTACCAACCGTTTCACCCCGTCAAAAGTAAGCGAAAGAGAGAACTGCACCTTAACTCCAGCTGACCAAAGAGAACTGCTGAACCACTTGGACACCAAAACCTCTCACTGCTTCGGATGCTGCCAGCCATCAACACATCATTTTGCTTTGGGACGTGGGGGGAGAGAGTGACTGAGATGTTTTGGTTGTTTTCCTGTTTACCCACATTTCTGGCTGCACTGTAATTCCCTTCGGCAACCTGCACTAGGATCACGGATCTGAGGGACGGCGGCGTGTCAGAGACGGGAAGTGACTGGCGGGTCGTCGTGCGGTCGGCCCTTTAGCTCTGCAGCCTGGTGCTCCTTTAGCTTATCTGCAGTGGCTTTATTTTTACCCACGTGAGGGAAGTGTCCTCAATGCCTTCCCCGAGCCCTCTCCTCAGCCCCTGACCTTATTATGTAGCGCACCTTCCTGAATTGCAATGACAAATAGAGAAAAACACTCGTAGAGCTAGAAAGCAAATAAGTTAAATTAGTTTTGTAAGTATTGTTATTTTGTTGTTATTTGACAATGCCACAGCCCACAAAGTGGGACTTAGCCCTGAGAGTGTTGAAATCTGCCTTTCGTCTGTGGTCTTGAAGCTGTAGCTGTAGACCAATTTGTCCAGCATCTGTTGGACTTAAAAAAAAGTCAATGACCCTTTGAATTGCACTGTGGTAAGAGCAACTAAGCACCTTTTGAAGAGGGCTTCAGGTCCTCCAAACCTGAAAAAGAGACTCTTGACACCTTTTTGTGAAGACGTGTATCAGACGGGAGACTTATCGTGGGCGCTCGGCGCTTTGTGACCAACTGGCGCTCCCGATTTGTTTCAGCGTGGTGCTACTGCGTGTTAATGACTACGTTTAAAAAAAGAAAAAAAAAATCAATGCAAACCTGAGCGGCGGCATCAGGCGGTAACTGCTGACTGGGTTTTGGCCTGCGAGTAGGTTCAGTACTGTAGTAATGGGCAGTTGTTTGCATAATGACGCCTTTCTCAAGTGCCTGGAGCTCCGAGCCACAGGGACCTTTGTTATTATGCCTGATCCTAAACCCCACTCCAAGGTAAAATGTAAGGTTACTACTGCCCCGAGCTTGGCCTCGCTTGACTTTATTGAGAAGAAAAACACGAATGCTGCAGCCTTGTGTGAGGGTACTGTCCTACACATACGCCAAGCAAAACATTTCCCTATCAGATGAAACCTATACATGGGAACGCAGCTGGCACCGGCTCCTGTGAACTCCATCTCTGGGAAATATAAGTCGAGGCGTGGCTGTGAGCAAAGCGGTTCCCTTTGTTTTTCAACCTTGACCAGCTCCTGTGTGGGCTGCGCTCCAAAGCTGCTGTTCTGTAACACACTGTTCCCTCCTATGGAAACTCCATTTCCTGTCCCAGCCAGGGGAGAAGCATTTACTTTCAAACTCCTCGCCTCCTCGAGGTCTCGCTCATGGCCGTTTCCAAAGCTGTGAATACAAGAGTCCAGGCCGGCGTAGCGTTGCTCCCGTTTCACTTTCTGTAGCCTTTTATTTTCTCCGAAATGTGGCTCATGGTTGTATGAGCGTAGAACCGTACTGTAAACAGAGGACTTCTGTTGTTCCGGGGCTGCTCAACAGAGCCCTTAAGCTCTGATGCCAAACACTGATAGTCTGCGGCTTTGCAAGAAAAGACGCAGCAGGAGGCTCTGATGTCACTGAGGCTTCACAAACATCACTGACAAAACCATCACGTTTCACTTGATCGTTGTACAGACACGAGCGATGATCCAGGACAAAGTACTGAGGCCCGTAGAAGAAGAGTTTTGGCCCGTTTGGCTGCGGGTGCACTTTGCACTCGTTCTGCTGCTGGGAAGTGCATTCCTCCCTCCTCCCGGTTTCTCTGGAGGCTGCCAGCAGAGACACGGGATCGCCTGCTGGCAGCAGCTGCCCTCACATGCCCTTGTGCAACAACAAACAAAAGGATAAGAAATGTCGGAGAAACCGACCGAGCAGAAGGAAGTTCGGCTCCGTGCCGTCGTTTGCGATGAGAAAAGCCAGTTTACCCCTGGTGAACGTCACTAAAATATGAACTACGAACCGCGTCCCTGTAATCGTTTGATTTCTTTGTTATAGACCGAGAAGAACGAAATAAAGTAACTCAGCTGTTTGGGATTGGGGGTCGTGCCTGCCAAGCATCTGGAAACAGGGAACTGTCTTTCAGATTTTGGTTTACGTAACTCCACGTATGTCATGACCTCGTCGACGCAGACCCACCTCCACCTTTAGTCTCCGTCTTGTGCCCCTTCATCCCGCCCCACTGTCCTTCGCTCTGTCCGATAATTCGCTGAAACCGATGATCACCGAAGCACTTCACTATCAGTTTGTCATTTCAAGGTTGCACAACATTAATCTTGCGTGCCACCTCCGTTTAAACGGTCTCTGCGGCTGCTGTTGTAGATCACGTGGACGTCCGTTTTTCAGATTCTGTCCCGTGATGCTCTCGTACCCTTTTGGATCTTTCCGAAGTCTCACAATCAGGTTGCGTGAGACGCTTAATTTAAAATCCCACCGTTCGCACTAACGGGACGTCACCATTGTGTTGTCAGTGTCGGTGCACTGGGCTTCATTCACCGAGCCAAACGTCTTACCTGCTTTTCATTCATACACAAAGCTAAAAACCCTTTACTTACAACTATGTATTTTAATTTAAGATTTTAGTGACGTCGCACAGGGGCAAACCCAGTTTACCACGAGCAGAAACAACAGACGTGACCCGACAGCAGTTTTTAAGCCACTAGTGAGCTGGAATTGTGCGTTGTCCCTTTTAATTGTGAGGCCTTAATGGGGAGTGGCCACTGTTGGCACAGCCACCTGTCTTTGCTCGCATTCCAGGATCAGTTTCCCATAAAGTTTCTGTTTTGTGTACTTGGCAGCAGGAGACAGACGTGGTGTGTGTGTGTGTGCGGGGGGGGGGCTGTAGCGGCTTTCATGACAGCGGCCGTGACAGCGTGAGCTCGTCCAGGGTCAACCACAGAACGGGATTTTAAAAATACAGATCGGATGCTGTGAGCTCGTAAACGCAGCCAACTCGGGCCTAATATGGACAGTGACTTTGCAGAAACTGGCAGATTCTTATCTGAGCTACTTCCTGCTCGGAGTCACCATCTGCCAGAGACAGAAGTAAACAGGCCGAAAACTTGTCTGTTTTTGGTTTAAAAACCCTTTTTTTCTGTCCTCCTCAGCTGATGAGGGGAGACAGGCTTCAGATTCAGCTCCTTAGAGAGCAGTTGGTAATAAGGAAATAGATTTTTATTCAACAAACTCAAGCCTTTTCTGTGCTGCTCTCCTCGCGTTTGGAGGACCTACTTTCTTTTGTACTGGCCTGTGTTGTGTTCTGGTTCTGCCGTCGACGGGATCCATGTGCACGGTGTCCCACTTACTCCACAGTGTCTGCTTTGCTCCATCATCTCTTTGGCTTTGGAGGATGAAATTCTCATATCAGTCCCTTCAGGATTTGCCAGACTAAAATAATCTCGTGGCAACTTCTCTGATAAAATGTGATGCGTTCCAATGAGAATGAACCTGACATGCACACAGGCGAGCAGACCTCTATCTCCATTAACCCGACTAATTTCATTTAAGTTTTAGCAATAGACCCGGATCCGTAAACCGCCGTCACAAAGATTTGTCTCGTCTTTTGTCCTTTGTCAGTCGATGACGTTGTAAACTCCGTAAACTACTTTACTCCCGCCTCTGAGCAGAACATGAGGAAACTGCTCTGCCCAGGCTGAAGCCGGACGTTGTGCAGACAACCCACCTCTCGCAGAGGTTCTGTGGGTGTCCTCCATAGTAACAGCAGCTCCCACAAGCCCACAAATGATTTGCGTCGCAGAAGTTGGATATTTCTGGTCTCGTCATAAATGGGTCCATCGTTTGCTTGTGTGTGCGCATTTTATTCTAAGGAAAGTCAAACCACGCAGCGTTAGCGGGTCCGGTGCCACACACGAGGCGTTCAGGGAAAGGACGAATTTGCGTAAAACTTGCAACATCACCAATGTCAGTGTCTGTTGACCGTCGACATGATTTTAATATTTAAAAGGAATTAAATAAATTCTCCTTCTGCCAAGTGACACAGTTTAGGGAATGCTGATTCACACAAACACTGTGTGCTGTGTTCTGTCCAGGCCCACAAACTTTGACTAATATGCAGGAAAACCCCGGTTACTCATCATGGAAATGTGTCCAGTGAATCTATGAACTGCAACAATGGCAACGCAGAAAACTAACCGGTAATTTTCTTATTCCAAGTCCTTTTAAAAGCAAAAGCGTTCACTGTTTCTAAGTCTGGATTTTTTTATCATTGGTGGTATGCACTTAAATTTTGATGGACATTTTTTACTATTTTTCTGGCGTTTAATACTCTTGTTAAAGTATGACATAACTGTGTCTCATCTGCGCCTCCCAGTGGTGGGGAGGCTCTACTCTCCATTTGTGCCAATGCTGGCACCAGGTTTTGTTTTGAAATCCCAAAATTCAGAAACAGCCTCTGCTTAAAAAACACTAACTCGTGCGTCAGAATGTGTTCGTCTCCCTCGGTCGCCCCCTTCTAAGTGACAGAGGGCTTTTGGACCAGGCCTTATTGACCAGCGGGTTGAATAGACCCATCGGTAAACCTACACTGGTGGGACGCTGTCGACCTCCAGCTGCCCGTCCCCACTCTGCTCCAGCGCTCACTTTGTCGGAGACACTCAGGCTCCTCAGGTTTCAAAGGCGGCGGGCCTCCAGGCAGAGGGGAAACGGCGCTTAGCCGAGGTCTCGGAGAAGTTCATCTGAAACCTTTTTAACCCCTCCGCCACCCCCTCCTCCTGTCACACACCAACAGCTGCGGAGGAGGCTTCAGTCGCTGCCGCCTGCTGTAGTGTCCTGCATCTTGATGTGTCCCTTGTCATCGACCGGGAAACCTCCATCTGGGAAAGCGCCAGAAAGGGGAAGGTGTCACTTCAGACCTGCGGGTCCACATGGAGGTTTCTCAGGGAGGTGGCTGAGACCAGCTCCAGTTTGTCTCTCACATCTCGTCCTTACATTCAAGTCTCCGAGCTGAGCATCTGCTTTAATCTCAAAGCTTGGTCTCTGGCCATGTTTCAGAATCAACTTCCTGCCCTGAGTGATGACATCCCACACATACACGCAACTTTCTGACAAAGTTCAAAGAGTTTTGTTGTTTTACGTCTGTGTTTGTGGTTTTGTCTGACATGCTCTTCATACGGGTTTGAAGTGGTTTGGTGGCTCCGTCACCAGCTCCACTCACAAACCATAATTTAAGAGCATTCAAGTCAAAATATGACGGCGGTTTTGGTGCTTTTTGGACACTGCTGGTCAAACCTGATCAAAGGGCCCATGGAGCAAGTTGAGTGTCCGGCTTTTATTAATACCAAGATGATGTTTTTCTAATTTCAAGTTTTGCTTCAGCATGTTTTTTTTATAGACAAATATTTAAGATTTATTGAGCTATGATGAAACTTGGCAACATTTTAAAGAAAGTCCCAGAATCGAATCTGTGTTGGGGAATCAAAAAAGCTCAAGAATTGCAAAATATAAATTTTGCAATAATTTCAAATTTTATATAAAAATGCCTTGCAATAAATTTGACAATAAATTTCTGAAGGATTTGTTAACAGGCCTCTCACCTACAGCAGCAAGACGCCCCCTCTGTGAAGCTGCAGCCTGTTAGCTTAGCATAAAGGCCGGAAACAAAGGCAAACTGCTCAGCTGCTTTGTCCAGAGGCAAGAAATCCTCCTCCGAGCACATACAAGGCTCAGCAATCAATATGCTGTAATACGGTTATTTCCTAGAAAAACCAAAGTAGAAGTGATTTTTTTAATAGGGGGATTATGTGCCGGACTATGTCTCGGCCAAACAAAGACTTTATTTTCATGATCACAGTGACAATAGAACTCATGGGTCCACACATATATTGCACATTTGCAGAATCTTCCCACTACTAGCAGTCTGTGGGAGTTCCACATGGTGCTCCCATCCTGCCGGTGCTAAGAGGCTAATTGGCCTTGTGTTTTTGAAATATGGCCAGAGATTTGAAACGCAGATGCGATTAGCTCCCCGTCATAAATGTAATGATGATAAATGAGATGCAGCTGAACTGCACCACGTGGCTTTAGCCAAAACCAAGTCAGTCGTTTCTGTCGAGATCCAAGGCCGGACGTGGATGTGAAAGGACAAAAGCGCGATGTCTTATCAGAAACGAATGGGGAGACAGTGTCCAAACAAAAAGACAGCATAACTACGTCCCTGCTGTGATTAATCAGTCGGAAAACACGTTGGATGGTGTGAGGAAAGAAAAACCAAGAGACTAAACATTCCACGATGCCATGTCATATACTGTACAGCAACCCCGTTTCCGTTCCCTCCTCTGTCTGTCTTTCAGTAATCACGATACTACAGTAATACTTTGGACCTGTTAACACATTAACACATCTTTATGTACAAACCCTTTGTCAGTAAGTAACCTTTCAGAATAGTACAAAAAAAGGAAACACACAAAAAAAAAACAAGAAGTGCCGTACAAATAGAAGCCTAATATTTTTTGTTTTGGTTGTGTGTGAGTGTACTGTACACCTGTATAATGTATATTTTAATATTTATATGCAGCTGTTGTATTAAAGTATATTTTTAAAATAAAAATTGGGCTGGTTCTTTAGTATAAAGTGTGTGTTTAGGACTCAGGAGTCACTGTGACTGTTTTATTTTAACAAAATTATTCCTGGATTTGAGGTGAGACTGGAATCAGCGTTTCTGCTCGTTAATTGTCTCCTGCGGCGTCTCTAGTGTTAACTGCCAAGCAGCGAGGTGACGGTGCCGTTGAGGTGTCTCTTTGCTCCACTGTCTGTGGGATCATCCGTTCCGAAATGCGGCACAGCACCACCACCAGGTTAGCCGGGGCTTGAACTGCAAAACTGTGACTGCTCGCAGTAAATCGGAGCGTGTTGTGACAGTGGCTGAGTTACAGGCTGGCAGAGGTTCTCACAGCAGGATCCAAGCGGTTACAGGTGCCAGACTGTCTTCAGGCCCCTCCTTCGGTTCTTTGGCCCTTCCAGCCCCGAGTGTCGCCTTAAAGAGTGGAGATCTTTACTTTCCTGTAACGTAGTTGTAAATATTGATAATGAATGCTTGTTTCTTCTGCCGAACCCGAGACGTCTTGTGCAAGGACTAGATATAGATCTAGACAGAAAGCTCAGATATCTACCATTTTTTAACTCCAAACGGCTGGGGAGAGGTAATAATTCATAGTTTGTGGTGATAATCTACCTGCTACAAAATGCATTTCAAAACAAACAATATTTTTCTTTGGATTTTTCCAACAAGGAAAGAGTGAATGTGGTTACAGCGGGGTTTTCAGAACCACTGCAACATATTTACAGTATGTGAAAACATGTTTGCTGTGGCTCAGGAGGAGCAGCTGGTGGTCACCCCCCCACACACTGAGCCCAAAGACGCTCCCGTCGAATCACTGAACGTTATTAAACCTGTCAGTGCTGCACAGAAGCCTCTTCGTAGGTTCTTCCCATTAGGCCAAAGCATCTTTGTCCTCGTGCTTTCACTGTGCTTTATATCTTGTTTAGCCGACTTCTAGCAGGCTGTGATTTATGATGTTCACAATTCCGTCATGAAATCAAAGTATTTTTAGAGCTCGTAAATGCTCCAAAGGCCCTAGCTGTATCAAACCATTTGAATGTTTGGTTTCGTGTTCCCATTCTGGGATTCTGTTCAGGGATTTCTGCTTTTGCTGCTATACAAAGACACCGAGATTTGACTGGAAATACTTGTCGCATTAAAAACGTTACTTTTTTAAAATTCAGCAGCAACTCGTCTATTGCGAGTCAATGCTGCCGTTACTGTGGATAATCCATAAATGTCAGTGACAGCCGTTAGGGATGCTGGAGTGGTGAGCTCTGAGCACGTGAATCTAACTTCAACATTACAAATGTCTTGTTTGTTCTTGAAAGTTGGGAACAATCCCACTAAAACCTCCACTGAGCAAATGGAACCTGGTCCTCACATTACTGGAACTAGCCTGAGATGCAAATGCTGCAGTTCTTCTGTAAGACAGCACTGAGGGCTTAAATGTTGCTTCACCCACGTGGACAGGACAATCCCCTTTTCTGACTGCAGTGTGCGGCCACAACACAAAAGTCCAAACTGGATTCATTAGAAAAGATTTATTTATTGGATTAAAATGTTTCTATATACACACTAATGTTCATGGTACAGAAATTACCAACAAACAAAAAAGATTAGGTCAAGTGTCCCCTTCAGAAAATAACGCATATATTTGTCATTGCACGATTCCCAGGTCTGGAAAGACGCACTCAAAGATTGGTCCTTGGAAACAGAGTAGCAGCATAAAATCGTCAAAGTCACATTAGCATGAATCAAAAAAGCTTTTAAGTAATTGATTCATCCAGTCTTTGAATCCACTGTAAAGTAAAAGAATCAGAAATCTCATTTCAGATTTCCAGCTGCCGTGTACGAAGCTTCTTGGGCCAGGCTTCAGGAACGGGGCAGAGAGGAGACAAAAGGTTGCAAACAAGTGTCAGAACTCGTCTGTCAGGATGAACAGAAAAGTGTGTGAACAACATATTTAGTACACAAGTGGAATCACATTGTTAGAAGTCACAAAGCTCACAGTCACATTAACACCACAGTAAAGATTACAGGTTAGCATTATTATTTTTATAACAATGGAGTCATCATCATTTACTTTGATGAATCATGCTCCGCACCTGTGAAATTAATCAAATCTTATCCCACTGTGGGACCGACGTATTATTCAACTTCTCAGGGCGTTTCAGCAGGTGCTACTCACATATTTGCATGGCCCCGGTGGTCTGTCACCACATAACGAGAGGCCTGGTCAACAGTGGCCTTCATAATACAGTAGAAACTCAACAAAACACACCCTTTTCAATCAGGGTTAGGCTTATTTTCCCTTTGTGTCGTTCATTTTATAACCACACTAACAATGTTTCACACATTTTGAGATGTCCCAGCATCCACCCATGTCCACGGGATAAGAAAAGTCTCTTCCCTTTCGTTGAGTTATTGCATTTATAAATTAGATGACATCTGCCTAAATCGGAGCTCCGTGATCTGTGTTTTCTTCCTCCAAACACTGAGCAGATCGCTCCAATTTAAGCTAAAATGCCTTTTGGCTCCGTTTTTGTTTCAACGAACACCTGTGCAGGACGGCGGCATTCAAGTATCAAAGTGCAACGAGAGGCAAGAGTTCTGCCCTGACGTCACTGGTCTGCAGGGCTGCTTCTGAGGAAATCAGCCCATCGGGCAGGAGAGAGGTGTAGATGAAACACTATGTCTGAGGAAGAAATGTGCCGCTGCACTCACGACGATAGCCTGGTGCGATGTCACCTCACGCTGAAGTGCGATGCTTAATCAGTTCGGAGGGTGTGAACATGAGAACAATTCAACTGCTAGATGGGGACTGAAAAAACTTTGTGCCGTCTCAACTCTAGGATTTGGAGTGAAACAGAAATCGGTTCCTCGCTAATTGAGAGCTGCTTCTTTGTTGACTTGGCAGGAGGGAATATAATGCCATCAGGGTCAGACACTCAAGTCCCAGGTAAGGTTGGAAAAACGTGCAGCTGTCAAGTGTTGAACTGCCGTTTTCTTTCTTGCAGCCACAATATCTCAGCAGAGGAATGTTAATTTTGGCTTCAGCTTTAAACAAAAGGAGAAATGTCGGGGCCGCCAGCTTGTCAGCCTCGACTCTACTTTCTTCAGTCGGTTCCTAAACTCGGTAAACAGCCACATTATGCTAGCTTGCATTTTTTAGCTGTAACTTTACTGCAGTGATGATTAGCGAGCACAGTCAACAGCACCACGTGTTCAGAAATGTGAGATGAACGGGACCATTGTGGGCCCTCCCAAAACAACCCAGACGGTTCATAAACTGTCCTCCATTTTGGGTCTGCATGCCGCAGTCGTGCCCACGGCTCAGATTAGTCTTCCAGTCTTTACACAAAATATCTGACTGGCTTAAAGAGACAGGACCTAAAAGAAAACCGCTTCAGACAGAGCTGAAGAAGAGCTGCTGCACAAAGACCCATTACAAATACACATTTTAAGATCATCTTAAAATCATCTAAAACTGTTTCAGTACAGCCCTAAAACCCTAAATTGTGCATTATATGGCCTCTTAAAATTGAAGACTAACATAAGTGTTTGTACACTGTTCCCATCAAGCCAACATGAGCTCACGAGTTATGTAATGCTGTGTTCACGTAATACTAGAGGAAGTGGATGTACCAGTGTCCAACTTGAACATAGTTTGAATTAATACTGAAAAGACTTGGTGCTTAAAGAGTGACTCCAAAAAATGTGGACGTAGAAGTGGCAGGTTGGTTCTTAAACCTTGTGCATTCAACTAACCCCGAACCCCATCCCCCTCCTGACTCCTGCTGCGTTTAATTTTAGCTGTACATCAATTCTGCCGGTTTTTCACATGTGTTCATGTTTACCAAATGTTGTTTAGCCCTGGTTCTGGTTCTGGCTCTGGCTCGTGAGTCTGTGTCAAGCTTGTAAAGATTTGATCTGGAGCATCACACGAGCAGAGCCACACTGCCAAACCAAAACGCATTTGGAAAAACTTGAGACAGGGATGCAAACATGAACAAATCTGGATGCCTTGTGTCAGCGGACATGGGTTTTTCACAACCTAAATTTAGTCTTGAGTTTTCATACAATGGAAACGCAAGGAGTCTTTGATTGTTTGCAATTTGAACATAGCGAGTGCCAGACTGCAGCCATGTCAGCATTCGTTTTGAGCACAGCTGAGGCTGACTGGATTTGCTGAGTCGAATTTTGAATTTTTCCCATGTCCCATGTCCCTGCAGGTGACGGTTCCTGAGAGAAAGTCGTGTGATCTGAGCCCGTGTTCCTATGCTGAATTAGCTCTGCCTGTCACAAAGAAGTAAAGGTGTTTACCATGACACTGAATCTAGGTCAACAGGTCTAGATTGTCATGAAACTAGGAACCCGAGCTTAGAGGAACCGAGTACAAAAAAAACTGAGTGGTTTGATCCTGTGGTGCAGAGGTGATTCTTTTCATCCACAACATCCAAGGGAAGAAAGAGAATCCAGAGAACATCTCGCCAGCCTGAGATGGGCTGCGTGTTTAAAGCTGCATGATCAAAGAATAAACAGAAGAGTCGGATTTCCAGGCTCATTAAATTGCCTCTGTACTCTGATGTTTTGCCATGCAATAAAAGCTTGAGTTTTCCCATATATCCTCAGTGGACACACGCAAGTCACATCCTTGGCTGGTGTCAATAGTTCCCAGGTTCCTTATCTGTGACCCACACTCACATACTTCATTTTGGTTTTGTGGTTTGGTTACAGTTAGTGAAACGTGTCATGAACACAAGGACCTGCAGGTTGTCAGCCTGGAACCTCCCGACGCAGATGTGTTTCTCAGGGGAGGAGGGCCTCTCCCTCCTCGGCCCAGAGGAGATTCAGGGCCTCGGCCTGCCTCTGCTCCCGCTGGTGGATCCTTCGCAGGCGGAGGATGTAGAGCAGGATGGCCAGCACCACGACCAGGATGCAGAGTGAGAACAGGTGGTGGTTGTAGACGAAAGAAGAGCGCAGCCAGCTGGGGTGGCTCTGCCGCAACGTTTCCTGCTGCAGGTCCCTGGAGAAACACACAGAGGCAGAGAAAGACGTGAACAGCTTGCACCAAAGTAGTACGAATCTATGAGAGAACTGGGAAATTAAAAAACAGTCAAAGTAAAACCTTTACTGAACACTGGGATTTGAGTGTCAGGCTTACCTGAGAGGCAGGAAGCGGGTTTTGAACAGAATGGCACCCAGAGTCCACTGGACCTCTTTCTCATAAACCAGCTGGGCTGTTTTCAGACTCTGGTAGCCAGCAGGAAAACGGAAACCAGAGTGCAGCACCTCGAACACCCAGGCCGACTTGAAGCACTGATACCTGGGTTAGACAGAGCAACGTGGCGCGTCAGAAGCAATAAAGGAAGACGGGTTTGCTGCGTGAGTTGGTCGGTTGCAGGGCTGCACCTCGAGCAGTTGCAGAAATACAGCTATAGTTTCAGTGTGCGGCGTTATGAAATAAAGAAGGAAACAACTTCCACCACCTGTTATCGTTATTCATAACTTTACAGCCGTTAGATAAACTGAATAAAAACCTAAATCACGTGCACACTAGATGCTCCTCTGTCTGTGGATGGTGACACTCTTTGGGGCTTTCGCTGCTTTCGTTTCCTTTTAGCTGTCAAGGGTTGAGAAGTGTAGAACTAATGTGATCGTGACTAAAAAGCTCCTCCTTGTGGAAAATCTGATAACGTGCTTTACTTTGTTTTTGTTACACCACCAAGGATTTAAAGAAGGTTCCCCTCCCAACGACAATCTGCTTCCAGTCTCCTTGTTAAATTATTGCAACAGTTACAAACAGTTTCTACACAGCATCTGGAAAATGTTTTTTTACAAAGGACGTCCGAGAGGAACAGAACAACACAGGGACAGTGACTAGTTAGTGACTGAGGGCGAAAGGAGAGAATAAGTTACTTGAGTCTGTTGAAGTCGGCCTGCTCAGAGAAAAGCTTGCTGTCCAGACGCTGTTTCAGTGTTGACCACTTGGTGGAGCAGTAGTCCTAGTAAACGAACCACAAGAAACACATAAACGTTCATTCAACAAACAGGAACCAGTACAGTCCTATTCCTTCTGCAACAGCGGCGTGTTTGTGGTTACCTTAGCAGCTCGGGAATATTTCTCACTGTCGTACGGTCCCCCGATCCTCAGCACATCCTCCGTACAGTAAAAAAACTCGGAGAAACCGTAGAACTCGCTGTTGCTGAAGTTGATGGGAGCCTAGAAAAGATCATTACAGGGGATTTCGTGACATTTCTGCATTGTGAGACGACTAGTAAAAGACAAGGTTTGAGTCAAGAATGTTACTCTTTGGTTGTAAGTACCTATAAAAAAAAAAAATTAAGCACTTTATTTCATCATCTCATAGCTCTAAATTAATTACAGTTTCCCTTTTTAAAACAGGATGCTTGAAATGAGTCGTACCTGGTACACACCCCCAGGTGACATTGTGCCGTTGTGGAGGCCGAGGAAGGGTCGTACAGCATCCTGACATTGAGCCCAGTCACCCTGACCCCTCACGTACAACGTGCGGTTGTTCCGCACAAGTACGTCCGACATCCCGACTGGCAGACAGGGGTCCAGGTACGGCTTATCCTCGCTCAGGCCTGTCTGTGTGGTTAGAAACCTGAACAAACAGGAACTAGTTTCAGTTACTAGCCCCCGCAGGAATTTGCTATGTTGGTATTGAAGAAATTAATTCAACCAATCCCCAGTGAATTCTGCATGTCCTCACAATTTAAAACACTTCATTTTTAGAAAAACTGTCAAAAAAATCAGGCCCACAACAATCCCAAACAGATCCCGACAATTCTGGAGGGAGTGATTTATAGACAATCTGTTGCCTTAATTACATCTTAATTATCAAAATAAATATAAATATTATTATCTACTAAAGCACATCAGTTCATTTTAGAGATCTGATTGCCATACTCATTTGGAAATTACAGTAATTGCCTGAAACAACAGATTGTCAAGTACCGCGTGGCATGTAAACTATGTTTAGCTTCATCTGCCACCTGGCTGGATTTCACAGAAAATATGCAATTTTTTGTACAAAGCAGGAAGAAGCACAGATTTTTTGTTTGTTTTTTTACAAACACAGCTGCAGGCTTGAGTTTCTAACTATACTGGAAGCAGCAAAATGTTGATGGAAATAAATGACAATATTTCAACACTGAAGTGCAGGATGAAAATCCTCTTGACCAAAAAGGTCAATCCTGATCTGTATTTCAATAACAATAATAATACAAGTCATCAAGTCCGTAGTCGTAACATTAGGTTACATTAGCTGCTGCAGTAAAAAACATTACATCATAGCAAGCATGTGAGTGTGAAACTGTGTCTCACTTGTTCTTTGACAGCGTGTTGTTGAACAGCTGGTCCTCATAGCGCTGCCTGGCCATGTTTCCCCCAAAGCCGAGGAAGGTGGTGACATAGACCCGGTACACATGTTGTGTGTGCTCGACATCGCAGCCCAGATTGAATTCTGCGAGCACGCTCTTCCCTGCCTCCTCCTGGGAAACAGACACTGAGATTTTAAGCTGACCAACACTAAAAAGGATGGTTTTAACGTAGTTAAAAGGCATTTGATGAGGTTGTTTTTCCACCAGTGTCACCTCATTCCTTTGCCCGAGCCAATAATTGTATCATAACAGATGCCTGAGTCACTTCCTCACCTCCTGTGGTGAGTTGAACATGATGGCACTGGGCACCTCATAGGCAATCTGCAGTGAAGCTCCACCCATATCCATGATGCCCACGGTGCGCCGCCTGCTGATTGGCTGCTGGTTCTGAGACCCCGTTGTCACATCGACTGTGGCGTCCTCTGAGAACATCAAATTATTACAATTCTGTCAAGTCTTGACTTCATTACTGGGTAAATGTGTCATTTTGCTCTTGTTTAAAACCGACTGTGTTTAACATTCACACTTACCCTTCTCCGGGTGCTCAAAGCGGCCCAGCACAAAGTTAATACCAATCCAAGCATAGACTCCTTCAGGGTTCAGCAGATCCAGAAACAACCACGATAGGGAGAAAAGCAAACAGAGGCAGGCAGTGGTTAGAAATCCCAGACTTATGCTTCCATAAATACACAAGCAAACAACAAATACTAGCCACGAATATCCTCATACGAAGCAAACACGTCCTCTCACCTTCCTGTTTCCCAGAGATGACTTCTGCATGTGAACGAGAAAACAGGAAATCGAACTCTAGGGGAACATCAGTGACCAGGTCCTCCAAAATGGCTGCCTGCTGGCTACATAAAGACAAACCGTTCCAAAAAAATCATTTTGGTGAATTTCGTTTTTTACTAATCAATTTTCTTCTTGTTCAACCTGTGACAAAAAAAACAACAATAATTTGATAACAAAGCAACACGGGACAACGCCGGGACTTCCCATCCCCTCACCTCTCTGGTAGCAGCCTCATGCCAGCAGTGCAGAGGATGTAGAGCGGCGTCTCTTTGTGTTTGTTCCTTGGGACATGAGCGGCAGCGAAGCTGAGCAGAGGATGGAGGTAGTCGCTGGCCTGCGTAGGCGTCTTCGCCAGAGTGGAGATGCCTGTTTAATAGATGTTTTAGCGCGCGTTCAGCAAAAGACAACAACATATTTTACATTTGTTCCCAAACGTAGTGAATTATACAGACATCGCTAGTTTCTTCAGTGCTGTCAGGGTAAGATTGAAAACAACACATGGCGTAAGATCAAGTCATAAAAACACTAAGATGTAGCTAGCTTCATTAAAAATGAATCAGCACAGGACAGAATTTAAAAGACCCATTATAGAATATAAATGCTCCACTGGTAATAATAACAACAATAATAATAATCTGTTATTTAAAGTATCCATTCATGTATTTGCGGTTCTCGTACTGTTTCCCAATAAAGGCAGCGCTCAAAATGCATTTTATACACAAAAAACAACAACAGAACAGACGAATTAAGATTTATTACACATTTGCAAAGTAACTAAAAACAGTCTTGTTAAAAGCAGAGCCGGACTGCTGCTGGATTTTTAAGCCCATACTGATATTGACATTTCAAAGTAAATAAGAAAACCACATGTTGTCACACGAGCAGAGCCACAAGTTCTTTTAAACAAACATTCCTGGGACAAAATATGTCTTCCTTATTAATTATGAGCTCATGCATATTTTTAGTTAACGTACGTAGATTGATTTTAGTCAGCCAAGTTTTTAATCTGAATAATGCAAACCAATTAAGTTCGATTTATGTTTCCAAAAATCAGTGATTATACGGTAATTATCTCGTTAATCAGTGTTACATTTGTCGATCTAGACCGAGGAGAATCCGAAGTGTATTTTTACACAAGTGTGGCATGTCACAACCAAACGTTCAAAGTACGCAGCTCCTGCAGCAAATCTAATCTGAGCAGAGATAAAACAAGGTCACGAGGACTAAATGATCCTCCCTTTTAAAGAACTACTTATCATCATCAGAAATACTAGTACTACTCTTTGGAAGACTCTCCACTCAGAACTATATTTGTAACTTGATTTTCTCTTGTTTAAACATCTAATTTGTCTTTCTCCTTTCTGCTTTGTAATCTCAGGGCACGTTGCATGCTCTCTCTTTCGTGCGTGTTCTGTCTCACACTTTAGAGATCCTCAAACCTGTTTGTTTAGTAGTTAGCACTAATTCCTCACCAGGCTTGATCTTCTTGACAACCGGTTTGTTGTTATGGTCCCTCATCTGTCTGATGTCAAGCAGGGTGTGGGGGTTCCCGTTGTGGGGGGGCCAGTAGTACACAAAGACCCGAGAACCACTGCTGCCACAATCCACCACAATCCCATAATTCAGACTGGGGTTGAAGACGTCAGTGGCCTCCATAGACTCTACGATGGAGAGATATCTGAGAGAGGACAAAAACGCTCTGAGAAGAGGAAAATACTTTTGCACAGTTTTAATGTTTATGGAATGTACTTGAATAAAAAGTAGGGACGTAAACATAAAAAACAGCTGAGGAACATGTTGATCCACCAAAATATATTTCATATATATTTTATACACACACACACACACAGAGAAACAAACAAACACATTATTGTATTTGTGTTGGTGAAATTATAGATGCGTGCGTGTGTGTGTGTGTGTGTTCCTAAACATAAACACTAAACATAAATTTATTTTTTTACCAACAGAGTGAGGATATTTTTGGAAGTGAGGACATTATTTCTGCTAATATACCCAAACGCTGATTCTGTCATTGCTCTGCATAACGATCACCGTAAATGCCTTTCAGACATGTTCCTTGTGTTATTCCTGGATGTTACATTCTCACACCTTCCTACTGATAATCTCTCTCTGGACTCTTGAAAAACAAGTGTGATCCTGGGCAGGTCCATGACAGTCAGAGGAACAGGTTTCATTCATTCTGGTGACAACCACGCAAAATTTCCACCATTATGCATCAAGCTCTGGATAGAATCTTCGAGCAAACGGCAGATGAAAACACCTGAAATGCCTGCAGGTCAGTGGGAATCAATTTACATAAGAAATTTTGAGGAAAAACCCACAACTCCTTTTCTTCCTTTAGTTCATGTCTAATTTATGTTCATACAAACACGTGCTTTGACAGAGACAAAACCTGTTACCAGGGATTTGCAAATAAAACAAATCATCTACCCGTCGGCATCTGTCCCTGAGGAGAGCACCTGCAGTCATTCTCACTAGCAGTGTGATTTGGAGCTGTAGGTCCTCGAATAAACACTGATAGCTGGTCTCACATAGCTGGTTTATCAACTTGCTCTGTTTACGTAGAATTTTCCAATTTACTATTCACTATATCAGGTTTACACAAAAAAGGAGCTTTATAATAAACAGCCACTCATGCAAAGAAGAACGTATTTCCTACATTGGGCTTGAAAAAGGTGCCAACATAACTTGACTATATTGTGCTGTCATTAATATAGCAGAATGTTTTTTGGCTTTTATCCCAGCACCTCCTCTTTGGTTATTATTCCCATCATAGTTCTCATCGCTCATTAAAAATGCTGGTACAGTGCAATCGCAGCATGTTAGAGCACGTCACCATCCAGCAAAGTGTTCACTTCGTTTTTTGCTGCTGTTTCCTTAAGTTGATCCTCTTTAAAAAGTTCTTTACCTTATGTCCTAGTATAACTTCCAACATTTGGAAAATGAAATCATACCGGGAATATTTACGAAATGCAAATGATTCAGCTTGAAAGCTTCAGATTCAGCTAAAGTTCATTCTTTAGCTTCCAGTAGCATATTACTGCATCTTTCTCTCCTTTTCAGATTTTTATTCAGACTGAAGCCATGTTTTTATCCCGCAAAAAACAGAGCCTCAGAGCTGAGACATATAGGAAAATAAGTGAATTGTGATTTTTTTTTTTTTTTGCAATATTGCAGCTTATATAGTATTTTTGTTAGTTTGTACAAACAAGCTATAAATCATATAGCATCGCCAAGATTATCATATAAACTACTCTTTCACGTGGGTGTGCATAAACACCACACACTTGTCGAAAACATCTCCTAGAATAACCTTTTTAGTTATCTATGTACCGTTATTTGTTCCAGCTGACTAATGTAGCCCCTCTCTCACACTGACAGTAATGTTCTCCAGAACACAGGCAGTGAACTTTGACAAACTACATCACTTCATAACTGATTTCCTCAGGCTGGAAAAACAAAAATCTCTGAATGTGAATCCTACGCAAAGGCTTTTTATTACATCAAAAACATTAAAAAGAAGCTATTATAAAATTGCATTCTGTTAAAATTCGACACTGATTTTAAAAAGAGATTAATCTCTCATCAATAAAAAGCCTCCAGAGTGTGTATGTATCTTACAATACTGAGAGTATTTCAGTGTGCATGGATTAATCAGAGCTTTCCCCAAATTAAATATGTAAACAAGACTTGTTTCCATGAACTGGTAAAGCTAAAACGCTAACCATTAGAGGTCTCTAACGTCTTGATCTTTTCCAAACAATGCCCCAGCTCTAACGCTGCCAAATTATGTCCTACTTGACTAATGTGGAAATGTGCAAAACTATACTGTGTGCCTCAGTGGCCACTCATGCCGAACTTGTTCATAAGTGAGAGTGGGGTCTTGCTAATTCTGCAGCCAAGTGTTTATTTCCCCATCTCCAGTAATCCCTCCCTGTGATCACTCACTTGTTGACTCGTGGCCTGGGGTCTCGCTGGGAACCCCACAGCTGCCTCTGGTACGTCCCAAGGAGAAGGAGAGCAGAGGTGATTAGGATAAGCAGGAGCAGCAACACCCTCTGCCTGGGGGCACAGCCCAGAGACAGCAGGGACACGCTGCAGTACCAAGAAGCTGGCAGACAGGACAAAGTGATCCTGTAGGAGAAGATCGTGACAACAAAATTACAAGAAAAGCCGTGAAAACTGACCACGAGTTAAATAAGATGGTGTTTTAGTTAAAGGCCAAACATCACGTCCCATCAAAGTCTGGTATCAGTTCATTACCTTGCCATAGGTCCAACGTCAGCAAAAGTACAAGATGCCACTGTGGTCACCTCATGGTGTCTGCAGTCTGAGTGGGACCTTGTCCAGAGGTGTGACCATTTCTCTCCCTGAAGGGACGAGAGATGATGAAATCGCTAAGTAATGAAAGACCATCGTCCGCAGCTCATTGTAACGGTAATACAAGGTGAAAAGACCACAAATGTAGCTGCATTTGAAAAGACTCTGTGCTAATAATCTGCTGCGTTAGCGTTTGGTTTCTGTCAACCTGCAGAGCGAAAAAGAAGCACAGCACTCCACACATCAACAGTCCAATTAATCTGTGATGAAAATCATTTATACGACAGCAGAATCAACTAGTTTCCCTTGTTTCTAGTCACACTGTGACTTTTCCCTTTCATAAGGACTTATTCTACTTGATCTCGCGGATGTATACTCTGTACTGTGAGGATGCACTTTGTCTTCAGCTTACTGCGCCTAATCCTCCTCACACTACATCCCCGATAATACAGACAAGTAAAGACAGATGTCTATTCATGAACATCCACAATATGCTTCACTTATGCTGTAATTTGCATATCTGCGTTGATTCACGTCCCCGTCGCGCGCTACAGTAACAGTGTGGCTCATATGTTCCTGTTACATAAAAACAGAAGAGCTGGATGATTAACGGTAAATGTATTGAAGGTAAACAGGAAGGAGAACAGCTCGTTCACAACTCATCTTCGTGCGATGGCGTGAGCCGGTCATTTACCAGCCGCTAACGAGCCGCTGAGCTCCGACCATTTTAGCCTCACGCTAGCGGAGCGCTCACCTAAACGCGGCTCTGCTGCGCCACGGCGGCCGAGTCCACCCGCTGAACGAGTTCCGTCTTCGCCAGAAGCTCCAACGAGCCGATCTCCGCTCCCGCGGGTCCCGTCGAGGAACACATATGTTTTTGAAAAGGATACGTCGACGGGGGGAAAAGAGGAAGCGGACTTCCGGTCGCCCCGCTAACTACGTCACGGGAAGTAAACGTGTGCTGCGTTCAGCGACAGTAGGAAAACGGAATCCGTCAACTCAGAGCATGTTCACTCTGAGTTAAGTGTATGGTCGAAATCTATAAAAATCCATCATCAGTGGAGTTCTTTTACAATAACTCACCAATCATCGCCATGGCAATTGTTACACAGATGAATCCAAAGAAGCCTTTTAGGTATTAAAAATTCACTGACTGACCTATGGAGCTTTAAAAGTGTGGCACTATGTATCAGTGACTGAGGACGTATTAGGACTTGGCAGCTCTAAAACATTTCAGCTTTTGGAGAAAATCAGCAGCCCTCACTATTACAATATAAGCCACTTTATAGTAAAGCTCCTGTTAGTAAGGTGACTAACCGGAGGAGCATGAGGTGCATCGTGTGCTGGCTGAAGAGATACTGTGTGTGCAGCAGACAATCCCAGAAGCCAAACAGCTTATTGAGGGGAATGTCCTTGACCCCTGCTACACCACCATCAGCGGGGTTCCTCACGCTGCACTGGGTCAGTCCGACCACATCACGGTGCACTTTAAGCCGGCATTTAGGCAGAAATGAAAACTCTATAAACCAGATGTTAGAACATCAAAGAAGTGGACAAGTTAGGCTATGGGGGAACTTCAAGAGTGATTGGACTGTACAAACTGGGATGCATTTATGTCAGCCATTAACAGTCTGGATGAGTGCACGGCCACTGTGGTGTCCCACGTGAACGTCTGTAGGGAGGCTGCATTCAGGGTGAAGGGCGAGACAGAGAACAGGCCCGTTGCTTTCCAGGGGTTTAGCCATTTATTCTGTATATATTCACAACTCCCTTTTTGATAGAGAGAGGTGTGAGGGGCAGGGGAAGGCACTGAGGTGTAAAGCTCTGTCGGTGATCAAGGTGTGGCAGTGAAGGAGAGGCTACTGCTGATCAATGGCTGGTGGGGGCTGTCAGGTTTGTTCCTTTGAATTTCAAAGCGACAGAAGAACTCATTCAGGCAGTTGCCCAGACACGAGTCGTTGGCAGAGTGGGGGACTCTAGATTTGCAAAATGGTGATTGTCTAATTGAGTTTTCCCCTAAAGGGTTTTAGACCTGACTTCATCTTGTCACTGGAGTGACCCTCATTCAATGTTGGTGTCCAACATCTTTATAAAACAGAGTGAAACAAAACCTGTGCAAGTGGGGGAGACTCACTTGTGATATTGTCCCCAGGCCTTTACAGTGAAAGGACGTTGTATACCTTAAAGAAGATGCAGTCAACCTTCTCTTCCACGGTAGATTTTCGATGTCTGACCTGAGTGGCCTGACTGTTATGTATTTTTTCACAAACTTAAACTTCTGACATTTAATTATTAAACAACTCAGAGTTGAGTTTTCCCCTAAAGGGTTTTAGACCTGACTTCTTATATTGTCCCCAGACTTTTACAGTGAAAGGACATTGTATACCTTAAAGGAGATGCTGTCAACCTTGTCTGGCACAGTACATTTTCGATTTCTGCAGGTTCTGCTGTGCAGCCCAAAGTAGGGGGTATAGCTCAGTGGTAGAGCATTTGACTGCAGATCAAGAGGTCCCCAGTTCAAATCTGGGTGCCCCCTAGATTTGTCATGTTGCATCATCTTGTCAATGGAGTGACCCTCAGTCAATGTTGGTGTCCAACATCTTTATAAAACAGAGTGAAACAAAACCTGTTCAAGTGGGGGTTTTCAGTGGTAGAGAGACCTCACTTCTGATCTTGTCCCCAGGCCAGTAGAGTCAAAGGACGTTTTATATCTCAAAGGAGATGCAGTCAACCTTCTCTTCCACTCTAAATTTTCGATGTCTGACTTGACTGACCTGACTGTGAAGGGTTTTTTCATAATTGTAAAAAACCTGTAATGGGTTTTTTCACAAACTTAAAACTCTGACATTTGATGGTTAAACAACTCAGAGTTGAGTTTTCCCCTAAAGGGTTTTAGACCTGACTTCTGATATTGTCCCCAGACTTTTACAGTGAAAGGACATTGTATACCTTAAAGGAGATGCTGTCAACCTTGTCTGGCACAGTACATTTTCGATTTCTGCAGGTTCTGCTGCTGCTAGAGAGACCCTTTATAAATCTCAATCATACATTTAACTGAAAGTGAAATTGCCCTGAGTTGAGTGGCCTGACTGTTATGTATTTTTTCACAAACTTAAATTTCTGACATTTAATGGTTAAACAAATCAGAGTTGAGTTGGGGTATAGCTCAGTGGTAGAGCATTTGACTGCAGATCAAGAGGTCCCCAGCTCAAATCTGGGTGCCCCTAGATTTGTCGTGTGGCCTCTCCTTGGTCCTACATTTTCGATGTCTGCAGGTGCCTCTGTGGACACCAGAATGTTAGTGTCCACTGTAGGTGGCAGAGCCCAGTGGTAAATAACTAACCTGAAAATTTGTTATGTTACTCCACCTTGGTTCTAGAGTGACTTTAATTCCGTTGAGTGTCATGGGTTTTCCACAAATCAGAGTTGAGTTTTCCCCTTAAGGGATTTAGATCTGACTTCTGATATTGTCCCCAGGCCTTTACAGTCAAATGACGTTTTGTACCTTAAGGAAGATGCTGTCAACCTTGTCTACCACAGTACATTTTCCATTTCTACAGGTGCTGCTGCGCAACTCACTGTAGGGGTATAGTTCAGTGCTAGAGCATTTGACTGACCTTAATTCAATGTCCAACACCATCATAAAACAGAGTGGAACAGACCCTGTTAAGGTGAGAACCTTAGTAATAGACAGAGCTGCTGTTTTGGGCCAAAATGCTTGACAGCTTCCAAGTCCCTATGGCTCTATACTGTTTGACACTTAATGTGAACATGCTCTAAGTTGACTGACCTGACTGTAATGGGTTTTTCACAAACTTAAAACTCTGACATTTGATGGTTAAACAACTCAGAGTTGAGTTTTCCCTAAAGGGTTTTAGACCTGACTTCTGATATTGTCCCCAGACTTTTACAGTGAAAGGACATTGTATACCTTAAAGGAGATGCTGTCAACCTTGTCTGGCACAGTACATTTTCGATTTTTGCAGGTTCTGCTGTGCAGCCCAACGTAGGGGGTATAGCTCAGTGGTAGAGCATTTGACTGCAGATCAAGAGGTCCCCAGTTCAAATCTGGGTGCCCCCTAGATTTGTCATGTTGCATCATCTTGTCAATGGAGTGACCCTCAGTCAATGTTGGTGTCCAACATCTTTATAAAACAGAGTGAAACAAAACCTGTTCAAGTGGGGGTTTTCAGTGGTAGAGAAACCTCACTTCTGATCTTGTCCCCAGGCCAGTAGAGTCAAAGGACGTTTTATATCTCAAAGGAGATGCAGTCAACCTTCTCTTCCACTCTAAATTTTCAATGTCTGACTTGACTGACCTGACTGTGAAGGGTTTTTTCATAATTGTAAAAAACTGTAATGGGTTTTTTCACAAACTTAAAACTCTGACATTTGATGGTTAAACAACTCAGAGTTGAGTTTTCCCTAAAGGGTTTTAGACCTGACTTCTGATATTGTCCCCAGACTTTTACAGTGAAAGGACATTGTATACCTTAAAGGAGATGCTGTCAACCTTGTCTGGCACAGTACATTTTCGATTTCTGCAGGTTCTGCTGCTGCTAGAGAGACCCTTTATAAATCTCAATCATACATTTAACTGAAAGTGAAATTGCCCTGAGTTGAGTGGCCTGACTGTTATGTATTTTTTCACAAACTTAAATTTCTGACATTTAATGGTTAAACAAATCAGAGTTGAGTTGGGGTATAGCTCAGTGGTAGAGCATTTGACTGCAGATCAAGAGGTCCCCAGCTCAAATCTGGGTGCCCCTAGATTTGTCGTGTGGCCTCTCCTTGGTCCTACATTTTCGATGTCTGCAGGTGCCTCTGTGGACACCAGAATGTTAGTGTCCACTGTAAGTGGCAGAGCCCAGTGGTAAATAACTAACCTGAAAATTTGTTATGTTACTCCACCTTGGTTCTAGAGTGACTTTAATTCCGTTGAGTGTCATGGGTTTTCCACAAATCAGAGTTGAGTTTTCCCCTTAAGGGATTTAGATCTGACTTCTGATATTGTCCCCAGGCCTTTACAGTCAAATGACGTTTTGTACCTTAAGGAAGATGCTTTCAACCTTGTCTACCACAGTACATTTTCCATTTCTACAGGTGCTGCTGCATGCAACTCACTGTAGGGGTATAGTTCAGTGCTAGAGCATTTGACTGACCTTAATTCAATGTCCAACACCATCATAAAACAGAGTGGAACAGACCCTGTTAAGGTGAGAACCTTAGTAATAGACAGAGCTGCTGTTTTGGGCCAAAATGCTTGACAGCTTCCAAGTCCCTATGGCTCTATACTGTTTGACACTTAATGTGAACATGCTCTAAGTTGACTGACCTGACTGTAATGGGTTTTTCACAAACTTAAAACTCTAACATTTGATGGTTAAACAACTCAGAGTTGAGTTTTCCCCTAAAGGGTTTTAGACCTGACTTCTGATATTGTCCCCAGACTTTTACAGTGAAAGGACGTTGTATACCTTAAAGGAGATGCTGTCAACCTTGTCTGGCACAGTACATTTTCGATTTCTGCAGGTTCTGCTGTGCAGCCCAAAGTAGGGGTATAGCTCAGTGGTAGAGCATTTGACTGCAGATCAAGAGGTCCCCAGCTCAAATCTGGGTGCCCCTAGATTTTTGTCGTGTGGCCTCTCCTTGGTTCTAGATTTTCGATGTCTGCAGGTGCCTCTGTGGACACCAGAATGTTAGTGTCCACTGTAGGTGGCAGAGCTCAGTGGTAAATAACTAACCTGAAAATTTGTTATGTTACTCCACCTTGGTTCTAGAGTGACTTTAATTCCCTTGAGTGTCATGGGTTTTCCACAAACCAGAGATTCACATTTAATGGTTATACAAATCAGAGTTGAGTTTTCCCCTTAAGGGATTTAGATCTGACTTCTGATATTGTCCCCAGGCCTTTACAGTCAAATGATGTTTTGTACCTTAAGGAAGATGCTGTCAACCTTGTCTACCACAGTACATTTTCCATTTCTACAGGTGCTGCTGCGCAACTCACTGTAGGGGGTATAGCTCAGTGCTAGAGCATTTGACTGACCTTAATTCAATGTCCAACACCATCATAAAACAGAGTGGAACAGACCCTGTTAAGGTGAGAACCTTAGTAATAGACAGAGCTGCTGTTTTGGGCCAAAATGCTTGACAGCTTCCAAGTCCCTATGGCTCTATACTGTTTGACACTTAATGTGAACATGCTCTAAGTTGACTGACCTGACTGTATTGGGTTTTTCACAAACTTAAAACTCTGACATTTGATGGTTAAACAACTCAGAGTTGAGTTTTCCCCTAAAGGGTTTTAGACCTGACTTCTGATATTGTCCCCAGACTTTTACAGTGAAAGGACATTGTATACCTTAAAGGAGATGCTGTCAACCTTGTCTGGCACAGTACATTTTCGATTTTTGCAGGTTCTGCTGTGCAGCCCAACGTAGGGGTATAGCTCAGTGGTAGAGCATTTGACTGCAGATCAAGAGGTCCCCAGTTCAAATCTGGGTGCCCCTAGATTTGTCATGTTGCATCATCTTGTCAATGGAGTGACCCTCAGTCAATGTTGGTGTCCAACATCTTTATAAAACAGAGTGAAACAAAACCTGTTCAAGTGGGGGTTTTCAGTGGTAGAGAGACCTCACTTCTGATCTTGTCCCCAGGCCAGTAGAGTCAAAGGACGTTTTATATCTCAAAGGAGATGCAGTCAACCTTCTCTTCCACTCTAAATTTTCGATGTCTGACTTGACTGACCTGACTGTGAAGGGTTTTTTCATAATTGTAAAAAACCGTAATGGGTTTTTTCACAAACTTAAAACTCTGACATTTGATGGTTAAACAACTCAGAGTTGAGTTTTCCCCTAAAGGGTTTTAGACCTGACTTCTGATATTGTCCCCAGACTTTTACAGTGAAAGGACATTGTATACCTTAAAGGAGATGCTGTCAACCTTGTCTGGCACAGTACATTTTCGATTTCTGCAGGTTCTGCTGCTGCTAGAGAGACCCTTTATAAATCTCAATCATACATTTAACTGAAAGTGAAATTGCCCTGAGTTGAGTGGCCTGACTGTTATGTATTTTTTCACAAACTTAAATTTCTGACATTTAATGGTTAAACAAATCAGAGTTGAGTTGGGGGTATAGCTCAGTGGTAGAGCATTTGACTGCAGATCAAGAGGTCCCCAGCTCAAATCTGGGTGCCCCCTAGATTTGTCGTGTGGCCTCTCCTTGGTCCTACATTTTCGATGTCTGCAGGTGCCTCTGTGGACACCAGAATGTTAGTGTCCACTGTAGGTGGCAGAGCCCAGTGGTAAATAACTAACCTGAAAATTTGTTATGTTACTCCACCTTGGTTCTAGAGTGACTTTAATTCCGTTGAGTGTCATGGGTTTTCCACAAATCAGAGTTGAGTTTTCCCCTTAAGGGATTTAGATCTGACTTCTGATATTGTCCCCAGGCCTTTACAGTCAAATGACGTTTTGTACCTTAAGGAAGATGCTGTCAACCTTGTCTACCACAGTACATTTTCCATTTCTACAGGTGTGCTGCGCAACTCACTGTAGGGGTATAGTTCAGTGCTAGAGCATTTGACTGACCTTGATTCAATGTCCAACACCATCATAAAACAGAGTGGAACAGACCCTGTTAAGGTGAGAACCTTAGTAATAGACAGAGCTGCTGTTTTGGGCCAAAATGCTTGACAGCTTCCAAGTCCCTATGGCTCTATACTGTTTGACACTTAATGTGAACATGCTCTAAGTTGACTGACCTGACTGTAATGGGTTTTTCACAAACTTAAAACTCTAACATTTGATGGTTAAACAACTCAGAGTTGAGTTTCCCCTAAAGGGTTTTAGACCTGACTTCTGATATTGTCCCCAGACTTTTACAGTGAAAGGACGTTGTATACCTTAAAGGAGATGCTGTCAACCTTGTCTGGCACAGTACATTTTCGATTTCTGCAGGTTCTGCTGTGCAGCCCAAAGTAGGGGTATAGCTCAGTGGTAGAGCATTTGACTGCAGATCAAGAGGTCCCCAGCTCAAATCTGGGTGCCCCCTAGATTTGTCGTGTGGCCTCTCCTTGGTTCCAGATTTTCGATGTCTGCAGGTGCCTCTGTGGACACCAGAATGTTAGTGTCCACTGTAGGTGGCAGAGCTCAGTGGTAAATAACTAACCTGAAAATTTGTTATGTTACTCCACCTTGGTTCTAGAGTGACTTTAATTCCGTTGAGTGTCATGGGTTTTCCACAAACCAGAGATTCACATTTAATGGTTATACAAATCAGAGTTGAGTTTTCCCCTTAAGGGATTTAGATCTGACTTCTGATATTGTCCCCAGGCCTTTACAGTCAAATGATGTTTTGTACCTTAAGGAAGATGCTGTCAACCTTGTCTACCACAGTACATTTTCCATTTCTACAGGTGCTGCTGCAACTCACTGTAGGGGTATAGCTCAGTGCTAGAGCATTTGACTGACCTTAATTCAATGTCCAACACCATCATAAAACAGAGTGGAACAGACCCTGTTAAGGTGAGAACCTTAGTAATAGACAGAGCTGCTGTTTTGGGCCAAAATGCTTGACAGCTTCCAAGTCCCTATGGCTCTATACTGTTTGACACTTAATGTGAACATGCTCTAAGTTGACTGACCTGACTGTAATGGGTTTTTCACAAACTTAAAACTCTGACATTTGATGGTTAAACAACTCAGAGTTGAGTTTTCCCCTAAAGGGTTTTAGACCTGACTTCTGATATTGTCCCCAGACTTTTACAGTGAAAGGACATTGTATACCTTAAAGGAGATGCTGTCAACCTTGTCTGGCACAGTACATTTTCGATTTTGCAGGTTCTGCTGTGCAGCCCAGCGTAGGGGTATAGCTCAGTGGTAGAGCATTTGACTGCAGATCAAGAGGTCCCCAGTTCAAATCTGGGTGCCCCTAGATTTGTCATGTTGCATCATCTTGTCAATGGAGTGACCCTCAGTCAATGTTGGTGTCCAACATCTTTATAAAACAGAGTGAAACAAAACCTGTTCAAGTGGGGGTTTTCAGTGGTAGAGAAACCTCACTTCTGATCTTGTCCCCAGGCCAGTAGAGTCAAAGGACGTTTTATATCTCAAAGGAGATGCAGTCAACCTTCTCTTCCACTCTAAATTTTCAATGTCTGACTTGACTGACCTGACTGTGAAGGGTTTTTTCATAATTGTAAAAACTGTAATGGGTTTTTTCACAAACTTAAAACTCTGACATTTGATGGTTAAACAACTCAGAGTTGAGTTTTCCCCTAAAGGGTTTTAGACCTGACTTCTGATATTGTCCCCAGACTTTTACAGTGAAAGGACATTGTATACCTTAAAGGAGATGCTGTCAACCTTGTCTGGCACAGTACATTTTCGATTTCTGCAGGTTCTGCTGCTGCTAGAGAGACCCTTTATAAATCTCAATCATACATTTAACTGAAAGTGAAATTGCCCTGAGTTGAGTGGCCTGACTGTTATGTATTTTTCACAAACTTAAATTTCTGACATTTAATGGTTAAACAAATCAGAGTTGAGTTGGGGTATAGCTCAGTGGTAGAGCATTTGACTGCAGATCAAGAGGTCCCCAGCTCAAATCTGGGTGCCCCTAGATTTGTCGTGTGGCCTCTCCTTGGTCCTACATTTTCGATGTCTGCAGGTGCCTCTGTGGACACCAGAATGTTAGTGTCCACTGTAGGTGGCAGAGCCCAGTGGTAAATAACTAACCTGAAAATTTGTTATGTTACTCCACCTTGGTTCTAGAGTGACTTTAATTCCGTTGAGTGTCATGGGTTTTCCACAAATCAGAGTTGAGTTTTCCCCTTAAGGGATTTAGATCTGACTTCTGATATTGTTCCCAGGCCTTTACAGTCAAATAATGTTTTGTACCTTAAGGAAGATGCTTTCAACCTTGTCTACCACAGTACATTTTCCATTTCTACAGGTGCTGCTGCACAACTCACTGTAGGGGTATAGCTCAGTGCTAGAGCATTTGACTGACCTTAATTCAATGTCCAACACCATCATAAAACAGAGTGGAACAGACCCTGTTAAGGTGAGAACCTTAGTAATAGACAGAGCTGCTGTTTTGGGCCAAAATGCTTGACAGCTTCCAAGTCCCTATGGCTCTATACTGTTTGACACTTAATGTGAACATGCTCTAAGTTGACTGACCTGACTGTAATGGGTTTTTTCACAAACTTAAAACTCTAACATTTGATGGTTAAACAACTCAGAGTTGAGTTTTCCCCTAAAGGGTTTTAGACCTGACTTCTGATATTGTCCCCAGACTTTTACAGTGAAAGGACGTTGTATACCTTAAAGGAGATGCTGTCAACCTTGTCTGGCACAGTACATTTTCGATTTCTGCAGGTTCTGCTGTGCAGCCCAAAGTAGGGGGTATAGCTCAGTGGTAGAGCATTTGACTGCAGATCAAGAGGTCCCCAGCTCAAATCTGGGTGCCCCCTAGATTTGTCGTGTGGCCTCTCCTTGGTTCCAGATTTTCGATGTCTGCAGGTGCCTCTGTGGACACCAGAATGTTAGTGTCCACTGTAGGTGGCAGAGCTCAGTGGTAAATAACTAACCTGAAAATTTGTTATGTTACTCCACCTTGGTTCTAGAGTGACTTTAATTCCGTTGAGTGTCATGGGTTTTCCACAAACCAGAGATTCACATTTAATGGTTATACAAATCAGAGTTGAGTTTTCCCCTTAAGGGATTTAGATCTGACTTCTGATATTGTCCCCAGGCCTTTACAGTCAAATGATGTTTTGTACCTTAAGGAAGATGCTTTCAACCTTGTCTACCACAGTACATTTTCCATTTCTACAGGTGCTGCTGCGCAACTCACTGTAGGGGGTATAGCTCAGTGCTAGAGCATTTGACTGACCTTAATTCAATGTCCAACACCATCATAAAACAGAGTGGAACAGACCCTGTTAAGGTGAGAACCTTAGTAATAGACAGAGCTGCTGTTTTGGGCCAAAATGCTTGACAGCTTCCAAGTCCCTATGGCTCTATACTGTTTGACACTTAATGTGAACATGCTCTAAGTTGACTGACCTGACTGTAATGGGTTTTTTCACAAACTTAAAACTCTAACATTTGATGGTTAAACAACTCAGAGTTGAGTTTTCCCCTAAAGGGTTTTAGACCTGACTTCTGATATTGTCCCCAGACTTTTACAGTGAAAGGACGTTGTATACCTTAAAGGAGATGCTGTCAACCTTGTCTGGCACAGTACATTTTCGATTTCTGCAGGTTCTGCTGTGCAGCCCAAAGTAGGGGTATAGCTCAGTGGTAGAGCATTTGACTGCAGATCAAGAGGTCCCCAGCTCAAATCTGGGTGCCCCTAGATTTGTCGTGTGGCCTCTCCTTGGTTCTAGATTTTCAATGTCTGCAGGTGCCTCTGTGGACACCAGAATGTTAGTGTCCACTGTAGGTGGCAGAGCTCAGTGGTAAATAACTAACCTGAAAATTTGTTATGTTACTCCACCTTGGTTCTAGAGTGACTTTAATTCCGTTGAGTGTCATGGGTTTTCCACAAACCAGAGATTCACATTTAATGGTTATACAAATCAGAGTTGAGTTTTCCCCTTAAGGGATTTAGATCTGACTTCTGATATTGTCCCCAGGCCTTTACAGTCAAATGATGTTTTGTACCTTAAGGAAGATGCTGTCAACCTTGTCTGGCACAGTACATTTTCGATTTCTACAGGTGCTGCTGCAGAAACTCACTGTAGGGGTATAGCTCAGTGCTAGAGCATTTGACTGACCTTAATTCAATGTCCAACACCATCATAAAACAGAGTGGAACAGACCCTGTTAAGGTGAGAACCTTAGTAATAGACAGAGCTGCTGTTTTGGGCCAAAATGCTTGACAGCTTCCAAGTCCCTATGGCTCTATACTGTTTGACACTTAATGTGAACATGCTCTAAGTTGACTGACCTGACTGTAATGGGTTTTTCACAAACTTAAAACTCTAACATTTGATGGTTAAACAACTCAGAGTTGAGTTTTCCCCTAAAGGGTTTTAGACCTGACTTCTGATATTGTCCCCAGACTTTTACAGTGAAAGGACGTTGTATACCTTAAAGGAGATGCTGTCAACCTTGTCTGGCACAGTACATTTTCGATTTCTGCAGGTTCTGCTGTGCAGCCCAAAGTAGGGGGTATAGCTCAGTGGTAGAGCATTTGACTGCAGATCAAGAGGTCCCCAGCTCAAATCTGGGTGCCCCCTAGATTTGTCGTGTGGCCTCTCCTTGGTTCTAGATTTTCGATGTCTGCAGGTGCCTCTGTGGACACCAGAATGTTAGTGTCCACTGTAGGTGGCAGAGCTCAGTGGTAAATAACTAACCTGAAAATTTGTTATGTTACTCCACCTTGGTTCTAGAGTGACTTTAATTCAGTTGAGTGTCATGGGTTTTCCACAAACCAGAGATTCACATTTAATGGTTATACAAATCAGAGTTGAGTTTTCCCCTTAAGGGATTTAGATCTGACTTCTGATATTGTCCCCAGGCCTTTACAGTCAAATGATGTTTTGTACCTTAAGGAAGATGCTGTCAACCTTGTCTGGCACAGTACATTTTCGATTTCTACAGGTGCTGCTGCGCAACTCACTGTAGGGGGTATAGCTCAGTGCTAGAGCATTTGACTGACCTTAATTCAATGTCCAACACCATCATAAAAAAGAGTGGAACAGACCCTGTTAAGGTGAGAACCTTAGTAATAGACAGAGCTGCTGTTTTGGGCCAAAATGCTTGACAGCTTCCAAGTCCCTATGGCTCTATACTGTTTGACACTTAATGTGAACATGCTCTAAGTTGACTGACCTGACTGTATTGGGTTTTTTCACAAACTTAAAACTCTGACATTTGATGGTTAAACAACTCAGAGTTGAGTTTTCCCCTAAAGGGTTTTAGACCTGACTTCTGATATTGTCCCCAGACTTTTACAGTGAAAGGACATTGTATACCTTAAAGGAGATGCTGTCAACCTTGTCTGGCACAGTACATTTTCGATTTCTGCAGGTTCTGCTGCTGCTAGAGAGACCCTTTATAAATCTCAATCATACATTTAACTGAAAGTGAAATTGCCCTGAGTTGAGTGGCCTGACTGTTATGTATTTTTTCACAAACTTAAATTTCTGACATTTAATGGTTAAACAAATCAGAGTTGAGTTGGGGGTATAGCTCAGTGGTAGAGCATTTGACTGCAGATCAAGAGGTCCCCAGCTCAAATCTGGGTGCCCCCTAGATTTGTCGTGTGGCCTCTCCTTGGTCCTACATTTTCGATGTCTGCAGGTGCCTCTGTGGACACCAGAATGTTAGTGTCCACTGTAGGTGGCAGAGCCCAGTGGTAAATAACTAACCTGAAAATTTGTTATGTTACTCCACCTTGGTTCTAGAGTGACTTTAATTCCGTTGAGTGTCATGGGTTTTCCACAAATCAGAGTTGAGTTTTCCCCTTAAGGGATTTAGATCTGACTTCTGATATTGTCCCCAGGCCTTTACAGTCAAATGACGTTTTGTACCTTAAGGAAGATGCTGTCAACCTTGTCTACCACAGTACATTTTCCATTTCTACAGGTG
Organism: Channa striata; assembly: GCA_033026295.1. Lineage (NCBI taxonomy): Eukaryota > Metazoa > Chordata > Actinopteri > Anabantiformes > Channidae > Channa > Channa striata. Next base: position 15,466,912 of record CM065188.1, read on the forward strand.
CTGCTGCGCAACTCACTGTAGGGGGTATAGTTCAGTGCTAGAGCATTTGACTGACCTTGATTCAATGTCCAACACCATCATAAAACAGAGTGGAACAGACCCTGTTAAGGTGAGAACCTTAGTAATAGACAGAGCTGCTGTTTTGGGCCAAAATGCTTGACAGCTTCCAAGTCCCTATGGCTCTATACTGTTTGACACTTAATGTGAACATGCTCTAAGTTGACTGACCTGACTGTAATGGGTTTTTTCACAAACTTAAAACTCTAACATTTGATGGTTAAACAACTCAGAGTTGAGTTTTCCCCTAAAGGGTTTTAGACCTGACTTCTGATATTGTCCCCAGACTTTTACAGTGAAAGGACGTTGTATACCTTAAAGGAGATGCTGTCAACCTTGTCTGGCACAGTACATTTTCGATTTCTGCAGGTTCTGCTGTGCAGCCCAAAGTAGGGGTATAGCTCAGTGGTAGAGCATTTGACTGCAGATCAAGAGGTCCCCAGCTCAAATCTGGGTGCCCCTAGATTTGTCGTGTGGCCTCTCCTTGGTTCCAGATTTTCGATGTCTGCAGGTGCCTCTGTGGACACCAGAATGTTAGTGTCCACTGTAGGTGGCAGAGCTCAGTGGTAAATAACTAACCTGAAAATTTGTTATGTTACTCCACCTTGGTTCTAGAGTGACTTTAATTCCGTTGAGTGTCATGGGTTTTCCACAAACCAGAGATTCACATTTAATGGTTATACAAATCAGAGTTGAGTTTTCCCCTTAAGGGATTTAGATCTGACTTCTGATATTGTCCCCAGGCCTTTACAGTCAAATGATGTTTTGTACCTTAAGGAAGATGCTGTCAACCTTGTCTACCACAGTACATTTTCCATTTCTACAGGTGCTGCTGCAACTCACTGTAGGGGTATAGCTCAGTGCTAGAGCATTTGACTGACCTTAATTCAATGTCCAACACCATCATAAAACAGAGTGGAACAGACCCTGTTAAGGTGAGAACCTTAGTAATAGACAGAGCTGCTGTTTTGGGCCAAAATGCTTGACAGCTTCCAAGTCCCTATGGCTCTATACTGTTTGACACTTAATGTGAACATGCTCTAAGTTGACTGACCTGACTGTAATGGGTTTTTCACAAACTTAAAACTCTGACATTTGATGGTTAAACAACTCAGAGTTGAGTTTTCCCCTAAAGGGTTTTAGACCTGACTTCTGATATTGTCCCCAGACTTTTACAGTGAAAGGACATTGTATACCTTAAAGGAGATGCTGTCAACCTTGTCTGGCACAGTACATTTTCGATTTTGCAGGTTCTGCTGTGCAGCCCAGCGTAGGGGTATAGCTCAGTGGTAGAGCATTTGACTGCAGATCAAGAGGTCCCCAGTTCAAATCTGGGTGCCCCTAGATTTGTCATGTTGCATCATCTTGTCAATGGAGTGACCCTCAGTCAATGTTGGTGTCCAACATCTTTATAAAACAGAGTGAAACAAAACCTGTTCAAGTGGGGGTTTTCAGTGGTAGAGAAACCTCACTTCTGATCTTGTCCCCAGGCCAGTAGAGTCAAAGGACGTTTTATATCTCAAAGGAGATGCAGTCAACCTTCTCTTCCACTCTAAATTTTCAATGTCTGACTTGACTGACCTGACTGTGAAGGGTTTTTTCATAATTGTAAAAAAACTGTAATGGGTTTTTTCACAAACTTAAAACTCTGACATTTGATGGTTAAACAACTCAGAGTTGAGTTTTCCCCTAAAGGGTTTTAGACCTGACTTCTGATATTGTCCCCAGACTTTTACAGTGAAAGGACATTGTATACCTTAAAGGAGATGCTGTCAACCTTGTCTGGCACAGTACATTTTCGATTTCTGCAGGTTCTGCTGCTGCTAGAGAGACCCTTTATAAATCTCAATCATACATTTAACTGAAAGTGAAATTGCCCTGAGTTGAGTGGCCTGACTGTTATGTATTTTTTCACAAACTTAAATTTCTGACATTTAATGGTTAAACAAATCAGAGTTGAGTTGGGGTATAGCTCAGTGGTAGAGCATTTGACTGCAGATCAAGAGGTCCCCAGCTCAAATCTGGGTGCCCCTAGATTTGTCATGTGGCCTCTCCTTGGTCCTACATTTTCGATGTCTGCAGGTGCCTCTGTGGACACCAGAATGTTAGTGTCCACTGTAGGTGGCAGAGCCCAGTGGTAAATAACTAACCTGAAAATTTGTTATGTTACTCCACCTTGGTTCTAGAGTGACTTTAATTCCGTTGAGTGTCATGGGTTTTCCACAAATCAGAGTTGAGTTTTCCCCTTAAGGGATTTAGATCTGACTTCTGATATTGTTCCCAGGCCTTTACAGTCAAATAATGTTTTGTACCTTAAGGAAGATGCTTTCAACCTTGTCTACCACAGTACATTTTCCATTTCTACAGGTGCTGCTGCACAACTCACTGTAGGGGTATAGCTCAGTGCTAGAGCATTTGACTGACCTTAATTCAATGTCCAACACCATCATAAAACAGAGTGGAACAGACCCTGTTAAGGTGAGAACCTTAGTAATAGACAGAGCTGCTGTTTTGGGCCAAAATGCTTGACAGCTTCCAAGTCCCTATGGCTCTATACTGTTTGACACTTAATGTGAACATGCTCTAAGTTGACTGACCTGACTGTAATGGGTTTTTTCACAAACTTAAAACTCTAACATTTGATGGTTAAACAACTCAGAGTTGAGTTTTCCCCTAAAGGGTTTTAGACCTGACTTCTGATATTGTCCCCAGACTTTTACAGTGAAAGGACGTTGTATACCTTAAAGGAGATGCTGTCAACCTTGTCTGGCACAGTACATTTTCGATTTCTGCAGGTTCTGCTGTGCAGCCCAAAGTAGGGGTATAGCTCAGTGGTAGAGCATTTGACTGCAGATCAAGAGGTCCCCAGCTCAAATCTGGGTGCCCCTAGATTTGTCGTGTGGCCTCTCCTTGGTTCCAGATTTTCGATGTCTGCAGGTGCCTCTGTGGACACCAGAATGTTAGTGTCCACTGTAGGTGGCAGAGCTCAGTGGTAAATAACTAACCTGAAAATTTGTTATGTTACTCCACCTTGGTTCTAGAGTGACTTTAATTCCGTTGAGTGTCATGGGTTTTCCACAAACCAGAGATTCACATTTAATGGTTATACAAATCAGAGTTGAGTTTTCCCCTTAAGGAATTTAGATCTGACTTCTGATATTGTCCCCAGGCCTTTACAGTCAAATGATGTTTTGTACCTTAAGGAAGATGCTTTCAACCTTGTCTACCACAGTACATTTTCCATTTCTACAGGTGCTGCTGCTGCAACTCACTGTAGGGGTATAGCTCAGTGCTAGAGCATTTGACTGACCTTAATTCAATGTCCAACACCATCATAAAACAGAGTGGAACAGACCCTGTTAAGGTGAGAACCTTAGTAATAGACAGAGCTGCTGTTTTGGGCCAAAATGCTTGACAGCTTCCAAGTCCCTATGGCTCTATACTGTTTGACACTTAATGTGAACATGCTCTAAGTTGACTGACCTGACTGTAATGGGTTTTTCACAAACTTAAAACTCTAACATTTGATGGTTAAACAACTCAGAGTTGAGTTTTCCCCTAAAGGGTTTTAGACCTGACTTCTGATATTGTCCCCAGACTTTTACAGTGAAAGGACGTTGTATACCTTAAAGGAGATGCTGTCAACCTTGTCTGGCACAGTACATTTTCGATTTCTGCAGGTTCTGCTGTGCAGCCCAAAGTAGGGGTATAGCTCAGTGGTAGAGCATTTGACTGCAGATCAAGAGGTCCCCAGCTCAAATCTGGGTGCCCCTAGATTTGTCATGTGGCTCTCCTTGGTTCTAGATTTTCAATGTCTGCAGGTGCCTCTGTGGACACCAGAATGTTAGTGTCCACTGTAGGTGGCAGAGCTCAGTGGTAAATAACTAACCTGAAAATTTGTTATGTTACTCCACCTTGGTTCTAGAGTGACTTTAATTCCGTTGAGTGTCATGGGTTTTCCACAAACCAGAGATTCACATTTAATGGTTATACAAATCAGAGTTGAGTTTTCCCCTTAAGGGATTTAGATCTGACTTCTGATATTGTCCCCAGGCCTTTACAGTCAAATGATGTTTTGTACCTTAAGGAAGATGCTGTCAACCTTGTCTGGCACAGTACATTTTCGATTTCTACAGGTGCTGCAACTCACTGTAGGGGTATAGCTCAGTGCTAGAGCATTTGACTGACCTTAATTCAATGTCCAACACCATCATAAAACAGAGTGGAACAGACCCTGTTAAGGTGAGAACCTTAGTAATAGACAGAGCTGCTGTTTTGGGCCAAAATGCTTGACAGCTTCCAAGTCCCTATGGCTCTATACTGTTTGACACTTAATGTGAACATGCTCTAAGTTGACTGACCTGACTGTAATGGGTTTTTCACAAACTTAAAACTCTAACATTTGATGGTTAAACAACTCAGAGTTGAGTTTTCCCTAAAGGGTTTTAGACCTGACTTCTGATATTGTCCCCAGACTTTTACAGTGAAAGGACGTTGTATACCTTAAAGGAGATGCTGTCAACCTTGTCTGGCACAGTACATTTTCGATTTCTGCAGGTTCTGCTGTGCAGCCCAAAGTAGGGGTATAGCTCAGTGGTAGAGCATTTGACTGCAGATCAAGAGGTCCCCAGCTCAAATCTGGGTGCCCCTAGATTTGTCGTGTGGCCTCTCCTTGGTTCTAGATTTTCGATGTCTGCAGGTGCCTCTGTGGACACCAGAATGTTAGTGTCCACTGTAGGTGGCAGAGCTCAGTGGTAAATAACTAACCTGAAAATTTGTTATGTTACTCCACCTTGGTTCTAGAGTGACTTTAATTCCGTTGAGTGTCATGGGTTTTCCACAAACCAGAGATTCACATTTAATGGTTATACAAATCAGAGTTGAGTTTTCCCCTTAAGGGATTTAGATCTGACTTCTGATATTGTCCCCAGGCCTTTACAGTCAAATGATGTTTTGTACCTTAAGGAAGATGCTGTCAACCTTGTCTGGCACAGTACATTTTCGATTTCTACAGGTGCTGCTGCAACTCACTGTAGGGGTATAGCTCAGTGCTAGAGCATTTGACTGACCTTAATTCAATGTCCAACACCATCATAAAAAGAGTGGAACAGACCCTGTTAAGGTGAGAACCTTAGTAATAGACAGAGCTGCTGTTTTGGGCCAAAATGCTTGACAGCTTCCAAGTCCCTATGGCTCTATACTGTTTGACACTTAATGTGAACATGCTCTAAGTTGACTGACCTGACTGTATTGGGTTTTTTCACAAACTTAAAACTCTGACATTTGATGGTTAAACAACTCAGAGTTGAGTTTTCCCCTAAAGGGTTTTAGACCTGACTTCTGATATTGTCCCCAGACTTTTACAGTGAAAGGACATTGTATACCTTAAAGGAGATGCTGTCAACCTTGTCTGGCACAGTACATTTTCGATTTTTGCAGGTTCTGCTGTGCAGCCCAGCGTAGGGGGTATAGCTCAGTGGTAGAGCATTTGACTGCAGATCAAGAGGTCCCCAGTTCAAATCTGGGTGCCCCCTAGATTTGTCATGTTGCATCATCTTGTCAATGGAGTGACCCTCAGTCAATGTTGGTGTCCAACATCTTTATAAAACAGAGTGAAACAAAACCTGTTCAAGTGGGGGTTTTCAGTGGTAGAGAGACCTCACTTCTGATCTTGTCCCCAGGCCAGTAGAGTCAAAGGACGTTTTATATCTCAAAGGAGATGCAGTCAACCTTCTCTTCCACTCTAAATTTTCGATGTCTGACTTGACTGACCTGACTGTGAAGGGTTTTTTCATAATTGTAAAAAACTGTAATGGGTTTTTTCACAAACTTAAAACTCTGACATTTGATGGTTAAACAACTCAGAGTTGAGTTTTCCCCTAAAGGGTTTTAGACCTGACTTCTGATATTGTCCCCAGACTTTTACAGTGAAAGGACATTGTATACCTTAAAGGAGATGCTGTCAACCTTGTGGCACAGTACATTTTCGATTTCTGCAGGTTCTGCTGCTGCTAGAGAGACCCTTTATAAATCTCAATCATACATTTAACTGAAAGTGAAATTGCCCTGAGTTGAGTGGCCTGACTGTTATGTATTTTTTCACAAACTTAAATTTCTGACATTTAATGGTTAAACAAATCAGAGTTGAGTTGGGGGTATAGCTCAGTAGTAGAGCATTTGACTGCAGATCAAGAGGTCCCCAGCTCAAATCTGGGTGCCCCCTAGATTTGTCGTGTGGCCTCTCCTTGGTCCTACATTTTCGATGTCTGCAGGTGCCTCTGTGGACACCAGAATGTTAGTGTCCACTGTAGGTGGCAGAGCCCAGTGGTAAATAACTAACCTGAAAATTTGTTATGTTACTCCACCTTGGTTCTAGAGTGACTTTAATTCCGTTGAGTGTCATGGGTTTTCCACAAATCAGAGTTGAGTTTTCCCCTTAAGGGATTTAGATCTGACTTCTGATATTGTCCCCAGCTTTACAGTCAAATGACGTTTTGTACCTTAAGGAAGATGCTGTCAACCTTGTCTACCACAGTACATTTTCCATTTCTACAGGTGCTGCTGCAACTCACTGTAGGGGTATAGTTCAGTGCTAGAGCATTTGACTGACCTTGATTCAATGTCCAACACCATCATAAAACAGAGTGGAACAGACCCTGTTAAGGTGAGAACCTTAGTAATAGACAGAGCTGCTGTTTTGGGCCAAAATGCTTGACAGCTTCCAAGTCCCTATGGCTCTATACTGTTTGACACTTAATGTGAACATGCTCTAAGTTGACTGACCTGACTGTAATGGGTTTTTCACAAACTTAAAACTCTAACATTTGATGGTTAAACAACTCAGAGTTGAGTTTTCCCCTAAAGGGTTTTAGACCTGACTTCTGATATTGTCCCCAGACTTTTACAGTGAAAGGACGTTGTATACCTTAAAGGAGATGCTGTCAACCTTGTCTGGCACAGTACATTTTCGATTCTGCAGGTTCTGCTGTGCAGCCCAAAGTAGGGGTATAGCTCAGTGGTAGAGCATTTGACTGCAGATCAAGAGGTCCCCAGCTCAAATCTGGGTGCCCCTAGATTTGTCGTGTGGCCTCTCCTTGGTTCCAGATTTTCGATGTCTGCAGGTGCCTCTGTGGACACCAGAATGTTAGTGTCCACTGTAGGTGGCAGAGCTCAGTGGTAAATAACTAACCTGAAAATTTGTTATGTTACTCCACCTTGGTTCTAGAGTGACTTTAATTCCGTTGAGTGTCATGGGTTTTCCACAAACCAGAGATTCACATTTAATGGTTATACAAATCAGAGTTGAGTTTTCCCCTTAAGGGATTTAGATCTGACTTCTGATATTGTCCCCAGGCCTTTACAGTCAAATGATGTTTTGTACCTTAAGGAAGATGCTTTCAACCTTGTCTACCACAGTACATTTTCCATTTCTACAGGTGCTGCTCGCAACTCACTGTAGGGGTATAGCTCAGTGCTAGAGCATTTGACTGACCTTAATTCAATGTCCAACACCATCATAAAACAGAGTGGAACAGACCCTGTTAAGGTGAGAACCTTAGTAATAGACAGAGCTGCTGTTTTGGGCCAAAATGCTTGACAGCTTCCAAGTCCCTATGGCTCTATACTGTTTGACACTTAATGTGAACATGCTCTAAGTTGACTGACCTGACTGTAATGGGTTTTTTCACAAACTTAAAACTCTGACATTTGATGGTTAAACAACTCAGAGTTGAGTTTTCCCTAAAGGGTTTTAGACCTGACTTCTGATATTGTCCCCAGACTTTTACAGTGAAAGGACATTGTATACCTTAAAGGAGATGCTGTCAACCTTGTCTGGCACAGTACATTTTCGATTTTGCAGGTTCTGCTGTGCAGCCCAGCGTAGGGGTATAGCTCAGTGGTAGAGCATTTGACTGCAGATCAAGAGGTCCCCAGTTCAAATCTGGGTGCCCCTAGATTTGTCATGTTGCATCATCTTGTCAATGGAGTGACCCTCAGTCAATGTTGGTGTCCAACATCTTTATAAAACAGAGTGAAACAAAACCTGTTCAAGTGGGGTTTTCAGTGGTAGAGAGACCTCACTTCTGATCTTGTCCCCAGGCCAGTAGAGTCAAAGGACATTTTATATCTCAAAGGAGATGCAGTCAACCTTCTCTTCCACTCTAAATTTTCGATGTCTGACTTGACTGACCTGACTGTGAAGGGTTTTTTCATAATTGTAAAAAACTGTAATGGGTTTTTCACAAACTTAAAACTCTGACATTTGATGGTTAAACAACTCAGAGTTGAGTTTTCCCCTAAAGGGTTTTAGACCTGACTTCTGATATTGTCCCCAGACTTTTACAGTGAAAGGACATTGTATACCTTAAAGGAGATGCTGTCAACCTTGTCTGGCACAGTACATTTTCGATTTCTGCAGGTTCTGCTGCTGCTAGAGAGACCCTTTATAAATCTCAATCATACATTTAACTGAAGTGAAATTGCCCTGAGTTGAGTGGCCTGACTGTTATGTATTTTTTCACAAACTTAAATTTCTGACATTTAATGGTTAAACAAATCAGAGTTGAGTTGGGGTATAGCTCAGTAGTAGAGCATTTGACTGCAGATCAAGAGGTCCCCAGCTCAAATCTGGGTGCCCCTAGATTTGTCGTGTGGCCTCTCCTTGGTCCTACATTTTCGATGTCTGCAGGTGCCTCTGTGGACACCAGAATGTTAGTGTCCACTGTAGGTGGCAGAGCCCAGTGGTAAATAACTAACCTGAAAATTTGTTATGTTACTCCACCTTGGTTCTAGAGTGACTTTAATTCCGTTGAGTGTCATGGTTTTCCACAAATCAGAGTTGAGTTTTCCCCTTAAGGGATTTAGATCTGACTTCTGATATTGTCCCCAGGCCTTTACAGTCAAATGACGTTTTGTACCTTAAGGAAGATGCTGTCAACCTTGTCTACCACAGTACATTTTCCATTTCTACAGGTGCTGCTGCAGCAAAACTCACTGTAGGGGTATAGTTCAGTGCTAGAGCATTTGACTGACCTTGATTCAATGTCCAACACCATCATAAAACAGAGTGGAACAGACCCTGTTAAGGTGAGGGTTTTAGTAATAGACAGAGCTGCTGTTTTGGGCCAAAATTTTGACAGCTTCCAAGTCCCTATGGCTCTATACTGTTTGACACTTAATTGAACATGCTCTAAGTTGACTGACCTGACTGTAATGGGTTTTTCACAAACTTAAAACTCTAACATTTGATGGTTAAACAACTCAGAGTTGAGTTTTCCCTAAAGGGTTTTAGACCTGACTTCTGATATTGTCCCCAGACTTTTACAGTGAAAGGACGTTGTATACCTTAAAGGAGATGCTGTCAACCTTGTCTGGCACAGTACATTTTCGATTTCTGCAGGTTCTGCTGTGCAGCCCAAAGTAGGGGTATAGCTCAGTGGTAGAGCATTTGACTGCAGATCAAGAGGTCCCAGCTCAAATCTGGGTGCCCCTAGATTTGTCGTGTGGCCTCTCCTTGGTTCCAGATTTTCGATGTCTGCAGGTGCCTCTGTGGACACCAGAATGTTAGTGTCCACTGTAGGTGGCAGAGCTCAGTGGTAAATAACTAACCTGAAAATTTGTTATGTTACTCCACCTTGGTTCTAGAGTGACTTTAATTCCGTTGAGTGTCATGGGTTTTCCACAAACCAGAGATTCACATTTAATGGTTATACAAATCAGAGTTGAGTTTTCCCCTTAAAGGGTTTTAGATCTGACTTCTGATATTGTCCCCAGGCCTTTACAGTCAAATGATGTTTTGTACCTTAAGGAAGATGCTTTCAACCTTGTCTACCACAGTACATTTTCCATTTCTACAGGTGCTGCTGCCCAAAGTAGGGGTATAGCTCAGTGGTAACTCACTGTAGGGGGTATAGCTCAGTGCTAGAGCATTTGACTGACCTTAATTCAATGTCCAACACCATCATAAAACAGAGTGGAACAGACCCTGTTAAGGTGAGAACCTTAGTAATAGACAGAGCTGCTGTTTTGGGCCAAAATGCTTGACAGCTTCCAAGTCCCTATGGCTCTATACTGTTTGACACTTAATGTGAACATGCTCTAAGTTGACTGACCTGACTGTAATGGGTTTTTTCACAAACTTAAAACTCTGACATTTGATGGTTAAACAACTCAGAGTTGAGTTTTCCCCTAAAGGGTTTTAGACCTGACTTCTGATATTGTCCCCAGACTTTTACAGTGAAAGGACATTGTATACCTTAAAGGAGATGCTGTCAACCTTGTCTGGCACAGTACATTTTCGATTTTTGCAGGTTCTGCTGTGCAGCCCAACGTAGGGGGTATAGCTCAGTGGTAGAGCATTTGACTGCAGATCATGAGGTCCCCAGTTCAAATCCGGGTGCCCCCTAGATTTGTCATGTTGCATCATCTTGTCAATGGAGTGACCCTCAGTCAATGTTGGTGTCCAACATCTTTATAAAACAGAGTGAAACAAAACCTGTTCAAGTGGGGGTTTTCAGTGGTAGAGAGACCTCACTTCTGATCTTGTCCCCAGGCCAGTAGAGTCAAAGGACATTTTATATCTCAAAGGAGATGCAGTCAACCTTCTCTTCCACTCTAAATTTTCGATGTCTGACTTGACTGACCTGACTGTGAAGGGTTTTTTCATAATTGTAAAAAACTGTAATGGGTTTTTTCACAAACTTAAAACTCTGACATTTGATGGTTAAACAACTCAGAGTTGAGTTTTCCCCTAAAGGGTTTTAGACCTGACTTCTGATATTGTCCCCAGACTTTTACAGTGAAAGGACATTGTATACCTTAAAGGAGATGCTGTCAACCTTGTCTGGCACAGTACATTTTCGATTTCTGCAGGTTCTGCTGCTGCTAGAGAGACCCTTTATAAATCTCAATCATACATTTAACTGAAAGTGAAATTGCCCTGAGTTGAGTGGCCTGACTGTTATGTATTTTTCACAAACTTAAATTTCTGACATTTAATGGTTAAACAAATCAGAGTTGAGTTGGGGTATAGCTCAGTGGTAGAGCATTTGACTGCAGATCAAGAGGTCCCCAGCTCAAATCTGGGTGCCCCTAGATTTGTCGTGTGGCCTCTCCTTGGTCCTACATTTTCGATGTCTGCAGGTGCCTCTGTGGACACCAGAATGTTAGTGTCCACTGTAGGTGGCAGAGCCCAGTGGTAAATAACTAACCTGAAAATTTGTTATGTTACTCCACCTTGGTTCTAGAGTGACTTTAATTCCGTTGAGTGTCATGGGTTTTCCACAAATCAGAGTTGAGTTTTCCCCTTAAGGGATTTAGATCTGACTTCTGATATTGTCCCCAGGCCTTTACAGTCAAATGATGTTTTGTACCTTAAGGAAGATGCTTTCAACCTTGTCTACCACAGTACATTTTCCATTTCTACAGGTGCTTAAACAACTCACTGTAGGGGTATAGCTCAGTGCTAGAGCATTTGACTGACCTTAATTCAATGTCCAACACCATCATAAAACAGAGTGGAACAGACCCTGTTAAGGTGAGAACCTTAGTAATAGACAGAGCTGCTGTTTTGGGCCAAAATGCTTGACAGCTTCCAAGTCCCTATGGCTCTATACTGTTTGATACTTAATGTGAACATGCTCTAAGTTGACTGACCTGACTGTAATGGGTTTGTTAATGGGTATAGCTCAGTGGTAGAGCATTTGACTGCAGATCAAGAGGTCCCCAGTTCAAATCTGGGTGCCCCCTAGATTTGTCATGTTGCATCATCTTGTCAATGGAGTGACCCTCAGTCAATGTTGGTGTCCAACATCTTTATAAAACAGAGTGAAACAAAACCTGTTCAAGTGGGGGTTTTCAGTGGTAGAGAGACCTCACTTGATGCAGATGCAGTCAACCTTCTCTTCCACTGTAAATTTTCGATGTCTGACCTGACTGACCTGACTGTGTTAAGTTGAGATCTTAATGGTTTTTTACTGTTTCATACTTAATGTGACATACTTAAGGCTTCATTAGATTGACATAGCAGCTAATCAATTTAATTATTGTAAAAGAACTTCATCAGTGATGGCTTTTTATACAGATTCCACCCTAACAGGGTCTGTTTGTTGTTGGGCATTGAATTAAGGTCATTCTAGAACTAAGGTGAAGCAACATGACAAATCTAGTGGGCACCCAGGTCTGAACTGTGGACCTCTTGACCTCTAGACAAATGCGTTACTGAGTTACACCCACACTGAGTTCTACAGAGGCACCAGCAGAAAAAGTAAATGTTTGTGTTCATCAAGTAGACGCGATCATGATCATTTTCAACGGTAATCATGAACTTGGGGTTGTTTAACCATGACGTGGGAAACTCAAAGTTTTTAATTCCAGAAATAGCCACTAAGAGTCAGTTCAGTTAAATCACTTTCAACAGTATTTATTTTCTGTGAAATTCTGGACCATAGTTGGCCGTAAGATCAATTACCCACTCGTAGCCGAGTAGCAGAATATTTCTAATGTAATTTGGTGCTTTGTTGGATTTAATCACCGCCAAAGTCTCTGAGCAGATGAGATGACTGATTTGAGCTTACTAAGGAAAGGATGAAGTACACCTCAGTCCATTCTGGAATAAAAGCCTGTTTTTTTGTGACAAACTTCTACTATTTAGCACAAGCCATAACAGACTGATTTACAGTTTTGGTACTTTTCTTGCTCTTGTCTTTTCACTTCTCACTTTCTACTTTCTCTACCCGTCAATGCTGCTGTTTTCACTCAGAATGCGAATATTCTGGGCCTCTATTTAGTGAAGGCCCGCTCCACTCTGACTGTGATTGACTGACATTGTCACCTGGACCAATAGAATGTTTCCAAGAGGGGTGCAGGTTGTTTTTTAAATTCAACGTAGTTATCTTACTTGAAACAGGAATTTAGCGACCTAATCCAAACTGCATTTAGACTGACACTGATGCATTTTTTAGACTTACATGCAAATTTGTCCTTGTTTCTTCAGAATGAGAAAGCCTCTTATTTCCTTGTGTTTTGTAATTAAATCAGCAACAGATAATTTTCAGTGGTTTGATATAAGAACAGTAGTATTATGGAATTCTTTTCAGCTCGTAGCATTTTTGGCTAAACACTGTTAAACCTGACAAGCCCTTGTCTACAGTAGCACTGATGCAGCACTTTGAATCAGTGTCATGTCATGCACCGCAGTTTTATTTTGTCAAGACACTGATTTCTGAAAATATAGGTGGACAACAGGAACAACAAAATTTGTCTTTTTCGATTCTTTTTTATACTTTTAATGTCATTGTATCTTATTTTTAGTGTTTTCATTAACCACAATCTTATAATAGGGGGATATTTAATTTTCAACAGTTACACTGTCGTGATTAGCTTTCCACATTTTACAAAGACACACAAAGTGACCAAAGAGGTGGCATGTGGGGGTCAATGAGGGGCATATATAACAAATGATTATACATCTTAATTCAATGCTGTTTCAAGCTAACATTTAATTAAATCCATTCATTTCATAAAATAAATTAACTACGATTTTTTTTACATTTAGTCATTTGGCAGATGCTTTTATCCAAAGTGACTTACAAGTGAGGTCCAAGGCAGCAAAAATCTAAGTCGAGGAGAAACATCAAAGCAAAGTGCCATCAGAAGAACTATTTCCGTTTCATACCATACATCCCTATGCCCCAAAGGATGTGCTAATAAAACATTTTATAAGCCACTTATAAAATTCCAACTTGGGACGTCCTGTTAAAATACTTCACCTTCCTGTTGCGCATGCGGCCTCTTGATGTTACAAAATTGTCTACACCCACAAAAAGGCTCGTCTATCCCCATTCGTTATTTCCTGTCCAACCTGATTGGTCGATTGAAGTGACTGTACGTAACTGACAGTTAAACTATCCAACCAATGTCAGCTCCTGGCGTGACTGACTGTAAACCTAAGCGCCTCTTCCCAGGGTTCCCGGACTCGGTTCAGCTGCCTGCCGCGCAGTAGCAGCCACCCGCCAAGACCTCATCACCTCGGCCGGCCCGGCTGGGACACTAATTGAGTTACAGGGAAGACGTCAGAGCCGTCGATTTCAGCACACTTGACGGACTTAGCTGATACCCTGAATGGAAGCGGACGCTTTCGTGTCCCGGCGGACCTCCGTGGACACGCCGGGCGTCGACAGCCGGGTCACAGGCGCTGCAGCCGGTGCAGAGTTTCGATGGCTGGGCGGCAGGCTCCTGGACGCAACGGGGGGATTTGTCGGGTCTCTGTCACCGAGAATGTCAGGGGAACAGGACTTTGCCCCAGTGTTACATCGAGCAACACCGGAGACCTCGACCTCTGTCGAACCAGACTCGGACTATGAAGGACTGCCTCAAGGAGTAGCAACCAGCACACACATGCTGGCAGGAGCCGTGGCTGGAATCATGGAGCACTGCCTCATGTACCCCATCGACTGTGTCAAGGTGACGTTATCGGGCCAGAGAAACACGAACGCGTGCGAAGCGGCTTTACACTTTGTGTCCCACTAAACGCCGCCACTGGTTGCATAAATGTCGAGCTAACGCAGGCCCGAAAAGCCTGAACTCTGAGCTAACAGGGGTAGTAACCTTGCTAACAGAGGTCAGTTAACGAACAGCCGTTAGCAGAGTGCGTAACGAGGCGGTTCAGTGCTGTCGGAGTGAACGTGTTCGCACACGGGCCCGAGTGCGTCTCTGCACGAATGTCGTTTGGAAATATCGACTTTTCAGCGAACTGCGAGGCTGGACCGCCGCGTCTCCCCGCGCACAGCTAGCAGGCTACACACGCTAGCCTTTAGCAGCTAGCAGCGCTCGCCCTTCGTGGGGTAGCATGCGCCGGTTATTATCGACTGTAAATACGCGTCCAAAGGCAGTTCGTTTGTTTTCCCTCCCGAGCAGAATTAATTATTCACTCATGGCTCCTGAGAGTGAATAAAGTCATAATCTCTGCCTTATCAATCGACTTAACATGATGCAAACGCACGCCGCATTTCACAGTCCGGATTCAATTGGATGTGGCCACGTATCGTTACGTCTCACCAGGAAAACGTTATTGTTGCTCGTGTCTTATTCATAGTCCAGCACAGTTCTCGCTGTTGCCCCATATATAAAATAAATCCGCCGTGTGTTCAGTGGCAGGTGACAAGCAGCCTCCACCACTAACACATGTGTGAAACCGAGGTGCTTCGAACTTAGTTTGAGTCTCATTTGTATTGATGCTTGCCAGTCGCCACTTTATCCGGAACTATCAGGAGATCAGGTCTAAAGTTCACTGTGAAGGGGTCGAAGTAGTAAACCATTAACTCAAGTGGGCCATCAGTCACTGGATCAGCAGTCGACAGACTTCGGGGAATTAATGTTGGGAATACACAGGCTCGAGGAGGAGCCGTGGTAGTGTGTCAATTTACTGTAAGCTTCAAAAATGTCAGAACTACGTAGTTTCGATTACCCAACCCCACAGCACCTTACACAAAACCTACCCCCTTACAAGAGGTGTAGTGGACACAGAGGAAATCGATTAACCTCCCAGTTAATTGTAATTTTGTCTCCACATTTTTACATAACTGCAATCTAAAGAAATCTGTTCTACACATTGTATAGTCTGTTATACAGCTGTTACGTCTGCAGGGCCCTTCTCCAACAGTTTCTTAGAACCTTAATCTCTCTCTTAGAAGCATAAAAGCAAATCAGTGATGCCAGTGTCCAAACGGCACCATTCCCCTCATCAGATGGTGATGAAAACGAACATCTTTGCGAAATAAGAAAACATTTTGTTTACGTCAGTTGGTTTAGGTTTATTATCTTGTGCTGTGAATATATATCTGCAGTAAACAAAGATTTCCTGTCCGCTAAAGTGTGAAAATAGGTTACTGTGCAGATAAGCAGAACAGTTTGTACTGTTCACTATTGGTTTTAAAGTTTGTTATTGCGACACAATTTATTTCCGACAAATGAGGAACTATTTATTGGGTCTAAAATGAGATGATGAAAGCAGTTTTTTGGATTTACAAAGTTAACTCTTTTAACTGTGATTTGAGTACATAATCCAAACTGTGGCCCACCACCAAAACCAGGTGCTTTTAGACTGAGAGTAATGCATTTTTCATCAGAGGCCCATGAATTAGACTTGTTTGGTCATGAGGCAGCTGGAGACACCCAGACTCCATGCAAATTTGTCTTCGTGTTTCTTCACGACCAGGAAGCCTGCTATTTCCTTTTCAGTTGTTTCCTGGAGCGGTAGTCAATCACACAAGACACTTGCTCACTGCAAAAAAAATTTTTATTGAACTTTTTCGAGGTCATAGCATTTTTGGCAAACGGCATTGAAACTGACAGCCCTGTTTTTATAGTAAGCGTTTCTGATGCGGCACTTTGAATCAGTGTGTTGTCATGCACATCTGTTTCAGTTTGTCAAGACCCTGTACATCCAACATTAGATTCTAGCAAGCTGTCATAATACTAAATCTTTGTCCAACAAAAACTTGGATTCTTGGATTTGTTCACAAGCTGTGGTGCCCCTGTAATTAAGAGCCACAAACATTTATCAACACAGGTGTAGTTGTAAGTTGCAATTAACAGCTTTTCATTTTCTATTTTTCACTGTTTTTGTTCATAGTCGCATAGGTTCGACTTCCAGTCTCTCTGGCTCAAAGTAAATGTTTTATTGGCACTTAAGGAAGTCAGGTTTTTTTTTTTTTTTAGTACACTAGTTTGTGGACAGCAGCATAAATACCAGAGGTTTCCTTATTTTCACAATCCTTGTTTCCTGTTGCTGTAATAGCACGTTGGCCAATATCTTTATTTAAAAGTGATGGTTTATGAAGATTTTATTTCACTTTTTAAAACAGTATCAGGCTCCTCAATGGCCTTTGAAAGGATTCTCGACAGTAAGTGGTATAGACCACCCCAACAGTGACCTCAGTTGGATACGTTGGATACACATTAATCCGGCTACAGTTTTTATCTATCAAAAATTAAACAGTTGTTTAAGTCCGGTCCTCTTTACGATTAGTCACACTGCAAAACACAGAAACATAACATGCTCAGATGATTTGGTATCAAGAGCTGTATAGATACTTTCTCACTGACAAATTAGTAATACACATTACCATGCATCACATGTGTGAGCGAGTGACTTTTTGTGTGACTGAGTTCCTCCTGATTCGTATTTCTTGGCAAATATAGCTTTAATAGAAGCCTGTTTGTGTTTGCTTTCCAGCATCTGATCCTCTTTAAATATTGTACACGCCAGGATATTCAACCACATTAAATTCCCCACGCATTAGTGTCTGTCTGGTCTGATTACGCACACATGTGCATTCTTTAGAATCTGTTGGCCTTCAAGTAATTTGTCTTCTGTGTGTCTGAAGCCACTTAAGTTGAGATAAGGCAGATTGCTTTGTGCTGTGCAATGATGTGAAGACATAATCCTTGATGGTGTTCAGTGATGCCTCACTTTGTTTTTGTAACTGCTGGTGTCTTTCTTAGGCCTGGTTAGGCAAAGTTGTCCACTCTGCCCCTTGACAACTAACAAAAACCCTGCCACATTCTAATCCACTGTTCATATTGCGGGTGACCGAGCACATTATGCGTGAGTTGCCATTTCCCAGAAGTTGTGAGCGGGAGTGTTCGTGGACGGCTTTAGGAGGCAGGCATGTCCTCTGCTCTGCTGTAAATATTTATCACTTTGTAAGCAGGGGTAGTTCCCATATTGCATGTTATTCAAAGTTCTGGAATTGTGCAAGTGTGTGTATATGTATATTACTCTGGTATGCTTGTGCTTTCACGGCAACCCTTGCAAACATTACTGCTCAACCTTTGGTGTTGGTCACAGATTCGAAAGGCATCACTGTCGTCTTGATGCACTACTCGCATCCTGTTTGTGGTTTGTGGTTGGTGAAATGAATGTACTGTATTTCCGTCTTGGCGAGGAGCTGTGGTAAAGCTAAAGACTTTCATGCAATATAAAAATGTAACTTTGAATAGACAGGTTGTCAAAGTGAGATGTAAACACTGCGCAGATACAAACATACACGCAAAGTGAAATTTGTGCACCGTGATGAAAATAGACCTTGTCATTACAACTTTTTTTGGGGGGGGAGAAAGGAAATTCATACGGTCTTCACCTGGAATAGTTCTGTTTCCATTCCTGTTGAAAAAAAAGCCTTGTTATTAAACTTGGTATCCTCTCGCCACAGACGCGAATGCAGAGTCTGCAGCCTGAGCCCGGAGCACGCTACAGGAACGTGATGGACGCCCTGCGACAGATCGTGCGGACTGAAGGTATTTGGCGGCCCATCAGAGGTGTGAACGTGCTGGCAGTAGGTGCGGGACCTGCCCATGCACTTTACTTTGCCTGCTACGAGAAGATCAAGTTCTCACTCAGTGACGCCATTCACCCTGGTGCTAACAGCCACTTTGCAAATGGTGAGTTCTCTTCTAAATGCACAGATTTTACTCTTGGTTTGATGACTGGAAAAAGAATGGAGAGGGATTACAAAAATGCAATAAATGGATTGAAGCTGAATTGACTTGGCTACATTTTCTAACAAATATTTCTGGGCAGTGGGCACTTGCATAAAAGGTAAATGTAACATATTTCTGTCTTTAATTTTTTTTCTGTCCTGCAGGAGTGGCAGGCTGCATGGCCACAGTGCTTCACGATGCTATCATGAACCCAGCTGAAGGTAAAACCGCTTTGTTGCTTATGTCAGCTTACCTGAGACACGCAGTACCTTCTGCACAGTTGAGTCTTACTCTTAGTTTATTAATAGATACCTATTAATAGATGTTCGCAACCTCCTTCAACCCCATAATAGAAGATCTAGAAGATCATGCTGCATTGCTGTCAATAGGACACTTGGTGGAGCCACAGACTCAGCTCTGGATTGGAAAACATGTTACTGCAACAAACACATAAGTCTGTGTTCTGGTGTTTCTGTCCTGATTTCATTGTTCTCCCCTCTCTCTTTACATTAGTTGTGAAACAGCGAATGCAAATGTTCAACTCTCCTTACCGAGGCGTGTTGGATTGTGTGGGCTCTTTGATGAGGCGCGAGGGCCCGGCTGCTTTCTATCGCAGCTACACCACCCAACTGACCATGAACGTGCCATTCCAGGCACTCCACTTCATTACCTATGAGTACCTCCAGGAGCTCCTCAACCCCCACAGACAGTACAACCCTTCCTCGCATGTTGTGTCAGGTGCTCTCGCTGGGGCACTGGCTGCTGCTGCCACTACTCCCCTCGATGTCTGCAAGACCCTCCTTAACACACAGGAGGCTCAGGCTATACATGTGATTCAGGCCGAGGCACCAACGGCGGCCGGCGCTGTCAGAGCGGCCACCGCCTCGTCCCCTGGCAGTCGCCACATCTCTGGTTTGGGCAAGGCCTTTCGGACAGTGTACAGAATGGGAGGCGTGCAGGCCTTCTTCAAGGGCGTCCAAGCACGGATCATCTACCAAATGCCCTCCACAGCAATCAGCTGGTCTGTCTATGAGTTCTTCAAATATATAATCACCAAGCGGCAGCATGAGAGACGGCTGCGTGGAGACCGCGATGGAGACAAATAAGTACCCGGCAGTAGGTTTTGGTATTGGCAACACAAAGGTTTATTGCACCATACCGATCACTGGCATTGGTATTGATTTATAAACATCTGGAAGTTCCAGAATGTTTGGTTTTTGGAGCGGCAAGTCAACTTTATTCCTATTTAAGCACGTGGGTGATGACACAGCTGTCAGAAGACACCTTGTCAGCTCTGGGTTTGGTGAAGTGTTAATTGGTGCCCGTTTATAAGAAGAAGACCTGGGTGCGTGAACCTGCCCCACTAAAATCGTGTACTAATACTACTTTTATTGTTAGTGTTAAGCATGATACACTCTCCCTTATTGGCATTGAAAACCAATCCTTTGTGGAGGGTAACACATAGTAAGTAAAATCTCAATTTGATCCTTTGAGCAAACAAATACTCACTTTCTCTCGATCGCATACAAGTCAACTTGTTGGCATTGACACATTTTGTCCTGATCCTGAATTCTTGTACAGTGGATTGAAAGACAGTTGCTATAGTTGAGTGCTTGAATTCTGACTTGAGGACTGTAGATATTGTAGCATTTGTTTTACATATGCCCCTCAAAACATTTTTTTTGAAGGGGCTATAAATCCTACACTGATGAGAAAACCCTTAAATACCCTAAAAGCTGCAAGTCAGCACTTTGAGCTTAGAGTTTTAATCCACTGCTTGAGTGCAGAGCAACATAAAAAACGTATCCTTGTCCAAATACTTTAGGTCTGCAGTGTAAATGTGGTTACCGGCACATATTGCGCATCTCTAGTAGTTGAAACAAGTAACCATGTGCCAAGTGTCTTTGGGCAAAGCACTGAACCCCAGGTTCTCCCAGTGGGCAGGTCAGCACCTTTCATGGTGACTGTGCCTCCATCAGTTTGAGTGTGTGTATGTGTGAGACTGGATGAATGATAAGCAATTTTACAAAACGCTCTATAAGTGCAGTCCATATTCCAATAGCCTGTGACATTGGGGAGGCGCAACGATAGCAGAAAAACTGGATTTACAAAATCCGCAATATCATATTAGTCTGAATATTTGTGCTTGTGTACAGCAAGACTTTACACAGCACAGAAAAATGGTTAAGACGGCTTCCTTTAAACGCAACAATAAATTACTTAACCTCCGGAGTAACGCGCAGCCTGCAAGTTATTCTTTTTTTCCTTTTTTTGTGAGAATTAGTTTTGAACAACAAAACTCAAGTATTGAACACATGATTAATAAACGTGTGTGTGTGTGTGTATATGTTACATCGTTGAAGAGTTTAAATTCAGTTTCATAGAGCTGTAACACTGCTGCACAGTGACACTGACCAGATTTGGTCTTATCACAACCTGACTGCTGTCCAAGGTTTGTAACTGTAGCCTAAAGTAAAGTTGGGTCAAATCGAGTGCAGCAGGAATGACGAACTGGAAAAAAAACTGGAAAACAATTATCCTTTTGGCACTTCTGGTTCCCTCATCCCAAAGTCTTTGGGTTTTTGTGAGTGTTTGCTTAAATACCTGAAATAAGGTCTGTAGTTAACACAGATCAAGAGATTTTTATGTTTTATTCTTATAAAATTTGCCAAATAAATTGGCCAATCATGCTATTTTTTTAGCCTAAATATGTCTTGAAGGTATTTGGAAACACAGTTCAATGAGACTACAGGCGTTAAATTCTCTTTTACGCCCTCAGTGAGTTTACAGTTCATCACCAGCTTCGTCAGGTTGCTCATAGAAGAGAAGCTTCTGTTGAGGCTGTGGTCGTATCGTTGAAGATGCGACAGTAATTTGTTTAAAGCTCAACGATGGCTTTTGAACTTCTATTTATTGAATGTATGCTTCAAAACTCATGCAAGTATTGCTGATCCGTGAGGATTATTTTTGTATCTCAACAAAGTATCAAACGTCTGTTTGTAATGGAGCCTACTTTTGACTTTAATCCAAATTTCACTGGGAAAAAAAACTCATTGAGTTTTGGTTGAGGAATCCAGGGAGATGCTCGCTTCCTAACAAAAAGGTCATTACTGCAGCCCTCCGTACCGAACGGCATCACAGCATCAGACCACAGGAAGTCGTCTTTGAGAAGAATAGAATTGCTTTAACCACCTCACTTGTCGGCATCTTTGCACCAAGTGCTTTGAAATCCACGCACAACTGCGGAACTGCAGATCATCGATGATTGGAGCCATTGTAGTGACGTGTACATTACCTGAGGCTTGTGGAGTGATGCTGCTTAGATTCTTTTAAAACAACTTACACATCGTATGAACAGCGTTCATATGATGCTAGATCTTTTTAAATGGTTAAAATTATAGTTTTGGAACAAGATTATTATATTGCAGACAGATCGAAAAAGGCACCTTAGACATTCAGCTTTTTTTCCTTTTTTTTTTGCCATAAAACTTCTAAGCACTTATTACCAATGTATTTATCATTGTTGGGACAAAAATTAACTTTGACATTGAAACAGGTACAAAGAGTAAAGAAACTACTTCAACACATGCCTTCTGTTAGCCGCCATATGTTCAATGCACAACTACTACAAAGAGTTCCTCCAGTTTAGGGATAATTGTTTTAAAGCCATAAAGCAGGAGACATTTTACATTATATATTTAAATAAAGGCAAATGTGGATGACCCCCAAACCTCTAACCAGCCAAGTTTACGAATAAACTCGAATGCTGAGCAGAAAGGTCAGAGGCTGTAAAAAGGCAGGTTTTTGTAGAAAATGTACAAGTAATTATCTGCGAAATGGCTAAAAGGAAAACCTGGATTATTTCAAATTCAGATTGTCTATATGTGCATGGGGCAGCGGCAACGATAAAATGGATGTTGGCGTTCAAAAATGTTGGCGATTCCCTCATGCTAAGCCAAGTTTCAATATTGGGAAACCAAAGACAGCAATGGGGGGGAGAAAGGAGAGGAACTGGTGGTTTGTCAGAAGACGACACTAATGTGAAATGCTTGAACACTGTTTGAAAGCGACACCTGTATTTTGTGAACTGTAAATAAAACTCGCTAAGGCAGCTCCTCGCAGAAGCAGGGTCTTCTCTTGGTGCTAGCTCTCCAAGCGCTGAGAGAAGTCAAAGTTGTCCAGTGGTTTTATTTTGACTCGTCTCATTTCTTTCAGCAAGAAGCATCAAAAAGACCATCGGCTGCTTTGTGAATGGAATTTCTTCTCCTCTTCTCCCGCTGCCGTTAGACAGACCTCCCTGTAAGTGTGGTGTGGTGGAGATGCCCGACCGGAGTGGTTAGTACATGTGGTCACATGCAGAACTGTAGTGGTGGCTCTACTTTCTCCCTGTTGACTTTTTACTACAAAGGGAGCAATTATACATTATTATAGTTACTGCAGTTATTAATCTCTAGCATTACTCTAATAATATAGAACAAGACACAAACTTTATCCTGAATAGAGTTGCAATGCTTATCTGAATAATAGATTTGATTAAAAACGATTTGGTTCGTGCTTCTCAAATTCGAGGATTTGTTGCTTTTCTTTGTCGTGATAAGTTTAGGCTCCTTTGCTTTTGCTACTTGTTAATGGATGTTCGCTACATTACACTTTAGTTAAATTGGTAAAGTGTTAAAGAGAAGATCGTTTGTTAAACTTAAGTCTCCTTTACATACATTTTGCTCAATAACTAAACACCTTTGAGATTTGGTATCTAAACTAATGTAGTTATTGGGCAGTTTCACAAATGTTGAGTCAGATGGCAGATGACACTGCGAGTTCAGTAGGTTGGTAACAATATTACTGTCATTACAAATGATGGAATTTTTTTTAAATACCTTTTGAAGGAAACAGGAAGGCCAGAGATGTCCGGGCTTTATTTTCATCAATTAATTTTAACTTTTAATCAGTCCATTAAATCCATGATCCTTTTCCACTAATATTCCATAATCAAGTTATTTTAGTAATGTATACAAAAAATCGATAAATTTTGTAACTTTGTGGTCTCACAATGTGAAATAATTTTTTTCCCTCCAATTTTATATATATTTAATGAAACATCAGTTATAGCCTAAAACAATTTTTTTAACAATTCACTCTAAGCTCCGCAATCTCGAATTTGAAATTTTATACAAAAAATGCTTTTTGTGAAAAGTGATTAATCAAAAATAATTTGCTCTGTTTCTAAATCTAAAATAGTTAACATACTTGCACGTAAATAAGTTGATTGCAAATGAATTTACTTGATTAAATGTTTACCAGTCTCAACAAAAGAAACGTTAAAATTCTTTTATTTATATATTATTTTGTAATGTAATGAGGTAGTCCAATGATTCACTAATAAAATCATAAAATAAAGTAGTGCAAACTTTGTGAAGCTGAAACTATGACATACCTTTCCCAGTGGTGACAGAACAACAAAAGCTCTGGTTGAGGTTTTGAAAATAGTCGTTCTGTGACCTCTGTGACCTCCCTCAGATAACCCGTCTGCAGCAGTCAGGCTCCACACAGGCTGAGACGAGCAGGCTGACAGAAAGCACCACCTCCACCTTTTATTCCACAGCAGATCCTGTTTCGCTCAGGGCTCCATGTTTGTTGTCGTTCCCCGTGGCCTACAAGCTACAATGTTGTCTTTCATGTCTCCTGTCTCACTTTAACCCACCCACCTGCCGGTCCCCTGCACCCTCCCTCTGTTCTTCCTCTGCAGCGTTGGCGCTCTGAAACGTGAGGAGATCCGTTAGGTCGGACAGGAAGGCTTTGGCATGCGAGGTCAGGCCCACGTCTGGAGGGCGCATGGCAACAGGTCTCATCAGAGCCAAGGTCAACGTCAGGCTGTCGTGTGTAGACGGAAAAACAAAGACGAATGAGGTGAAATGACCCCCCAGTGGATGTGTGCGTATGTTTAGCACAAGGAAGACAGAAGAAAAAGAGATTAGACGCTTCCCTTCCATCTTCTCAGTCTGGTGACTGACGTGTTGGGGCTTTTATTGCAAAGTGAGTTTCTGATCTTTCAAACTGTGATGCCTCCGCCTGCACTTTACACACATGGACAATAACGGTAAATAACATAACTGTAAAGATTCGTATAAACAATATTAATTTGGTGGTGAGGCATGTGGCTGCAGGAGGACCACCACGAGGAACCCAGAAACCAACTGAACGTAATACAACAAAGTGAATATCAAACACTTGGAGCTCTCACTGGAAATTAAAAACCCAACATGCACATTTTAACATATTTTAGACAGTAATGAGATTCAAATACTTCAGAATAGCTGAAAAATACATAAATGCCACATTAGGTTTAACTCTTTTTTACGTGTGTGTGTGATCAGACGTATTGCTACTGCTGAGCTCATTTTGATGTTTAACTGCAGATCTGCGTTTAAAATTTCCAAAAATCTCTAGAGATTTAAAGTAGCTAAGTGACATTAGCCCATGTGTCGATGTGACCAAAATGAAGTGCGCATGCATGACTTGATTTTCTTAGAGCGTCTTTATGTGCTGTAAAAGCTTTGCATCCTCTTTTGTTGAAATGGCAAAAAGACACATTTTTCATTAACATAATATTTAATCCACATTCAGTTAGTACAAATGTTCCATCATCATTAAAATGAAAAAGGGTCAAGGACTATGCAAAAGTTATAAAAAGTTTAAGACCTTGATAAACACGTAAATATTAAAGTAGCAGGTGTGTGATCTTTATTTAAAAAATAAAAACTGGAAGCACTTTTGATTTAAATTTGCAAGTGGATAGATCTTCACAGAGAGTCTACGTAGTTTGTGGGGAGCGACAAAAACAGCTTTCAGAAGGCCTCAAAATGAGACGGGTAAACGCTCATAAAGCTGACGAACAGTATACAAATATTTCAGAGCAGTTTGGGACATCATAATCCAGAAATGGGAGATATGTGGACACACCAAGACCTATGTAAGAAGAGGAAACAGACAGCGTGGACCTGAAAAAGTCTGACGGGGTCAACGGAATAAAAGTCAGCACAAGTCTGGACTGTTTGAGAGCGAAGCACGCAGGAAGACATTTCGGTCTTCTAGACACATGGCAACACTTTTGGAAGAAGATTGCGTGTTTTGATGAGGCTAAAGTGAATTATTTGGTCATAATTCACTCCAGAAGTATATGTGGCAAGAGAAGAAACTGCCTAGGAGGAGGAACTGTGCTGATCCTGTCAGATTTTATCAGAGCATTTTAATGCCTCCTACCATCCGTCAAAAAGCTGAAAATGGCTCCTTCCAGACAACGATCCCGACCCAACAAAGGAACGTGGTGGATTTTTTCCCCGGCGTTCCCAGTCTCCTGACTTCAACTTCCATCAAAACCTGTGGATAGATTAGAAGGCTGTACATGGCAGACAACCAAGAAATCTCATAAACCTGGAACAATTATCCACTGATTATTACCTGACGTTACACAAACACTGCTCAGTCGCTACCCGAACTTCAGTTTTTATAATGATTTAATTGTCATTATTGTGCTATAACTTTCTCTTTATACATTTTTGTTACTTTTAAGGATGAAGGAACATTTGTACTAGCTGAATCTGTGTTAAATATGATTTACATTTATAAAGATAATCGCTTTACTCTTTTGGCCTATTTCAAAGTACGAAGATGCAAAGTGTCTTATTAACTATCCATCACTGGGTAATTATTAAGGCTCTTTGCTCTTCGCCACCCTCTTGAGTTTGCTTCTTGTGACGCACCTCGCCCGTGGATGAATGTGTTCCGCTGAAGTTCCAAGCCCCCTCCCTGTACGGGCCTGTGGGTTGTGCAGAGCTGAAGTTGTGGATGCTAACCCTTTAGCTTAGCCCACTTTTAGCAAAATTAGCCTTTGACTCTCCCTGATAGCACCCTGATCATCGTCCGCTCCATTATTCAGCTGTCTCGGCTGTTATTTAAGTGCCTTGTGCAACAGCACCTTCACTGCAAACAAAACCGTTAGTCATCGCTGCTCCTGCCCAGATTTTCCCAGCTGGTGTAGGACTCAAATTAGTGAGTCTAATGATTTTTAGTGAGGCACGCTCTACAATTTATGTGTGTTATTGTAAACCCTGACAGTTTAGGATAAATCTCAGTGGGTAGCATTGGATAAACACTGTATACTCGTGTATCTTCCCAGAAACATAACGTTTTTGACCCAGAAAGCCGCACCAGTGAATGGATAAATGTGGATCCCAGGATAAATATTTGGATATCTCTGGCTGATGAACGAGCCCAAGCCGTTGTCTTGGCTGGCCTTCCTCCCATCTCCCTCCCCAGGACACGGAAAACCAGTTAAAAAGACATTTCCAAACATCCATGTCCATCGCAAAATCTATTACGCTGACGTCACGACGCATTACATGTGAGCTGACGGGGAAGACGCTGTGCAGCCTCCACAGAGCACTTTACACTGAAGCTCGCAGGTGTCACATTTTCACTTGGTGGATATCTTATTTAAAATGCTCCCACAGGCTGCGATCCACCAAGGTCAGCACGGTGGAGCTGACGTTTAGCAGAGGTTTTGACAAATGAACTTTTACACCAACAGTGTGATTTTTTTTTTTTTTTTTTTTTTTTTTTGGCACTATTTATAATTTATAAGCAAACCATTTGCAATACCACTTACTTTTATTAGGCTAGTGTTTTTGGACATGGCGCAGAAAACGCTGGTCGGCCTCAGAAGCTCCTGTGCCTATTAGAAAGCTAAGTTCAGGCCTCGGAAGTTAACTGTTGCTGTAGCTTATTTACAAGACCTTAAAGAAATGGTGAACAATAGCCTTAAACTATCCAAAAACCGGTCCAAGATGATATAAATCACATGCAAAACTTCCAAAAACAGACACAAAATGTTTAAGAAACGCAGCGTGACCAAAAGCAGACACCGTACGACTGAAAACGGGTGCAAACAACTAAAGATAGATTGACCAAAACTAAAACAAAATATTTAATTTTACTGCAGTCCGACCAAAAATCTGGGGTCAGGGCCTCACTCTTCTATACTCTGGGAGCCATTGCCACATGTTCCGTCCATGACTTACATACATTTTCCAGCATCTTGCAGTACAGCTACACCACAGTTTATTTCCTCATGGAGGTCAGTAAGAGATGGATCTGGATTATGGTTGAAAGGACACAAACCCCTAAGAACCAGTGATTTCCTCTGCATGTTATGAGGACACACAGTGAGGTTTGTTGGTGGGGGTCCAGCTGCAGATCAGCTGCTGTACGGCAGGCAGGATAACCACCGACGTGCACAACGACTCCTCGAGTTTCTGCTTTCCCTCCCACGGCAAACAAGTTCTCAAACGCTACCAGGACAATAAATTCACATTCAGACCAAGTTTATCCAAAGACATATTTATACCCTCGAATCGTGTCCCACAGCTGTCTGCTGTCTAGTCCTCACTGCAAGTTCACCGAAGCTGAACTTCAGTTGAAAAAGCGTGTACAGATTTGCTTTGCCCCTTTGAATTATAGTGCTGATTTCAGTGAACTGAGTGGAGTTGCTGTGTTGCTCTTGCTGCCCTATGATGTAATCTTAAGGAGGATCGCTGGGTCCGTTTACTGCTGTTACACCTTCATAAATTATATTGTTTAGTGAAATGGCCGTTTAGTGAAATGGGACTCCAGGCATTTCTCCAGCATGGAAGAGCTACACCCAAGCTGAGAGAGCTGGAGTAGAGCTGCTTTAATGGGCAGCTCATTATCACCCTGGGACCTGTTAACAGGTCGGCCTGGCCACAAACGGGCAGTTGTTAGACAAATAGTTGGTGCAGGGTTTGTGGCAGTGGCCATGTTGGCGAGTGGTGGCGGTAACTCACACGCTGTGAGCTGCTTTAAGTTGAACGCAGCCTGTCTGGGCCTGTCAGCACTGAGCCGCTCACTGACGGACTGCGGGGGGGCGGAGCGTTGCTCTTCCAATGACCAGTGGTGAGAGGCGGCAGCTCCTGCAGCAACATGTGGGTGTCATGACAGAAAAGGCTGAGCCGAGCCAACAACCGAGCGAGGGAGACGAGACACATTAACACATGATTTCAGTTTTATTTGACTCAGCGAGTGTAATTAAAGCCGAGCATTACTACTGATGTTTCTGTAGGATCTCACAGAAAAGCCATGGAGCTCTTTGATTATTTTTTTTACATTGTGGCTTAAATGTTTTAGTCAGGATCTAATATAATGTGCTGCTGGAAATGTTTTTGGATAACATTTCCACACAGCTTCTAGTGTTCACATTAGATTAATATTATTACTTTTAGGACTTTGATGATTGTTACTAGTCAAACACACTAATATGATTCCGGCTCCTGTGTTTCTACTGTTGTGCTCTCATCTAATAATGATCATAACCTCCTCAAAAAACACAGACAGGTGAATTGGAACCGTTTCATCCAAATTCAACATGCGTTTTGTTCCTTTGCTGCATGATATTCTGTATTTCCCACTCCTTTCCGTGCCCGCTCGCTGTAATACGAGGGAGGAAACAATTCCAGCCACTTTAGGACAACTTGGGAATTGCGTTGCATCATTGTTGCCCATGTTTTTAGTGTAAAATCCCATTAATTTGACACACAATATATAAACAGTCATTGTGCAGTATTCCTGAAGTGGACTAAAGCCCAACAGGATGGGAATGTGCGAGGAGGAGGACCTGCTTCCTTCAGTAATGAGAGAGAGGAAGCCAGAACGGCCTTTGTGCTGCCTTGTTTGCTGCTTTCTACCACAGCACTTTTCTCCCACTTTGTGCAAATGCAGTTGTTTTCCGATGGAGGCAGCCTCACTTCATGCTGCAGTAAATGTTTGCCCTTGGGGCCATGGTTTCTCAGTGATAATATAACACTTCACAGTGATTCATTCCACGGTCTCTCCGGTGTGTATCTTTTCCCACAGAATGGCTGCATGGCTCGGTCTCCTTGCAGGGTGTGTCGTGTGCGACTGGCAGTGGAGCTGGCTGATTATTTACCGCAAAGGTTTGGAAAATGCCAGCTATGACTGGTTGGGTAATTAGTGAAGATTCAGGGTAAGTACACATATTTATAAGTGGTTGAAGGAGAATTAAAAAAAGGGGGATTAAAGATAAATATTTAGAAATGTTGCTTGAGTCTCAAATCAAACTGTGGAAGAATTCCAAGGTGTAAATCGGATCCACTGGTGTAAAATGCTTGAAAATCACACACTTGGCAGAGACTTGATCAGAGAAATGAGCAAAGTCAGTAGGAGATTTTCAAAGTCAGACATATTTGTGCTCCTGTGTGCAGACTGATGACTGAGTGAGTGAGTGAGTGAGTGATCAGGGCCAGTCAGGGAGCAGCTGAGGTTTAATGTTGTGCAGTGTAAACACATCAGCCGGCCAATAAATGGAGCAGCTTTGTGTGTGTGAGCGAGAATCAGTGGAAATCACACAGGAACAATATCAAACAGCATAACTGCAGCATAACATCCCTGTGACATCAACTCAGACTAATTTAATTATTAGTTTGTAGATGAGAATTAAAAAAACAAAACTTGTGAACAACTTATGGAATATAATGCATGTTGTAGAATAAACTGTTAACAAATGGTTAACAACTGATAAAATGTTGCCCACATGTCAACGCATCAATCACAATAAAAAGTATGAAAGTAATATTAGTAGCGGTTTTTTGACAGGCTGTGTACTTTTGAGATTTGGCTGTTAATAATTCTCCACCTTTCCTTGGATAATATGCTGAGTATTTGGGCCATGTGTTACTACTTTACCGCGAGTGCAGGATCAGTGTTGTAGCTGGTAGGAAATTTACGACAATTATTATCGCTAAACTTACTTCTCTTAAGACGATTTCTGCTGGAAGTGACGTGCAGGGGTGGTGGTGGACAAAATAATAAAAACAAAAGCCTTGCAAAAAAAAAAATAATAATAGGTTGATGCGCATTAAGTGTTTTGCAAAGTAGTTTAAGATATTGTTGCAATTCTTGAAATAAACATACTATAAGATATATAATATATTTGTATATTTATCTAATTATCATAATTTAGTTAAATAATACAACATAGTGTATAAAAAAAAGTAAAATGAGATAATAACTCAGTAATCTTCGCGGTGCTGTTGCTGTTGTCCCGACGCCTCTGTGTCTCGTCTTTCTTTGCATCCATCAGTCTCTGTCCTGCGGCACCTGAGGGTGCGCAGCTTATCAGCTGACTGTGTTTACCTCTCAATTAATCCCCATTAGCAGGTCGGAGGCCTGAGGACTCTGGAGGACTCTGGAGGACTCGGATGGACTCTAACGGCGGATTAGCTGGTTAACAGCTCAGACTGACAGATCTCAATCAGAGCATAGAGACCGACAGTCTGGCACGGACAGGAGCCGGAGACACGCACCGATTTCTCCGGATAACAGCAAGGTTTAGTTATTTTTTATTGATTCTGTCTAATTTTCTGTTGTTTCTGAGCTTTAAATTAAACTGACGGAAGCAACACGCGCGTGGTAAAGTATTGATGGACATCGTGGCAGTTATTTTTTAAAAAAATGACAAAGGGACAGAATTTGCAGACAGTGTTTCGTCCCAACCCGGTCATTCCTCGTGCTGAACTGCTGTCACTCATCGGCTGCTCCGCTTTTACCCAGAATCCCGTATGTCTGACAATAACCGAGGCCTTTGGGTCTGGAGGAGGCGGGGTGGGGTGTGGGGGGGCTCCGTGGCTCCTGCTGTTTGCTCTGAGTCTTAGCTGCTGTCTCACATTAGGACATGACTATGTGGGTGTAATTATACAAGAATGGGTTTGGGAAACAACTGTTCTCAGGCCGGAGGAACAATTACGCGCAGGGAAAAACAGCAATTGATGCTTTGCCTCCCGAATTTTCACACAACTTTCATGATGATTTATATTTGAAATGATTCCAGCGAATAGATCTGCGGCTGGTGATATATGTGAGCAAAGTTTGGCCTCAAATTTAACCCTCGTTTGTCCCGTTGGTTAATTAAAAACGCCAATTAGGCCGCGCGGCCTTTCATAAAAAATAATCTTCACTCTCAACCATCATCCGCATCATCCCTTCAGTTTTCCTGCGTCTCAATCATTTTTTTTCAAGTAACCTATCAACAATAATTATCAGAAAATAGTGAAAGGGGCTTTTTACATCTTCCTACAACCGAATGTGATGTTAAAAAGCTTGTAGCGCGGTGAGCCTGAAACATATTTGCAAACTTCATTCCTATTGATTTTCCGGCGCAAGAATTTAAACATTAAAATGAAATTCGACCAAACGTTAAAATAAATTCGTCTCATCGACTTTGAATCATTTGCGCCCGGACCAGCAGAATATTCCTATTTTTGCCGTGACACCTGTTAAATCAATGAAACATTAGTAGTTTTTACTTGCAAATATTTATTGCAGGATTAGACTGTTACCTGGGAGAATAACCTCGCTCTGGGGCTGAAATAACACCCTCACACTGAAATAATAGGCTACAGGACGCGGACCTCGCCCCCCGCCCCCCCTTCAAATTCTCCCGTCCATTTTCCTCATCGGGATAAATGGTGAAACTTGTAGCAATAATACCCCCTTCTTTCACACAAACGCCTCCCCGCTGCCATCACCTCCAGCCCGGCTGCCCACGAAGCCTCGCGGTTGGGGATCTGGAGAGCCTTTCTCCGCGAACAAAAAAAGCCTCCTGAAGGGGAACAAAAGTGACCACATTTTTCCTCCATGTCCCCTTCTCCGCGCAGAATAACCCGCTGCCTGTCCCTCAAATGGGAATATTAGGACGTCAATCTCACGGCCCCTGTGCGCCTTTGTCTTTGCTGAGTGCCCGGCTCTGCCTACCACACACCTTTTGTCCGACAATCCAATAAGAGCCATTATTCCCGCTCCTTAGCCCGGCTGTAACTCGCTCTTCGGAGTATTTTAGGTGCCTAATCGCGTCCTTTAAAGGACCTCAAATGGAGAATAACTTCCTCCTTTCACGTCGCCTGGCACCGGGACAAAGGGTTCCTGTGGCCTGGCCTTCTCCAGCAGCTCTCCTCTTAATATGTTTATGAGCAAAAATTGCCACCGTGCATCTGATTCACTTATGGTACAGTGACCCCCGCGTGGAAGCATTAATACGGGCTATTATTACTATTATTCCTTCATCTCATTATTTCGGGGGAAAATACAGTGTCACTTGTGTAACGGTGATGTATATAACCATCCAAATAGTAATATTTCAATTTCTCTTTCTCAAAAGCTCTGTGAAAGTTTACCAGCTAAAAAAAAAAAAAAGATTAAATCGCTTTCAATACAAAATCAAAACGCACCTTCTCACATTTCTTTGATTTATTTGAATAGATGAAATATACTAAAACAATTCTCTGTTGCACCAAAAACACTTTAAAGCATTTCAATCTCTCCGTAGCCCAAAAATATACCATGTCAAAAACAAACATCGAATCATCATGTAGAGTTCAAATCAGATGCGCAAACTTGTGCGTAATTCCTCACGTGCTTCGGGCCTACCAGTGCCGAACCAGAGCACCAACAATAAATGGACCGAAACATGAATGTTACCCAAGCTGAGGCGGTTCGGATGCAGCCGTGTGACGTCCAGCCTTTACGCACAGTAACGTCAGCTGAAATGCAGTTGAAGTAGCCGGAAATATGAGTGAAATTTCATCTTTACTAACATGTGAGTCTCGCAGCCATTAGCTAAATATGCAATACTGTGTTCTGACGCGTTCTGTCCAAATCAACACACACTGCTAAAAAGGATGTGGGTCGACCAAGAATGAAAGAGCTCCATTAAAAAAAAAAAAAAAAAGAACACTAGTTCGGTTCTGGTGAGGCTACCAGGCTCGGATCCCCTGCAGCGAGCCCTGGCAGGATGTGACCGCTGTCCCTTGATGCGTTTGGCCCTGTGGAGAGCCGCCGAGGCCGCTCACGTTTCCCAAGTTCATGTTCATGAAGGCGTTGGGGGTGCTGGACGTCGGAAGGGCGGGGATGCTGGTGTACGTGCAGCTGTAGTTGGTGTTGTACGCGGGGCTGTTGTATGTGTACGACGGATATCCGTTATAGCTGTACGGGTTGGATCCGTACGGAGCCGTGGCGGCGTAGCTCTGCGCGCCGCCCAGGCACGGCTTCCCGTCCCGGACCAGGACCGGCACTGCGACGCGCCGCGGTGGCGGAGGGTGGTGCTGCCCCGCCACCTCCAGAGACTTGTCCTGCCGCTGCCGCTTGCACTTGTAGCGACGGTTCTGGAACCAGATCTTCACCTGGTTCGACGTGAGTTTGAGCGTGGTCGCCAGGTGCTCGCGCTCCGGGGCGGACAGGTAGCGCTGCTGCTTGAAGCGCCGCTCCAGCTCGAAGACCTGCGCCTGGGAGAAGAGCACCCTGGGTCTCCGCCGGCTCCTCGGCTTCTGCGCCGGCCTCTCGCAGTCTCCCTGGCCGCCCTCCGCGGCCTCCTCCCGGGACGCCAGCCCGCAGCTCTCTGGGCAGGTTGGGGAAAGTCACAGCACAGTGTTAAAAATCCTGGACTCGGATTCTGAAAATCTTTGGCTTTTTCTCCACGTGCCGCAAAAGACAATATGAGAATTTAAGTCGCGTGTCAAACTGAAACTTCACTCAGTACGTGACAAACCCGAGACACGCGGGGACAACACGCAAACATGGGACATCTGCTTTGTTTCTGCACAACACAAACCAGACATTCCTATCATTATTGGAATCATATTAATAATCACATTATTATGACACAACTAAAATAATTTAGTAGCGGCTGATTAACGGAGAGTAAAACGCCCCAACAAATATAATATATTTATATTTTAGCTTTGATTTAACAACTTATATTTTGGATTATTGCGTGTTTTCTGGGACTTGTTGAACTTAAAACACAATTCACGTAACTGATTAATCACGTGCCTGTGTGTGTGTGTGTGTGTGTGTGAACGTGTTTATTAGCGCTACTTCGCTCTGTCACTGCTTTTACAAGCCTCTTTAAACTAATTGTCGGTTTATGGTCCACACATCATAACAGACTCCGCGGAACGGGCGCACAGCTCAAACACTACAGACTGTTTGACATCTGCAGACTTCACCGGATCCGTCTCAGGCCTCCGGCCGCGCTGACACGGACTTCCACCGTTTGAAAGCTCTTTATTGGCGTAATGTGTGGAGGTGGAGGAGCCGAGGACATGTCTCTGAGGACATGTCTCCGAGGACAGAGAGGAGCAGTCTGTTTTTCACTCCTTATATTTTAAGCTATGGGGGTTTTTGTCTTCACATTATTAAATAATGGAATGAAGTCAAAGAGGCAACATCATTCAGAGAATAATAGACATATTTTTCCTGTTAATTCACGTCGTGCTTCATCTGTTTTAACGTGGTTCAAATCACGTATTAAACGTTTATTACGACCTAACTCAAATATAGTTTTTATGGACAGTTTATTTTGTATGTAAACTACATTGTGCGTAACCGTTTCGCCGTGGCACCAATTACGAGTTGTGTGTTTTTGTGGCATGCAAATAATGTGGAAACAGCCCATCTCTATTCAAACAGCTGCTCACTTCATGTGGACGTGTGTTCGCTCTGTTCTGCGCAGAATTCTCTGTGATTTGTGCAGTTTTAGTTGCTCTTGTGCTGCTCCTTTGTTGCCTTTTGTCTAGCCTTTACTGTAGCACCTTGTGCTTCAACTCACTGCTTTCCTGCTCCTCCAGCTCGGCGGCCTCCAGTTTGGCTCCCTGCAGGCCGGGGTGGACGAACATGTCGGGGGACAGACTGGTCTCTCCTCGGTCCTCCTCCCGCACAGCTAGCGCGCTGAGGTAGGCCAGGTTGTCCTCCCCGTCCGAGAAGGAAGGGCTGTCCCGGGTCCCGGCAAGCATGCAGGACGCCGGGGTTTGGAAATGTTGCTGCTGCTGCTGCTGCTGCTGCTGTTGGGGAGGAGACCCCGCCAAGTGCTGCTGGGTGTGGGCACGGTGTTGGAGTTCCAGAGACCCGGACTGCTGCTGCTGCTGCTGCTGCTGCTGCTGCTGCTGCTCCAGCTTGAGGATATCCTTGACAGAAAACGGCGTGGAGGTGAGCGGGCTCTGCAGCATCATGTCATCCAGCTCCTGCTCCGCAGCATCGAGGAAATGAAGCCCACCGAGTAACATGCACAACCCTTCTCCCTTTCCACTCTTTCTCTAGCAAACACTTGAGCCCAGTAGCCCCTTCTTTGGTAACTGGAGGTGCGTTAAGCCTGAGGAATCCCTCATCGCACAAAAACATGGGTATTGGTCCCGGGTTTGTCCATGCAGGGCTCCTGTCTGACAGATATAATGTCGGGCTTTGAAAGTGGAGTTTGGAAACGGGGCGAAGGGGCGCCTCTGCCTCTTGTGATGTCAGGGGGAGGGGTGTGAGTGAAATGGAAAGTCCGTGCGGGCTGGACGGGAAGCGTTTGGAACAGGGAAGTGAGAGAGTCAGTGGGGGAAGGCGGGGCGTGCGTGACGTGTGTTCACCTACTGGCTTTTGTTTGGGACGTGTAGGAATATGGTGGACAGAGAGTCGTGCCGACAGCCCCGCTCCGCTGTGCTCGCTTGGCGCGCTACAGCAGCCTCTTTACGCACAGTTTATCACCAGACCAAGGTTCGCGGCTCTGCCCTGGGATTTCAGACATGTCGCTCGTTACTTCTCTCTCTTCCTTACTGTGTGTGTAACCAGGCCGTGTGCAGTTGTCCCCGTTCTGCAGATGGTTTTCTTCTGGGTCGTGCGTAAATCTGTGCCAGGCGAGGCCACTGTGAGCTCAGCGGCACGTCAAGGTCAACGGTCACGCCGAAGGAAAATATAGTCAGTGACTTGTAATTTAGCTTCAACCAGCTCGTTATCGCTGTATAACAATGTTTCTGCGATGCCACGTGCGTTTTTACTTGGTCCATTAACTTGGATGAAGGTTTTGCCAACAGTGAAACTTTTCTCACCCTGCCGAGGCCCGAGGTTTAAGGAACCCTATGTCTTAAGACTGCATTTGCATTCAGTGACTGGAAGACATCATGATTAGACAGACAGTTCCCGTCGGTACGAGGCTGAGGTTTGTTGAAATTTAAACATTTTAAAAGTTGCAGTTTTCATCTAAACTGGCTGCTGAACGTTTCCAAAGAAACCAAATCTGACAAAGGGTAAATGTGTAACCCACAGCACGAGTGGCATCTCAGTGGGCTACAGATTGATTGGCTATTTTATTATTATTAATTTCAATTGTACTTTTTACTACTTGACGCCCAGAAATCCTATCAAATCTGAAAGCAACCCCGACTAACTCCGTGTTCCCCTGCGTCTCCTGGTTCCGCAGCCGCCCGCTGAGCCCCGTGTCCCTCCGTCCTCCTTATCTCGGCTGTTGTATTAATAACCGCCCTGGGCCGATAAGCAGCCGCAGCCCCACCCTGGGGGCAATTAAAATTCCTCCCAGAAAACTGACTGACGTTTTTAGCCTGGTCTAATCTGCCCCTATCAGCTCCCCTTTCCGTTTTGCAGCGGGACCCTTCGCCCCCGTCACCCTGCTCCCCTCGCTCTCCTTGCGCGTTTTTTCTCTCTGGACACAAGGCAGGTGCAGCCCTGCCGAGCTCCGGGGGCAGAGGACGGAGCTGACATCGGCCTGGGAAAGTGTCAGCAAAGTCAGATGGGAGGAAATCTTCTCAAACAGGAAGAATCCGCCTCGATATATGTCACGAAAATCCACGTCTGGTGAACAGCTTTAGGCCCGCAGTTCTGAACAGGAGCTGGAGGGAGACCGTGTGGTCCTGATGCACACAGCTGTCTCCAGGATGTCAGAGAAGTCAAGTTCAAGTCGCTCTCCATAAACCATCAATGTGGATAAATATACAGGGGGTGGCGGGGGTAATATTTGTAATATTTCTAATATATAAATATTATAATTTATATACTTTTGTACTTTCCTTTTCTTTTAAACATAATCTGCTTTATCTTTAGTCCCCATGTTTGAAACTGCCAACAAACTTCACAGCTGAAGCTTTAATAATCGTTTTCAAATAACAATTTGAATATTGATTTCAATGCAGTGTTTGGACAGTTTTGATATTTCCTACATTGTGGCGGTTTTGAAAAACTGCCTTTGAATCTCCCCGAATCACAAATCAAATGTCACTGTGTGTGAACGTTCCCAGAAACGTCCGAGGACGTGACCCGGTGTCTCCAGTGAGATGATGCCACACTCACGCTGTGTTAAGATCCTGTTAAGTATTTCATGGACCTCTTATGGCAGCAGCCCGGGACAGATTCTGAATTATTAAAGCTTAAATTATATAAAAGCTTTTAAACCCAAATTTAAAAACATCTTTCTTCTTTAAATAGTAAACTGTTTATAAAATCATTAACCAATAATAATGTTTGTTCATTGGCAGAAATATTAAATATGTAAAATTTCAGCTATTTATATTCTTGTAAGAACTTCAAATAGCCAGAAGCAATTAATAATAAGCAGCTGTGGACAGGGATAAATCCATCCTTTGCAGGGACTGCCAAAAAAATGTAGTGACAAAATATATAAAACCACCTGAAATGTGCATGATATTAACGTTTTATCTATTTACACAGTGATTAATTTCAGCTTCAGATCGGCTCAGTTCTCCTCGTGCTGCAGTTGTACAGCAGGTATCTACCACCGTGTCACGTCAGCAGGTTTTGGCAGCTCGGGTGACCCCGCTGGCCCCGGACCCGGCATCGGCCGGCATCAGCCCCGACCCGGCATCAGCCCCGGTGGTTGTTCTTTAGTTCTTCTTGTTTACATAAAAAAAACATTTCTAAAATATATTTCTTTACTCATGACAATGTGTGTTAGAAACAATTTACCGTCATTTAGTTCATTTGACGTTAGAAGCTGTGAAAGCACAAACACACAGATGTTTGGCTTTAGTGGAACATTTGGCTAAATCTGTAATATATTTTAATTCACGCCTGTCACAGAAGGAGCCTGGTTTAGTTTCCGGTCATCATATGTTGGAGTTGCACCAAATTTGAGCTGAACTCATTAGAAACTCACGTTTCCTCATCAGCATTTTGTGTTTTCTAACATTTCAGCCCGGAATCATTTCATACCTCGAAGCTCTGTCATCACTTTCACTCATTTATCTTCTTTCAATCTCTTCAACAATTAGCCTCATCCCTAAACCTCCTGTCACACACAGCCGAACTGCATTCCCCTTGTAATGGTCGTAGGTATGAGGCCCGGGGCCTCTCGGCCCCTCGGGGCCCCGAGATGAACCGAAAACACGAAATCTATTTTAAATCCTCTGAGTCCGGACTCGTTCAGTTACAGACATGAAATTATGAAAACACAACTTAAATGATGCATTACGTGTCAGATTTCTAAACCTTATGTTGCCATGTTTGTGCAGGTTTTTGGACATTGAGTAAAGGTGAGATTTAATCCAGACTGAAGCCACTTGATGTTGCAGGCACCTGTTTTCATATGTCACGGATTAAAAGCAGAATCCCGAGTCGCACTGGCTCTGCTCTGCTCTGGGTCCCATGTGCAGGCAGTAAACCTCCGGCCCTGGAGACAGACAGATATATGAGCGGCCGCCTCCGCAGACTCCCCCCGGTGACCGGTGACCGATTCACGCTATATCATCATCAGTGCGTCCTCGTAAAAAAGTGCCAAACAAGGCCGGATAGTGTTTAGACTGGCACCCAGCCGCCTCCATTTACTTTAAATAAGCATTAAATCCAGTGACGCCAGGCTGAGCCAACACTCTGCACAAAATAAAACTGTTTTAGTTGGAGTGAAGTGACGGGATGTTTGCTTTGGGTTGATTTCCAAACTGGGGTTCTGGGAGCTCCAGGCTCCTCGCAGGGTTTTCGGTGGGAGGAAGTGTTTGCACAATGTTTAGCCTGAAATTTCTTAATCATTTTGTATTTAATTGTGTTTACTCAAGCAGGAAGCAAAGCAACAACCGACCAATGTTTGCTCCGGGGCCCCAGAATTCACCATGTTTGAGCGACCAAATGCTGTCGACATTGTTATGTCATTTTTAATAAAAACACACTCAGACATAAGTCATTTAAATGTTTTTCTCCAACAAGTTGATACTAATTTCGATCATTATAATCAGATTCATTTTTTCAGATCAATCAGATTCAACAGCTCTGACACAGCAACCTGTCAGACCAAAACGAAGGAGACTGTGGGACATCTTCTCAGCAGACGGGGGGAAAAGAGCTCCTTGTAATTGTATTTTTCACTGGTTCTGTGCGTGAACCTCAGGGTTCCTGACTGGGAACTCTGGGCTTTGCTTTATCATGATTAAAGTGATGCAGCAAAACCCACAGATGAGAGTTTAATCCCCCAGACTAAAGAGCATGAAACCGATAAGTGTCACCGACAGAGCTGGGACTTGTTTGGACTGTCACCTTTTAGGCAAAGATGACTCTGAAAAAAGGAATGAAAACCAGCTCAGTTTCTGTGTGAACAATGAAAAAAAAACATTTCCTTCCCTAAATGTTAAATGTTACATGTTGGAAGTAAAAAACGGCAAACGTAGGTAGTTTAGAATGTCTTAGGGCGTAAGATGCAATGTTCAGACTTTTATATAAACTTGTGTTTATACAAAATCATAAGCAGAATGTCAGAGTTTGACTAATGACAGTATCTCCATAAACAAAGTTCTTCTGGGGAATTACTGTGGACTTACCTGACTGGCTGCAGTCTGTTGTGAATGGGATTACTGTGTTTGTTATGATGCAGCTTTATCTGCAGGCTGCAACTTTACTGTTTTTCTACTGATTGTCAGATTGTAACGCTGTTAGCACTGATGCTATCTCTCTGTCGTGTGTGTGTGTGTGTGTGTGTGTGTGTGTGTGATAGATGGAGGAGGTAACAATAGGAAATGCTACACCTCTTGTCTGCTGTCATTTGCAGCCCATCGGAGGCGCCAGGCGGCTCGGGATGGTTGGATGGAGAAAGAAGACAGATAATCTCAGCAGCCGTGTGTGTGTGTGTGTGTGTGTGTGTGTGTGTGTAAGTGTTGGGAAGCCATGGACAATTTTGGTGGTTTCCAAAGAGAAGTGAGTGTCACAAACACACTTTTTGAGGTTGTTCGTAGTGCGCAGTGCGTAATGGCACAAAGCAGCAGAATTCATTCCAAAAGCAGAGACACAATAAGACAATCTAATCTAAAAATGTGAAAATCAAACTAAAACATTTTTTAATTTATTCCAGTCACGTTGAACAACGAATATTTTCTCCGTGAATAAAATAATTGGCATAAATCAGCGTCTGAAAAAAAAAACCATGAGATTAAACAACTTAAAGCAAATGTTAATAAATTGGTAATAATTCGTGGGCCTAACGATTCTGTTCTAATCAGAATGAAAATTACGGGGTTGAGAAAAACGAAATTTGGAAATAAATATTTTTTTAAACATCAACATTTTTTTAGAAAAAATATTTTATAGGTTTTGTCCAGTTTTTCAGCGTAAAATATTTTGTTTTTAAGTTGCACTTTCGCCAAACTCGAACATGAACATGGTGAAAACTGTGATTTCATGTTCTGATACTTTTCGATTCCACCGAATTTACACCAGAACAATCCGAGCTAATGTTACATTATCATGTAATAAACACGACGGTGGTTGTCACTGTTTTGACATGTAATTGAATCAAATTGAACCTTTGACTGAACATTTCTTTAAAAACTGGAAATCATTGTGACATGAAGGTTTTCTTCAAACTACCTAATTTAAGTGAAGAACAGAACCGTCTGAAGGTCTTTATGTAAGAACCAATATTTAAAAAAACGAGCAGTTCCAAAGAATATCTGCTGTGTTTTTTTACTAAAGTCAAATGTTCAGAGTGGATTTGACTCCGCTGTTCGTCCTGTTGAGCCGTGC
Organism: Channa striata; assembly: GCA_033026295.1. NCBI lineage: Eukaryota > Metazoa > Chordata > Actinopteri > Anabantiformes > Channidae > Channa > Channa striata. The sequence goes on from CM065188.1 coordinate 15,508,330, forward strand.
GTAAAAGTTCGCGCGCTTCTGTTGCCTGTAGTTGGAAGGTAATTCGAGCGCGTGTCTCCCCGCCGGTGTGTGTGTGTGTGTGTGTTTAGATAGCACGGGCCTGCAGCCAGTAATAGCTCCATTAAGCAGAGTGGGAAGACGGTATCTCGGTGATGTCCGCACACCTCCAGAAAATCGGCTTTAATTTCCAAAACACCGTCTGGACTTTTTCTGAGACCGTAATAACCAACAAACTCAATAACAGAGGACTCTCTCTCCACCTCCACGTGTAAAAAAAAAAAAAAACACAAGGAAATACAATATTTATTGTCCAAAACACAAGCGAACTCTCCGCGTCAGGCCTCCTCTCTGCTGAGGCAGCTTTCCGGGCCCGTTCCGAGCCGTGATTCGTCCGCGGCCCGGCCCGGCCCGGACCAGGCCTCCGTCCGCCTCCCACTCAGCCACATACACGCCGCATGACGCAGCGCTGTGTTTATGAAGCCGCCCGGGCCGCTGTGTAAATCGTGGCGTTGAATGGTTTACCTAATGGGACTTCTGTTTCTCGTTGTCTGTCACCCCGCTCGCCAGACTCCGCTGACAAACGAGCGACTTTTACCGGCAGAGGAATTTTTGATTTATGTGGGAAATGAAACGAGAGCGAAACGTGTGTTTTTTTTCTTCTTCTTAGTCATGCCAATAAAGTCAATGATCCCCACCTCACAGCCACCGGGAGCCGCGGCGGAGGGAAGGAGGCGACGTCCTCCCGAGTGATGAATGTGTGTTTTGTTATGTTGCTTCTCATATTGGAGGTGGAATGAAGCTGAACTGGACCAGACCCGCCGCCCAGCACATCGAGTCCACTTCCATTGTTATTACCGCAGAGGAAACGGGCGCTCGCAGCCGCGGCGCTCTGATTTATGGCCGTGTTGTTTCTGAACTGAAGTACAAATTTCCAGGGAGGCTCGTTGCCCTAATTGGGTGAGAGCGGCCCTCAGGGCCGGAGCCGCGGCTCCAGAGGCACCAGAAACGGGCTTTTAATGGCCTTTAGTCTTATCACAGCACAGGGATTAATTCGCTCCGAGCTTTCGAGGAGCGCAGCGTTTTTATGATGAATAATTTCCCCAGATAAACGCAGACCACGGGATGATTCCTGCTGTCTGCGCCGAGAAGGAATCTGTCTGTCTGTGTATAAACTGGGGGGCATTAGTGCCTCCAGGAGGGGGGGGGGGGGGGTCAGACCACTCCATCACAGCGCAGACAGTCCGGATTCTTCCCCTGCACCATTAGAGCCCCTCAGCCTCTCCTCTCTCACCGAGCGTCTCCTTTATCAGCTCTCTATCTGCTAAACAGCGTCCAGCCTGGCTGCTTTACAACCCACCGACGGTCCGGCCATCAATCACCGCAGGCTGAGCTCAGCCAGGCCCACACCGGCTCCCCGTGTCTCTGTCTTTCTGTCCGGGTGTCAGGACGCTTCTCCGAGGCGCCTCAGCTCTGCACATGTGCAACTGTGCGTTAAAAATGGACCGGATCCAAAAAATGGGCCTTTCCCCTTTTATTGGCTCTCGCGCTCTGAACACGTTTCCAGCCAACGTCGTTTTGACCAAGAGCGTTTTGGGAAACGTGAGCTCAGGAGTGGAGAATGTGTTTTAATGCCAGAGAAGGAGGGAGAGGTGGACTGAAGAGCCGCTCGTTGAACGTGGCCCACATTTGTGCGTCTTTAATCTTTCATCCATTAGAACAAATGCATTTCAGCAACTCTCCGGACATTTGTGCTGGACTCCACCTCCCTGCGCAGCCTTTTAATATTTTGTGTTTCATGATGTTTTCACAGTTTATAATTTGCAATTCAAACACACACACACACACACACTCTCACATACACACACACACACACACAGCTGCTCCTCTGCTGTCCGGCCTGAACTCTCGTGTTCAGGAGATGCAGAGAAAGTTCCCACTCACACGACCTCTGTCACTCTGATGAATGAAGCCTGAATGAAGCACAAACCTTCGCTGCAGCTTCTCAAACTACAGGCAACAATTTTCCCGCTGAACCTTTTGACCACGAAGCTCGTTTTCCACATTTTCTACCACAAGAACCAAGATATATTTCCGGACCAACTCCCACATTTCTCTGTTGTTCTTCTCCAAGCTGAACACGTCATTATCTTGTGCTTATGTGCGTTTGTGATTTTTATTTATTTATTTATTTGTCTTTCGTTATTTCTGTGTTATTACTTTCTTTCGCTTTTTATTCCTTTTGTTCTTTGATTCTGTAACCGTAACTTGTTGTTTGAAAAGCTGCCTTCTCATCTAAACCATCCATCATCCACTCCGTTGAAATCGCATTTCGCATGCGCGTGTCTTTCCGTTGTAACCTTTGGAACGCGCTTGGTGAGCGCGCTTGGTCCGTTTTTACGCACAGGTTTGGTTAACGCGCTACTACTAACGCGCACGCACGCACGTCACGGGCGTCCCCGCTGACCTGCCACTTACCCCCACCTCAGCAGTTGGTGGGGCAGCCGTGCTGCCCGCAGCGAGCCGTTGATGGACCCCAAGCGGCCGTGTTTAGGCGTAGGAAAGGCCTGTTTCCTGGATCAGTTTAAACACGGGCCTCCGGAGCCTCGCGCTCAGGCGTGACCAGCCCGCTTCTGGCCGGACGGACACTGGCAATAGATCACTGCGTCCACTGGGCCCCCCGGCAGAGGCTCACAGCTGGGAAGGCTCTGTATGTATCAACGCACTGCTCAGGAGTTTGTCATCCCGCCCCCCGGGTTGACAGCAGGGCGGAGAGGTTGAGGATGTTTATTGCTGCTTCCTGCCATTAACTTTCACTTTCACTTCCAGAGTGAAGACATTTACAAGGCCTCAGTTTCTCTTTAACCTGACCTGCAGGTCACCAGTAACAATATGAGCTTGTATGTTAGAATAAGACTGAGTCACTCGTTCACCAGAGCTGAGCGCACTAGTGTGCCACTGATCTCTACTGTTTCACTTCCACAGCTGTTTGATTGTAAAATAATTATAATAAAGTAAACGTGAAGTTGCTCTAGACACATAGTTTAAACATTAAACTATTGAAAATGATTTGAATGTGGACAGTTATGTTTTGGCCTGGAAAAGGTCATGAGCAGGAATCTTTTACTTTCTAACTTAACGTGCAGGTGTCACATGTAGATGTGGGGTCGAGTTTTACTTGGACTTTACTGAACATGTTCCTCTGAAGAACAGAGTGAAATTGAAATGAGAAAAAACAGTAAACCAAAAACAGAACTAACAGTTTGTTACAGATACTAAAGCATCCTGAAGCAGAGCTGCTGTGCTTAAATGTAACGAAGCAACAATATTCTCTCAAACGGAGGCTCTGGCTTGTTGCCGTGGATACAGATAAGGGTTTAAAACATCTCACATGAGCCTGACTGAGTCCAAATCACCGGGAGAGAAACTAAACAGGGAGAATCGGTTGATGGGAGCATGTGTGTGTGTGAGGGGTGTATTGAACGTGTGTGTGTGTGTCAGGGCCTGGGTGTGCGCTGTGGGGTCGTGTTTCCTCTCAGCTGAACCTGATGCTGAAACTCAGTCCAGCGAATCAGCTAATGAACCTGCTCGACGTGTAATTAGCTCTGGAAACGTGTAACGATGCTGGCAGAGCTTCACCCGACACTTCATTAGTGTGTGTGTCTGTGTCAGACCATTGTCAGCGTTAAACGCTAGTGACGCTGCACAAGGATCCTGTTCACAGTGTTCACAGTGTTGTCACCTTTTCTGTTCCATTGTTTCAGATATTTAGTGGTAGTTATAAATATGTTTTTGGACGTTTTTCCTGGTATCATGTGATTTTGTTTCAGGTCTTCTGATGGTTATATATATTTTGTGTTTACGCCACCATTGCTTAGTTTCAGGTCATTTCTCAACATTTTTCATTTGTTTTGCATCATTTGCATCTTTTAGCTGAGCTCTTTTAAGTAAGAAATATGCACAGGAGCTTCCGTGGATTTGACCTCTCGTCCTCCTGGGACTTTTCCTGTGGTTGTCACATATATGATCTCAAATGATTAAATGTAAGTAGAATTCTGTTGCTCTTGGTGTAAACTCAAGTTCGTCTTTTCTTTAATCAAATGTGCTTGAATGCTCTGCACAAGTTTCTGTTTCGATTGAAGATGCAACAGAACTCAACGTTCTCTGGTTTTAAAATTGGACATGGCTTTGCCGTCTTCTGTGCTACACCTTCATGACCTGTGCAGGTGCTTACTGTTGTGCACAAATCATCTGGGCCACATTATACGAAAAGTTTTAACCATATTTCATTTAATTTTGTAGAATCCAAATGTTCAAAGTCGAGTCCTTGTGTTAAATTTAAAAGTCAAACGTTTTGACCAATTAGCTGGAAAAAGGAAGAAATAAATTAAACAGGATGAAGCTGTTTAGTTCACAGCCAAGAATAAAACGCAGGTTTTAACTCTAACATTATGGATTCTTGAGTATTTCCACATATAATTATTTCATCTATTTCAAAGTGACGGAGTCTCAGTATTGCCTGAAACCCTGGTGTGTGTGTTCCTGTAGATACTACTGAGTGAGGACCAAATTTCGTTTTTTAACAACAACAACATTTTTGTGAAGTGAGGAGATTTTTGTGAAGTGAGGACACTTTGGCCGGTTCTCACTAATTTTGACCCTAAAAAAGGGTCAAGACTGGGTGTTAGGGTTAGAATTAGGTTTTGTTAGAGTTGGGGGTTAGGGATTGCATTACGTCAATGAGGGTCCTCACAAGGATAGAGGTACAAATGTGTTTGTGTGGCCACAGTAACATTTTTATTTAAACCAGGAAATAATCAGGAAGTGTGAGGATTTCTAAGCGCTCCAGAGCCACGCGAGCTCTGAGTATTTCCAGTGCTTACACTTGATTTGTGACACAGAAATCATGCAGAAGCTCCAGTGTTTCCTCTACGTTTCAGAGCTCTCTGATTTCCAGCGTTTTGTCAAACCTTTGGAGCCACAGGCAGCCGGTTGTGTGTGACCTGCGGAGGATCAAGCAGATCGTTTAGCTGTGGAATGATTGTGCAGGTCTAATCATAGCAAAGACACGGTGTCTGCTACTGCACACACACACACACACACATTCACAATTCTGTGTCCACACCCTGAAATAGTCTCTGGCCTAATAGAGACACACACACACACACACACCTCAGCTATGCAGCTGTGCTCACGTCATGTACAGGCCTGTCCTCGCTGCTCTGCATACACTCGTGTGTGTGTGTGTGTTGGCGAACAGATCACAGAGCTGGAAACATGGCAAAGTTCTCTCTCGCTGCATCTGAGCGGTGACAGGAATGTCAGGAAGTGTCGGCCGGGCTCTGACACTGTGATGTGACGGTATGTAACGCCCGGAGTCACGTTTCCTTCAGCTCACTCCACCGTGGAGAAATGTGCAGCTCTGTGGCAGTTTTGCCAGTCATCAATCTGCAGGATGACAGCAGGCAAAATTATAAAGGCATGTGATGTTTCAGAGGGTTCAGGGCATCTGCTGAAGCTTTCTTCAACCAAGCTGCTGAAAAAAAGAACTCATTTGTCAATGTTTATGATCTAACTTCCCATTAGCTGCTGCCAGGCCACAACAGAATCACCTTCATTGTTCCACAGTTGCCAGAATGACCAGAAGAAGTCTGCCAGAGTCCTGTGCTCCGATCCAGGGTTTGAGGGAACCTGGTCTCATCAAATCTGCACAGTTAAGTGTGTCACATTTGGCCCGGTCATCCATCCTTTATCTGTAAACACTCATCCCGGGCAAGAGGTGGGTTACAGCGTCACCAGTCCAACTCAGGTCCCATTTCTGGTTCTCATAACAAAAACGAAATCATAAAGACACCCGCTCCTGAATTCTGGGATGGTGGATTTGCAGGTTTAAAAAAAAAAAAAGGTTCAGTATTTTAACCATCCTAATGGTTCAGAGAACAACATTGTCTGTCACTTTATTTTCTCCAGACAAACTCTCAACAAAAGCTGATTTCTCTTAAGCGATAAACACAGAAATATCTGCAGCAAAACTAACAGTGTGGTGTGTAGACCTGCACTACGTTTTTCTTATCGATGTGACTTAAATTCAGTCACACAAAAGTCTGAAATCCAGCGTAGAACAATGACCCAGACAGTGGCTCAGCTCCAGCTGATGGTCTGTTGCCACGAGCAGTTGGACAGTCTGTGTATCTTTGTCTAATTCAGGACCACGTCGTCTGACACACTTTCCTTTAGGGAAGCAAAAGAAAATTGTCCATGTTAAGTGAGACTGTTGAACAGTGTGAGGACGGACACTGTCCTCAAGCTGTGAGACCACAAGCATCTGCCCTTATGGAAGTATCCTTGAGCAAGACTCCAAACGCCTCCCAGCTCCTACGCTGCTGCTCTGACCCTGACCTCCCATTTCCATGTGCAGAAACCTCGTGAACCGGTCTCATACGTTACATCGGAACACGTCTGTCAGGGAATTCCCTCTGCGTCCTCTTTAGCTCCCGCTTCTCTTTAATGTGATATTTCTTTATTGATTCTCAGCCGGGGGACAAAAATGTCTCCAGACTTCCTGTTCTCCTGGGCACCTGGGAGCTCAGCTGTCGCAGGATGTGGGAAACCACAGGACTCCCCCAAGACCAGGCGGACCCACACACAGGGCAGGTGCAGTCAGCGGGGCTGTGGTGTTGATGGCAGTCATTTCGAAAAAAAGAGTTTTACGTGATTAAATGACACGAAATGTTCAAAAGAAAAAAGTTAAAGCCTGTAAAACTCAAGTTTAGTAATACGTGACATATTTATCACTAATCTATATATTTTTATAAGATATTTATATATTTTTATAGCAATAAAATTGTAAGTACTGTACTTACTTTATGGCATGTAGATAATTGTTTCATCTCGCTGTACTTTGAGAATCGTATGAAAGTTTTCCAGGAAACACCTGTGCACGTACTAAATCTTAGCGTGAGGCCTGTACTTAAAATCACAACCACTAGCGAAGATGCCAGAAAGCCAAGGATGAAGAGCTTCTTCGTCACCCTTCATATTTGCCGCAGGATCAACTTGTGGTTTCTGATCACGTTGTTCTTTTTATTGTTACAGGTGGATCCAGCCTCGCTGGCAGACGGAGCTGCGCTTTCACTTCCTAATTATTCCCCGCACAAACCAGCCTGGATTCCCTCACTCCCTAATCCCTGATTCACCGTTTCTGTCAGTGGAGATCATAATGGGAAATCCATGTTGCACTGTCTCCGTGTGCTGTGATGAGCAGCAGAGCAGCATTAAATCGGGGTTTAACTAAGAATAAACAGCGGTGATCTGCACAGCTGCTGCGGAGCCTGGAACCATCTCATTTGTTTGTTTACGCAGCAGCGACACTTTGGTAATTATGATAAAGAATGTGATTCATTCTAAATATTATCATTGAGACAAAATGATAATTACCAAACCCTTATTGTTGTGACATCACTGGTTACACTGATTTGGTCGTGAGGAGACAGGTCAGACACAGTATTGATTCATATCGGTTATGAGACTCTAACTGTTGTCATTAGGATCATTTTGGAGACAGTTCACTGTAATAACAGAGCAGACAAATGGAGTCCAAACGTGTGATGATTGCAGATATAACTGGGAACTCTTAAAACAGAAACTCTCTCTTACTTTTGCTGCTGCTGTAACATGGAAACTTCCCCACTGTGGGACGAATAAAGGTTCATCTTATCTTATCGTTAAACATATTTGACAATAAATCAAATAAATGGATTACTGATGAATACTAAACTTCTGGTCGTAGTCCCACAGGCCCGAGACGTCAGGGGACCCATGTGCCGGAGGAGTCAGTGAAAGACACAAAATAACCACAAAGACACAACAACGCAACAAGGCAAGTCAAAGATGAATAATCAACGACATATATTTGTTCAAAGGAAGTGCAGCATGACCACAGACAGACACACAATCTCCTAAAGTAAACACAAAATGACTGAAAACGTGCACAAAACATTGTCAAACAGAAAAAAAAAAGCAAAAACTGGAATAAAGGGTGGAGGACACGTCCCCCGGATTTTCTCAACCTCATCCAGCATTAGAAAGGAAAGGAGACTGGGATCATCTGAAAACCTCGTCAGTGGTCAGTTTGCATTGTGGGTAGTGTGGGAGGCTTTGATGTGAGTGGAGAATGTAGTAATAATGGAGTCCTGTCCCGTCCTTTACCGTGACTGTTTTCTGGGATTTGTTGCAGGTGCAGGTGCTCGCCATCGCCATCGCCATCCTTCCCATCAACTGATGTATTCGTCTCAGGTGTCTCTGCAGGACAAACACCGTCTAGTCCAGTTTGGAAGCTTCTAAAGTCCCGACTTGAAACCGCCTTGTTGCTGTGAATGAAACCAGAGGTAGCGTCGAGCGCCCCCCCCGGCCAGAAGCGAAGGGTCAGGGAGGGGTCGCCGCTCTCACCAGCGCAGGGATGGGAAACTATTATAGGAGCTATTGTGGAGTGGCCATAATTCATGTGGAAGGAAGTTGTCTTGTTGTGTATATATGTGTGTGTGTGGATCTGCATGTTCTAATGATTGTACGTTTACACAAATCTATCTATAGTCCCATGTTGGTGGTGATTTATTGCACGGCAGCAGCACTTTAAAACTCCCATGTATCCTTTCTGCTTTGGGCTGAAATACACAGAATAATGAGCCGGGACACGTAACGATGATTGATCCTGTTCGCTTCCTATTCCAGGCTCCTTTGCCAGATGAATCCATGAGGTTCTGTGCTGGGATCCAATGGGAAAAACAAGCGCTCAGCACAAACGTGCCCACGAATCAGCATTTTTGCGGAAGTGTGTTTACATGCGTGCACGGACATGCGGGTCCCTGTCCTCTGATGCAGCCCCGTGACCTTCCAGGCAGTAAACAGTTTTCAGTGGGATGAACTCGGGCTGTTGCTCTCTCTCCCTGTGGCGTCGCCGTCAAAATGACAATCTGTTATTGGGAGAGGCAGCGGGGCTCCTCCATCACACGCCAACGCTGTAAATAAAAAGCTTCCAGGGACGAGCTTTGGCCCCCGGAGGCTGCGGTGCCTTTCACCTCCCAAATGTTTGGGGACAGTAAACTACACGTAAAAAAATAAATGGTGAGTTTGGGGCCAGGGTGTCTCGTGTAAACACGCGCTTGCAGCTGCGGCCTTGTCAGATGCTCGGCGGACGCGGGACAGCAGGCCTCAGGGTCTCGGAGACAAAACGAGACGCTCACCCCCGATTTCTGTGTTACAAAGTGAAACCAGCAGGACGTGATGGATGCAACTGTTGCAGGTGTGTTCTGCATTATTGTCTCATTCATATGTCCCCAAATACGTTCTGACTTACTTGATATTTGTGGAAGCTTTGTACTTCCCACTAAACACTTCTCATTTCTGCTTTCTAGCTCAGTGGTTGTGTGAATTTTCCAACTTTATTCAGTTAGTACATTTCATATTGTCTCTTTGTTGAACACTTTTGAACTTCTTGTCATACTTTGATGTTTCTGTCTTGTCTTTGACAACGACTGTGCTCCTTTTGGGTCCAAGGATTAATGACTAGTAGCAGTACTTTATTACGAGGATATTTGCCTCTGCTGACTGCATCATTTTCTGGTTCCACGTGTCTTTATATAAATCTGTTTTTATACATCAAACTACATTTAGTTTTGAAGAAAATGCAAGTTTTGACCACTGATATTTGCTGATTCAGCACAAGTAGTTGCATTATTTAGGCTCCACTGACATGTTTAACCTTCTTTTATCCATCCGCATGTGTCAGAAATTTTTACAGGTTTTTTCAGTTTTCTTTAAACCTAAATTCATATCCAACTTGTACCAGCTCCGCTTGCTGTCCAAACCAACTTAGGGACACACACACACACACACACACACACGCACAGTCCAGTTCCCATCAGCTGCTGGGAGGCCGCGTCAGTTCCCCTAAGAGAGTGGCCATGAAGACCCAAAAATAGGAGCTGACCGTTCTCAGAGACGGAGCTCATCTGGCAGCTCAGTGACCCTGACAGCAGCCGCCTGGCACGGCAACAATAAGTCCGTCAGTCAGCCGGACGCTGCAGGGATAGTAGCCTGCGCTTTCACACAGCAAACCTGGTTCAGGATCTCTGCAGAGAAGCTTCTCCACACTTACACGAATGTTTGCAGCAGCGGCTGCAGGAGGCCGGTGCAGCAGGAAGAAGCCGTCTAAAACCGGTGGTTTCTGTCTTATCGGTGAAAGATAAATGAAAAGGATGAAATGTGCCTCACTCAGGCCCTGACAGAAACTGCAGACTAATTTGTTTCTGAAAGGAGATCATTAAATTTCACTTACCAAACAACAGTCTTTACCTGTCGAAGGGTTCAAACTGGCAGCCTCTAATTAAGAAACTCTCTTTTTAGCCTCATGTCTTGTCCGACCTGCACCAACGAAAGGAGCCGTCTCTGTGGTCCTGCAGCGTTTCTCTGCCCAGCTCGTCTCTTCTCCGCGCTGAGGCCTGATGACAGGACAGACCTCTGGTCAAACAAACAGCAGACACGCTTCTGCCAAAGGCTGTCAGTCATCAGTCCCCGCCCGTTTTGACCCCTGACCTAGCCTGCCACTTCCACCTCCTCCACCTCCACCTCCTCTCCGATCCAGGTCCTGTTTGTTGATGTGTATGCAGCGACACGGATCACTTCCTGTCAGAGATCACCCAGACTCAACACAGACAAGAAGGCAGAGAGGAGGGAGGGAGGTCTGGGGGAGATGTGTGTGCACACAGACCTACAGTACACACACACACACACATACACACACTCACGCCACAACCTTTTTCGGTTGGGTCTTGATCCCAGCTTAGCGGTGTAAATTACCGTGCTGACAGGTTGTTGTGCGCAAAGCAGGAAATGAGACCTACAGCTCGCTGACAAACCACACCCCATTAACTGTCAATGGCAGACCACATCCACAGAGACACAGAGACGGTCCAAGACATGATGACCAATGAGACACTCGGGGGCCCTGCAGAGACTGGCAGGTTCCCTTTAGAACATGTTAAGTTCACTGAAGAAGACGTTGAGTTCTTAACGTTCCCTCCCGTCATGCATGAACACACTGACCGTGAGCACGAAACCGCTTTTTCTTCTCTTTTGTGAATATATGGATGTGTGAATATATTAACATTATTCGTTTTAACCTTAAATATTAAGCAGGAAGGCCTCCATCAGTCAAACAAACAGTGAAGGAAAATAGAAGCAAAGGGTAATTTTGACAGGACACATTAAACTCTCAGAAAGAGACTTTAAACTAGACCTGGACCCAAAAAGATTTAGCAACACAAATTACATTTAATAATACTTCAATTTATGCATGTTTTTAAACTGTGATTTTTCATATTATTTTGAAATCTGATTTTTTTTTTTTGTTTGTAGAAAAACTTTTTGGGAAACTGGTTCCTCATGAGCAGCATTTTCGTGTTTATCTGTGCTTAACTTAAAGCTACAGTACGCAACTTTTTATAGCTTTTTTAAAAACCTTTTTTTTTATGTTTGTTGCAGAAATGTGATCAGCATAAACACAAGGTGGAGATACTCACTCCTTAAATCTTCAGAGTGTCACTCTTTTAATCGCTCAGAGAATTTTAACAATTTCTCTTTGATTAGTTTCATATGTGAAGGGCTGTGAGAGCAGGACGAGGCGCAAATATCCCGGCTGTAAACGGTGGGTTAGAGTTGAGTCAGACGCCACATAGATTTTGCATGTGTGTGTTGGTAAAAACACTTTAGTGTGTATCACATATACAGACTTAAATGGACAGAAGAAATCATAAATGGAATTGTGATCTATCTAACCAGGCGGGTTAGCCAGCTAATTCTATAGTTTTAATAAAACCATACACTGGTTATCAAAAATAACTCCAGCCCATTTTGTCCTCACGATGTGAATTTAAGCATCTAGTTTAGTGATTAACAGCCTCGCCTGGATGTGCAGGTGGTTTATTATCGCCATTTTTCAAACAGGTCCAAGGTTTTAATATGACACTGGTGGGATGTTTTTTTTTTTGCAGTTCCACACGTGGCCTCTCTGCTGAAGGTCGACGTCCATTGTTATGTCCATACGCTCTCATCGCGGCAGAACCTTCTTCTACATCCACCACCCGACACCAGCCACGAACACAACGACCCAACTGGGCTGAATTGGTTGCGAGTCTCAGCTCAGACTCAAGTGAGAATCTTACAGGCAGCTCTCAGTGTGTGTTGTGCATGTAGTGGCAGGGTGAGGAGTGAGCAGCGAGTATCATCTGATACGGACTGTCCGACTGGTGACTCACTTCCTGTCCTCTCCCGCCCTCCGCCCACACACCATGAAGTCAGTTAACTGGGGACAACCAGATTCTGCCTCCGTCTCCGAACCTTTGCTTGTCTGCCGAGTGTAAACGTGTGTGAATATTCCTACTTACAAACCCATGTGTAATGGCTGCTCGTGTGCCTCTTCCTGTGTGTGTCACAGCTTGCTGGAGTGTGTGTTTGCGCGTGAGGATGAGCAGGCAGAATCTCCCACCAAGCAGCTGTCAGAGCAGCGCTGGCTAACGTCTCCCCCGGGGGGTTCAGCCTGTCAACTTGTCCCGCTGACGTCTTTCCCTCTCGGTTCAGCTGGCCCGGGGCTGCCAAGCGTGTGTGTTTGTCTTGCTCCTGCTGGGGCCTTTGCAAATCTGATAATTACTGAGCTGACAATGAAACCCTCCCCCCAAACACTCAGCGACACCCCTGTGCTCAGACCTCCGCTGCCAGGTCCCGGACGGGCTTCACACAGACGTACGGTAGCTGACGCACATTCACCCGCTCATTTTATGTTTCTGTACAGGACACACACACACACACACACACACACACACACTGCAAATGTTCTTCCCATTCCTCAGATGTTTCGCACGTTACTCGCACAGGAGTGAAAACATCTGGGGCTGGAGGAAAGTCGCCGTGCAGGTGCTCTGCCCCGTTTACGGCCTTGTCCCACACGCTCACAGTCCGTGCTGCACAGAGGCCTTGGTGCAGGATAACGGCTGTTGACTGAGAACACGCAGCCACAGCAGCTTTGCTTTTCCCAGCCTGAAGAATCCAATTATCTGACTTGCTGCGTTCACACTTTATTTAAGGGATTTCCTCATTTGTGTGTGTTTTTTTTTTTTTTGTGCTTTCAAAAAACGAGCCAGCTGTAACCTGCTTTATCCACATGCAATCGGAGTTTGTTTGAAGGATCCAGATGGTGTAAGTCCACACAGCAGCAACCACCACCTCTTCATTTCCTGCTGCTTTTAGTGACGTGGCTCTAATGGCGGCAACCAGTCCTGGAAAAAGTGCTAAAGTCTTTTATATGAAAATATGCAACGTTTGGGAATCAAGCTGTAGCTTGAGAACGAGTCTGAGAAATCTTCAACACAAGAAAGACGTTTTACCAACTAATTTTCACAAGAATTTACACACTCACACAGAAATTTACAGTGTGTCATTGTATCTCAGCACAATGTAGAAATCTGACCACAAGCAAAATTTTACCACATTAAAAAACCTATTTCAAGTACAAAAAGTAAAAATAAGATTGAAGATAGGATTGAATTTTAATTATTGATGCTTTTAGTAGGAGCTCATAATTTCATGAATAACTTTACATACATTTACCCCAGATTAAAAAGTTTTATGTTATTTTAAGCTAAAAATTTTAAAACACGCTGTAATTTAAAAATAATTCTTATTATATTACTCTGAAATACTTCTAAGCTATACTATAGTACCGAGCTTCCCACCACCAGCAACAGTATTTGTGCGTTTGTCCACTGATCTGTGACAGAAAATTCTCAACAACTACAACAGATGATCTGCCGTGAACGTTTCTACAGACGTGTACAGCAGCCAAAGAACCACGTATAATATTCCTGCTACTAAATGTAGCTGCACTGATCTGTGCCGGCCGGGGGGTTGATGCACAAAAGACCTGCCGCAGGAAGAGAAAAATAGCATTTTGGTGAACTGACTCTTTAAATTTCTGTTATTTTTCTATAATTCTGACACAGCCTAGATTTGTTTTCCAATATTTGTGATGTGTTGATGCATGTGAAGTACAGTCAAGTCTATTAGGAGGTAAAGTGAAAATACACTTGGCTGCTACTCAGATTCAAAATGGCCAAATCAAGGTTTGGTCCAGCAGGTTGTTCCGATCCTGTCACTCACTGACCACGAAAACACGTCTTTTTTTACCCTCCTGAACATGTCTGAAAAGCCCGTGTCAGCCTCGTAGCCTGAAGTCAGCAGGAGAGCAGGAGCCGAGGCCACAAAACGTCCATCATGTCGACAAATTGACTCATTCGGCTTCATCCAGGAGCATTAGCCCCTCGCCCCTTTGAAATTCAACACTGTTGACGGTTCACCGGAGTGTTTCTGGAGAGGGAAAGGAAAAAGGGAAAGAGTGGAGGAGAGGTGGAGGCCTCATCATCTCTGGCAGTGACAGAGTGAGAGCGGAGCAGTGTGATGTCTGCAGTCCTAAGTGTGTGTGTGTGCGTTTGTACGGCTGCCTTTGTTAAACCAGGTTCAGGTTTAGATCAGGTAAATCTGGTCTAGCTTGGGTTGGAATACGTATGCACGTCCATGACAGAGCTGGGCCTCCAATTTTTCATCCCGGGAAACGAATGTCAGTCTGCGTGTGTCTGAGAGTCGCACTTCACTGACACAAAAACGCTACTTTAGCAACAGGGGGGCTGGAAGTGGACGCTATACAGAAGTGAAGCTGGCGCTATTCATCAAACACTTCAGCTCCCACACTGGAGGGACAGACACAGAGAGATATGGAAGAGGAGAAGTGAAAAACACCTGGACCTTTGAGGAGAAGCACAAAACCATGTGCTGAGTCTTCAACTAGGAGCCGTGGGTGCAGAGATTCATACGCCACCATCAGTATGTCGGACATTTACCCAGTTACTGTTGTGGTCGTTCACCTTCATAGACACACCCTTACTACACATGCACTGTACAGACGAGTCTGCAATTAATAATCTGCATAACTACATCACTGGGTTATCTACGAAATGTCAGAAAGTCCTGAAAAATTGCTTGTTTTCTGTAAAACCCAAAGATGCTTAAATTACTGACACTGGTAAAGGCAGCACATCTTCACGTTTGAGAAAATGGAAATACTGAAAAAGTAAACGTGCATTTCATGTTCACATTTAATTTTTTTCATTGCACATAATTATTTGGACCAACAACTATTTGGAGATACACTATTGTATGAAGTCTGTCCTGGACTAATAAAGTCATGAAGATGAAGATGAAGCATGTTTGACCTGAGAAGCTGTTACACATTCCCCATAATCACACTGACCTCTAGTGGCTGAACACAGTCAAACTGCTGCCTGGACTCATCACACAGTGACACTGACGCAGGAACAAGAAGATCAAATATTAAAGAAAAGATTATAATCAATGAAAACATATAAAAAATGAAATAAATTATATCTAGATAAGACTGGACTGGGAAATTAAGAAAAATAAAAAAGTTATAGTTTATATAAGTATATAAAAGTGAATAAATGCAATCAACAAAGAAATAATTAAAGGTTTCGGTTTTCAACGCTTTGACATGTGGCCAACTGATCCTCAGCCTGATGGTTCTGATTCACGCCTGTCGAATCTGAACCGCTCACCGCTTATCGCCCAGAGTCTGTGAGAGAGACGTCTGTGACGTCACGGTGACGTCAGTTTAAACAGCGTTTGGTGCTGGATCTCTTTATTTTGAAATGTCTAAAAGGAGCAAAATGAAGTTTTTTTTTCATTAGCAACATTTTCAATAGACATTCAGCTTGAACAATTGTCGTTTTATGTGAAAAATCTAGAACTTCTTCCTCCACTGAATGTAGAACAGTTTGAACGTGACACCACTCTTTAAAATAAAGAGACCTGTTAAGAAAAATAAACATACACTTATTAACAATAATGTAAAACGTGAAAACTGAAAATACGGTTCAAGTCTTTTTGCTGCGTCCTTCCATCACCGTGCGCTCATTGGCGCTCTCACGTCACGTCACTGTCACGCGGCCTCTCATTGGTCGCCGGTTTTGACGCTCGCTTCCTCTGTCCTGAACCGGCACGGTGAAGGTGAACCCGGCCTGTCGTTCTCTCTGTGTCCGTCGCTGGAAGCACCGTGTCCCCGTCTCCTCCTCCTGCAGCAGCTGCTTTGTCCCGCACCATGTCCGTATTCGGCGATGTCCCGCAGGCTCCCCCTGTGGCGGTCTTCAAACTGACGGCCGACTTCAGAGTGGACGACCACCCGCAGAAGGTGAATCTGGGAGTTGGAGGTAAGAGGCGGCACTTCGCTCTCGGCTAATGCTAATCGCTGAGCCTGATCCCCGCTGGGCTCGTTAGCTCCGCTTAGCATCTCCCGTTTGTTTGCTAGTTACCAAACATTAGCAACTGGTCGCTTTGACCTTCGCTGCAGGCTAGCTGCCAGGCTAACGCTGCTGAGCACACACACGGGCGTCATCTCCTGTGAACCACCGACTTGTATGTGTGACACTGAGTAAAATCACGCTGCGGGCGGACGGAGGATCGTCTTGTCTCTGCTCTGTCCTATTCAAAGAGGCTTGTGACGTAGAGAAAAGTGTCACTTCCAGCAGGACGTGTCGCTGCCTCACCCGTGTCCCACGTACCGGTTGGGTAACTCCACACCATTAGTCCCGTTAGGCACAGTGTGTGATGCCCTTATAGCAATAGTGATGAGGTGTTAGGGTTTGTGAACAGCTCAGTGCAAAAAGTCCATAGCACTGGTGGATCCCGTGTCCACCAGATTAGGGCAGGTTCGATTCTGGGGATGTCTGAAAAATGGCTTTACCTGGTGAATGAGAATCTCTGCTTTTACCAGTTACTGTGTTATTCTCAGCAACTCTGGATTCCTGCGTTGTCGAGTTTGGAATTCAGTATCTCACCAACGTTTGTTGTTGTGTCTTCTCATTCATCGTCAAGTTTCATTAATCTCTTAACAGTTTATCGGCCTCAGAAATATCAGTACGTGTACCTTCACATTCAAGCAAAGATTTCATATTCAGCATTAACAGAAACATTGTACCATCATGGAAAAAATGCTGCACATTTCTTTTTAATTTTAAGTTTAGTCACTGTTGTCAACAGGGTAACTAAAGTTCAGCTTAACTTACGACGCAGCAGTTTAACTTCCTGTTGCCAAAACATTCTTCTGTGCACTAAACCAGTTTAATCTGGGAAAAATATATCCGGCGTTATCTGTTATGTGTTGAAGCTGATTGCATTTAATGGACATGTGCCCACACGGTGGCAGTAGATGCTTTTTGATACAGATTCATTAATGATGAAATGATGAAATTGAAATAGGTTTGACCTTTGATCTGTCGTGGCCATCTGCTGCTCTGGTGATACGTGATACAGCTCTGCACAGGCCTCCTTTCACTGTGAGGGAGCACAAGTTTACAAGGTGTTAAAAATGTTGGAACACACACACAGTGAAGGTCACCCTCAACAACCAGACGTCTGTGTGTGTGTAATATGTAAATATATTTGCAGTTGTCAAATGACAGTAAACAGCAGAAAAGCATCTTTTCATACATTCAAAGTCCATATCTTGCATAAAGGCTTTGTGTTTTGCTCAAATTAAAGTCCTGGTATGTGTTGTAGTCTGTGTAAGGAAGTCAGATAAAGTAATGTGTCTTATGTTGTGTCCCCCCAGCTTACCGTACTGATGACTGCCAGCCCTGGGTGCTGCCAGTGGTGAAGAAGGTGGAGCGGCTGATTGTGGAGGATGGCAGCCTGAACCACGAGTACCTGCCCATCCTCGGTCTGCCCGAGTTCCGCTCTGCCGCCTCCAAGGTCGCCCTGGGAGACGACAGCCCTGCCATCCAGGAAAACAGGGTAAAACGAACATATTAAATATTTAAACTCCAAGCACTCAGCCTGGTAAACGCTCCGAGAGAGTCATCTGAATACTGACCACACACAGGGCCGTATTTG
The DNA here is from genome assembly GCA_033026295.1 of Channa striata. Classification (NCBI taxonomy): domain Eukaryota; kingdom Metazoa; phylum Chordata; class Actinopteri; order Anabantiformes; family Channidae; genus Channa; species Channa striata. The sequence goes on from CM065188.1 coordinate 15,526,339, forward strand.
AGGCTATGTGTGTAAAGTAAAATATTCTGTGTTCTGTGTGTACCTTACTATACCCTGCTCCAACATTTTAAAATAGCTCTTAATGCAAATTAAAGCAATGTGCTGGTTTGTAGGGGAAGAAGTACTGAGTATATGTACTTGGCTGGAAGAACAACCACTGCTTTAAAATACATGAAATACCAACAGTAAAAGTACTTCTGACGTAGAACGGCTAATATTGTAGGAGTGTAAAGATCGATGCAAGAATCAGCAATAAGGCTGCATCAGTTAAAAACGACAGATTCAAGCTAAGGTCTGTAGCTAAAATTGATTTGGCCGTCAAAAACTGATCTTCTGCAAGTTCCTTGTTACTGTACGCTCTGCTCTCTGTCGATTTCCTGTCTATGTCCAAGGTTCACCTTAAACTGTGAGAATCAATAACCAACCATCTCTTAGAGACTGCTTTCCCGTAAACAAGACACATCAGAGGCTAGTCCAAAGTTTTAACTGTGCCAGACAACAGGGTCTAACTCTGTGGAAGTATTTCAGATTTCATCTAAACAATAGAAAGATTCCTGATAGAACAGACATGGTGCAGCAGCATCAGGTTTACTGCGAGTAATAATAAAGGACAAATTTAAAATAGGTTTAGGATCTAAAAGTAATATTTCAGCTCCTGTACAAGCTGCTGTTTAGCTTTCGAATTTCACACAAGCGGTCTCATACCATATTTTGTGTCCTTAATCTGATTCCTAAAAGTAACTAATGACTCCCTCTTTCACCTTGTTCACCTCCTGCGTTGCCTCTGGCAGGTTGGAGCAGTGCAGGCTCTCGGCGGGACCGGTGCTTTGAGGATCGGGGCAGACTTCCTGCGGCGCTGGTACAACGGCACCAACAACACTGCGACGCCTGTCTATGTTTCTGCACCCACCTGGGGTTAGTACACAGCTGTAAAGGGCGCAAAAATATATAAGCTATAAGGTTTCATGACCTGGAGGACTGAGAACCTTCACAGACCCAAGTGCGACAAACTATGACAACATTAAATTAATGGTTTCATTCTTTATGTTCTTCTTTGCAGAGAACCACAACGGGGTGTTTTCTGATGCTGGCTTCAAAGACATCCGACCCTACCGCTACTGGGATGCTACTAAGAGGGGCCTGGACCTCTCTGGGCTTCTGGAAGACCTAGAGGTGCGAATGGGCTGGTGGTAGATACTCAAGTAAAGTAAATTCAACTCAGATGCTGTGTTGTGTTTAAAAATCCAAATCTCATCAGTAAGATGATCTCATTTGCAAGAAGAAGTTGGAAAAAAAGGGAATAAAAATCAGAAAGTAACATGACTTGCTTTTCTTATTTACGACTCCTCGTCTCTTAACAGAAAGCTCCAGAACACTCCATCTTCGTCCTCCACGCCTGTGCACACAACCCCACCGGCACTGACCCCACCCAGCAGGAGTGGAAGCAGATTGCAGAGGTCATGAAGGTAAAACCGTGCTGTTGTTGTTTTGTGGTTTCTCCGGTCAGGTGATGGTGTTTGGGTTTTTGTCTCGATTACGTCCTCATGAATAAAGCTCTTATTTTTTTTACTTTACTTTTACTCTTGTTTGTGTTTAATTTGGCTTGTGAAATGAGTTATTATTTATATTGCACAACCATTTGTTGTAACCCAATTACTTACCTTATAAATTAAATTGATTTTCATTTATCACCCATATTTAAAGAGGATATCTTTGTTTGTATTAAAAACAGTATTAATTTATTATAATTACTTATATTCCTGTTTGAATTTCTGCCTTTCCTTTTCTAGAGGAGGAACTTGTTTGTGTTCTTTGACTCGGCCTATCAGGGCTTCGCCTCTGGAAGTCTGGAAAAAGATGCCTGGGCCATCCGCTTCTTTGTCTCTGAGGGCTTCGAGCTCTTCATAGCTCAGTCCTTCTCCAAAAACTTCGGCCTGTACAGTGAGTACACATCAGGCAAACTTGCACATGTCTCCAAGGTCTTAAGTGCAATAAATGCAAAATAGCACTTGGCAATAATAATCCCTCACAAAAACTGTGTGTGCTCAGAGTTTAGACACTGACAGAGTCCCGTCTATCTAATGCAGTTCCTCTTTTGTCCTCGGCTGTTGTCAGATGAGAGAGTGGGGAACCTGACCGTTGTTGCCCTGGACAGCGACAATCTGTCTCGCACCTTGTCTCAGATGGAGAAGATTGTTAGGACGACCTGGTCCAACCCTCCGTCTCAGGGAGCACGCATCGTCAGCAAGACCCTCAACAGCCCTGAGCTGTTTGCTGAGTGGTATGCTAGTTAGGATTTGCTAACTCACTGCTAAACTATTGAACTTTCTCCAAGCAGGAATGTCAGCTTCAAAAAAATGTTATCCAAAGAATTTGCATATTTCTGGTTTTGACTGTCTTTTTTCCTGCCTGTTGTAGGAAAGGTAACGTTAAGACCATGGCAGACCGTGTCCTGTTGATGAGAGATCAGCTGAAGACGAAGCTGCAGGCCCTGGGCACCCCAGGGACCTGGGATCACATCACCCAGCAGATTGGCATGTTCAGCTTCACTGGCCTAAACCGTGAGTACAAAACACACAAACACATACTCAGATACATTCAAAGCCAAGAGTAGGATGTTCCGCTGTGATCCAAATACAGGACTCATCAGGATCCCATGTCTTACATTCTGAAATACCTGATAATAAAATTATATCAAGATAATTTTAAATGGCCATAGGTTTGTGTCAAATGTCACTGCGTGATCGTCATAGTTATGTAAAGTATAAGAACAAATTCGTAATTTCAGAGAATGTTACGAACTTCTTCAAAATACAATAAAAGTGAATCTCTAGTTTACATAGAAAAGAGTTTTAGACATAGACGGAGGTAGCAATTACACATAACAGTTGAAAATGGGTAACTTCATTTATTACAACAGTGGAAAAAGGCCAAAGAAACTCACAAAGGTAAAATGATGAAGTCTCCAAATCAGCAGTGTGGCCTCCTCTGTTCTCGTTGTTTAGGCCCTTGAACTGAGGGTACAGGCACCATCTACTGTTATAACTGTAATGTCATTTCACCATGTATTCTAAATAAGGGTGCACATACTGTAGACATTGAAAATACTAATTCATTTTTAATCAAATGTAATATGACCCCCCCTCACATTTTGAAAATCTTTAAAAAAAATAATGCAGTCTTTTATTGTGGCCAGTACAGTACTTTGTGAGCTCAGGGTTATTTTTCCATTGTTCTTGTCACATTATCACCAAACTTGCATAAATCTTCCTTTAACTTTAGAATTTCATGAAAGAAGAATAAAGCATGAAGCACAGGTTGTCTGACTGCCACCGTGTTACGTGTCTTATAGCCAAACAGGTGGAGTACCTGAGCAAGGAGAAACACGTGTACCTGATGGCCAGCGGTCGCATCAACATGTGCGGCCTGACCACCAAGAACATCGACTACGTCGCTCAGTCCATCCACGAAGCGGTCACCACAGTCCAGTAAATGCTGCCACCCTCTCCGCCCACTTCCTGCCTCCTGTAAAGAAACAGGAAGTATCGTCGTGTCTGTGCTTCCTCCCCTGCTTATACTCTCCTCTGATTGGTTAAACTGCAGGAAAGAACTTGCAGTTAAACCAATGGGAAGGCAAATGAATGCGTTACTGTTCTCACGTGAAATGTAGACCTTCGGGAGGTGCAATGATATTAGGAAAACACTTGAATGCACTCAGTCAGGTATACCTATCAGCACAGCTCTGCAGCCTAAAATGTGTAGGTGATACAAAGTTAAAATATATTTTATCGTAGTCCATTCATTCATAGATGAGCTGCCTTTGTGCTTTCCCAGACATTTTTGGTCTCAAATGTTCAACTCAGTGTTTGTGTTTCACATCAAAACACTAGATAGAATTCTAATGAAAATATTGTGCTTCCTTAATAACCTATAGCTCTTCAAGGGAGTACGTATGATGTATATTTGTGCTGAACAAAAGGCAATGCAGGTGATGTAAATAGATTCTAAAAAAATTTTGCTGTTTCCTGCAACAAAACTGAACCTATATTTTATGCCAGCTCTGAATTATTGGCAGAGCAGACAAACGTAATTGAAACCGCTGGTGTGTCCATTTTCCGTTATGTATAAGTTGTTGAAAACGACTTAATTGCACAATCAACCCAGGACATTTTTTATTCTCAAAGTATGACAAAAAGAGGGCAGGGAAAAAGTTAAACGGTTAATATTTCAGTCATGTGACTGTGTTGAAAAGGTTACGTAAAGGGGATGCGTGTGTCGGACCCGTGCAGCTGCCTAGAAAAGGTTTCAGCTAGTTGAAGGTCACAAAGCGACTTTGTGTGCCAACAGTGAACAATGATTTGCCTCGTCTCTGTCTCTGTCGTCTCTTTCCACCCTGCAGTCCAGTTATTGTTACACAAAACCTCAGTGAAGTTGATTGTTCAGATCCGACTTCAGAGCTACACTCCAGTTATATGTGGCGTTGTTTGCAGCAGTAGGTGGGTTCATACCAAAATAAACTTCCACCCTCTGCTCTCTTCTGTGTAACTACACAAACTCTGAGTTACTGATTAAAAAAAATAAAATATTTAAACATTTTTGAACTGGATGCTGTTCATGTGGGAGTCAAGACTTGTTTCATGTATGTCTCATAAATTATCAAAAATGTTTAGGGCTTAAGTTAATTCATGCTACAGATTCAAGGGTAGAGTCACTTCAAATTCCTGATTTAAATTTATTGAGAAAAATCTGCACATTCATGAAACTTTTCCAGTCATGTAATTTACCTTTTAGTTGGCAGCAACAAAAGACAAACACACAAGTGAACTGGAGGAGAAAGTTGATATTGTTTCCAACTACCTGTGTCTGATTGTTAAATCCCTCTCTAAGGCCTTTGGGTCGTTTCTGTGGATGGACATGAAATGACCCTCCCGTCTCACTAATACTCTTCATCCTTGTTGACTTGTTGATAGCGTCTGCATGGTATAAAGAAGTTCACATCATTTTTAGAATTCAAATTGTCAACTGTAAATTGTTTTCCTAAAAGTACAGGTCTATATTAATTACATATTATGGTAAAATGTGTTTGCCTGATTTCTCTATTGGAAAATTGTCCTAGCTGGTTATCAAAGATCAGGTATTTGAAGCCTCATGCGGCAGAATCAGTTGTTGTCTGGTGTTTTGACCCGACGACGACGCTGATTGGCTGAGGTCAGTGCACCAATGCAGCAAAGTGAGTCAGCAGCTTGGACGTGTTGTGCCCCGCCCCCCGGTGTGCCCCTGCTTCAGCGAGCCAATGAGAGGCGTCCGAGAGCAGCTCCACCCCTCGACCGTCCGGCCCAGCGGTGATTGATCGGTTTGACCGTGGAGACGCTGATGTTTGATGATGTTTATTATCTTCGGCTCTGATGAGGATCACAAGAGAAAAATAAAAGCCACATATTTATATTCATCTCCAGGGGAACTTCTCTAACACAACCAACGTGACCCAATAAAATGAACGTTACAAGTGAAGCAGCAGTTTGGACTGAACAGACCCTGAATTACACGGGCTTCACCGCACCGGAAACTGCTGCTGCAGCTGAACGAGCCACGCCCCTCGACGCCGCCGTGACCGCGGTCAGATGAATGTGCATGACCCAGAGGAATCAAATTATGACAAGTATAAACATGGACGTGGAACAACGAGCGGTGATGTCAGTCTTCCAGATTTATTGATGCTTTTGACAACAGTGACGTCTGACTTCAGCGAAATGTTCGAAGAGCTCAGTGATCTATGAGGAAAGTCGAAAACACTAGATCATATTTTTAAAGTCTACTTACGTTTCTAAAAGTGCACGTTAAAGGTTTGAATTCAGCAAAACGCAGCATGAACACGTGATCACACAAAATCACCGCGGTTAATGAACTTGTTCGCAGATGGTAAAATCATTTCTAAGCTTTTATTCTAATTCTTCCCCATTAGTTCCACAGTCCTGCTGCCACATTCAGATAATGAAACCGCCATTTCTATTTCCATTCAAACTGCACTTCATTAAAAATAGAGATGTGCATTAATGTGTCACGGGAGGCTGATTCGGGTCTGGTCCGTCCAAAAGTCTGTTGCTGATAATAACCCACCGAGGTCTCTTAAATAAACGGATGTGAATCACAGAACCACAGACACGTTCACTTCCCCTTCACTGAAGCCTGAAAGAATTGGACTCATCCATAATTGAAGACAGAGGCTCAGCTGATTATTGTTTGAAGAGGATCAGTGGTGACAGGTCGCGATGAATAAAACTGAACTGAAATTCAAGGCGGGACCTTAGATTTAATAATCTACATGCAGACAGGGTTCAACAGTCTGATGTTCTGTGATCTGCTGGTCCAGTTGGTATAAAAGTGAAATTCAGATGACAGTGAAGAGTTGAGGAGAAAGAAAATGGCCTTTGTGATGATGGAGACGCTGTTATGACCTTCTCAACTGCAGCTGGTCGCACGTGCTTCCGGTCCTGACTGACAGTTTCACCAGTCACAAGCACTTAAATCGGATCAAAGGTGGGACCGTGATATTCAGTAAATATCAGTCATTAATTTGACCGTTTGCAGCCACCTGGAAAATATAATTTGATGCAGTTCTGGCATGTCCTACAGCAGAATAACCGCATTGGTTTCACTGAACACAGCAGGCCGCAGCAGCTTTAAACCAAAGCAGGAAGCTGCGGGCGGGAAAAGTCAAACAAGGAGCTGGAAGACGTTTGGTGGAACTGCTGATTCGTTAACGTGGCCTAATGAAGTGAAAAGGTCAGTGTTTGCGTTTGCATGGCGTGAAAATAACTATTAGCTCTTTCAGCTTAGAATAAGTCTTTTCTGCCCACAGGGATCCAAGCTGCACTGGCGTGTTCCTACAGTGGGAGGGACAAAGAAAAGCACAACCACCACAGGAATATTCCATAACTTACACAGTTTGAGTAAATCAAAATGTGATTGTAAAAGGCTGAAGTAACTCGTTATAGAAATCAATATGGCACCTGATGGATGAGCCCCTCGGTATAGGGAGGAGTGGGGGGCCAAAAAACTAACTTTTTAAATGGCGTCAATAAGTTTTAACAAGAAAACGAAAAAGGGAACTTGACAAAAATGTCGAACTGTTGCTTTAATGTGTCAGCAGTCGCCAAAGCTCCCCGGGTATAAACATTTATTCAAACTGAAGACAGGAACCTCCGAGCACGTCATCATCAAACTGAGAAACTGTGGAACGACTGATGCACGGCGGGGCCAAAAGTATGTGGACACCAAGTCATTATCCCATATTGTACATGACAGTCAAACTTGTTGTGGGTTGTCGATAAAAACAGGTTCCATCACACAAGCAACAGCGAGGGAAGCACTGATGGTGGGTGATAAGGTCCGGTGGGTTCGGTTCTGATCTGGGCTCAGTTCAGATTATAAGAAGCAAAAATGGAGATGAAATAATGACATTTTACAAAATGCAAAAGTTTACATCCATTCAAAGAGTTTTACATTAACTTTAACTTTGTAATTGCTAACTGTGCATTAAATATCATACTGATGAAAAACACATTCTTTTGCTTAGCCCTTTAAAAATAAGGGTGTACTAACTTTTGCATGTGTCTGTATCGTCCTCAGTCCCATTTGCTGTAGCACAAAAATCCTCCTTCACTGGAGCTGACGAAACCAAACCGTCAAATACAACCGTCCACATACTTTTGGCTGTATGACTTCAATGAGATGTGTGTGCCAAAGAGTTTTTTTTTGAAAAACTGACATTCAGACTCAATATGGATTTTAAATGAAATGTAAATAAATAACAGTTAAACAAAGAGAGAAATTAGTGTTTCTACAGCAGCTTGTTGTAATTATACTACAGATTATATTAGCACATAACAAATATTGGAATTTCAAATTAAAAGTAAGTTTTGAGAAGAGCAAATAAAAAAAAACAGCAGACAAGTCTTTGGTGTCTTCCATACGTTACCTGTGCACCATTTGTCCTTGTGATGAGGATATTTGTTTCCTATAAAAAGTTATTTTTCGTTTTTCTACAAATCTGTTTCAACATTCACTGTCATTCCTTTGTGTACGAGCCTGAACAACCGGTGCGGTCCAGTCACATCTCTGCAGAGCCGTGTCCCGTTGGCCTGTCTTCCATCCACGTGTTCACTACGTTCCAGCTCACAGTCCGCGTGTTATCAGATAAAACTCTGAAAAGCCGGTAACTCACCAGCCACATCGTCTTTACAAACAACTTAGAGAACCACCGGCTGATGGAGCGTCCAGGTCTGTTCCGCTGTGTCAGGTTTTAACCAGCGGCTGTTCTGAAATGTCCTCTGGGGTTTTTTCTCCCTCGCGAGATTTTTTCCTCTTCTTGTGGCCTGAGCAGAAGAAACGTGATAACAATTATTAAGACTGAAAAGGAGAGTTTGTTTAAAAAGTGACATTTCTCACGCTAAGTATTTGCACTCAGTCGATACAGGAAGCCCATAGTTCCACATGATCTAATCCCCACGCAGCCTCCTACAGTAGATCCAGGTCTGCGTTTCCTGTCAGTCAGACTTTGTTGCTTTGAAATGTTTGTTTTTTATAAGTTTCTGTTTTGATGTTTTTCTAAAAATCTTACAAAGACACACAGCACATGTTGAAAGTCAGCCACTTTTAAACATGTGCTTCCTGCGAGGCCTTTAGATGGAGACAGGGCGGCATTTTTAAAAAGCATCTTAGAGAAGGAACCTGCACAAGCTACTTGAAGTCAGAGCAACAAATTACGCAGCATTTTCTTTAGCAGCCGTCACTGGGAAAATTGCGTTTATGAAGTTAGTGCGAGCTGTTTGTCATTCACAGACCAACTGGGGTCTGCACTCTCACCGGGAACGGCTCTTTGAGAGACAGCAGAGGAATGTAAAGTAGGCAAATCCAAAATACTGATGTACGTTTACGTAGGAGCTGGAGGAGGAAGTGTGATTGTGAGCTCGGCTGAGTTTGCATGTGAATCCGAGCAAAGAGAAAGCATTGAATGGGTGGTGTGTGTGTGTGTGTGTGTGTGTGTCACTCACTGAGTTTGAGCAGGAGTTTCTTGCCCAGTGTGTCCTCTGAGCCGCTCAGCGACAGGCTGCTGATGAAAGGAGACAAGTCTGTTTCTATGGGAACCGAGGCCGTGTCTGAGACAGAGAGACGGAGACAGAGAGACGGTCTTGACCCCTCAGTGAAGGACAGGTTAAAGGCCTGTAGGACTCCGCTAAGTCTATAAACAAGGTGAAACTAAAGACTTTGGTGGTAACTTGATGCTCGTGTTAACTTCTTACAAACGTTAACGTGAAATAGAAATAATGATCTTTACGTATAGATTATAGATTATAGCTTTGAGGCCGATCAGCTGCAGATACACACTGTACCTGTGTGTGCATCAGTCTCAGATCTGTCCTCTCTGATGTACGGAATCTCGTCCATCCGGAGAAACACGGAATCGCTGGGACTCTTCTGGCCGTCGGACTTACTCCCTGCAGACACACAGACGTGGCCACAGACCAACATCAAACCTTTTTCTGGAGCTGCGTCTCATATTCCGCCTCTCATCTCTGAGTCTCTAACACAACTTTCTGAACGAATCTCATGTCACGTGTCATTTCCTGAATAACCAGCTACTTACGCACGATGCGGTTCTTCTCGTTCAGCAGCGACGTGCTGTGCGGGACGCTGGACTGCTGTCCTCGGGTTCTGGCCGAGCCGGGCCGGCTGAGCTCCCTGGGGGGAGGCCTGAGGGTTGCGGTGTGGTGGGGCTCTGGGGGCATCAGCGTGGCCCCGTACTCCGCTGCCGGAGGCTCCAGGGTCAGGCTGTTGCCTTCTGTGGGACGGGCATCAGCGTCAGGTGTCTGAGGAGAGCTGTCCATCCTGGTGGCGGTGACGGCGTTCTGGTAGTGGCTCCGGGTGATCTGACACACGAGCAGAGGAAGATTTAGAAGAATACGAAACAGTTGACAGACACAAACAAAAGAGTTTGCTCTTTTTGGTTGATTATTGGTCATTTTAAAGATTTAATAAGATTTAATCATCTGTGCAATTTTTTTTGTTTGTTTTCCTTCATTGTGAACCAACAGGGAAACACAATAAGAGAAATGCAATCTTAAAAAGACATTTATATCAAACGAGGGCTGTGGATCGTTTACTTTGATTGAAAGGACTGGAATTTCTTTCAGTCATCATATTCGTGTTCCATTAATTTTAAATAGGGAGGCCAACACATCTGGAACCACCTCCTCATTTAACACACGACTCCACAACTCCTCAGTTACCAATGGAAGTTATAACCACTATAACTTGGAATTCACGGCAGAGTTGCTGTGTTGGATTAAAATACTGCAAGGGGCTCATGATGTTGCCTGCTTGTCCACCTGATCGGCTTCAGTGCAGAATTCTACTTCTTAAAGTAGATCTTATCCCATCTTATGTGCTTGGCTGTTGTGTGAGAACATGTGTTACGTTTCCCCCGCCTGGAGTTACCTTGATGATCTGTAGATGCGTGAGCTGCCTCACCGAGTAGTCCGGCAGGTACACGTTCCCCCCACCGTTCAGCTGGCTCATGCTGCCTCCGTACAGCATGGACTCGGAGCGATCCAAGCCACTGCTGCGAGACGGGGATCTGTGGACTGCGAGCGAACGACTGTATCAAACACGCAGGGCTGATGGCATTGTAACTGCAATCTGGAGCGGGCTCAGGAATGCAGCTTCATTTTGCTCCTCTTTGCATGTGAGAGGCTCAGCGCTTGTGGCTGAAAGCTTTCATTCTTTACAGTCACTTCACTTAATGAATGCTGCATTCTTGCTGCAAGAGCTTGGCAGTGAAAGGACGTGGACGTGTGTGTTCAGAGACTGGGAGCCTCTATTCTCCAGTTTCCACTCTTAACGTGCAAACACACACACACACACTCCTGTGTTCATGCCCACAGCGCTCATATATTTGCTTGCAAGCAGTGATTTGCTTGACAAACTGCTCCTTCTTTCCGGATGTCTTTTGATTTATTTCATGCACCTTCACAATTTGAATTCCTTGGTAAACATCTCGTGTGGATCTGTGTGTAATTAATGTAAAAAGCACTTCATAAACGGAGAGACTGAGTTGGTAAAGTGGTTTGTGTGCCTGATCAGGCTTCGACGTGAATGTGTGTTTGTGCTTTTCCATCTTTCTTTCAAGCCGTTTTTGTGACACTGAACAAGTCGTCAGGAATGGGGATGATGGGTTCAGATTAAGGCAGGAGTTAGATTCACTGGGAAGTCGGAATGCAAGTTCTGGCCGTGACACACCAAGCCGGCGTCAAAGAACTACACACCAAAAAGACAACAAGGGACAAGCACACCACAGACTCTCCATAGCTACTTTTAATGGAGACGGTGTGGGACACGCTGCAAAATTACGCCGACCGGCACCTTGGTGTGTCAGGACCTTTGGAGAAGAAGGAGGAGGTTTGCCTCTTAGAAGAACGATGTGCCTGTGTGTATTTATACCTGTTGGCATGATGGCAGGGACCCCAAAGTAAGAAAAAGCTCCATTCTCAAACTTTAGTGCCTCTTTACCAAACTCCACCTCAACTCGACCCTGGAAAAACAAGATCAAGATCAAGCAATACTTTACGTTCCTGTATGACTGTGGTTCTCAAACCTGGTCCAGCAGAAGCAGGTGGTCCTTGAGGTCCAGGATTGAGAACCACTACTCTGAGGGACATTTCGTCTGGTTTTATAAAAAGCACAATCAACACAAACATAGAATAACCACATGAATCAACTCTGGATGTGTTTACACATTATTTTGTGCCTCGACATCGAGAGATACCTGCAGCACCAGGACGAAGTAGTCGACCGGTTTGTTGCGTAGGAACAGGAAGTGCTGTGGCGCTCGCTTGTTCTTCTCATCAAATTTGAGCTCCTGAACCACACTGGGGTGTTTGATGAGCCTCAACAAGATTTTCTCTGATATATGAGCTGGTTTGAAGGGCTCCACCTCTGCCAGAGGGAGATACAGGGGATGGAAAAGGGAAGTTTTTTCAACGAGGCAATGGAAAATATCAGAATACAAATATTTAGAGTCCTGGTTTTTATTTAGTATACTGCAAAATGAACAATGTGACCTAGTTGACCCAAAAAGGAAAATTCTGGTTGATGTTGCTTTCAGTCTGTGTAAAGGTCAAAGCAGAAACATTCCAATAAAGTCTTAAATAAACTGTGAACTGAAACAGACACTGACACTGTGAGAATTCAGACATGAAAGATAAAAAAGAAACCTGGACTGTAACCTCTCGACATCCTGTAATGACCATCCTCATCCCATTCCTTAAAGTTCACACCTGTTCAGCTGTTACCTGTGGAGAGGAAGCGGTGTGTCGCAAGGAGAAGCTGAGGAGAAATCTTCACTTTCATCTCGTTCTCCGACAGTTTGAAGATGGAGAAGTCCTGGTGCTTCCGCTCGTGGTGAGAGACGCGGCGCTTCGTACGATTGTCAGCTGACGGAACAGTGGCACAATGCAACAATGAGAAACAATCACCTCCATCCTTTTACACTTCAGTGTGCGTGTTTGTACATACTGTAGAGATCGGTCTCGTCGAGGATTTCTGACTTGATGATTTCCTCAATGACGTCCTCCAGGGTGACAATGCCCATGACCTCGTAGAAAGGGTCGCCTTCCCCCTCGTTGTTAACTCGCTGCACAATGGCGAGGTGGGACTTTCCTGCAGGGGAAGGTCATGACATGACATGACAGTGGGCTTTACTCCAAATACATTCATCAGAGTTAAGAAAATCTAAATGCATGTTAACAAAGGTGATGCAGAAATTCCAACAAAACAGTGAGTTCATTTACACAGACTTCAGGAACATGGTTACAGGGAAAGCTGGTTTCGTAAATCAGGTTAGAGAAACCTGGTTTCCCCAGGTAGATTTCTGTCTCAGAAGGCGGACTTGTTTGCCAGGTTTACAAAAAGCTGGTTTCTAATCAGCACTTTTCTACTGAACAAACTAAGTCACTAACCCCCTTTGAGTTTTTGAATTCAGATAGATCTCCTCCTAGATTTCTCCTCAGAAAGCAGCGTGTCCGTCATGATGCAGTTCACGTCTTTGCTCCAGGCTAATAAAATAAGTCAGGTTACACCTCTGCTGCATGTGTATGTGGATTTCCAGGAACCGGTGTTCTTAAGTGCATCTAAACGCAGTCAGTGACATAAAAATCTGATCAAATATTTACTGCAATGTCCTACTGACACAGTCAGACCTCTTCAGGTGATCCCAAACACAGCAGAACCTCTCAGTTTTACTCAGCAAAAAAGCACACGGGTCACATCAGTGGTTGGACCTCGGCACCGGCCTGCAGTGGCCGCCTGCGTCAGGTTCAAACCTGTGATTCTGACCCTCTGATTCTGACTCTGTAGCTCAGTGATCCCACAGTGGTGCAACGAGCTTCACCCCCAATATTACAAACATTTCATCTCCCATAACATCGTAGCTCTGAGATGACAGTGTGTTCTCCCTGATGAGCTTCATACTTAATACAGCTGCTTTAGATTAAGGTGCCAATCGAGTGAAGCTGCTTCCCCTCAGCTGTGTGTGACTCATACTGAGTGGGAGTGGAGCTTCTGTTTTGGGGTTTTGATGTTAAGTAAAAGCAGCAGCAGCAGGAGGTGAATGGAGGAGGAGGAACAGCAGAGAAGATCTGAACACAAACCATCGTACAAATACACGGAGGCAGAGTGTGAGGAGGGGGCCGTGCAAATCCCGGGGTGTTCCCAAAGGCAAATGGAAGAATTAATAATCTGTGCACCGAGTGACCGCTTTAGTCCAACTGACAGGATCCTAAATGGAGTTTAGGGCCAATTCAAAGTGGGAAGAAGCTGAAGGAACAGAAATACGACAGGTTGTGTGTGTGTTTCCCCTCATGCCTGATGCTGTGTGTTCGTTAGCGGTTTAACGAATGAGATGCTGCACTGCAACAACAGCAGTTGTGTGGCACTTCAGTCAGCGTCATCACCTGAACTTGTGCACAAATACACACAAAAAGCATTTCCTGCATACACACACACACACACACACACACACTCTGACAGAAAACAGAGTGAATCCTTGTTTGCAGCTCTTCCTGAGCAGCCTGGCCACTAATCAACTTCCTCACTGAGATTCTCTATTTGCTTCAGCAATTGCTGCCTGCCAAATACTACCACACACACACACACACACACACACACACACACACACACACACACACACACACACACACACACACACACACACACACACACACACACACAAACCCACTCCATTCTGGCAACACTGCATCCAGCTAACTGGGTCAGCCTTACATACAGAACAGAGTCAGTGAGAGAGGACGGAGGACCGTGTCGACTGCTGTGTCTCCCAGTATTCTGCAGTTAGAGTTTGTCTGAGTCACGGTGTCCGTTTTCTGCCGTGTCGTCCTCACACAGGCTCATTTTCCAGATACCTGTGTGACAACGACCCGCACGATCATCTTCTTCTGTTCACCTGTTAAAATTCGGCCAGTGACAATAGTCCACGTGAAAGAAATCCACAGGGGTCCACTTCCAGGCGAGGATCGCCAGGAACCTGCGTGCAACAAATATCTAGAAACAGGCCAACTTGTCCGTCTTTGTTTGTGTAATTGCTGCTATTAATCACGACCCTGTTTGTGCAGCCGTTTGTCAGTTCCAGGCCTGACTCCATCCTGCTGCCCAGTCCATTCAAACCACAACTGCAGTTCCTGCCACTTACCCAGTGAGTCTTTCTAACAGCAGATATTGGGCCTGTGGTCCCTGTAGGAGCAGAATTCGAGCTTTCCCGTCCACTGTGAAATTTTTAAAAGTCGGTGTGCGGCGAGAGATTTGATGTTTAATACATGTAACGAACAAACAACATGCAACAAAATCAAACATGTTCCTCAACAACTCAACTTGCGATCAAACTTTACCCTGTTTCAATCAGTCGAACAATGAAATACAAAATGCATCTATCAATGTCCCATAGTTATTTCAGGGAGAACAACCCTTTTTTTCCTGATTGCCTGTTGAAATACTGTGTTCATATTACAACGAAAAAATAAAGTTTCTCCTAAAATCAGAAAAAGAAAACACTTTTGTGTCAGTGTTTCTTTGCCAGCTAGAGACTCACATTGTTAGTTTTTCCAAATGTTCCCTGATGTGCAGCCTAGATTTCATTTCGATTGCGTTGTTTGCTGCGACCACATCAATAATGGTGGACTCCTGCTCAGCACTAAAACTCGTAAAAGTCCTTCCTCTGGCACCTGTGTGTGGATTCTATAGAGTAAATGGAAGAAGTCAAACCTGATACTGTGACGCTCGCACGCTTTAAATGGAATTATTGAAACAGCTGTAACTGACATATACAGCAGCTTCCTTTCTAGTTTGGGTCACTGAATCACATGTGTGCGTTAACAAATGTTTAAAACCAGTGGAAAAGCATCTTCTTGAGAAAAACTGTAAAAACATAGTTTACATTCGACAAAAGGGTCCAGGAACCTGAACACTGATTCCGGCTGCAGCCACAAGCAATGGCATTAGTCACAGGCCAAGAAAAAAACACGTGTCCGGAAAAAGATGCTACACGACGGACACAAGTGATGCCTGTGGTTCAAAGTGACCACTGGGATCATGCTGCGATAAAAGATGCTGAACCCAACGTGAAACCAAAACCTGGACATTAGTGCCACACGTTTGGTGAATATTAATGGAAAGACTTTGATTGTTTCCGGATGATGCGTGTAATCACCTGGCACCTGTTGATCTAACGCAGCCAGGTGTGTTTCACGAGACTTCGGCGATTGAATGCCGTGGATTTACATGCATGATTATGTGCAGGTTCAGAGCCGACAATGTGAAACGACTGAAAAGCAACACGAGTCCAAAGAGCAGATGGCAGGAAGACAAACTGGGAAAGTGAAGCACTCTGAATATTTTATCCTCAGCCTCCTGGGAGGCCGCAGAGTCATCCGGACAGAGCGGGAGGGGGCGACTCTTAAATGCAGTGGGCTCTTTATTTTACCCTGTCAGTCTGATATACAACACTTTTGTTGATGGAGGAACCGACTGAACAAAGTAATTTTGTCCCTTTTTGCATGTAATAGTCGTACAGTGCGTTTTGCCTGTTGCTCCTTCTCTAGTTTTCTGGCACTAAAAGCAGATCCAGTCCATTACTCGTGGGTAATGTTCACTGCTCAGCTTCCTGTCTGGCTAAACACGACTCTCCTGGCACTGGCGAGGTTCCCTGCAGAAGGTGTTACTGTACTTGGCTGATTTCATTCGTGTCAGACCCACTGCTCAGCATTCAGGCCAAAGAACCTGTGTGCAGTGACACCCGAACCTCTGCAGGGAAATCAGCGTTTGTCTAACTTTTGCTCAGACATATTGTTGAGCAACAGCCATAACAGAATCTTCCCTGTCAACTAAATGATCTGAACGTAGTGTCGCCCGCGATTTAATGAACATTCGCTTCCATGATCCTCTAATGCTCCTTGTTTCCCCCTGTGTGCCAGCTCACGATGCAAAGTGTATTTACAGAGCAGAAGTGTAGTTACTCTGACCTCATTCCTCCGGGCAGCACAGCACTTACTGTGAGCGCAGAGACGCCGAGGCGGGAGGTCTAATGGCAGATACAGTGTCTTCAGCTGGACACTGCTGCTGAGGCTGTTGTGCAGGGCAACAAAGCTGCAGCAGCGCAGAAGTGCGGAGTTTTTCGGAATTGCACAGCTGTAGCATTTGCATTGAATGGGCGATGCAGAGATGAGTGCAAGCAGGAAACCACGTGGTGTGGAGCTGGCTCGACTGCAGCGCTGCATCGATTTTTCCCCTCTTTACCAATGTATAGGACCCGTGTTGTGCAATTCGAGCTTTCGCACGCTCTTTTGTTGACAACGTCACACTTTCCAACTTGCTTCCTATGGATCCAGCCTGCTTCAGGCTTTAAAAGGTCCCCCAGATGACATCACCCGGAGTGTTTTCCTTCAAAAGCCACCACAGACAGAAAAGTTCCAACGGTGAGAGGTCAAAAACGACAGTGGGTCACACGACTCACACAGGGAGGCGAAGCAGGACTTTGTAGGAGTTTGAAATCTTTTTTAAAAGTTGTGGCTAAAATCTAAATTGTAACAGACGCCAAAATCCCAGCTGATTTTATTTTCTTAACTTAGGAAAATTCAGTGGAGTTAGAAATGTTACCTCAAACTTTTTATTGTCCACAATTTTTGGAAAAAAACTGTTCTCAACAAGCTAATGGAAATGTGCCGCACACAGAATGACTGTTTCTGTTAGTCCTCAGTGCAGTTTTGCAGTAGTTGCCCTGATCCACTTTCACAGCCTGATATGTTTTGGACTCGTGGCTACAGACCACAGTTGTCCCTAATATTCTGGGTTTTTTAGCTGGAACTCTGTGGCTGCACCAGCTGCTGTCAGACCGAGGAATCCTGCAGTTCTCTGCTGCAGTGCCAGAAACATTCAGACAGAGACTGAGGGATCCACTGGGTCTGTGGGTGATCCCCATCCACGTCTCTGACTGTGGCGCAGTGAGTCATGTTTGCGTTCACCTCCCCGCTTTGGTTCTTTTGTTTAGGGAATTTTATATCCAACCCATAAAATCTCACCATGATTAAATTTATAAAAGCTTCTTGAAGCAATTCCACTGTTCTATCAAACCCTCAGTAGGAGTCAGGCTGAAAACAAATACATTTGCTAATTACAGATTTCTTCTGTCCTTGAAAAATGTTCCACATATGAAATATGAAATGTCACTTGTCTCCTCCTCCCGTCCTCACCACAAACCCAGCAGAAAATGCTGACTGAGCAGGGTGAACATGCAGCGAGGCTGTAGACGAGGGCGGCCTGTGATTGGCGAGAGAGCACCCCACCCTTTTTAAAGTAAGCAGCAAAGCAGGCATGCTGCTCACTGCAGACACGAGACAAGGCCGTGCTGCTGTAGCAGAACTGCAAACTCTCATTTTCAAAATGTATTTACATTTTTTTTAACTTGTGCAGCCTGTGCGAGCACAGAGAGGTTTAAGGAGCCTGTTCAGGTGCAGCTCGATTTGTCCAGATTCAAACCTACGACTTCGAAACAAGATGATTTACTGCCAAGCAACAGACCCAAAGGTTCCGATGCATCACTACGAACCCTCCAATCCTGCAGCCTCACCTGCTCATGAAGGTATCTGTGATCCACATGTTGCCATGGCAACTATAACCAGACATCTGACGCTCAGTTTTAAAATGTCTCAGTCTGGCACTGCAGCTGAAGAAGGACACTTCATTTTCCACCTACGTGTCCCTGAAAATGTCCCTGACACATTGCAAACACCTGCAACCCCCCCCTTCTCCCCGCGCCCTCCTCACCTTTCTTGAACTCCTCCAGCATGGCGTCCAGTTTGGTGTCGTTGAAGACGCAGTGCAGCGGGTGTTTGTAAAACTGGGTGATGGTCTTCAGCGGGGTGCAGTCGTCTGGATCCACGAACGCCAGGTCCTTGACGAACAGGATGTCCACGATGTTGGACCTCTCGTTTTCAAACACCGGTATCCTCGTGTATCCGCTTTGCATGATCTCCGACATGGTGTTAAAGTCCAGCACCACGTCCGAGGCCAGCATGAAGCAGTCGGTCAGCGGCGTCAGAACGTCCTCTACGGTTTTGGTGCGCAGCTCCAGCGCGCCCTGGATGATGTTGAGCTCCTCTTTGACCAGGTCGTGGTACGGGTCAGTGACGCGCAGCATCTCCAGGAGTTTCTCCCTGGTGTAAAAGTTGGAGATCTCCTGGTTGAGGATGAGATCCAGCAGTTTGCTGATGGGGTAAGAGATGGGGAAGGAGAGCACCATCAACAGCCGTGTCACCCAGATGGTTTTGGATGCGATGGCCAGACCGTGCCGCGACGCCACCGAGTGCGGAAGGATCTCGCCGATGAAGAAGATGCCGAAGGCGCAGATGACAGTGGAGAGCCAGGTCATGCCCAGGATCTGGCACATCCACACGGCCAGCGAGGCGTTGATGATCGCGTTTCCCAGCAGCAACGTGCAGAGGACGTAGTTACCGTGTCGACGTACGGACTCGATTTTCCGCGCGTAGTTCTGTTCCTTGTCGGTGCCGCTGTTCTGGAGGACCTGCAGCTCCACCGGGTCCAGCGCCAGCAGGCTCAGGTTCAGCCCACTGAAGAGAGCAGACAGCCCGAGCAAGAGGACTGAGACCAGAACCTGCAGCCACAGCTCCGGGACAGCAGAGCGCTCCACCACAGCCACCCAGAAATCCCGCGTCCGGTAATGTTCCCATTTGGATCCGTCGAACGCGCACATGGAGTAGTGCTTGATCTTCTCCCCCCTCCGCAGGTCCTTGGCCAGGAGCTCCACAAGAACAGAGTTCTGGCTGGACGCTGACTTGAACGAGCCCAAAACCTCGATGTCTGACGTCCTGGCGTTCTTGTCCATGCACATGTTCCTCTTCGGGTGAACTTGTCCCTCTCGGCCCGGACTCGGCTCCTCGATGAACGCTATCCAGGGCGCGGCGTTGTTGGCACGGGTGGCCGCGGTGCGGTTGAGCCTCTGCGGGGAGGTGGAGTAGTAAACCCGCAGCATGAAGCGCGTCCCCTCGGTGGCTTTCAGCACCCCGTCCTCCACGGACAGCTCCGCGCCAGTCTCCTCCGGCCGAAAGCCGAGCAAGGCGAGCGCCGGGGCGGGGAAGAGCAGGCAGAGCCCGACGGAGAGCAGCAGCAGGCGGGACGGAGACAACGCGGCTCCGCTTCGGCACCGCGCGGCCGCATCCTCCGCAGCCATGATGCGGTGTGTGAGAAGCTCGGTCAGAGCAGGGCTGCCGGGTCACGTGGTGCTGCTTGGTTTCCGGTCCATGTGGGAAAAGGAGGGACCAGCAGTCAGCGGCGCTGACCGTGGTGTTCCGCTGCACCGTGACGTAACTTTCTAATTATAGCTGCCAGTGAAAGGAGCCGGAGAGATGCAGCAGCTTCCTCACGTCCGACAGTTAAAACGATGGTTTTACTGTTTAAGAACAAAAATAACATGAAAAACCATCAACAATCGACGTCCAGCTTTTATCTGTCAGCGCACGAAGCCCCTGTTTACCAGGGGACATTCTGTAGGTCTGTCCGTGTCCGTCGTTCATGATCTTGTTTTCTCTTGTCGAATTGACTTTTTATTTCAGCTTTTCTCTTTTCCGAAATCATAAACTAGGTTTAATGAAGTTTACCAGCTGATCGAACTTGAACACAGTGAAAATCTCCAAACGTTTTCCTGACCAAGGTTTGGTCCGTTTCTGCTAAAAGACCCTGTCACGTCTTCTTGGATCGAACCTGTGGATTTGACCTGTGCCCTTTGAGAGCTGTTACTGCTGGGAGCAAACACGTGCCTCGATTTTCTTGCCACGTCAAATGAGATGACAGACTCTGAAAACACGAGGCAGGAGGAAGTTTCAAGCAGTGGGTCTCCACACCCCTCCCGGTCCACTGCCCGCGACTCCAACGGTTCATCTGAAGAACCGCAGGGACAAAGACACTGATGTCCGTGTATAAGAAGGGAGTTTGTGTGCTGGGCTGTTGCTTACGGCCATACCACCCTGAACACGCCCGATCTCGTCTGATCTCGGAAGCTAAGCAGGGTCGGGCCTGGTTAGTACTTGGATGGGAGACCGCCTGGGAATACCAGGTGCTGTAAGCTTTTTCTCCTTCTCTCTCTCTTTTCTCTTACAGACAGCAGAGGGCGCTGCAGCTGCTGCTGCTGCCTCTCACCTTGTGTGCTCATTTCAGTGTTGTTCTGCATTTGTTCTTTAATCCAGTGAAATGTGACCTCACAATGTTATGCTAATGTATAAATTATAAGGGTATACCTCCTGTGACAAAGTTGGCCCCTCATTTGACGTGGCAACAAAATCAAGGCACACGTTTGCTCCTAGCAGTACAGCTGTCAAGCACGACTCAGCCCGTCCTCCTTTAGCGCATCTGTCACTTTCAGGTGCGAAAGAGAAGTTGGTGCTTAGCTCACTGCCAAAGAGGGAAGTGGAGGAAAACCTCTGGAAGTACATCAAGACAGCATTTAAAGGTCAGTCCTGAGACACGGAGAGCAAATCTCATTTACCATCAACAGAGCTCACCTTTGTATCGCTTGTATTATGGAAATAAATGGCACACTTAACTGTAACTTTGAATTGTGGTTTTGTTTTGGGAGCGGGCAGGGAAGAGCCTTTTTTTAAGAATCCTTGAATGTTGCGCTCCTACCACCCGAGACAGGGGCGTCACACTGATGTCCGTGTATAAGAAGGGTGTTTGTGGGCTGGGCTGTTGCTTACGGCCATACCACACCTGAACACGCCCGATCTTGTCTGATCTCGGAAGCTAAGCAGGGTCGGGCCTGGTTAGTACTTGGATGGGAGACCGCCTGGGAATACCAGGTGCTGTAAGCTTTTTCTCCTTCTCCTCTCTCTCTCTTTTCTCTTACAGACAGCAGAGGGCGCTGCAGCTGCTGGACACGCCACGCGTTGAACAGCGGATCAGGAGGAGCAGTTACAAAGTATTTCTGCCTCGTCCTCTTTTAGCCACCCTCCGGCCGGTTGCTCTTCAGGTGAGCACCTAGGTGGTCTATGGCTAAAAGGGACCCAGTCCCTTGTCACGATGGTGATGATTGTCACGGCCCTGGCCGGACGGCAGGTGTGTTGCTGCTCTTTTTAACTTGTGTTTTGGGTGAGGGTTTTTGAGTGAGAGTGAGTGTCCTTTGTTTGTGTTTGTTTTTGCGTGTGTGTGTGTGAGCCTTAGGTGCCTTTGTCTGGTTGGCTGGACTGGGGGCAGTGCCGGGAGCTGATTGGTCCAGCTGATACTTCCTGAAGTTTAAAAGTCTGGTTCCCACCAGCCACGCTCGGCTTCTCTGGCAGCAACGACCGTTATCTGTCCTGGGCCTGCAAACCCCTTTGAGCAGTTTTTTGAACTTTGCATTGTTGTTAGTTGGATTTGTATGAGTTGGATCTTTGGGGCTTGTGCCACAGTTTGGGTCTT
Organism: Channa striata; assembly: GCA_033026295.1. Lineage (NCBI taxonomy): Eukaryota > Metazoa > Chordata > Actinopteri > Anabantiformes > Channidae > Channa > Channa striata. The sequence goes on from CM065188.1 coordinate 15,548,374, forward strand.
TGTTGTATATTCTGTCCGCAGTATTATCACATTGTCCGCCTTGTGAATATTTCCTGTAAAAAGTGCTAAGGCTATAGGTGTAAACTGCAATTTTTTCTTTGGACTGTTTTCACTCTAGGGAGTTAGGGTTAGTAAATGTCTTTTTCTTAGTTTGTTTGTCGAGGGCTAGTTAAAAGCTGTTTGTTGTGGTGGCCTTGGTTCACCCTGAGTTACACTGCTTCACCTTTGTATCGCTTGTATTATGGAAATAAATGGCACACTTAACTGTAACTTTGAATTGTGGTTTTGTTTTGGGAGCGGGCAGGGAAGAGCCTTTTTAAGAATCCTTGAATGTTGCGCTCCTACCACCTGAGACAGGGGCGTCACACTGATGTCCGTGTATAAGAAGGGTGTTTGTGTGCTGGGCTGTTGCTTACGGCCATACCACCCTGAACACGCCCGATCTCGTCTGATCTCGGAAGCTAAGCAGGGTCGGGCCTGGTTAGTACTTGGATGGGAGACCGCCTGGGAATACCAGGTGCTGTAAGCTTTTTCTCCTTCTGTCTCTCTTTTCTCTTACAGACAGCAGAGGGCGCTGCAGCTGCTGCTGCTGCCTCTCACCTTGTGTGCTCATTTCAGTGTTGTTCTGCGTTTGTTCTGCATTTGTTCTTTAATCCAGTGAAATGTGACCTCACAATGTTATGCTAATGTATAAATTATAAGGGTATACCTCCTGTGACAAAGTCGGCCCTCATTTGACGTGGCAACAAAATCAAGGCACACGTTTGCTCCTAGCAGTACAGCTGTCAAGCTGACTCAGCCCCGTCCTCCTTTAGCGCATCTGTCACTTTCAGGTGCGAAGAGAAGTTGGTGCTTAGCTCACTGCCAAAGAGGGAAGTGGAGGAAAACCTCTGGAAGTACATCAAGACAGCATTTAAAGGTCAGTCCTGAGACACGGAGAGCAAATCTCATTTACCATCAACAGAGCTCACCTTTGTATCGCTTGTATTATGGAAATAAATGGCACACTTAACTGTAACTTTGAATTGTGGTTTTGTTTTGGGAGCGGGCAGGGAAGAGCCTTTTTAAGAATCTTTGGATGTTGCGCTCCTACCACCGAGACAGGGGCGTCACACTGATGTCCGTGTATAAGAAGGGTGTTTGTGGGCTGGGCTGTTGCTTACGGCCATACCACCTGAACACGCCCGATCTCGTCTGATCTCGGAAGCTAAGCAGGGTCGGGCCTGGTTAGTACTTGGATGGGAGACCGCCTGGGAATACCAGGTGCTGTAAGCTTTTTCTCCTTCTCCTTCTCTCTCTCTTTTCTCTTACAGACAGCAGAGGGCGCTGCAGCTGCTGGACACGCCACGCGTTGAACAGCGGATCAGGAGGAGCAGTTACAAAGTATTTCTGCCTCGTCCTCTTTTAGCCACCCTCCGGCCGGTTTCTCTTCAGGTGAGCACCTAGGTGGTCTATGGCTAAAGGGACCCAGTCCCTTGTCACGATGGTGATGATTGTCACGGCCCTGGCCGGACGGCAGGTGTGTTGCTGCTCTTTTTAACTTGTGTTTTGGGTGAGGGTTTTTGAGTGAGAGTGAGTGTCCTTTGTTTGTGTTTGTTTTTGCGTGTGTGTGTGTGAGCCTTAGGTGCCTTTGTCTGGTTGGCTGGACTGGGGGGCAGTGCCGGGAGCTGATTGGTCCAGCTGATACTTCCTGAAGTTTAAAAGTCTGGTTCCCACCAGCCACGCTCGGCTTCTCTGGCAGCAACGACCGTTATCTGTCCTGGGCCTGCAAACCCCTTTGAGCAGTTTTTTGAACTTTGCATTGTTGTTAGTTGGATTTGTATGAGTTGGATCTTTGGGGCTTGTGCCACAGTTTGGGTCTTTGTTGTATATTCTGTCCGCAGTATTATCACATTGTCCGCCTTGTGAATATTTCCTGTAAAAAGTGCTAAGGCTATAGGTGTAAACTGCAATTTTTTTCTTTGGACTGTTTTCACTCTAGGGAGTTAGGGTTAGTAAATGTCTTTTTCTTAGTTTGTTTGTCGAGGGCTAGTTAAAAGCTGTTTGTTGTGGTGGCCTTGGTTCACCCTGAGTTACACTGCTTCACCTTTGTATCGCTTGTATTATGGAAATAAATGGCACACTTAACTGTAACTTTGAATTGTGGTTTTGTTTTGGGAGCGGGCAGGGAAGAGCCTTTTTAAGAATCCTTGAATGTTGCGCTCCTACCACCTGAGACAGGGGCGTCACACTGATGTCCGTGTATAAGAAGGGTGTTTGTGTGCTGGGCTGTTGCTTACGGCCATACCACCTGAACACGCCCGATCTCGTCTGATCTCGGAAGCTAAGCAGGGTCGGGCCTGGTTAGTACTTGGATGGGAGACCGCCTGGGAATACCAGGTGCTGTAAGCTTTTTCTCCTTCTGTCTCTCTTTTCTCTTACAGACAGCAGAGGGCGCTGCAGCTGCTGCTGCTGCCTCTCACCTTGTGTGCTCATTTCAGTGTTGTTCTGCGTTTGTTCTGCATTTGTTCTTTAATCCAGTGAAATGTGACCTCACAATGTTATGCTAATGTATAAATTATAAGGGTATACCTCCTGTGACAAAGTTGGCCCCTCATTTGACGTGGCAACAAAATCAAGGCACACGTTTGCTCCTAGCAGTACAGCTGTCAAGCACGACTCAGCCCCGTCCTCCTTTAGCGCATCTGTCACTTTCAGGTGCGAAAGAGAAGTTGGTGCTTAGCTCACTGCCAAAGAGGGAAGTGGAGGAAAACCTCTGGATGTACATCAAGACAGCATTTAAAGGTCAGTCCTGAGACACGGAGAGCAAATCTCATTTACCATCAACAGAGCTCACCTTTGTATCGCTTGTATTATGGAAATAAATGGCACACTTAACTGTAACTTTGAATTGTGGTTTTGTTTTGGGAGCGGGCAGGGAAGAGCCTTTTTAAGAATCTTTGGATGTTGCGCTCCTACCACCCGAGACAGGGGCGTCACACTGATGTCCGTGTATAAGAAGGGTGTTTGTGGGCTGGGCTGTTGCTTACGGCCATACCACCCTGAACACGCCCGATCTCGTCTGATCTCGGAAGCTAAGCAGGGTCGGGCCTGGTTAGTACTTGGATGGGAGACCGCCTGGGAATACCAGGTGCTGTAAGCTTTTTTTTCTCCTTCTCTCTCTCTTTTCTCTTACAGACAGCAGAGGGCGCTGCAGCTGCTGGACACGCCACGCGTTGAACAGCGGATCAGGAGGAGCAGTTACAAAGTATTTCTGCCTCGTCCTCTTTTAGCCACCCTCCGGCCGGTTTCTCTTCAGGTGAGCACCTAGGTGGTCTATGGCTAAAAGGGACCCAGTCCCTTGTCACGATGGTGATGATTGTCACGGCCCTGGCCGGACGGCAGGTGTGTTGCTGCTCTTTTTAACTTGTGTTTTGGGTGAGGGTTTTGAGTGAGAGTGAGTGTCCTTTGTTTGTGTTTGTTTTTGCGTGTGTGTGTGTGAGCCTTAGGTGCCTTTGTCTGGTTGGCTGGACTGGGGGCAGTGCCGGGAGCTGATTGGTCCAGCTGATACTTCCTGAAGTTTAAAAGTCTGGTTCCCACCAGCCACGCTCGGCTTCTCTGGCAGCAACGACCGTTATCTGTCCTGGGCCTGCAAACCCCTTTGAGCAGTTTTTGAACTTTGCATTGTTGTTAGTTGGATTTGTATGAGTTGGATCTTTGGGGCTTGTGCCACAGTTTGGGTCTTTGTTGTATATTCTGTCCGCAGTATTATCACATTGTCCGCCTTGTGAATATTTCCTGTAAAAAGTGCTAAGGCTATAGGTGTAAACTGCAATTTTTTTCTTTGGACTGTTTTCACTCTAGGGAGTTAGGGTTAGTAAATGTCTTTTTCTTAGTTTGTTTGTCGAGGGCTAGTTAAAAGCTGTTTGTTGTGGTGGCCTTGGTTCACCCTGAGTTACACTGCTTCACCTTTGTATCGCTTGTATTATGGAAATAAATGGCACACTTAACTGTAACTTTGAATTGTGGTTTTGTTTTGGGAGCGGGCAGGGAAGAGCCTTTTTAAGAATCCTTGAATGTTGCGCTCCTACCACCCGAGACAGGGGCGTCACACTGATGTCCGTGTATAAGAAGGGTGTTTGTGTGCTGGGCTGTTGCTTACGGCCATACCACCCTGAACACGCCCGATCTCGTCTGATCTCGGAAGCTAAGCAGGGTCGGGCCTGGTTAGTACTTGGATGGGAGACCGCCTGGGAATACCAGGTGCTGTAAGCTTTTTCTCCTTCTGTCTCTCTTTTCTCTTACAGACAGCAGAGGGCGCTGCAGCTGCTGCTGCTGCCTCTCACCTTGTGTGCTCATTTCAGTGTTGTTCTGCGTTTGTTCTGCGTTTGTTCTTTAATCCAGTGAAATGTGACCTCACAATGTTATGCTAATGTATAAATTATAAGGGTATACCTCCTGTGACAAAGTTGGCCCCTCATTTGACGTGGCAACAAAATCAAGGCACACGTTTGCTCCTAGCAGTACAGCTGTCAAGCACGACTCAGCCCCGTCCTCCTTTAGCGCATCTGTCACTTTCAGGTGCGAAAGAGAAGTTGGTGCTTAGCTCACTGCCAAAGAGGGAAGTGGAGGAAAACCTCTGGAAGTACATCAAGACAGCATTTAAAGGTCAGTCCTGAGACACGGAGAGCAAATCTCATTTACCATCAACAGAGCTCACCTTTGTATCGCTTGTATTATGGAAATAAATGGCACACTTAACTGTAACTTTGAATTGTGGTTTTGTTTTGGGAGCGGGCAGGGAAGAGCCTTTTTAAGAATCCTTGAATGTTGCGCTCCTACCACCCGAGACAGGGGCGTCACACTGATGTCCGTGTATAAGAAGGGTGTTTGTGTGCTGGGCTGTTGCTTACGGCCATACCACCTGAACACGCCCGATCTCGTCTGATCTCGGAAGCTAAGCAGGGTCGGGCCTGGTTAGTACTTGGATGGGAGACCGCCTGGGAATACCAGGTGCTGTAAGCTTTTTCTCTATCTCTCTCTCTTTTCTCTTACAGACAGCAGAGGGCGCTGCAGCTGCTGCTGCTGCCTCTCACCTTGTGTGCTCATTTCAGTGTTGTTCTGCATTTGTTCTTTAATCCAGTGAAATGTGACCTCACAATGTTATGCTAATGTATAAATTATAAGGGTATACCTCCTGTGACAAAGTCGGCCCCTCATTTGACGTGGCAACAAAATCAAGGCACACGTTTGCTCTAGCAGTACAGCTGTCAAGCACGACTCAGCCCCGTCCTCCTTTAGCGCATCTGTCACTTTCAGGTGCGAAAGAGAAGTTGGTGCTTAGCTCACTGCCAAAGAGGGAAGTGGAGGAAAACCTCTGGAAGTACATCAAGACAGCATTTAAAGGTCAGTCCTGAGACACGGAGAGCAAATCTCATTTACCATCAACAGAGCTCACCTTTGTATCGCTTGTATTATGGAAATAAATGGCACACTTAACTGTAACTTTGAATTGTGGTTTTGTTTTGGGGAGCGGGCAGGGAAGAGCCTTTTTTTAAGAATCCTTGAATGTTGCGCTCCTACCACCTGAGACAGGGGCGTCACACTGATGTCCGTGTATAAGAAGGGTGTTTGTGTGCTGGGCTGTTGCTTGGCCATACCACCCTGAACACGCCCGATCTCGTCTGATCTCGGAAGCTAAGCAGGGTCGGGCCTGGTTAGTACTTGGATGGGAGACCGCCTGGGAATACCAGGTGCTGTAAGCTTTTTCTCTATCTCTCTCTCTTTTCTCTTACAGACAGCAGAGGGCGCTGCAGCTGCTGCTGCTGCCTCTCACCTTGTGTGCTCATTTCAGTGTTGTTCTGCATTTGTTCTTTAATCCAGTGAAATGTGACCTCACAATGTTATGCTAATGTATAAATTATAAGGGTATACCTCCTGTGACAAAGTCGGCCCCTCATTTGACGTGGCAACAAAATCAAGGCACACGTTTGCTCCTAGCAGTACAGCTGTCAAGCACGACTCAGCCCCGTCCTCCTTTAGCGCATCTGTCACTTTCAGGTGCGAAAGAGAAGTTGGTGCTTAGCTCACTGCCAAAGAGGGAAGTGGAGGAAAACCTCTGGAAGTACATCAAGACAGCATTTAAAGGTCAGTCCTGAGACACGGAGAGCAAATCTCATTTACCATCAACAGAGCTCACCTTTGTATCGCTTGTATTATGGAAATAAATGGCACACTTAACTGTAACTTTGAATTGTGGTTTTGTTTTGGGGAGCGGGCAGGGAAGAGCCTTTTTAAGAATCTTTGATGTTGCGCTCCTACCACCTGAGACAGGGCGTCACACTGATGTCCGTGTATAAGAAGGGTGTTTGTGTGCTGAGCTGTTGCTTACGGCCATACCACCCTGAACACGCCCGATCTCGTCTGATCTCGGAAGCTAAGCAGGGTCGGGCCTGGTTAGTACTTGGATGGGAGACCGCCTGGGAATACCAGGTGCTGTGCTTTTTCTCTTTTCTCTCTTTTCTCTTACAGACAGCAGAGGGCGCTGCAGCTGCTGCTGCTGCCTCTCACCTTGTGTGCTCATTTCAGTGTTGTTCTGTTTGTTCTGCGTTTGTTCTTTAATCCAGTGAAATGTGACCTCACAATGTTATGCTAATGTATAAATTATAAGGGTATACCTCCTGTGACAAAGTCGGCCCCTCATTTGACCTGGCAACAAAATCAAGGCACACGTTTGCTCCTAGCAGTACAGCTGTCAAGCACGACTCAGCCCCGTCCTCCTTTAGCGCATCTGTCACTTTCAGGTGCGAAAGAGAAGTTGGTGCTTAGCTCACTGCCAAAGAGGGAAGTGGAGGAAAACCTCTGGAAGTACATCAAGACAGCATTTAAAGGTCAGTCCTGAGACACGGAGAGCAAATCTCATTTACCATCAACAGAGCTCACCTTTGTATCGCTTGTATTATGGAAATAAATGGCACACTTAACTGTAACTTTGAATTGTGGTTTTGTTTTGGGGAGCGGGCAGGGAAGAGCCTTTTTTTAAGAATCCTTGAATGTTGCGCTCCTACCCACCTGAGACAGGGGCGTCACACTGATGTCCGTGTATAAGAAGGGTGTTTGTGTGCTGGGCTGTTGCTTACGGCCATACCACCCTGAACACGCCCGATCTCGTCTGATCTCGGAAGCTAAGCAGGGTCGGGCCTGGTTAGTACTTGGATGGGAGACCGCCTGGGAATACCAGGTGCTGTAAGCTTTTTCTCTCTCTCTCTCTTTTCTCTTACAGACAGCAGAGGGCGCTGCAGCTGCTGCTGCTGCCTCTCACCTTGTGTGCTCATTTCAGTGTTGTTCTGCATTTGTTCTTTAATCCAGTGAAATGTGACCTCACAATGTTATGCTAATGTATAAATTATAAGGGTATACCTCCTGTGACAAAGTTGGCCCCTCATTTGACGTGGCAACAAAATCAAGGCACACGTTTGCTCCTAGCAGTACAGCTGTCAAGCACGACTCAGCCCCGTCCTCCTTTAGCGCATCTGTCACTTTCAGGTGCGAAAGAGAAGTTGGTGCTTAGCTCACTGCCAAAGAGGGAAGTGGAGGAAAACCTCTGGATGTACATCAAGACAGCATTTAAAGGTCAGTCCTGAGACACGGAGAGCAAATCTCATTTACCATCAACAGAGCTCACCTTTGTATCGCTTGTATTATGGAAATAAATGGCACACTTAACTGTAACTTTGAATTGTGGTTTTGTTTTGGGAGCGGGCAGGGAAGAGCCTTTTTAAGAATCCTTGAATGTTGCGCTCCTACCACCGAGACAGGGGCGTCACACTGATGTCCGTGTATAAGAAGGGTGTTTGTGTGCTGGGCTGTTGCTTACGGCCATACCACCCTGAACACGCCCGATCTCGTCTGATCTCGGAAGCTAAGCAGGGTCGGGCCTGGTTAGTACTTGGATGGGAGACCGCCTGGGAATACCAGGTGCTGTAAGCTTTTTCTCCTTCTGTCTCTCTTTTCTCTTACAGACAGCAGAGGGCGCTGCAGCTGCTGGACACGCCACGCGTTGAACAGCGGATCAGGAGGAGCAGTTATAAAGTATTTCTGCCTCGTCCTCTTTTTAGCCACCCTCCGGCCGGTTGCTCTTCAGGTGAGCACCTAGGTGGTCTATGGCTAAAAGGGACCCAGTCCCTTGTCACGATGGTGATGATTGTCACGGCCCTGGCCGGACGGCAGGTGTGTTGCTGCTCTTTTTAACTTGTGTTTTGGGTGAGGGTTTTTGAGTGAGAGTGAGTGTCCTTTGTTTGTGTTTGTTTTTGCGTGTGTGTGTGTGAGCCTTAGGTGCCTTTGTCTGGTTGGCTGGACTGGGGGCAGTGCCGGGAGCTGATTGGTCCAGCTGATACTTCCTGAAGTTTAAAAGTCTGGTTCCCACCAGCCCACGCTCGGCTTCTCTGGCAGCAACGACCGTTATCTGTCCTGGGCCTGCAAACCCCTTTGAGCAGTTTTTTGAACTTTGCATTGTTGTTAGTTGGATTTGTATGAGTTGGATCTTTGGGGCTTGTGCCACAGTTTGGGTCTTTGTTGTATATTCTGTCCGCAGTATTATCACATTGTCCGCCTTGTGAATATTTCCTGTAAAAAGTGCTAAGGCTATAGGTGTAAACTGCAATTTTTTTTCTTTGGACTGTTTTCACTCTAGGGAGTTAGGGTTAGTAAATGTCTTTTTCTTAGTTTGTTTGTCGAGGGCTAGTTAAAAGCTGTTTGTTGTGGTGGCCTTGGTTCACCCTGAGTTACACTGCTTCACCTTTGTATCGCTTGTATTATGGAAATAAATGGCACACTTAACTGTAACTTTGAATTGTGGTTTTGTTTTGGGAGCGGGCAGGGAAGAGCCTTTTTAAGAATCCTTGAATGTTGCGCTCCTACCACCTGAGACAGGGGCGTCACACTGATGTCCGTGTATAAGAAGGGTGTTTGTGTGCTGGGCTGTTGCTTACGGCCATACCACCCTGAACACGCCCGATCTCGTCTGATCTCGGAAGCTAAGCAGGGTCGGGCCTGGTTAGTACTTGGATGGGAGACCGCCTGGGAATACCAGGTGCTGTAAGCTTTTTCTCCTTTCTCTCTTTTCTCTTACAGACAGCAGAGGGCGCTGCAGCTGCTGCTGCTGCCTCTCACCTTGTGTGCTCATTTCAGTGTTGTTCTGCGTTTGTTCTGCGTTTGTTCTTTAATCCAGTGAAATGTGACCTCACAATGTTATGCTAATGTATAAATTATAAGGGTATACCTCCTGTGACAAAGTCGGCCCCTCATTTGACCTGGCAACAAAATCAAGGCACACGTTTGCTCCTAGCAGTACAGCTGTCAAGCACGACTCAGCCCCGTCCTCCTTTAGCGCATCTGTCACTTTCAGGTGCGAAAGAGAAGTTGGTGCTTAGCTCACTGCCAAAGAGGGAAGTGGAGGAAAACCTCTGGATGTACATCAAGACAGCATTTAAAGGTCAGTCCTGAGACACGGAGAGCAAATCTCATTTACCATCAACAGAGCTCACCTTTGTATCGCTTGTATTATGGAAATAAATGGCACACTTAACTGTAACTTTGAATTGTGGTTTTGTTTTGGGAGCGGGCAGGGAAGAGCCTTTTTAAGAATCTTTTGATGTTGCGCTCCTACCACCCGAGACAGGGGCGTCACACTGATGTCCGTGTATAAGAAGGGTGTTTGTGTGCTGGGCTGTTGCTTACGGCCATACCACCCTGAACACGCCCGATCTCGTCTGATCTCGGAAGCTAAGCAGGGTCGGGCCTGGTTAGTACTTGGATGGGAGACGCCTGGGAATACCAGGTGCTGTAAGTTTTTTCCTTCTCTCTCTCTTTTCTCTTACAGACAGCAGAGGGCGCTGCAGCTGCTGGCCTCTCACCTTGTGTGCTCATTTCAGTGTTGTTCTGCGTTTGTTCTGCGTTTGTTTGGGTGAGGGTTTTAATCCAGTGAAATGTGACCTCACAATGTTATGCTAATGTATAAATTATAAGGGTATACCTGCAAACCCCCCTGTGACAAAGTTGGCCCCTCATTTGACCTGGCAACAAAATCAAGGCACACGTTTGCTCCTAGCAGTACAGCTGTCAAGCACTGCACTCAGCCCCGTCCTCCTTTAGGCATCTGTCACTTTCAGGTGCGAAAATGTCTTTTGGTGTTTCACTGCCAAAGAGGGAAGTGGAGGAAAACCTCTGGAAGTACATCAAGACAGCATTTAAAGGTCAGTCCTGAGACACGGAGAGCAAATCTCATTTACATCAACAGAGCTCACCTTTGTATCGCTTGTATTATGGAAATAATGGCACACTTAACTGTAACTTTGAATTGTGGTTTTGTTTTGGGAGCGGGCAGGGAAGAGCCTTTTTTAAGAATCCTTGAATGTTGCGCTCCTACCACCGAGACAGGGGCGTCACACTGATGTCCGTGTATAAGAAGGGTGTTTGTGTGCTGGGCTGTTGCTTACGGCCATACCACCCTGAACACGCCTGATCTCGTCTGATCTCGGAAGCTAAGCAGGGTCGGGCCTGGTTAGTACTTGGATGGGAGACCGCCTGGGAATACCAGGTGCTGTGTTTTTTCTCATCTCTCTCTTTTCTCTTACAGACAGCAGAGGGCGCTGCAGCTGCTGCTGCTGCCTCTCACCTTGTGTGCTCATTTCAGTGTTGTTCTGTTCATTTGTTCTTTAATCCAGTGAAATGTGACCTCACAATGTTATGCTAATGTATAAATTATAAGGGTATACCTCCTGTGACAAAGTCGGCCCCTCATTTGACGTGGCAACAAAATCAAGGCACACGTTTGCTCCTAGCAGTACAGCTGTCAACACGACTCAGCCCCGTCCTCCTTTAGCGCATCTGTCACTTTCAGGTGCGAAAGAGAAGTTGGTGCTTAGCTCACTGCCAAAGAGGGAAGTGGAGGAAAACCTCTGGAAGTACATCAAGACAGCATTTAAAGGTCAGTCCTGAGACACGGAGAGCAAATCTCATTTACCATCAACAGAGCTCACCTTTGTATCGCTTGTATTATGGAAATAAATGGCACACTTAACTGTAACTTTGAATTGTGGTTTTGTTTTTGGGAGCGGGCAGGGAAGAGCCTTTTTAAGAATCCTTTGAATGTTGCGCTCCTACCACCGAGACAGGGGCGTCACACTGATGTCCGTGTATAAGAAGGGTGTTTGTGTGCTGGGCTGTTGCTTACGGCCATACCACCCTGAACACGCCCGATCTCGTCTGATCTCGGAAGCTAAGCAGGGTCGGGCCTGGTTAGTACTTGGATGGGAGACCGCCTGGGAATACCAGGTGCTGTAGCTTTTTTCTCTTCTCTCTCTTTTCTCTTACAGACAGCAGAGGGCGCTGCAGCTGCTGCTGCTGCCTCTCACCTTGTGTGCTCATTTCAGTGTTGTTCTGCATTTGTTCTTTAATCCAGTGAAATGTGACCTCACAATGTTATGCTAATGTATAAATTATAAGGGTATACCTCCTGTGACAAAGTTGGCCCCTCATTTTGGCAACAAAATCAAGGCACACGTTTGCTCCTAGCAGTACAGCTGTCAAGCACGACTCAGCCCCGTCCTCCTTTAGCGCATCTGTCACTTTCAGGTGCGAAAGAGAAGTTGGTTTAGCTCACTGCCAAAGAGGGAAGTGGAGGAAAACCTCTGGAAGTACATCAAGACAGCATTTAAAGGTCAGTCCTGAGACACGGAGAGCAAATCTCATTTACCATCAACAGAGCTCACCTTTGTATCGCTTGTATTATGGAAATAAATGGCACACTTAACTGTAACTTTGAATTGTGGTTTTGTTTTGGGAGCGGGCAGGGAAGAGCCTTTTTTAAGAATCCTTGAATGTTGCGCTCCTACCACCCGAGACAGGGGCGTCACACTGATGTCCGTGTATAAGAAGGGTGTTTGTGTGCTGGGCTGTTGCTTACGGCCATACCACCTGAACACGCCCGATCTCGTCTGATCTCGGAAGCTAAGCAGGGTCGGGCCTGGTTAGTACTTGGATGGGAGACCGCCTGGGAATACCAGGTGCTGTAAGCTTTTTCTCCTATTCTCTCTCTTTTCTCTTACAGACAGCAGAGGGCGCTGCAGCTGCTGCTGCTGCCTCTCACCTTGTGTGCTCATTTCAGTGTTGTTCTGCGTTTGTTCTGCGTTTGTTCTTTAATCCAGTGAAATGTGACCTCACAATGTTATGCTAATGTATAAATTATAAGGGTATACCTCCTGTGACAAAGTTGGCCCCTCATTTGACGTGGCAACAAAATCAAGGCACACGTTTGCTCCTAGCAGTACAGCTGTCAAGCACGACTCAGCCCCGTCCTCCTTTAGCGCATCTGTCACTTTCAGGTGCGAAAGAGAAGTTGGTGCTTAGCTCACTGCCAAAGAGGGAAGTGGAGGAAAACCTCTGGATGTACATCAAGACAGCATTTAAAGGTCAGTCCTGAGACACGGAGAGCAAATCTCATTTACCATCAACAGAGCTCACCTTTGTATCGCTTGTATTATGGAAATAAATGGCACACTTAACTGTAACTTTGAATTGTGGTTTTGTTTTGGGAGCGGGCAGGGAAGAGCCTTTTTTAAGAATCCTTGAATGTTGCGCTCCTACCACCGAGACAGGGGCGTCACACTGATGTCCGTGTATAAGAAGGGTGTTTGTGTGCTGGGCTGTTGCTTACGGCCATACCACCTGAACACGCCCGATCTCGTCTGATCTCGGAAGCTAAGCAGGGTCGGGCCTGGTTAGTACTTGGATGGGAGACCGCCTGGGAATACCAGGTGCTGTAAGCTTTTTTCTCTCCTCTCTCTCTCTTTTCTCTTACAGACAGCAGAGGGCGCTGCAGCTGCTGCTGCTGCCTCTCACCTTGTGTGCTCATTTCAGTGTTGTTCTGCGTTTGTTCTGCGTTTGTTCTTTAATCCAGTGAAATGTGACCTCACAATGTTATGCTAATGTATAAATTATAAGGGTATTCCTGTGACAAAGTCCTTTGCCCCTCATTTGACGTGGCAACAAAATCAAGGCACACGTTTGCTGGGGGCCTAGCAGTACAGCTGAAGTTTAAAAAACCAGCCACGCTCGGCTTCTCTGGCACTCAGCCTGTCCTGGGCCCTCTTTGAGCAGTTTTTTAGCTTTGCATCTGTCACTTTCAGGTGGCTTAAAAACAGTATAGTTGGTGCTTAGCTCACTGCCAAAGTAAAAGGAAGTGGAGGAAAACCTCTGGACTGTTGTACATCAAGACAGCATTTAAAGGTCAGTCCTGAGACACGGAGAGCAAATCTCATTTACCATCAACAGAGCTCACCTTTGTATCGCTTGTATTATGGAAATAAATGGCACACTTAACTGTAACTTTGAATTGTGGTTTTGTTGGGGAGCGGGCAGGGAAGAGCCTTTTTAAGAATCCTTGAATGTTGCGCTCCTACCACCCGAGACAGGGGCGTCACACTGATGTCCGTGTATAAGAAGGGTGTTTGTGTGCTGGGCTGTTGCTTACGGCCATACCACCCTGAACACGCCCGATCTCGTCTGATCTCGGAAGCTAAGCAGGGTCGGGCCTGGTTAGTACTTGGATGGGAGACCGCCTGGGAATACCAGGTGCTGTAAGCTTTTTCTCCTTCTCTCTCTCTTTTCTCTTACAGACAGCAGGGCGCTGCAGCTGCTGCTGCTGCCTCTCACCTTGTGTGCTCATTTCAGTGTTGTTCTGCGTTTGTTCTGCATTTGTTCTTTAATCCAGTGAAATGTGACCTCACAATGTTATGCTAATGTATAAATTATAAGGGTATACCTCCTGTGACAAAGTTGGCCCCTCATTTGACGTGGCAACAAAATCAAGGCACACGTTTGCTCCTAGCAGTACAGCTGTCAAGCAAGCACGACTCAGCCCCGTCCTCCTTTAGCGCATCTGTCACTTTCAGGTGCGAAAGAGAAGTTGGTGCTTAGCTCACTGCCAAAGAGGGAAGTGGAGGAAAACCTCTGGATGTACATCAAGACAGCATTTAAAGGTCAGTCCTGAGACACGGAGAGCAAATCTCATTTACCATCAACAGAGCTCACCTTTGTATCGCTTGTATTATGGAAATAAATGGCACACTTAACTGTAACTTTGAATTGTGGTTTTGTTTTGGGAGCGGGCAGGGAAGAGCCTTTTTTAAGAATCTTTGAATGTTGCGCTCCTACCACCCGAGACAGGGGCGTCACACTGATGTCCGTGTATAAGAAGGGTGTTTGTGTGCTGGGCTGTTGCTTACGGCCATACCACCCTGAACACGCCCGATCTCGTCTGATCTCGGAAGCTAAGCAGGGTCGGGCCTGGTTAGTACTTGGATGGGAGACCGCCTGGGAATACCAGGTGCTGTAAGCTTTTTCTCCTTCTCTCTCTTTTCTCTTACAGACAGCAGAGGGCGCTGCAGCTGCTGGACACGCCACGCGTTGAACAGCGGATCAGGAGGAGCAGTTATAAAGTATTTCTGCCTCGTCCTCTTTTAGCCACCCTCCGGCCGGTTGCTCTTCAGGTGAGCACCTAGGTGGTCTATGGCTAAAAGGACCCAGTCCCTTGTCACGATGGTGATGATTGTCACGGCCCTGGCCGGACGGCAGGTGTGTTGCTGCTCTTTTTAACTTGTGTTTTGGGTGAGGGTTTTTGAGTGAGAGTGAGTGTCCTTTGTTTGTGTTTGTTTTTGCGTGTGTGTGTGTGAGCCTTAGGTGCCTTTGTCTGGTTGGCTGGACTGGGGGCAGTGCCGGGAGCTGATTGGTCCAGCTGATACTTCCTGAAGTTTAAAAGTCTGGTTCCCACCAGCCACGCTCGGCTTCTCTGGCAGCAACGACCGTTATCTGTCCTGGGCCTGCAAACCCCTTTGAGCAGTTTTTTGAACTTTGCATTGTTGTTAGTTGGATTTGTATGAGTTGGATCTTTGGGGCTTGTGCCACAGTTTGGGTCTTTGTTGTATATTCTGTCCGCAGTATTATCACATTGTCCGCCTTGTGAATATTTCCTGTAAAAGTGCTAAGGCTATAGGTGTAAACTGCAATTTTTTTCTTTGGACTGTTTTCACTCTAGGGAGTTAGGGTTAGTAAATGTCTTTTTCTTAGTTTGTTCAAGAGGGCTAGTTAAAAGCTGTTTGTTGTGGTGGCCTTGGTTCACCCTGAGTTACACTGCTTCACCTTTGTATCGCTTGTATTATGGAAATAAATGGCACACTTAACTGTAACTTTGAATTGTGGTTTTGTTTTGGGAGCGGGCAGGGAAGAGCCTTTTTAAGAATCCTTGAATGTTGCGCTCCTACCACCGAGACAGGGGCGTCACACTGATGTCCGTGTATAAGAAGGGTGTTTGTGTGCTGGGCTGTTGCTTACGGCCATACCACCCTGAACACGCCCGATCTCGTCTGATCTCGGAAGCTAAGCAGGGTCGGGCCTGGTTAGTACTTGGATGGGAGACCGCCTGGGAATACCAGGTGCTGTAAGCTTTTTCTCCTTCTCTCTCTCTCTTTTCTCTTACAGACAGCAGAGGGCGCTGCAGCTGCTGCTGCTGCTGCCTCTCACCTTGTGTGCTCATTTCAGTGTTGTTCTGCGTTTGTTCTGCGTTTGTTCTTTAATCCAGTGAAATGTGACCTCACAATGTTATGCTAATGTATAAATTATAAGGGTATACCTCCTGTGACAAAGTTGGCCCCTCATTTGACCTGGCAACAAAATCAAGGCACACGTTTGCTCCTAGCAGTACAGCTGTCAAGCACGACTCAGCCCCGTCCTCCTTTAGCGCATCTGTCACTTTCAGGTGCGAAAGAGAAGTTGGTGCTTAGCTCACTGCCAAAGAGGGAAGTGGAGGAAAACCTCTGGATGTACATCAAGACAGCATTTAAAGGTCAGTCCTGAGACACGGAGAGCAAATCTCATTTACCATCAACAGAGCTCACCTTTGTATCGCTTGTATTATGGAAATAAATGGCACACTTAACTGTAACTTTGAATTGTGGTTTTGTTTTGGGAGCGGGCAGGGAAGAGCCTTTTTAAGAATCTTTGAATGTTGCGCTCCTACCACCCGAGACAGGGGCGTCACACTGATGTCCGTGTATAAGAAGGGTGTTTGTGTGCTGGGCTGTTGCTTACGGCCATACCACCCTGAACACGCCCGATCTCGTCTGATCTCGGAAGCTAAGCAGGGTCGGGCCTGGTTAGTACTTGGATGGGAGACCGCCTGGGAATACCAGGTGCTGTAAGCTTTTTCTCCTTCTCTCTCTCTTTTCTCTTACAGACAGCAGAGGGCGCTGCAGCTGCTGGACACGCCACGCGTTGAACAGCGGATCAGGAGGAGCAGTTATAAAGTATTTCTGCCTCGTCCTCTTTTAGCCACCCTCCGGCCGGTTGCTCTTCAGGTGAGCACCTAGGTGGTCTATGGCTAAAAGGGACCCAGTCCCTTGTCACGATGGTGATGATTGTCACGGCCCTGGCCGGACGGCAGGTGTGTTGCTGCTCTTTTTAACTTGTGTTTTGGGTGAGGGTTTTGAGTGAGAGTGAGTGTCCTTTGTTTGTGTTTGTTTTTGCGTGTGTGTGTGTGAGCCTTAGGTGCCTTTGTCTGGTTGGCTGGACTGGGGGCAGTGCCGGGAGCTGATTGGTCCAGCTGATACTTCCTGAAGTTTAAAAGTCTGGTTCCCACCAGCCACGCTCGGCTTCTCTGGCAGCAACGACCGTTATCTGTCCTGGGCCTGCAAACCCCTTTGAGCAGTTTTTTGAACTTTGCATTGTTGTTAGTTGGATTTGTATGAGTTGGATCTTTGGGGCTTGTGCCACAGTTTGGGTCTTTGTTGTATATTCTGTCCCAGTATTATCACATTGTCCGCCTTGTGAATATTTCCTGTAAAAAGTGCTAAGGCTATAGGTGTAAACTGCAATTTTTTTCTTTGGACTGTTTTCACTCTAGGGAGTTAGGGTTAGTAAATGTCTTTTTCTTAGTTTGTTTGTGGAGGGCTAGTTAAAAGCTGTTTGTTGTGGTGGCCTTGGTTCACCCTGAGTTACACTGCTTCACCTTTGTATCGCTTGTATTATGGAAATAAATGGCACACTTAACTGTAACTTTGAATTGTGGTTTTGTTTTGGGAGCGGGCAGGAAGAGCTTTTTTAAGAATCCTTGAATGTTGCGCTCCTACCACCCGAGACAGGGGCGTCACACTGATGTCCGTGTATAAGAAGGGTGTTTGTGTGCTGGGCTGTTGCTTACGGCCATACCACCCTGAACACGCCCGATCTCGTCTGATCTCGGAAGCTAAGCAGGGTCGGGCCTGGTTAGTACTTGGATGGGAGACCGCCTGGGAATACCAGGTGCTGTAAGCTTTTCTCCTTCTCTCTCTCTTTTCTCTTACAGACAGCAGAGGGCGCTGCAGCTGCTGCTGCTGCCTCTCACCTTGTGTGCTCATTTCAGTGTTGTTGTTTGTTCTGCGTTTGTTCTTTAATCCAGTGAAATGTGACCTCACAATGTTATGCTAATGTATAAATTATAAGGGTATACCTCCTGTGACAAAGTTGGCCCCTCATTTGACGTGGCAACAAAATCAAGGCACACGTTTGCTCCTAGCAGTACAGCTGTCAAGCACGACTCAGCCCCGTCCTCCTTTAGCGCATCTGTCACTTTCAGGTGCGAAAGAGAAGTTGGTGCTTAGCTCACTGCCAAAGAGGGAAGTGGAGGAAAACCTCTGGAAGTACATCAAGACAGCATTTAAAGGTCAGTCCTGAGACACGGAGAGCAAATCTCATTTACCATCAACAGAGCTCACCTTTGTATCGCTTGTATTATGGAAATAAATGGCACACTTAACTGTAACTTTGAATTGTGGTTTTGTTTTGGGAGCGGGCAGGGAAGAGCCTTTTTAAGAATCCTTGAATGTTGCGCTCCTACCACCCGAGACAGGGGCGTCACACTGATGTCCGTGTATAAGAAGGGTGTTTGTGTGCTGGGCTGTTGCTTACGGCCATACCACCCTGAACACGCCCGATCTCGTCTGATCTCGGAAGCTAAGCAGGGTCGGGCCTGGTTAGTACTTGGATGGGAGACCGCCTGGGAATACCAGGTGCTGTAAGCTTTTTCTCCTTCTCTCTCTCTTTTCTCTTACAGACAGCAGAGGGCGCTGCAGCTGCTGCTGCTGCCTCTCACCTTGTGTGCTCATTTCAGTGTTGTTCTGCGTTTGTTCTGCGTTTGTTCTTTAATCCAGTGAAATGTGACCTCACAATGTTATGCTAATGTATAAATTATAAGGGTATACCTCCTGTGACAAAGTTGGCCCCTCATTTGACCTGGCAACAAAATCAAGGCACACGTTTGCTCCTAGCAGTACAGCTGTCAAGCACGACTCAGCCCCGTCCTCCTTTAGCGCATCTGTCACTTTCAGGTGCGAAAGAGAAGTTGGTGCTTAGCTCACTGCCAAAGAGGGAAGTGGAGGAAAACCTCTGGATGTACATCAAGACAGCATTTAAAGGTCAGTCCTGAGACACGGAGAGCAAATCTCATTTACCATCAACAGAGCTCACCTTTGTATCGCTTGTATTATGGAAATAAATGGCACACTTAACTGTAACTTTGAATTGTGGTTTTGTTTTGGGAGCGGGCAGGGAAGAGCCTTTTTTAAGAATCCTTGAATGTTGCGCTCCTACCACCCGAGACAGGGGCGTCACACTGATGTCCGTGTATAAGAAGGGTGTTTGTGTGCTGGGCTGTTGCTTACGGCCATACCACCCTGAACACGCCCGATCTCGTCTGATCTCGGAAGCTAAGCAGGGTCGGGCCTGGTTAGTACTTGGATGGGAGACCGCCTGGGAATACCAGGTGCTGTAAGCTTTTTCTCCTTCTCTCTCTCTTTTCTCTTACAGACAGCAGAGGGCGCTGCAGCTGCTGGACACGCCACGCATTTGTTGAACAGCGGATCAGGAGGAGCAGTTATAAAGTATTTCTGCCTCGTCCTCTTTTAGCCACCCCCTCCGGTGTTGCTCTTCAGGTGAGCACCAGGTGGTCTATGGCTAAAGGGACCCAGTCCCTTTGTCACGATGGTGATGATTGTCACGCCCCCTGGCCGGACGGCAGGTGTGTTGCTGCTCTTTTTAACTTGTGTTTTGGGTGAGGGTTTTTGAGTGAGAGTGAGTGTCCTTTGTTTGTGTTTGTTTTTGCGTGTGTGTGTGTGTGAGCCTTAGGTGCCTTTGTCTGGTTGGCTGGACTGGGGGGCAGTGCCGGGAGCTGATTGGTCCAGCTGATACTTCCTGAAGTTTAAAAAGTCTGGTTCCCACCAGCCACGCTCGGCTTCTCTGGCAGCAACGACCGTTATCTGTCCTGGGCCTGCAAACCCCTTTGAGCAGTTTTTTGAACTTTGCATTGTTGTTAGTTGGATTGTATGAGTTGGATCTTTGAGTTGGATCTTTGGGGCTTGTGCCACAGTTTGGGTCTTTGTTGTATATTCTGTCCGCAGTATTATCACATTGTCCGCCTTGTGAATATTTCCTGTAAAAAGTGCTAAGGCTATAGGTGTAAACTGCAATTTTTTTCTTTGGACTGTTTTCACTCTAGGGAGTTAGGGTTAGTAAATGTCTTTTTCTTAGTTTGTTTGTCGAGGGCTAGTTAAAAGCTGTTTGTTGTGGTGGCCTTGGTTCACCCTCAGTTACACTGCTTCACCTTTGTATCGCTTGTATTATGGAAATAAATGGCACACTTAACTGTAACTTTGAATTGTGGTTTTGTTTTGGGAGCGGGCAGGGAAGAGCCTTTTTAAGAATCCTTGAATGTTGCGCTCCTACCACCCGAGACAGGGGCGTCACACTGATGTCCGTGTATAAGAAGGGTGTTTGTGTGCTGGGCTGTTGCTTACGGCCATACCACCCTGAACACGCCCGATCTCGTCTGATCTCGGAAGCTAAGCAGGGTCGGGCCTGGTTAGTACTTGGATGGGAGACCGCCTGGGAATACCAGGTGCTGTAAGCTTTTTCTCCTTCTCTCTCTTTTCTCTTACAGACAGCAGAGGGCGCTGCAGCTGCTGCTGCTGCCTCTCACCTTGTGTGCTCATTTCAGTGTTGTTCTGCGTTTGTTCTGCGTTTGTTCTTTAATCCAGTGAAATGTGACCTCACAATGTTATGCTAATGTATAAATTATAAGGGTATACCTCCTGTGACAAAGTTGGCCCCTCATTTGACGTGGCAACAAAATCAAGGCACACGTTTGCTCCTAGCAGTACAGCTGTCAAGCACGACTCAGCCCCGTCCTCCTTTAGCGCATCTGTCACTTTCAGGTGCGAAAGAGAAGTTGGTGCTTAGCTCACTGCCAAAGAGGGAAGTGGAGGAAAACCTCTGGAAGTACATCAAGACAGCATTTAAAGGTCAGTCCTGAGACACGGAGAGCAAATCTCATTTACCATCAACAGAGCTCACCTTTGTATCGCTTGTATTATGGAAATAAATGGCACACTTAACTGTAACTTTGAATTGTGGTTTTGTTTTGGGAGCGGGCAGGGAAGAGCCTTTTTAAGAATCCTTGAATGTTGCGCTCCTACCACCCGAGACAGGGGGCGTCACACTGATGTCCGTGTATAAGAAGGGTGTTTGTGTGCTGGGCTGTTGCTTACGGCCATACCACCCTGAACACGCCCGATCTCGTCTGATCTCGGAAGCTAAGCAGGGTCGGGCCTGGTTAGTACTTGGATGGGAGACCGCCTGGGAATACCAGGTGCTGTAAGCTTTTTCTTTCTCTCTCTCTTTTCTCTTACAGACAGCAGAGGGCGCTGCAGCTGCTGCTGCTGCCTCTCACCTTGTGTGCTCATTTCAGTGTTGTTTCTGCATTTGTTCTTTAATCCAGTGAAATGTGACCTCACAATGTTATGCTAATGTATAAATTATAAGGGTATACCTCCTGTGACAAAGTTGGCCCCTCATTTGACGTGGCAACAAAATCAAGGCACACGTTTGCTCCTAGCAGTACAGCTGTCAAGCACGACTCAGCCCCGTCCTCCTTTAGCGCATCTGTCACTTTCAGGTGCGAAAGAGAAGTTGGTGCTTAGCTCACTGCCAAAGAGGGAAGTGGAGGAAAACCTCTGGAAGTACATCAAGACAGCATTTAAAGGTCAGTCCTGAGACACGGAGAGCAAATCTCATTTACCATCAACAGAGCTCACCTTTGTATCGCTTGTATTATGGAAATAAATGGCACACTTAACTGTAACTTTGAATTGTGGTTTTGTTTTGGGAGCGGGCAGGGAAGAGCCTTTTTAAGAATCTTTGAATGTTGCGCTCCTACCACCCGAGACAGGGGCGTCACACTGATGTCCGTGTATAAGAAGGGTGTTTGTGTGCTGGGCTGTTGCTTACGGCCATACACACCTGAACACGCCCGATCTCGTCTGATCTCGGAAGCTAAGCAGGGGGTCGGGCCTGGTTAGTACTTGGATGGGAGACCGCCTGGGAATACCAGGTGCTGTAAGCTTTTTCTCCTTCTCTCTCTTTTCTCTTACAGACAGCAGAGGGCGCTGCAGCTGCTGGACACGCTGCGCGTTGAACAGCGGATCAGGAGGAGCAGTTATAAAGTATTTCTGCCTCGTCCTCTTTTAGCCACCCTCCGGCCGGTTGCTCTTCAGGTGAGCACCTAGGTGGTCTATGGCTAAAGGGACCCAGTCCCTTGTCACGATGGTGATGATTGTCACGGCCCTGGCCGGACGGCAGGTGTGTTGCTGCTCTTTTTAACTTGTGTTTTGGGTGAGGGTTTTTGAGTGAGAGTGAGTGTCCTTTGTTTGTGTTTGTTTTTGTGTGTGTGTGTGAGCCTTAGGTGCCTTTGTCTGGTTGGCTGGACTGGGGGCAGTGCCGGGAGCTGATTGGTCCAGCTGATACTTCCTGAAGTTTAAAAAGTCTGGTTCCCACCAGCCACGCTCGGCTTCTCTGGCAGCAACGACCGTTATCTGTCCTGGGCCTGCAAACCCCTTTGAGCAGTTTTTTGAACTTTGCATTGTTGTTAGTTGGATTTGTATGAGTTGGATCTTTGGGGCTTGTGCCACAGTTTGGGTCTTTGTTGTATATTCTGTCCGCAGTATTATCACATTGTCCGCCTTGTGAATATTTCCTGTAAAAAGTGCTAAGGCTATAGGTGTAAACTGCAATTTTTTTCTTTGGACTGTTTTCACTCTAGGGAGTTAGGGTTAGTAAATGTCTTTTTCTTAGTTTGTTTGTCGAGGGCTAGTTAAAAGCTGTTTGTTGTGGTGGCCTTGGTTCACCCTGAGTTACACTGCTTCACCTTTGTATCGCTTGTATTATGGAAATAAATGGCACACTTAACTGTAACTTTGAATTGTGGTTTTGTTTTGGGAGCGGGCAGGGAAGAGCCTTTTTAAGAATCCTTGAATGTTGCGCTCCTACCACCCGAGACAGGGGCGTCACACTGATGTCCGTGTATAAGAAGGGTGTTTGTGTGCTGGGCTGTTGCTTACGGCCATACCACCTGAACACGCCCGATCTCGTCTGATCTCGGAAGCTAAGCAGGGTCGGGCCTGGTTAGTACTTGGATGGGAGACCGCCTGGGAATACCAGGTGCTGTAAGCTTTTTCTCCTTCTGTCTCTCTTTTCTCTTACAGACAGCAGAGGGCGCTGCAGCTGCTGCTGCTGCCTCTCACCTTGTGTGCTCATTTCAGTGTTGTTCTGCGTTTGTTCTGCGTTTGTTCTTTAATCCAGTGAAATGTGACCTCACAATGTTATGCTAATGTATAAATTATAAGGGTATACCTCCTGTGACAAAGTTGGCCCCTCATTTGACGTGGCAACAAAATCAAGGCACACGTTTGCTCCTAGCAGTACAGCTGTCAAGCACGACTCAGCCCGTCCTCCTTTAGCGCATCTGTCACTTTCAGGTGCGAAAGAGAAGTTGGTGCAATTTTTTTCTTTTTTCTTAGCTCACTGCCAAAGAGGGAAGTGGAGGAAAACCTCTGGAAGTACATCAAGACAGCATTTAAAGGTCAGTCCTGAGACACGGAGAGCAAATCTCATTTACCATCAACAGAGCTCACCTTTGTATCGCTTGTATTATGGAAATAAATGGCACACTTAACTGTAACTTTGAATTGTGGTTTTGTTTTGGGAGCGGGCAGGGAAGAGCCTTTTTAAGAATCTTTGATGTTGCGCTCCTACCACCGAGACAGGGGCGTCACACTGATGTCCGTGTATAAGAAGGGTGTTTGTGTGCTGGGCTGTTGCTTACGGCCATACCACCCTGAACACGCCCGATCTCGTCTGATCTCGGAAGCTAAGCAGGGTCGGGCCTGGTTAGTACTTGGATGGGAGACCGCCTGGGAATACCAGGTGCTGTAAGCTTTTCTCCTTTTCTCCTTTTCTCTTACAGACAGCAGAGGGCTGCAGCTGCTGCTGCTGCCTCTCACCTTGTGTGCTCATTTCAGTGTTGTTCTGCGTTTGTTCTGCGTTTGTTCTTTAATCCAGTGAAATGTGACCTCACAATGTTATGCTAATGTATAAATTATAAGGGTATACCTCCTGTAACAAAGTCGGCCCCTCATTTGACCTGGCAACAAAATCAAGGCACACGTTTGCTCCTAGCAGTACAGCTGTTGACTCAGCCCCGTCCTCCTTTAGCGCATCTGTCACTTTCAGGTGCGAAAAAGAAGTTGGTGCTTAGCTCACTGCCAAAGAGGGAAGTGGAGGAAAACCTCTGGACTGTACATCAAGACAGCATTTAAAGGTCAGTCCTGAGACACGGAGAGCAAATCTCATTTACCATCAACAGAGCTCACCTTTGTATCGCTTGTATTATGGAAATAAATGGCACACTTAACTGTAACTTTGAATTGTGGTTTTGTTTTGGGAGCGGGCAGGGAAGAGCCTTTTTTAAGAATCCTTGAATGTTGCGCTCCTACCACCTGAGACAGGGGCGGTCACACTGATGTCCGTGTATAAGAAGGGTGTTTGTGTGCTGGGCTGTTGCTTACGGCCATACCACCCTGAACACGCCCGATCTCGTCTGATCTCGGAAGCTAAGCAGGGTCGGGCCTGGTTAGTACTTGGATGGGAGACCGCCTGGGAATACCAGGTGCTGTAAGCTTTTTCTCTATCTCTCTCTCTTTTCTCTTACAGACAGCAGAGGGCGCTGCAGCTGCTGCTGCTGCCTCTCACCTTGTGTGCTCATTTCAGTGTTGTTCTCTGCGTTTGCATTTGTTCTTTAATCCAGTGAAATGTGACCTCACAATGTTATGCTAATGTATAAATTATAAGGGTATACCTCCTGTGACAAAGTTGGCCCCTCATTTGACGTGGCAACAAAATCAAGGCACACGTTTGCTCCTAGCAGTACAGCTGTCAAGCACGACTCAGCCCCGTCCTCCTTTAGCGCATCTGTCACTTTCAGGTGCGAAAGAGAAGTTGGTGCTTAGCTCACAGCCAAAGAGGGAAGTGGAGGAAAACCTCTGGATGTACATCAAGACAGCATTTAAAGGTCAGTCCTGAGACACGGAGAGCAAATCTCATTTACCATCAACAGAGCTCACCTTTGTATCGCTTGTATTATGGAAATAAATGGCACACTTAACTGTAACTTTGAATTGTGGTTTTGTTTTGGGAGCGGGCAGGGAAGAGCCTTTTTAAGAATCTTTGAATGTTGCGCTCCTACCACCCGAGACAGGGGCGTCACACTGATGTCCGTGTATAAGAAGGGTGTTTGTGGCTGGGCTGTTGCTTACGGCCATACCACCCTGAACACGCCCGATCTCGTCTGATCTCGGAAGCTAAGCAGGGTCGGGCCTGGTTAGTACTTGGATGGGAGACCGCCTGGGAATACCAGGTGCTGTAAGCTTTTTCTCCTTCTCTCTCTTTTCTCTTACAGACAGCAGAGGGCGCTGCAGCTGCTGGACACGCCACGCGTTGAACAGCGGATCAGGAGGAGCAGTTATAAAGTATTTCTGCCTCGTCCTCTTTTAGCCACCCTCCGGCCGGTTGCTCTTCAGGTGAGCACCTAGGTGGTCTATGGCTAAAAGGGACCCAGTCCCTTGTCACGATGGTGATGATTGTCACGGCCCTGGCCGGACGGCAGGTGTGTTGCTGCTCTTTTTAACTTGTGTTTTGGGTGAGGGTTTTGAGTGAGAGTGAGTGTCCTTTGTTTGTGTTTGTTTTTGCGTGTGTGTGTGTGAGCCTTAGGTGCCTTTGTCTGGTTGGCTGGACTGGGGGCAGTGCCGGGAGCTGATTGGTCCAGCTGATACTTCCTGAAGTTTAAAAAGTCTGGTTCCCACCAGCCACGCTCGGCTTCTCTGGCAGCAACGACCGTTATCTGTCCTGGGCCTGCAAACCCCTTTGAGCAGTTTTTTGAACTTTGCATTGTTGTTAGTTGGATTTGTATGAGTTGGATCTTTGGGGCTTGTGCCACAGTTTGGGTCTTTGTTGTATATTCTGTCCGCAGTATTATCACATTGTCCGCCTTGTGAATATTTCCTGTAAAAGTGCTAAGGCTATAGGTGTAAACTGCAATTTTTTTCTTTGGACTGTTTTCACTCTAGGGAGTTAGGGTTAGTAAATGTCTTTTTCTTAGTTTGTTTGTCGAGGGCTAGTTAAAAGCTGTTTGTTGTGGTGGCCTTGGTTCACCCTGAGTTACACTGCTTCACCTTTGTATCGCTTGTATTATGGAAATAAATGGCACACTTAACTGTAACTTTGAATTGTGGTTTTGTTTTGGGAGCGGGCAGGGAAGAGCCTTTTTAAGAATCCTTGAATGTTGCGCTCCTACCACCCGAGACAGGGGCGTCACACTGATGTCCGTGTATAAGAAGGGTGTTTGTGTGCTGGGCTGTTGCTTACGGCCATACCACCTGAACACGCCCGATCTCGTCTGATCTCGGAAGCTAAGCAGGGTCGGGCCTGGTTAGTACTTGGATGGGAGACCGCCTGGGAATACCAGGTGCTGTAAGCTTTTTCTCCTTCTGTCTCTCTTTTCTCTTACAGACAGCAGAGGGCGCTGCAGCTGCTGCTGCTGCCTCTCACCTTGTGTGCTCATTTCAGTGTTGTTCTGCGTTTGTTCTGCGTTTGTTCTTTAATCCAGTGAAATGTGACCTCACAATGTTATGCTAATGTATAAATTATAAGGGTATACCTCCTGTGACAAAGTTGGCCCCTCATTTGACGTGGCAACAAAATCAAGGCACACGTTTGCTCCTAGCAGTACAGCTGTCAAGCACGACTCAGCCCCGTCCTCCTTTAGCGCATCTGTCACTTTCAGGTGCGAAAGAGAAGTTGGTGCTTAGCTCACTGCCAAAGAGGGAAGTGGAGGAAAACCTCTGGAAGTACATCAAGACAGCATTTAAAGGTCAGTCCTGAGACACGGAGAGCAAATCTCATTTACCATCAACAGAGCTCACCTTTGTATCGCTTGTATTATGGAAATAAATGGCACACTTAACTGTAACTTTGAATTGTGGTTTTGTTTTGGGAGCGGGCAGGGAAGAGCCTTTTTAAGAATCTTTGAATGTTGCGCTCCTACCACCCGAGACAGGGGCGTCACACTGATGTCCGTGTATAAGAAGGGTGTTTGTGTGCTGGGCTGTTGCTTACGGCCATACCACCCTGAACACGCCCGATCTCGTCTGATCTCGGAAGCTAAGCAGGGTCGGGCCTGGTTAGTACTTGGATGGGAGACCGCCTGGGAATACCAGGTGCTGTAAGCTTTTTCTCTATCTCTCTCTCTTTTCTCTTACAGACAGCAGAGGGCGCTGCAGCTGCTGCTGCTGCCTCTCACCTTGTGTGCTCATTTCAGTGTTGTGTTGTTCTGCATTTGTTCTTTAATCCAGTGAAATGTGACCTCACAATGTTATGCTAATGTATAAATTATAAGGGTATACCTCCTGTGACAAAGTGGCCCCTCATTTGACGTGGCAACAAAATCAAGGCACACGTTTGCTCCTAGCAGTACAGCTGTCAAGCACGACTCAGCCCCGTCCTCCTTTAGCGCATCTGTCACTTTCAGGTGCGAAAGAGAAGTTGGTGCTTAGCTCACTGCCAAAGAGGGAAGTGGAGGAAAACCTCTGGAAGTACATCAAGACAGCATTTAAAGGTCAGTCCTGAGACACGGAGAGCAAATCTCATTTACCATCAACAGAGCTCACCTTTGTATCGCTTGTATTATGGAAATAAATGGCACACTTAACTGTAACTTTGAATTGTGGTTTTGTTTTGGGGAGCGGGCAGGGAAGAGCCTTTTTAAGAATCTTTGATGTTGCGCTCCTACCACCCGAGACAGGGGCGTCACACTGATGTCCGTGTATAAGAAGGGTGTTTGTGGGCTGGGCTGTTGCTTACGGCCATACCACCCTGAACACGCCCGATCTCGTCTGATCTCGGAAGCTAAGCAGGGTCGGGCCTGGTTAGTACTTGGATGGGAGACCGCCTGGGAATACCAGGTGCTGTAAGCTTTTTCTCCTTCTGTCTCTCTTTTCTCTTACAGACAGCAGAGGGCGCTGCAGCTGCTGGACACGCCACGCGTTGAACAGCGGATCAGGAGGAGCAGTTATAAAGTATTTCTGCCTCGTCCTCTTTTAGCCACCCTCCGGCCGGTTGCTCTTCAGGTGAGCACCTAGGTGGTCTATGGCTAAAGGGACCCAGTCCCTTGTCACGATGGTGATGATTGTCACGGCCCTGGCCGGACGGCAGGTGTGTTGCTGCTCTTTTTAACTTGTGTTTTGGGTGAGGGTTTTGAGTGAGAGTGAGTGTCCTTTGTTTGTGTTTGTTTTTGTGTGTGTGTGTGAGCCTTAGGTGCCTTTGTCTGGTTGGCTGGACTGGGGGCAGTGCCGGGAGCTGATTGGTCCAGCTGATACTTCCTGAAGTTTAAAAGTCTGGTTCCCACCAGCCACGCTCGGCTTCTCTGGCAGCAACGACCGTTATCTGTCCTGGGCCTGCAAACCCCTTTGAGCAGTTTTTTGAACTTTGCATTGTTGTTAGTTGGATTTGTATGAGTTGGATCTTTGGGGCTTGTGCCACAGTTTGGGTCTTTGTTGTATATTCTGTCCGCAGTATTATCACATTGTCCGCCTTGTGAATATTTCCTGTAAAAAGTGCTAAGGCTATAGGTGTAAACTGCAATTTTTTTCTTTGGACTGTTTTCACTCTAGGGAGTTAGGGTTAGTAAATGTCTTTTTCTTAGTTTGTTTGTCGAGGGCTAGTTAAAAGCTGTTTGTTGTGGTGGCCTTGGTTCACCCTGAGTTACACTGCTTCACCTTTGTATCGCTTGTATTATGGAAATAAATGGCACACTTAACTGTAACTTTGAATTGTGGTTTTGTTTTGGGGAGCGGGCAGGGAAGAGCCTTTTTTTAAGAATCCTTGAATGTTGCGCTCCTACCACCCGAGACAGGGGCGTCACACTGATGTCCGTGTATAAGAAGGGTGTTTGTGTGCTGGGCTGTTGCTTACGGCCATACCACCCTGAACACGCCCGATCTCGTCTGATCTCGGAAGCTAAGCAGGGTCGGGCCTGGTTAGTACTTGGATGGGAGACCGCCTGGGAATACCAGGTGCTGTAAGCTTTTTCTCCTTCTGTCTCTCTTTTCTCTTACAGACAGCAGAGGGCGCTGCAGCTGCTGCTGCTGCCTCTCACCTTGTGTGCTCATTTCAGTGTTGTTCTGCGTTTGTTCTGCGTTTGTTCTTTAATCCAGTGAAATGTGACCTCACAATGTTATGCTAATGTATAAATTATAAGGGTATACCTCCTGTGACAAAGTTGGCCCCTCATTTGACGTGGCAACAAAATCAAGGCACACGTTTGCTCCTAGCAGTACAGCTGTCAAGCACGACTCAGCCCCGTCCTCCTTTAGCGCATCTGTCACTTTCAGGTGCGAAAGAGAAGTTGGTGCTTAGCTCACTGCCAAAGAGGGAAGTGGAGGAAAACCTCTGGAAGTACATCAAGACAGCATTTAAAGGTCAGTCCTGAGACACGGAGAGCAAATCTCATTTACCATCAACAGAGCTCACCTTTGTATCGCTTGTATTATGGAAATAAATGGCACACTTAACTGTAACTTTGAATTGTGGTTTTGTTTTGGGAGCGGGCAGGGAAGAGCCTTTTTAAGAATCTTTGATGTTGCGCTCCTACCACCCGAGACAGGGCGTCACACTGATGTCCGTGTATAAGAAGGGTGTTTGTGTGCTGAGCTGTTGCTTACGGCCATACCACCCTGAACACGCCCGATCTCGTCTGATCTCGGAAGCTAAGCAGGGTCGGGCCTGGTTAGTACTTGGATGGGAGACCGCCTGGGAATACCAGGTGCTGTAAGCTTTTTCTCCTTTTCTCTCTTTTCTCTTACAGACAGCAGAGGGCGCTGCAGCTGCTGCTGCTGCCTCTCACCTTGTGTGCTCATTTCAGTGTTGTTCTGCGTTTGTTCTGCGTTTGTTCTTTAATCCAGTGAAATGTGACCTCACAATGTTATGCTAATGTATAAATTATAAGGGTATACCTCCTGTAACAAAGTCGGCCCCTCATTTGACCTGGCAACAAAATCAAGGCACACGTTTGCTCCTAGCAGTACAGCTGTCAAGCACGACTCAGCCCCGTCCTCCTTTAGCGCATCTGTCACTTTCAGGTGCAAAAAAGAAGTTGGTGCTTAGCTCACTGCCAAAGAGGGAAGTGGAGGAAAACCTCTGGAAGTACATCAAGACAGCATTTAAAGGTCAGTCCTGAGACACGGAGAGCAAATCTCATTTACCATCAACAGAGCTCACCTTTGTATCGCTTGTATTATGGAAATAAATGGCACACTTAACTGTAACTTTGAATTGTGGTTTTGTTTTGGGAGCGGGCAGGGAAGAGCCTTTTTAAGAATCCTTGAATGTTGCGCTCCTACCACCTGAGACAGGGGCGTCACACTGATGTCCGTGTATAAGAAGGGTGTTTGTGTGCTGGGCTGTTGCTTACGGCCATACCACCCTGAACACGCCCGATCTCGTCTGATCTCGGAAGCTAAGCAGGGTCGGGCCTGGTTAGTACTTGGATGGGAGACCGCCTGGGAATACCAGGTGCTGTAAGCTTTTTCTCTATCTCTCTCTCTTTTCTCTTACAGACAGCAGAGGGCGCTGCAGCTGCTGCTGCTGCCTCTCACCTTGTGTGCTCATTTCAGTGTTGTTCTGCATTTGTTCTTTAATCCAGTGAAATGTGACCTCACAATGTTATGCTAATGTATAAATTATAAGGGTATACCTCCTGTGACAAAGTTGGCCCCTCATTTGACGTGGCAACAAAATCAAGGCACACGTTTGCTCCTAGCAGTACAGCTGTCAAGCACGACTCAGCCCGTCCTCCTTTAGCGCATCTGTCACTTTCAGGTGCGAAAGAGAAGTTGGTGCTTAGCTCACTGCCAAAGAGGGAAGTGGAGGAAAACCTCTGGAAGTACATCAAGACAGCATTTAAAGGTCAGTCCTGAGACACGGAGAGCAAATCTCATTTACCATCAACAGAGCTCACCTTTGTATCGCTTGTATTATGGAAATAAATGGCACACTTAACTGTAACTTTGAATTGTGGTTTTGTTTTGGGAGCGGGCAGGGAAGAGCCTTTTTAAGAATCTTTGATGTTGCGCTCCTACCACCGAGACAGGGGCGTCACACTGATGTCCGTGTATAAGAAGGGTGTTTGTGGGCTGGGCTGTTGCTTACGGCCATACCACCCTGAACACGCCCGATCTCGTCTGATCTCGGAAGCTAAGCAGGGTCGGGCCTGGTTAGTACTTGGATGGGAGACCGCCTGGGAATACCAGGTGCTGTAAGCTTTTTCTCCTTCTCTCTCTCTTTTCTCTTACAGACAGCAGAGGGCGCTGCAGCTGCTGGACACGCCACGCGTTGAACAGCGGATCAGGAGGAGCAGTTATAAAGTATTTCTGCCTCGTCCTCTTTTAGCCACCCTCCGGCCGGTTGCTCTTCAGGTGAGCACCTAGGTGGTCTATGGCTAAAAGGGACCCAGTCCCTTGTCACGATGGTGATGATTGTCACGGCCCTGGCCGGACGGCAGGTGTGTTGCTGCTCTTTTTAACTTGTGTTTTGGGTGAGGGTTTTGAGTGAGAGTGAGTGTCCTTTGTTTGTGTTTGTTTTTGCGTGTGTGTGTGTGAGCCTTAGGTGCCTTTGTCTGGTTGGCTGGACTGGGGGCAGTGCCGGGAGCTGATTGGTCCAGCTGATACTTCCTGAAGTTTAAAAGTCTGGTTCCCACCAGCCACGCTCGGCTTCTCTGGCAGCAACGACCGTTATCTGTCCTGGGCCTGCAAACCCCTTTGAGCAGTTTTTTGAACTTTGCATTGTTGTTAGTTGGATTTGTATGAGTTGGATCTTTGGGGCTTGTGCCACAGTTTGGGTCTTTGTTGTATATTCTGTCCGCAGTATTATCACATTGTCCGCCTTGTGAATATTTCCTGTAAAAAGTGCTAAGGCTATAGGTGTAAACTGCAATTTTTTTCTTTGGACTGTTTTCACTCTAGGGAGTTAGGGTTAGTAAATGTCTTTTTCTTAGTTTGTTTGTCGAGGGCTAGTTAAAAGCTGTTTGTTGTGGTGGCCTTGGTTCACCCTGAGTTACACTGCTTCACCTTTGTATCGCTTGTATTATGGAAATAAATGGCACACTTAACTGTAACTTTGAATTGTGGTTTTGTTTTGGGAGCGGGCAGGGAAGAGCCTTTTTAAGAATCCTTGAATGTTGCGCTCCTACCACCCGAGACAGGGGCGTCACACTGATGTCCGTGTATAAGAAGGGTGTTTGTGTGCTGGGCTGTTGCTTACGGCCATACCACCCTGAACACGCCCGATCTCGTCTGATCTCGGAAGCTAAGCAGGGTCGGGCCTGGTTAGTACTTGGATGGGAGACCGCCTGGGAATACCAGGTGCTGTAAGCTTTTTCTCCTTCTGTCTCTCTTTTCTCTTACAGACAGCAGAGGCGCTGCAGCTGCTGCTGCTGCCTCTCACCTTGTGTGCTCATTTCAGTGTTGTTCTGCGTTTGTTCTGCGTTTGTTCTTTAATCCAGTGAAATGTGACCTCACAATGTTATGCTAATGTATAAATTATAAGGGTATACCTCCTGTGACAAAGTTGGCCCCTCATTTGACGTGGCAACAAAATCAAGGCACACGTTTGCTCCTAGCAGTACAGCTGTCAAGCACGACTCAGCCCCGTCCTCCTTTAGCGCATCTGTCACTTTCAGGTGCGAAAGAGAAGTTGGTGCTTAGCTCACTGCCAAAGAGGGAAGTGGAGGAAAACCTCTGGAAGTACATCAAGACAGCATTTAAAGGTCAGTCCTGAGACACGGAGAGCAAATCTCATTTACCATCAACAGAGCTCACCTTTGTATCGCTTGTATTATGGAAATAAATGGCACACTTAACTGTAACTTTGAATTGTGGTTTTGTTTTGGGAGCGGGCAGGGAAGAGCCTTTTTAAGAATCTTTGAATGTTGCGCTCCTACCACCCGAGACAGGGGCGTCACACTGATGTCCGTGTATAAGAAGGGTGTTTGTGTGCTGGCTGTTGCTTACGGCCATACCACCCTGAACACGCCCGATCTCGTCTGATCTCGGAAGCTAAGCAGGGTCGGGCCTGGTTAGTACTTGGATGGGAGACCGCCTGGGAATACCAGGTGCTGTAAGCTTTTTTTTTTTCTCTCTTTTCTCTTACAGACAGCAGAGGGCGCTGCAGCTGCTGCTGCTGCCTCTCACCTTGTGTGCTCATTTCAGTGTTGTTCTGCGTTTGTTCTGCGTTTGTTCTTTAATCCAGTGAAATGTGACCTCACAATGTTATGCTAATGTATAAATTATAAGGGTATACCTCCTGTAACAAAGTCGGCCCCTCATTTGACCTGGCAACAAAATCAAGGCACACGTTTGCTCCTAGCAGTACAGCTGTCAAGCACGACTCAGCCCCGTCCTCCTTTAGCGCATCTCACTTTCAGGTGCGAAAAGAAGTTGGTGCTTAGCTCACTGCCAAAGAGGGAAGTGGAGGAAAACCTCTGGAAGTACATCAAGACAGCATTTAAAGGTCAGTCCTGAGACACGGAGAGCAAATCTCATTTACCATCAACAGAGCTCACCTTTGTATCGCTTGTATTATGGAAATAAATGGCACACTTAACTGTAACTTTGAATTGTGGTTTTGTTTTGGGAGCGGGCAGGGAAGAGCCTTTTTTAAGAATCCTTGAATGTTGCGCTCCTACCACCTGAGACAGGGGCGTCACACTGATGTCCGTGTATAAGAAGGGTGTTTGTGTGCTGGGCTGTTGCTTACGGCCATACCACCCTGAACACGCCCGATCTCGTCTGATCTCGGAAGCTAAGCAGGGTCGGGCCTGGTTAGTACTTGGATGGGAGACCGCCTGGGAATACCAGGTGCTGTAAGCTTTTTTCTCCTTCTCTCTCTCTTTTCTCTTACAGACAGCAGAGGGCTGCTGCAGCTGCTGCTGCTGCCTCTCACCTTGTGTGCTCATTTCAGTGTTGTTCTGCATTTGTTCTTTAATCCAGTGAAATGTGACCTCACAATGTTATGCTAATGTATAAATTATAAGGGTATACCTCCTGTAACAAAGTCGGCCCCTCATTTGACCTGGCAACAAAATCAAGGCACACGTTTGCTCCTAGCAGTACAGCTGTCAAGCACGACGACTCAGCCCCGTCCTCCTTTAGCGCATCTGTCACTTTCAGGTGCGAAAGAAGTTGGTGCTTAGCTCACTGCCAAAGAGGGAAGTGGAGGAAAACCTCTGGAAGTACATCAAGACAGCATTTAAAGGTCAGTCCTGAGACACGGAGAGCAAATCTCATTTACCATCAACAGAGCTCACCTTTGTATCGCTTGTATTATGGAAATAAATGGCACACTTAACTGTAACTTTGAATTGTGGTTTTGTTTTGGGAGCGGGCAGGGAAGAGCCTTTTTAAGAATCCTTGAATGTTGCGCTCCTACCACCTGAGACAGGGGCGTCACACTGATGTCCGTGTATAAGAAGGGTGTTTGTGTGCTGGGCTGTTGCTTACGGCCATACCACCCTGAACACGCCCGATCTCGTCTGATCTCGGAAGCTAAGCAGGGTCGGGCCTGGTTAGTACTTGGATGGGAGACCGCCTGGGAATACCAGGTGCTGTAAGCTTTTTCTCTATCTCTCTCTCTTTTCTCTTACAGACAGCAGAGGGCGCTGCAGCTGCTGCTGCTGCCTCTCACCTTGTGTGCTCATTTCAGTGTTGTTTCTGCATTTGTTCTTTAATCCAGTGAAATGTGACCTCACAATGTTATGCTAATGTATAAATTATAAGGGTATACCTCCTGTGACAAAGTCGGCCCCTCATTTGACCTGGCAACAAAATCAAGGCACACGTTTGCTCCTAGCAGTACAGCTGTCAAGCACGACTCAGCCCCGTCCTCCTTTAGCGCATCTGTCACTTTCAGGTGCGAAAAGAAGTTGGTGCTTAGCTCACTGCCAAAGAGGGAAGTGGAGGAAAACCTCTGGAAGTACATCAAGACAGCATTTAAAGGTCAGTCCTGAGACACGGAGAGCAAATCTCATTTACCATCAACAGAGCTCACCTTTGTATCGCTTGTATTATGGAAATAAATGGCACACTTAACTGTAACTTTGAATTGTGGTTTTGTTTTGGGAGCGGGCAGGGAAGAGCCTTTTTAAGAATCCTTGAATGTTGCGCTCCTACCACCCGAGACAGGGGCGTCACACTGATGTCCGTGTATAAGAAGGGTGTTTGTGTGCTGGGCTGTTGCTTACGGCCATACCACCCTGAACACGCCCGATCTCGTCTGATCTCGGAAGCTAAGCAGGGTCGGGCCTGGTTAGTACTTGGATGGGAGACCGCCTGGGAATACCAGGTGCTGTAAGCTTTTTCTCCTTCTGTCTCTCTTTTCTCTTACAGACAGCAGAGGGCGCTGCAGCTGCTGGACACGCCACGCGTTGAACAGCGGATCAGGAGGAGCAGTTATAAAGTATTTCTGCCTCGTCCTCTTTTAGCCACCCTCCGGCCGGTTGCTCTTCAGGTGAGCACCTAGGTGGTCTATGGCTAAAGGGACCCAGTCCCTTGTCACGATGGTGATGATTGTCACGGCCCTGGCCGGACGGCAGGTGTGTTGCTGCTCTTTTTAACTTGTGTTTTGGGTGAGGGTTTTTGAGTGAGAGTGAGTGTCCTTTGTTTGTGTTTGTTTTTGCGTGTGTGTGTGTGAGCCTTAGGTGCCTTTGTCTGGTTGGCTGGACTGGGGGCAGTGCCGGGAGCTGATTGGTCCAGCTGATACTTCCTGAAGTTTAAAAAGTCTGGTTCCCACCAGCCACGCTCGGCTTCTCTGGCAGCAACGACCGTTATCTGTCCTGGGCCTGCAAACCCCTTTGAGCAGTTTTTTGAACTTTGCATTGTTGTTAGTTGGATTTGTATGAGTTGGATCTTTGGGGCTTGTGCCACAGTTTGGGTCTTTGTTGTATATTCTGTCCGCAGTATTATCACATTGTCCGCCTTGTGAATATTTCCTGTAAAAAGTGCTAAGGCTATAGGTGTAAACTGCAATTTTTTTCTTTGGACTGTTTTCACTCTAGGGAGTTAGGGTTAGTAAATGTCTTTTTCTTAGTTTGTTTGTCGAGGGCTAGTTAAAAGCTGTTTGTTGTGGTGGCCTTGGTTCACCCTGAGTTACACTGCTTCACCTTTGTATCGCTTGTATTATGGAAATAAATGGCACACTTAACTGTAACTTTGAATTGTGGTTTTGTTTTGGGAGCGGGCAGGGAAGAGCCTTTTTAAGAATCCTTGAATGTTGCGCTCCTACCACCGAGACAGGGCGTCACACTGATGTCCGTGTATAAGAAGGGTGTTTGTGTGCTGGGCTGTTGCTTACGGCCATACCACCCTGAACACGCCCGATCTCGTCTGATCTCGGAAGCTAAGCAGGGTCGGGCCTGGTTAGTACTTGGATGGGAGACCGCCTGGGAATACCAGGTGCTGTAAGCTTTTTCTCCTTCTCTCTCTCTTTTCTCTTACAGACAGCAGAGGGCGCTGCAGCTGCTGCTGCTGCCTCTCACCTTGTGTGCTCATTTCAGTGTTGTTCTGCGTTTGTTCTGCGTTTGTTCTTTAATCCAGTGAAATGTGACCTCACAATGTTATGCTAATGTATAAATTATAAGGGTATACCTCCTGTGACAAAGTTGGCCCCTCATTTGACGTGGCAACAAAATCAAGGCACACGTTTGCTCCTAGCAGTACAGCTGTCAAGCACGACTCAGCCCCGTCCTCCTTTAGCGCATCTGTCACTTTCAGGTGCGAAAGAAGTTGGTGCTTAGCTCACTGCCAAAGAGGGAAGTGGAGGAAAACCTCTGGAAGTACATCAAGACAGCATTTAAAGGTCAGTCCTGAGACACGGAGAGCAAATCTCATTTACCATCAACAGAGCTCACCTTTGTATCGCTTGTATTATGGAAATAAATGGCACACTTAACTGTAACTTTGAATTGTGGTTTTGTTTTGGGGAGCGGGCAGGGAAGAGCCTTTTTTTAAGAATCCTTGAATGTTGCGCTCCTACCACCCGAGACAGGGGCGTCACACTGATGTCCGTGTATAAGAAGGGTGTTTGTGTGCTGGGCTGTTGCTTACGGCCATACCACCCTGAACACGCCCGATCTCGTCTGATCTCGGAAGCTAAGCAGGGTCGGGCCTGGTTAGTACTTGGATGGGAGACCGCCTGGGAATACCAGGTGCTGTAAGCTTTTTCTCTTCTCTCTCTCTTTTCTCTTACAGACAGCAGAGGGCGCTGCAGCTGCTGCTGCTGCCTCTCACCTTGTGTGCTCATTTCAGTGTTGTTCTGCATTTGTTCTTTAATCCAGTGAAATGTGACCTCACAATGTTATGCTAATGTATAAATTATAAGGGTATACCTCCTGTAACAAAGTCGGCCCCTCATTTGACCTGGCAACAAAATCAAGGCACACGTTTGCTCCTAGCAGTACAGCTGTCAAGCACGACTCAGCCCCGTCCTCCTTTAGCGCATCTGTCACTTTCAGGTGCGAAAGAAGTTGGTGCTTAGCTCACTGCCAAAGAGGGAAGTGGAGGAAAACCTCTGGAAGTACATCAAGACAGCATTTAAAGGTCAGTCCTGAGACACGGAGAGCAAATCTCATTTACCATCAACAGAGCTCACCTTTGTATCGCTTGTATTATGGAAATAAATGGCACACTTAACTGTAACTTTGAATTGTGGTTTTGTTTTGGGAGCGGGCAGGGAAGAGCCTTTTTTAAGAATCCTTGAATGTTGCGCTCCTACCACCCGAGACAGGGGCGTCACACTGATGTCCGTGTATAAGAAGGGTGTTTGTGTGCTGGGCTGTTGCTTACGGCCATACCACCCTGAACACGCCCGATCTCGTCTGATCTCGGAAGCTAAGCAGGGTCGGGCCTGGTTAGTACTTGGATGGGAGACCGCCTGGGAATACCAGGTGCTGTAAGCTTTTTCTCTTCTCTCTCTCTTTTCTCTTACAGACAGCAGAGGGCGCTGCAGCTGCTGCTG
The DNA here is from genome assembly GCA_033026295.1 of Channa striata. Classification (NCBI taxonomy): domain Eukaryota; kingdom Metazoa; phylum Chordata; class Actinopteri; order Anabantiformes; family Channidae; genus Channa; species Channa striata. Next base: position 15,585,892 of record CM065188.1, read on the forward strand.
CTGCCTCTCACCTTGTGTGCTCATTTCAGTGTTGTTCTGCATTTGTTCTTTAATCCAGTGAAATGTGACCTCACAATGTTATGCTAATGTATAAATTATAAGGGTATACCTCCTGTGACAAAGTCGGCCCCTCATTTGACGTGGCAACAAAATCAAGGCACACGTTTGCTCCTAGCAGTACAGCTGTCAAGCACGACTCAGCCCGTCCTCCTTTAGCGCATCTGTCACTTTCAGGTGCGAAAGAGAAGTTGGTGCTTAGCTCACTGCCAAAGAGGGAAGTGGAGGAAAACCTCTGGAAGTACATCAAGACAGCATTTAAAGGTCAGTCCTGAGACACGGAGAGCAAATCTCATTTACCATCAACAGAGCTCACCTTTGTATCGCTGTATTATGGAAATAAATGGCACACTTAACTGTAACTTTGAATTGTGGTTTTGTTTTGGGGAGCGGGCAGGGAAGAGCCTTTTTTTAAGAATCCTTGAATGTTGCGCTCCTACCACCCGAGACAGGGGCGTCACACTGATGTCCGTGTATAAGAAGGGTGTTTGTGTGCTGGGCTGTTGCTTACGGCCATACCACCCTGAACACGCCCGATCTCGTCTGATCTCGGAAGCTAAGCAGGGTCGGGCCTGGTTAGTACTTGGATGGGAGACCGCCTGGGAATACCAGGTGCTGTAAGCTTTTTCTCCTTCTGTCTCTCTTTTCTCTTACAGACAGCAGAGGGCGCTGCAGCTGCTGCTGCTGCCTCTCACCTTGTGTGCTCATTTCAGTGTTGTTCTGCGTTTGTTCTGCGTTTGTTCTTTAATCCAGTGAAATGTGACCTCACAATGTTATGCTAATGTATAAATTATAAGGGTATACCTCCTGTGACAAAGTCGGCCCCTCATTTGACCTGGCAACAAAATCAAAGCACACGTTTGCTCCTAGCAGTACAGCTGTCAAGCACGACTCAGCCCCGTCCTCCTTTAGCACATCTGTCACTTTCAGGTGCGAAAGAGAAGTTGGTGCTTAGCTCACTGCCAAAGAGGGAAGTGGAGGAAAACCTCTGGATGTACATCAAGACTGCATTTAAAGGTCAGTCCTGAGACACGGAGAGCAAATCTCATTTACCATCAACAGAGCTCACCTTTGTATCGCTTGTATTATGGAAATAAATGGCACACTTAACTGTAACTTTGAATTGTGGTTTTGTTTTGGGGAGCGGGCAGGGAAGAGCCTTTTTTTAAGAATCTTTGGATGTTGCGCTCCTACCACCCGAGACAGGGGCGTCACACTGATGTCCGTGTATAAGAAGGGTGTTTGTGGGCTGGGCTGTTGCTTACGGCCATACCACCCTGAACACGCCCGATCTCGTCTGATCTCGGAAGCTAAGCAGGGTCGGGCCTGGTTAGTACTTGGATGGGAGACCGCCTGGGAATACCAGGTGCTGTAAGCTTTTTCTCCTTCTCTCTCTCTTTTCTCTTACAGACAGCAGAGGGCGCTGCAGCTGCTGGACACGCCACGCGTTGAACAGCGGATCAGGAGGAGCAGTTATAAAGTATTTCTGCCTCGTCCTCTTTTAGCCACCCTCCGGCCGGTTGCTCTTCAGGTGAGCACCTAGGTGGTCTATGGCTAAAAGGGACCCAGTCCCTTGTCACGATGGTGATGATTGTCACGGCCCTGGCCGGACGGCAGGTGTGTTGCTGCTCTTTTTAACTTGTGTTTTGGGTGAGGGTTTTTGAGTGAGAGTGAGTGTCCTTTGTTTGTGTTTGTTTTTGCGTGTGTGTGTGAGCCTTAGGTGCCTTTGTCTGGTTGGCTGGACTGGGGGCAGTGCCGGGAGCTGATTGGTCCAGCTGATACTTCCTGAAGTTTAAAAGTCTGGTTCCCACCAGCCACGCTCGGCTTCTCTGGCAGCAACGACCGTTATCTGTCCTGGGCCTGCAAACCCCTTTGAGCAGTTTTTTGAACTTTGCATTGTTGTTAGTTGGATTTGTATGAGTTGGATCTTTGGGGCTTGTGCCACAGTTTGGGTCTTTGTTGTATATTCTGTCCAGTATTATCACATTGTCCGCCTTGTGAATATTTCCTGTAAAAAGTGCTAAGGCTATAGGTGTAAACTGCAATTTTTTTCTTTGGACTGTTTTCACTCTAGGGAGTTAGGGTTAGTAAATGTCTTTTCTTAGTTTGTTTGTCGAGGGCTAGTTAAAAGCTGTTTGTTGTGGTGGCCTTGGTTCACCCTGAGTTACACTGCTTCACCTTTGTATCGCTTGTATTATGGAAATAAATGGCACACTTAACTGTAACTTTGAATTGTGGTTTTGTTTTGGGGAGCGGGCAGGGAAGAGCCTTTTTTTAAGAATCCTTGAATGTTGCGCTCCTACCACCCGAGACAGGGGCGTCACACTGATGTCCGTGTATAAGAAGGGTGTTTGTGTGCTGGGCTGTTGCTTACGGCCATACCACCTGAACACGCCCGATCTCGTCTGATCTCGGAAGCTAAGCAGGGTCGGGCCTGGTTAGTACTTGGATGGGAGACCGCCTGGGAATACCAGGTGCTGTAAGCTTTTTCTCTATCTCTCTCTCTTTTCTCTTACAGACAGCAGAGGGCGCTGCAGCTGCTGCTGCTGCCTCTCACCTTGTGTGCTCATTTCAGTGTTGTTCTGCGTTTGTTCTTTAATCCAGTGAAATGTGACCTCACAATGTTATGCTAATGTATAAATTATAAGGGTATACCTCCTGTGACAAAGTTGGCCCCTCATTTGACGTGGCAACAAAATCAAGGCACACGTTTGCTCCTAGCAGTACAGCTGTCAAGCACGACTCAGCCCCGTCCTCCTTTAGCGCATCTGTCACTTTCAGGTGCGAAAAGAAGTTGGTGCTTAGCTCACTGCCAAAGAGGGAAGTGGAGGAAAACCTCTGGAAGTACATCAAGACAGCATTTAAAGGTCAGTCCTGAGACACGGAGAGCAAATCTCATTTACCATCAACAGAGCTCACCTTTGTATCGCTTGTATTATGGAAATAAATGGCACACTTAACTGTAACTTTGAATTGTGGTTTTGTTTTGGGAGCGGGCAGGGAAGAGCCTTTTTAAGAATCCTTGAATGTTGCGCTCCTACCACCCGAGACAGGGGCGTCACACTGATGTCCGTGTATAAGAAGGGTGTTTGTGTGCTGGGCTGTTGCTTACGGCCATACCACCCTGAACACGCCCGATCTCGTCTGATCTCGGAAGCTAAGCAGGGTCGGGCCTGGTTAGTACTTGGATGGGAGACCGCCTGGGAATACCAGGTGCTGTAAGCTTTTTCTCCTTCTCTCTCTCTTTTCTCTTACAGACAGCAGAGGGCGCTGCAGCTGCTGCTGCTGCCTCTCACCTTGTGTGCTCATTTCAGTGTTGTTCTGCGTTTGTTCTGCGTTTGTTCTTTAATCCAGTGAAATGTGACCTCACAATGTTATGCTAATGTATAAATTATAAGGGTATACCTCCTGTGACAAAGTTGGCCCCTCATTTGACCTGGCAACAAAATCAAGGCACACGTTTGCTCCTAGCAGTACAGCTGTCAAGCACGACTCAGCCCCGTCCTCCTTTAGCGCATCTGTCACTTTCAGGTGCGAAAGAAGTTGGTGCTTAGCTCACTGCCAAAGAGGGAAGTGGAGGAAAACCTCTGGAAGTACATCAAGACAGCATTTAAAGGTCAGTCCTGAGACACGGAGAGCAAATCTCATTTACCATCAACAGAGCTCACCTTTGTATCGCTTGTATTATGGAAATAAATGGCACACTTAACTGTAACTTTGAATTGTGGTTTTGTTTTGGGAGCGGGCAGGGAAGAGCCTTTTTAAGAATCCTTGAATGTTGCGCTCCTACCACCCGAGACAGGGGCGTCACACTGATGTCCGTGTATAAGAAGGGTGTGCTGGGCTGTTGCTGGGCTGGTATAAGAAGGGTGTTTGTGTGCTGGGCTGTTGCTTACGGCCATACCACCTGAACACGCCCGATCTCGTCTGATCTCGGAAGCTAAGCAGGGTCGGGCCTGGTTAGTACTTGGATGGGAGACCGCCTGGGAATACCAGGTGCTGTAAGCTTTTTCTCCTTCTGTCTCTCTTTTCTCTTACAGACAGCAGAGGGCGCTGCAGCTGCTGGACACGCCACGCGTTGAACAGCGGATCAGGAGGAGCAGTTATAAAGTATTTCTGCCTCGTCCTCTTTTAGCCACCCCCCGGCGGTTGCTCTTCAGGTGAGCACCTAGGTGGTCTATGGCTAAAAGGGACCCAGTCCCTTGTCACGATGGTGATGATTGTCACGGCCCTGGCCGGACGGCAGGTGTGTTGCTGCTCTTTTTAACTTGTGTTTTGGGTGAGGGTTTTTGAGTGAGAGTGAGTGTCCTTTGTTTGTGTTTGTTTTTTTGTGTGTGTGTGAGCCTTAGGTGCCTTTGTCTGGTTGGCTGGACTGGGGGCAGTGCCGGGAGCTGATTGGTCCAGCTGATACTTCCTGAAGTTTAAAAGTCTGGTTCCCACCAGCCACGCTCGGCTTCTCTGGCAGCAACGACCGTTATCTGTCCTGGGCCTGCAAACCCCTTTGAGCAGTTTTTTGAACTTTGCATTGTTGTTAGTTGGATTTGTATGAGTTGGATCTTTGGGGCTTGTGCCACAGTTTGGGTCTTTGTTGTATATTCTGTCCGCAGTATTATCACATTGTCCGCCTTGTGAATATTTCCTGTAAAAAGTGCTAAGGCTATAGGTGTAAACTGCAATTTTTTTCTTTGGACTGTTTTCACTCTAGGGAGTTAGGGTTAGTAAATGTCTTTTTCTTAGTTTGTTTGTCGAGGGCTAGTTAAAAGCTGTTTGTTGTGGTGGCCTTGGTTCACCCTGAGTTACACTGCTTCACCTTTGTATCGCTTGTATTATGGAAATAAATGGCACACTTAACTGTAACTTTGAATTGTGGTTTTGTTTTGGGGAGCGGGCAGGGAAGAGCCTTTTTAAGAATCCTTGAATGTTGCGCTCCTACCACCCGAGACAGGGCGTCACACTGATGTCCGTGTATAAGAAGGGTGTTTGTGTGCTGGGCTGTTGCTTACGGCCATACCACCCTGAACACGCCCGATCTCGTCTGATCTCGGAAGCTAAGCAGGGTCGGGCCTGGTTAGTACTTGGATGGGAGACCGCCTGGGAATACCAGGTGCTGTAAGCTTTTTCTCCTTCTGTCTCTCTTTTCTCTTACAGACAGCAGAGGGCGCTGCAGCTGCTGCTGCTGCCTCTCACCTTGTGTGCTCATTTCAGTGTTGTTCTGCGTTTGTTCTGCGTTTGTTCTTTAATCCAGTGAAATGTGACCTCACAATGTTATGCTAATGTATAAATTATAAGGGTATACCTCCTGTGACAAAGTGGCCCCTCATTTGACCTGGCAACAAAATCAAAGCACACGTTTGCTCCTAGCAGTACAGCTGTCAAGCACGACTCAGCCCGTCCTCCTTTAGCACATCTGTCACTTTCAGGTGCGAAAGAGAAGTTGGTGCTTAGCTCACTGCCAAAGAGGGAAGTGGAGGAAAACCTCTGGATGTACATCAAGACAGCATTTAAAGGTCAGTCCTGAGACACGGAGAGCAAATCTCATTTACCATCAACAGAGCTCACCTTTGTATCGCTTGTATTATGGAAATAAATGGCACACTTAACTGTAACTTTGAATTGTGGTTTTGTTTTGGGAGCGGGCAGGGAAGAGCCTTTTTAAGAATCTTTGATGTTGCGCTCCTACCACCCGAGACAGGGGCGTCACACTGATGTCCGTGTATAAGAAGGGTGTTTGTGGGCTGGGCTGTTGCTTACGGCCATACCACCCTGAACACGCCCGATCTCGTCTGATCTCGGAAGCTAAGCAGGGTCGGGCCTGGTTAGTACTTGGATGGGAGACCGCCTGGGAATACCAGGTGCTGTAAGCTTTTTCTCCTTCTCTCTCTCTTTTCTCTTACAGACAGCAGAGGGCGCTGCAGCTGCTGGACACGCCACGCGTTGAACAGCGGATCAGGAGGAGCAGTTATAAAGTATTTCTGCCTCGTCCTCTTTTAGCCACCCTCCGGCCGGTTGCTCTTCAGGTGAGCACCTAGGTGGTCTATGGCTAAAGGGACCCAGTCCCTTGTCACGATGGTGATGATTGTCACGGCCCTGGCCGGACGGCAGGTGTGTTGCTGCTCTTTTTAACTTGTGTTTTGGGTGAGGGTTTTTGAGTGAGAGTGAGTGTCCTTTGTTTGTGTTTGTTTTTGTGTGTGTGTGTGAGCCTTAGGTGCCTTTGTCTGGTTGGCTGGACTGGGGGCAGTGCCGGGAGCTGATTGGTCCAGCTGATACTTCCTGAAGTTTAAAAGTCTGGTTCCCACCAGCCACGCTCGGCTTCTCTGGCAGCAACGACCGTTATCTGTCCTGGGCCTGCAAAACCCCTTTGAGCAGTTTTTTGAACTTTGCATTGTTGTTAGTTGGATTTGTATGAGTTGGATCTTTGGGGCTTGTGCCACAGTTTGGGTCTTTGTTGTATATTCTGTCCGCAGTATTATCACATTGTCCGCCTTGTGAATATTTCCTGTAAAAAGTGCTAATGCTATAGGTGTAAACTGCAATTTTTTTCTTTGGACTGTTTTCACTCTAGGGAGTTAGGGTTAGTAAATGTCTTTTTCTTAGTTTGTTTGTCGAGGGCTAGTTAAAAGCTGTTTGTTGTGGTGGCCTTGGTTCACCCTGAGTTACACTGCTTCACCTTTGTATCGCTTGTATTATGGAAATAAATGGCACACTTAACTGTAACTTTGAATTGTGGTTTTGTTTTGGGAGCGGGCAGGGAAGAGCCTTTTTAAGAATCCTTGAATGTTGCGCTCCTACCACCCGAGACAGGGGCGTCACACTGATGTCCGTGTATAAGAAGGGTGTTTGTGTGCTGGGCTGTTGCTTACGGCCATACCACCCTGAACACGCCCGATCTCGTCTGATCTCGGAAGCTAAGCAGGGTCGGGCCTGGTTAGTACTTGGATGGGAGACCGCCTGGGAATACCAGGTGCTGTAAGCTTTTTCTCTATCTCTCTCTCTTTTCTCTTACAGACAGCAGAGGGCGCTGCAGCTGCTGCTGCTGCCTCTCACCTTGTGTGCTCATTTCAGTGTTGTTCTGCGTTTGTGTTTGTTCTTTAATCCAGTGAAATGTGACCTCACAATGTTATGCTAATGTATAAATTATAAGGGTATACCTCCTGTGACAAAGTTGGCCCCTCATTTGACGTGGCAACAAAATCAAGGCACACGTTTGCTCCTAGCAGTACAGCTGTCAAGCACGACTCAGCCCCGTCCTCCTTTAGCGCATCTGTCACTTTCAGGTGCGAAAAGAAGTTGGTGCTTAGCTCACTGCCAAAGAGGGAAGTGGAGGAAAACCTCTGGAAGTACATCAAGACAGCATTTAAAGGTCAGTCCTGAGACACGGAGAGCAAATCTCATTTACCATCAACAGAGCTCACCTTTGTATCGCTTGTATTATGGAAATAAATGGCACACTTAACTGTAACTTTGAATTGTGGTTTTGTTTTGGGAGCGGGCAGGGAAGAGCCTTTTTAAGAATCCTTGAATGTTGCGCTCCTACCACCGAGACAGGGGCGTCACACTGATGTCCGTGTATAAGAAGGGTGTTTGTGTGCTGGGCTGTTGCTTACGGCCATACCACCCTGAACACGCCCGATCTCGTCTGATCTCGGAAGCTAAGCAGGGTCGGGCCTGGTTAGTACTTGGATGGGAGACCGCCTGGGAATACCAGGTGCTGTAAGCTTTTTCTCCTTCTCTCTCTCTTTTCTCTTACAGACAGCAGAGGGCGCTGCAGCTGCTGCTGCTGCCTCTCACCTTGTGTGCTCATTTCAGTGTTGTTCTGCGTTTGTTCTGCGTTTGTTCTTTAATCCAGTGAAATGTGACCTCACAATGTTATGCTAATGTATAAATTATAAGGGTATACCTCCTGTGACAAAGTCGGCCCCTCATTTGACCTGGCAACAAAATCAAGGCACACGTTTGCTCCTAGCAGTACAGCTGTCAAGCACGACTCAGCCCGTCCTCCTTTAGCGCATCTGTCACTTTCAGGTGCGAAAAAGAAGTTGGTGCTTAGCTCACTGCCAAAGAGGGAAGTGGAGGAAAACCTCTGGAAGTACATCAAGACAGCATTTAAAGGTCAGTCCTGAGACACGGAGAGCAAATCTCATTTACCATCAACAGAGCTCACCTTTGTATCGCTTGTATTATGGAAATAAATGGCACACTTAACTGTAACTTTGAATTGTGGTTTTGTTTTGGGGAGCGGGCAGGGAAGAGCCTTTTTAAGAATCTTTGAATGTTGCGCTCCTACCACCCGAGACAGGGGCGTCACACTGATGTCCGTGTATAAGAAGGGTGTTTGTGTGCTGGGCTGTTGCTTGGGGGCCATACCACCCTGAACACGCCCGATCTCGTCTGATCTCGGAAGCTAAGCAGGGTCGGGCCTGGTTAGTACTTGGATGGGAGACCGCCTGGGAATACCAGGTGCTGTAAGCTTTTTCTCCTTCTGTCTCTCTTTTCTCTTACAGACAGCAGAGGGCGCTGCAGCTGCTGGACACGCCACGCGTTGAACAGCGGATCAGGAGGAGCAGTTATAAAGTATTTCTGCCTCGTCCTCTTTTAGCCACCCTCCGGCCGGTTTCCTCTTCAGGTGAGCACCTAGGTGGTCTATGGCTAAAGGGACCCAGTCCCTTGTCACGATGGTGATGATTGTCACGGCCCTGGCCGGACGGCAGGTGTGTTGCTGCTCTTTTTAACTTGTGTTTTGGGTGAGGGTTTTGAGTGAGAGTGAGTGTCCTTTGTTTGTGTTTGTTTTTGCGTGTGTGTGTGTGAGCCTTAGGTGCCTTTGTCTGGTTGGCTGGACTGGGGGCAGTGCCGGGAGCTGATTGGTCCAGCTGATACTTCCTGAAGTTTAAAAAGTCTGGTTCCCACCAGCCACGCTCGGCTTCTCTGGCAGCAACGACCGTTATCTGTCCTGGGCCTGCAAACCCCTTTGAGCAGTTTTTTGAACTTTGCATTGTTGTTAGTTGGATTTGTATGAGTTGGATCTTTGGGGCTTGTGCCACAGTTTGGGTCTTTGTTGTATATTCTGTCCGCAGTATTATCACATTGTCCGCCTTGTGAATATTTCCTGTAAAAAGTGCTAAGGCTATAGGTGTAAACTGCAATTTTTTTCTTTGGACTGTTTTCACTCTAGGAGTTAGGGTTAGTAAATGTCTTTTTCTTAGTTTGTTTGTCGAGGGCTAGTTAAAAGCTGTTTGTTGTGGTGGCCTTGGTTCACCCTGAGTTACACTGCTTCACCTTTGTATCGCTTGTATTATGGAAATAAATGGCACACTTAACTGTAACTTTGAATTGTGGTTTTGTTTTTGGGAGCGGGCAGGGAAGAGCCTTTTTAAGAATCCTTGAATGTTGCGCTCCTACCACCGAGACAGGGGCGTCACACTGATGTCCGTGTATAAGAAGGGTGTTTGTGTGCTGGGCTGTTGCTTACGGCCATACCACCCTGAACACGCCCGATCTCGTCTGATCTCGGAAGCTAAGCAGGGTCGGGCCTGGTTAGTACTTGGATGGGAGACCGCCTGGGAATACCAGGTGCTGTAAGCTTTTTCTCCTTCTGTCTCTCTTTTCTCTTACAGACAGCAGAGGGCGCTGCAGCTGCTGCTGCTGCCTCTCACCTTGTGTGCTCATTTCAGTGTTGTTCTGCGTTTGTTCTGCGTTTGTTCTTTAATCCAGTGAAATGTGACCTCACAATGTTATGCTAATGTATAAATTATAAGGGTATACCTCCTGTGACAAAGTCGGCCCCTCATTTGACCTGGCAACAAAATCAAAGCACACGTTTGCTCCTAGCAGTACAGCTGTCAAGCACGACTCAGCCCGTCCTCCTTTAGCACATCTGTCACTTTCAGGTGCGAAAGAGAAGTTGGTGCTTAGCTCACTGCCAAAGAGGGAAGTGGAGGAAAACCTCTGGATGTACATCAAGACCGCATTTAAAGGTCAGTCCTGAGACACGGAGAGCAAATCTCATTTACCATCAACAGAGCTCACCTTTGTATCGCTTGTATTATGGAAATAAATGGCACACTTAACTGTAACTTTGAATTGTGGTTTTGTTTTGGGAGCGGGCAGGGAAGAGCCTTTTTAAGAATCTTTGGATGTTGCGCTCCTACCACCCGAGACAGGGGCGTCACACTGATGTCCGTGTATAAGAAGGGTGTTTGTGGGCTGGGCTGTTGCTTACGGCCATACCACCTGAACACGCCCGATCTCGTCTGATCTCGGAAGCTAAGCAGGGTCGGGCCTGGTTAGTACTTGGATGGGAGACCGCCTGGGAATACCAGGTGCTGTAAGCTTTTTTTTCTCTCTCTCTTTCTCTCTTTTCTCTTACAGACAGCAGAGGGCGCTGCAGCTGCTGGACACGCCACGCGTTGAACAGCGGATCAGGAGGAGCAGTTATAAAGTATTTCTGCCTCGTCCTCTTTTAGCCACCCTCCGGCCGGTTGCTCTTCAGGTGAGCACCTAGGTGGTCTATGGCTAAAGGGACCCAGTCCCTTGTCACGATGGTGATGATTGTCACGGCCCTGGCCGGACGGCAGGTGTGTTGCTGCTCTTTTTAACTTGTGTTTTGGGTGAGGGTTTTTGAGTGAGAGTGAGTGTCCTTTGTTTGTGTTTGTTTTTGCGTGTGTGTGTGTGAGCCTTAGGTGCCTTTGTCTGGTTGGCTGGACTGGGGGCAGTGCCGGGAGCTGATTGGTCCAGCTGATACTTCCTGAAGTTTAAAAAGTCTGGTTCCCACCAGCCACGCTCGGCTTCTCTGGCAGCAACGACCGTTATCTGTCCTGGGCCTGCAAACCCCTTTGAGCAGTTTTTTGAACTTTGCATTGTTGTGCATTGTTGTTAGTTGGATTTGTATGAGTTGGATCTTTGGGGCTTGTGCCACAGTTTGGGTCTTTGTTGTATATTCTGTCCGCAGTATTATCACATTGTCCGCCTTGTGAATATTTCCTGTAAAAAGTGCTAAGGCTATAGGTGTAAACTGCAATTTTTTTCTTTGGACTGTTTTCACTCTAGGGAGTTAGGGTTAGTAAATGTCTTTTTCTTAGTTTGTTTGTCGAGGGCTAGTTAAAAGCTGTTTGTTGTGGTGGCCTTGGTTCACCCTGAGTTACACTGCTTCACCTTTGTATCGCTTGTATTATGGAAATAAATGGCACACTTAACTGTAACTTTGAATTGTGGTTTTGTTTTGGGAGCGGGCAGGGAAGAGCCTTTTTAAGAATCCTTGAATGTTGCGCTCCTACCACCCGAGACAGGGGCGTCACACTGATGTCCGTGTATAAGAAGGGTGTTTGTGTGCTGGGCTGTTGCTTACGGCCATACCACCCTGAACACGCCCGATCTCGTCTGATCTCGGAAGCTAAGCAGGGTCGGGCCTGGTTAGTACTTGGATGGGAGACCGCCTGGGAATACCAGGTGCTGTAAGCTTTTTCTCCTTCTCTCTCTCTTTTCTCTTACAGACAGCAGAGGGCGCTGCAGCTGCTGCTGCTGCCTCTCACCTTGTGTGCTCATTTCAGTGTTGTTCTGCGTTTGTTCTGCGTTTGTTCTTTAATCCAGTGAAATGTGACCTCACAATGTTATGCTAATGTATAAATTATAAGGGTATACCTCCTGTGACAAAGTCGGCCCCTCATTTGACCTGGCAACAAAATCAAGGCACACGTTTGCTCCTAGCAGTACAGCTGTCAAGCACGACTCAGCCCGTCCTCCTTTAGCGCATCTGTCACTTTCAGGTGCGAAAAGAAGTTGGTGCTTAGCTCACTGCCAAAGAGGGAAGTGGAGGAAAACCTCTGGAAGTACATCAAGACAGCATTTAAAGGTCAGTCCTGAGACACGGAGAGCAAATCTCATTTACCATCAACAGAGCTCACCTTTGTATCGCTTGTATTATGGAAATAAATGGCACACTTAACTGTAACTTTGAATTGTGGTTTTGTTTTGGGAGCGGGCAGGGAAGAGCCTTTTTAAGAATCCTTGAATGTTGCGCTCCTACCACCTGAGACAGGGGCGTCACACTGATGTCCGTGTATAAGAAGGGTGTTTGTGTGCTGGGCTGTTGCTTACGGCCATACCACCCTGAACACGCCCGATCTCGTCTGATCTCGGAAGCTAAGCAGGGTCGGGCCTGGTTAGTACTTGGATGGGAGACCGCCTGGGAATACCAGGTGCTGTAAGCTTTTTCTCTATCTCTCTCTCTTTTCTCTTACAGACAGCAGAGGGCGCTGCAGCTGCTGCTGCTGCCTCTCACCTTGTGTGCTCATTTCAGTGTTGTTCTGCATTTGTTGAGCGTTTGTTTAATCCAGTGAAATGTGACCTCACAATGTTATGCTAATGTATAAATTATAAGGGTATCCTCCTGTGACAAAGTCGGCCCCTCATTTGACGTGGCAACAAAATCAAGGCACACGTTTGCTCCTAGCAGTACAGCTGTCAAGCACGACTCAGCCCCGTCCTCCTTTAGCGCATCTGTCACTTTCAGGTGCGAAAGAGAAGTTGGTGCTTAGCTCACTGCCAAAGAGGGAAGTGGAGGAAAACCTCTGGAAGTACATCAAGACAGCATTTAAAGGTCAGTCCTGAGACACGGAGAGCAAATCTCATTTACCATCAACAGAGCTCACCTTTGTATCGCTTGTATTATGGAAATAAATGGCACACTTAACTGTAACTTTGAATTGTGGTTTTGTTTTGGGAGCGGGCAGGGAAGAGCCTTTTTAAGAATCTTTGGATGTTGCGCTCCTACCACCCGAGACAGGGGCGTCACACTGATGTCCGTGTATAAGAAGGGTGTTTGTGTGCTGGGCTGTTGCTTACGGCCATACCACCCTGAACACGCCCGATCTCGTCTGATCTCGAAGCTAAGCAGGGTCGGGCCTGGTTAGTACTTGGATGGGAGACCGCCTGGGAATACCAGGTGCTGTAAGCTTTTTCTCCTTTTCTCTCTTTTCTCTTACAGACAGCAGAGGGCGCTGCAGCTGCTGCTGCTGCCTCTCACCTTGTGTGCTCATTTCAGTGTTGTTCTGCGTTTGTTCTGCGTTTGTTCTTTAATCCAGTGAAATGTGACCTCACAATGTTATGCTAATGTATAAATTATAAGGGTATACCTCCTGTAACAAAGTCGGCCCCTCATTTGACCTGGCAACAAAATCAAGGCACACGTTTGCTCCTAGCAGTACAGCTGTCAAGCACGACTCAGCCCCGTCCTCCTTTAGCGCATCTGTCACTTTCAGGTGCGAAAGAAGTTGGTGCTTAGCTCACTGCCAAAGAGGGAAGTGGAGGAAAACCTCTGGAAGTACATCAAGACAGCATTTAAAGGTCAGTCCTGAGACACGGAGAGCAAATCTCATTTACCATCAACAGAGCTCACCTTTGTATCGCTTGTATTATGGAAATAAATGGCACACTTAACTGTAACTTTGAATTGTGGTTTTGTTTTGGGGAGCGGGCAGGGAAGAGCCTTTTTAAGAATCTTTGAATGTTGCGCTCCTACCACCCGAGACAGGGGCGTCACACTGATGTCCGTGTATAAGAAGGGTGTTTGTGTGCTGGGCTGTTGCTTACGGCCATACCACCCTGAACACGCCCGATCTCGTCTGATCTCGGAAGCTAAGCAGGGTCGGGCCTGGTTAGTACTTGATGGGAGACCGCCTGGGAATACCAGGTGCTGTAAGCTTTTTTCTATCTCTCTCTCTTTTCTCTTACAGACAGCAGAGGGCGCTGCAGCTGCTGCTGCTGCCTCTCACCTTGTGTGCTCATTTCAGTGTTGTTCTGCATTTGTTCTTTAATCCAGTGAAATGTGACCTCACAATGTTATGCTAATCTATAAATTATAAGGGTATACCTCCTGTGACAAGTCGGCCCCTCATTTGACGTGGCAACAAAATCAAGGCACACGCTTTTGCTCCTAGCAGTACAGCTGTCAAGCACGACTCAGCCCCGTCCTCCTTTAGCGCATCTGTCACTTTCAGGTGCGAAAGAGAAGTTGGTTTTAGCTCACTGCCAAAGAGGGAAGTGGAGGAAAACCTCTGGAAGTACATCAAGACAGCATTTAAAGGTCAGTCCTGAGACACGGAGAGCAAATCTCATTTACCATCAACAGAGCTCACCTTTGTATCGCTTGTATTATGGAAATAAATGGCACACTTAACTGTAACTTTGAATTGTGGTTTTGTTTTGGGAGCGGGCAGGGAAGAGCCTTTTTAAGAATCTTTGGATGTTGCGCTCCTACCACCCGAGACAGGGGCGTCACACTGATGTCCGTGTATAAGAAGGGTGTTTGTGTGCTGAGCTGTTGCTTACGGCCATACCACCCTGAACACGCCCGATCTCGTCTGATCTCGGAAGCTAAGCAGGGTCGGGCCTGGTTAGTACTTGGATGGGAGACCGCCTGGGAATACCAGGTGCTGTAAGCTTTTTCTCCTTTTCTCTCTTTTCTCTTACAGACAGCAGAGGGCGCTGCAGCTGCTGCTGCTGCCTCTCACCTTGTGTGCTCATTTCAGTGTTGTTCTGCGTTTGTTCTGCGTTTGTTCTTTAATCCAGTGAAATGTGACCTCACAATGTTATGCTAATGTATAAATTATAGTGGGTATACCTCCTGTAACAAAGTCGGCCCCTCATTTGACCTGGCAACAAAATCAAGGCACACGTTTGCTCCTAGCAGTACAGCTGTCAAGCACGACTCAGCCCCGTCCTCCTTTAGCGCATCTGTCACTTTCAGGTGCGAAAAGAAGTTGGTGCTTAGCTCACTGCCAAAGAGGGAAGTGGAGGAAAACCTCTGGAAGTACATCAAGACAGCATTTAAAGGTCAGTCCTGAGACACGGAGAGCAAATCTCATTTACCATCAACAGAGCTCACCTTGTATCGCTTGTATTATGGAAATAAATGGCACACTTAACTGTAACTTTGAATTGTGGTTTTGTTTTGGGAGCGGGCAGGGAAGAGCCTTTTTAAGAATCCTTGAATGTTGCGCTCCTACCACCCGAGACAGGGGCGTCACACTGATGTCCGTGTATAAGAAGGGTGTTTGTGTGCTGGGCTGTTGCTTACGGCCATACCACCCTGAACACGCCCGATCTCGTCTGATCTCGGAAGCTAAGCAGGGTCGGGCCTGGTTAGTACTTGGATGGGAGACCGCCTGGGAATACCAGGTGCTGTAAGCTTTTTCTCCTCTCTTTTCTCTTACAGACAGCAGAGGGCGCTGCAGCTGCTGCTGCTGCCTCTCACCTTGTGTGCTCATTTCAGTGTTGTTCTGCGTTTGTTCTGCGTTTGTTCTTTAATCCAGTGAAATGTGACCTCACAATGTTATGCTAATGTATAAATTATAAGGGTATACCTCCTGTAACAAAGTCGGCCCCTCATTTGACCTGGCAACAAAATCAAGGCACACGTTTGCTCCTAGCAGTACAGCTGTCAAGCACGACTCAGCCCCGTCCTCCTTTAGCGCATCTGTCACTTTCAGGTGCGAAAAGAAGTTGGTGCTTAGCTCACTGCCAAAGAGGGAAGTGGAGGAAAACCTCTGGAAGTACATCAAGACAGCATTTAAAGGTCAGTCCTGAGACACGGAGAGCAAATCTCATTTACCATCAACAGAGCTCACCTTTGTATCGCTTGTATTATGGAAATAAATGGCACACTTAACTGTAACTTTGAATTGTGGTTTTGTTTTGGGAGCGGGCAGGGAAGAGCCTTTTTTAAGAATCCTTGAATGTTGCGCTCCTACCACCCGAGACAGGGGCGTCACACTGATGTCCGTGTATAAGAAGGGTGTTTGTGTGCTGGGCTGTTGCTTACGGCCATACCACCCTGAACACGCCCGATCTCGTCTGATCTCGGAAGCTAAGCAGGGTCGGGCCTGGTTAGTACTTGGATGGGAGACCGCCTGGGAATACCAGGTGCTGTAAGCTTTTTTCTATCTCTCTCTCTTTTCTCTTACAGACAGCAGAGGGCGCTGCAGCTGCTGCTGCTGCCTCTCACCTTGTGTGCTCATTTCAGTGTTGTTCTGCATTTGTTCTTTAATCCAGTGAAATGTGACCTCACAATGTTATGCTAATCTATAAATTATAAGGGTATACCTCCTGTGACAAAGTCGGCCCCTCATTTGACCTGGCAACAAAATCAAGGCACACGTTTGCTCCTAGCAGTACAGCTGTAAACTGCACGACTCAGCCCCGTCCTCCTTTAGCGCATCTGTCACTTTCAGGTGCGAAAGAGAAGTTGGTGCTTAGCTCACTGCCAAAGAGGGAAGTGGAGGAAAACCTCTGGAAGTACATCAAGACAGCATTTAAAGGTCAGTCCTGAGACACGGAGAGCAAATCTCATTTACCATCAACAGAGCTCACCTTTGTATCGCTTGTATTATGGAAATAAATGGCACACTTAACTGTAACTTTGAATTGTGGTTTTGTTTTGGGGAGCGGGCAGGGAAGAGCCTTTTTTTAAGAATCTTTGGATGTTGCGCTCCTACCACCCGAGACAGGGGCGTCACACTGATGTCCGTGTATAAGAAGGGTGTTTGTGTGCTGAGCTGTTGCTTACGGCCATACCACCCTGAACACGCCCGATCTCGTCTGATCTCGGAAGCTAAGCAGGGTCGGGCCTGGTTAGTACTTGGATGGGAGACCGCCTGGGAATACCAGGTGCTGTAAGCTTTTTCTCCTTTTCTCTTACAGACAGCAGAGGGCGCTGCAGCTGCTGCTGCTGCCTCTCACCTTGTGTGCTCATTTCAGTGTTGTTCTGCGTTTGTTCTGCGTTTGTTCTTTAATCCAGTGAAATGTGACCTCACAATGTTATGCTAATGTATAAATTATAAGGGTATACCTCCTGTGACAAAGTCGGCCCCTCATTTGACCTGGCAACAAAATCAAGGCACACACGTTTGCTCCTAGCAGTACAGCTGTCAAGCACGACTCAGCCCCGTCCTCCTTTAGCGCATCTGTCACTTTCAGGTGCGAAAGAAGTTGGTGCTTAGCTCACTGCCAAAGAGGGAAGTGGAGGAAAACCTCTGGAAGTACATCAAGACAGCATTTAAAGGTCAGTCCTGAGACACGGAGAGCAAATCTCATTTACCATCAACAGAGCTCACCTTTGTATCGCTTGTATTATGGAAATAAATGGCACACTTAACTGTAACTTTGAATTGTGGTTTTGTTTTGGGAGCGGGCAGGGAAGAGCCTTTTTAAGAATCCTTGAATGTTGCGCTCCTACCACCCGAGACAGGGGCGTCACACTGATGTCCGTGTATAAGAAGGGTGTTTGTGTGCTGGGCTGTTGCTTACGGCCATACCACCTGAACACGCCCGATCTCGTCTGATCTCGGAAGCTAAGCAGGGTCGGGCCTGGTTAGTACTTGGATGGGAGACCGCCTGGGAATACCAGGTGCTGTAAGCTTTTTCTCCTTCTGTCTCTCTTTTCTCTTACAGACAGCAGAGGGCGCTGCAGCTGCTGGACACGCCACGCGTTGAACAGCGGATCAGGAGGAGCAGTTATAAAGTATTTCTGCCTCGTCCTCTTTTAGCCACCCTCCGGCCGGTTGCTCTTCAGGTGAGCACCTAGGTGGTCTATGGCTAAAAGGGACCCAGTCCCTTGTCACGATGGTGATGATTGTCACGGCCCTGGCCGGACGGCAGGTGTGTTGCTGCTCTTTTTAACTTGTGTTTTGGGTGAGGGTTTTTGAGTGAGAGTGAGTGTCCTTTGTTTGTGTTTGTTTTTGCGTGTGTGTGTGTGAGCCTTAGGTGCCTTTGTCTGGTTGGCTGGACTGGGGGGCAGTGCCGGGAGCTGATTGGTCCAGCTGATACTTCCTGAAGTTTAAAAAGTCTGGTTCCCACCAGCCACGCTCGGCTTCTCTGGCAGCAACGACTGTTATCTGTCCTGGGCCTGCAAACCCCTTTGAGCAGTTTTTTGAACTTTGCATTGTTGTTAGTTGGATTTGTATGAGTTGGATCTTTGGGGCTTGTGCCACAGTTTGGGTCTTTGTTGTATATTCTGTCCGCAGTATTATCACATTGTCCGCCTTGTGAATATTTCCTGTAAAAAGTGCTAAGGCTATAGGTGTAAACTGCAATTTTTTTCTTTGGACTGTTTTCACTCTAGGGAGTTAGGGTTAGTAAATGTCTTTTTCTTAGTTTGTTTGTCGAGGGCTAGTTAAAAGCTGTTTGTTGTGGTGGCCTTGGTTCACCCTGAGTTACACTGCTTCACCTTTGTATCGCTTGTATTATGGAAATAAATGGCACACTTAACTGTAACTTTGAATTGTGGTTTTGTTTTGGGAGCGGGCAGGGAAGAGCCTTTTTTAAGAATCCTTGAATGTTGCGCTCCTACCACCCGAGACAGGGGCGTCACACTGATGTCCGTGTATAAGAAGGGTGTTTGTGTGCTGGGCTGTTGCTTACGGCCATACCACCCTGAACACGCCCGATCTCGTCTGATCTCGGAAGCTAAGCAGGGTCGGGCCTGGTTAGTACTTGGATGGGAGACCGCCTGGGAATACCAGGTGCTGTAAGCTTTTTCTCCTTCTGTCTCTCTTTTCTCTTACAGACAGCAGAGGGCGCTGCAGCTGCTGCTGCTGCCTCTCACCTTGTGTGCTCATTTCAGTGTTGTTCTGCGTTTGTTCTGCGTTTGTTCTTTAATCCAGTGAAATGTGACCTCACAATGTTATGCTAATGTATAAATTATAAGGGTATACCTCCTGTGACAAAGTGGCCCCTCATTTGACCTGGCAACAAAATCAAGGCACACGTTTGCTCCTAGCAGTACAGCTGTCAAGCACGACTCAGCCCCGTCCTCCTTTAGCACATCTGTCACTTTCAGGTGCGAAAGAGAAGTTGGTGCTTAGCTCACTGCCAAAGAGGGAAGTGGAGGAAAACCTCTGGATGAACATCAAGACCGCATTTAAAGGTCAGTCCTGAGACACGGAGAGCAAATCTCATTTACCATCAACAGAGCTCACCTTTGTATCGCTTGTATTATGGAAATAAATGGCACACTTAACTGTAACTTTGAATTGTGGTTTTGTTTTGGGAGCGGGCAGGGAAGAGCCTTTTTTTAAGAATCTTTGGATGTTGCGCTCCTACCACCCGAGACAGGGGCGTCACACTGATGTCCGTGTATAAGAAGGGTGTTTGTGGGCTGGGCTGTTGCTTACGGCCATACCACCCTGAACACGCCCGATCTCGTCTGATCTCGGAAGCTAAGCAGGGTCGGGCCTGGTTAGTACTTGGATGGGAGACCGCCTGGGAATACCAGGTGCTGTAAGCTTTTTCTCCTTCTCTCTCTCTTTTCTCTTACAGACAGCAGAGGGCGCTGCAGCTGCTGGACACGCCACGCGTTGAACAGCGGATCAGGAGGAGCAGTTATAAAGTATTTCTGCCTCGTCCTCTTTTAGCCACCCTCCGGCCGGTTGCTCTTCAGGTGAGCACCTAGGTGGTCTATGGCTAAAGGGACCCAGTCCCTTGTCACGATGGTGATGATTGTCACGGCCCTGGCCGGACGGCAGGTGTGTTGCTGCTCTTTTTAACTTGTGTTTTGGGTGAGGGTTTTTGAGTGAGAGTGAGTGTCCTTTGTTTGTGTTTGTTTTTGCGTGTGTGTGTGTGAGCCTTAGGTGCCTTTGTCTGGTTGGCTGGACTGGGGGCAGTGCCGGGAGCTGATTGGTCCAGCTGATACTTCCTGAAGTTTAAAAAGTCTGGTTCCCACCAGCCACGCTCGGCTTCTCTGGCAGCAACGACCGTTATCTGTCCTGGGCCTGCAAACCCCTTTGAGCAGTTTTTTGAACTTTGCATTGTTGTTAGTTGGATTTGTATGAGTTGGATCTTTGGGGCTTGTGCCACAGTTTGGGTCTTTGTTGTATATTCTGTCCGCAGTATTATCACATTGTCCGCCTTGTGAATATTTCCTGTAAAAAGTGCTAAGGCTATAGGTGTAAACTGCAATTTTTTCTTTGGACTGTTTTCACTCTAGGGAGTTAGGGTTAGTAAATGTCTTTTTCTTAGTTTGTTTGTCGAGGGCTAGTTAAAAGCTGTTTGTTGTGGTGGCCTTGGTTCACCCTGA
Source organism: Channa striata (assembly GCA_033026295.1). Classification (NCBI taxonomy): domain Eukaryota; kingdom Metazoa; phylum Chordata; class Actinopteri; order Anabantiformes; family Channidae; genus Channa; species Channa striata. Next base: position 15,606,014 of record CM065188.1, read on the forward strand.
GTTACACTGCTTCACCTTTGTATCGCTTGTATTATGGAAATAAATGGCACACTTAACTGTAACTTTGAATTGTGGTTTTGTTTTGGGAGCGGGCAGGGAAGAGCCTTTTTTAAGAATCCTTGAATGTTGCGCTCCTACCACCTGAGACAGGGGCGTCACACTGATGTCCGTGTATAAGAAGGGTGTTTGTGTGCTGGGCTGTTGCTTACGGCCATACCACCCTGAACACGCCCGATCTCGTCTGATCTCGGAAGCTAAGCAGGGTCGGGCCTGGTTAGTACTTGGATGGGAGACCGCCTGGGAATACCAGGTGCTGTAAGCTTTTTCTCTATCTCTCTCTCTTTTCTCTTACAGACAGCAGAGGGCGCTGCAGCTGCTGCTGCTGCCTCTCACCTTGTGTGCTCATTTCAGTGTTGTTCTGCATTTGTTCTTTAATCCAGTGAAATGTGACCTCACAATGTTATGCTAATGTATAAATTATAAGGGTATACCTCCTGTGACAAAGTCGGCCCCTCATTTGACGTGGCAACAAAATCAAGGCACACGTTTGCTCCTAGCAGTACAGCTGTCAAGCACGACTCAGCCCCGTCCTCCTTTAGCGCATCTGTCACTTTCAGGTGCGAAAGAGAAGTTGGTGCTTAGCTCACTGCCAAAGAGGGAAGTGGAGGAAAACCTCTGGAAGTACATCAAGACAGCATTTAAAGGTCAGTCCTGAGACACGGAGAGCAAATCTCATTTACCATCAACAGAGCTCACCTTTGTATCGCTTGTATTATGGAAATAAATGGCACACTTAACTGTAACTTTGAATTGTGGTTTTGTTTTGGGGAGCGGGCAGGGAAGAGCCTTTTTTTAAGAATCTTTGGATGTTGCGCTCCTACCACCGAGACAGGGGCGTCACACTGATGTCCGTGTATAAGAAGGGTGTTTGTGTGCTGGCTGTTGCTTACGGCCATACCACCCTGAACACGCCCGATCTCGTCTGATCTCGGAAGCTAAGCAGGGTCGGGCCTGGTTAGTACTTGGATGGGAGACCGCCTGGGAATACCAGGTGCTGTAAGCTTTTTTTTTTTCTCCTTTTCTCTTACAGACAGCAGAGGGCGCTGCAGCTGCTGCTGCTGCCTCTCACCTTGTGTGCTCATTTCAGTGTTGTTCTGCGTTTGTTCTGCGTTTGTTCTTTAATCCAGTGAAATGTGACCTCACAATGTTATGCTAATGTATAAATTATAAGGGTATACCTCCTGTAACAAAGTCGGCCCCTCATTTGACCTGGCAACAAAATCAAGGCACACGTTTGCTCCTAGCAGTACAGCTGTCAAGCACGACTCAGCCCGTCCTCCTTTAGCGCATCTGTCACTTTCAGGTGCGAAAAAGAAGTTGGTGCTTAGCTCACTGCCAAAGAGGGAAGTGGAGGAAAACCTCTGGAAGTACATCAAGACAGCATTTAAAGGTCAGTCCTGAGACACGGAGAGCAAATCTCATTTACCATCAACAGAGCTCACCTTTGTATCGCTTGTATTATGGAAATAAATGGCACACTTAACTGTAACTTTGAATTGTGGTTTTGTTTTGGGAGCGGGCAGGGAAGAGCCTTTTTTAAGAATCCTTGAATGTTGCGCTCCTACCACCTGAGACAGGGGCGTCACACTGATGTCCGTGTATAAGAAGGGTGTTTGTGTGCTGGGCTGTTGCTTACGGCCATACCACCCTGAACACGCCCGATCTCGTCTGATCTCGGAAGCTAAGCAGGGTCGGGCCTGGTTAGTACTTGGATGGGAGACCGCCTGGGAATACCAGGTGCTGTGCTTTTTCTCTATCTCTCTCTCTTTTCTCTTCAGACAGCAGAGGGCGCTGCAGCTGCTGCTGCTGCCTCTCACCTTGTGTGCTCATTTCAGTGTTGTTCTGCATTTGTTCTTTAATCCAGTGAAATGTGACCTCACAATGTTATGCTAATCTATAAATTATAAGGGTATACCTCCTGTGACAAAGTCGGCCCCTCATTTGACGTGGCAACAAAATCAAGGCACACGTTTGCTCCTAGCAGTACAGCTGTCAAGCACGACTCAGCCCCGTCCTCCTTTAGCGCATCTGTCACTTTCAGGTGCAAAGAGAATTTTGGTGCTTAGCTCACTGCCAAAGAGGGAAGTGGAGGAAAACCTCTGGAAGTACATCAAGACAGCATTTAAAGGTCAGTCCTGAGACACGGAGAGCAAATCTCATTTACCATCAACAGAGCTCACCTTTGTATCGCTTTGTTGTATTATGGAAATAAATGGCACACTTAACTGTAACTTTGAATTGTGGTTTTGTTTTGGGAGCGGGCAGGGAAGAGCCTTTTAAGAATCTTTGGATGTTGCGCTCCTACCACCCGAGACAGGGGCGTCACACTGATGTCCGTGTATAAGAAGGGTGTTTGTGTGCTGAGCTATTGCTTACGGCCATACCACCCTGAACACGCCCGATCTCGTCTGATCTCGGAAGCTAAGCAGGGTCGGGCCTGGTTAGTACTTGGATGGGAGACCGCCTGGGAATACCAGGTGCTGTAAGCTTTTTCTTTTCTCTCTTTTCTCTTACAGACAGCAGAGGGCGCTGCAGCTGCTGCTGCTGCCTCTCACCTTGTGTGCTCATTTCAGTGTTGTTCTGCGTTTGTTCTGCGTTTGTTCTTTAATCCAGTGAAATGTGACCTCACAATGTTATGCTAATGTATAAATTATAAGGGTATACCTCCTGTAACAAAGTCGGCCCCTCATTTGACCTGGCAACAAAATCAAGGCACACGTTTGCTCCTAGCAGTACAGCTGTCAGCTGGCAGCAACGACTCAGCCCCGGCCTCCTCCTTTAGCGCATCTGTCACTTTCAGGTGCGAAAGAAGTTGGTGCTTAGCTCACTGCCAAAGAGGGAAGTGGAGGAAAACCTCTGGAAGTACATCAAGACAGCATTTAAAGGTCAGTCCTGAGACACGGAGAGCAAATCTCATTTACCATCAACAGAGCTCACCTTTGTATCGCTTGTATTATGGAAATAAATGGCACACTTAACTGTAACTTTGAATTGTGGTTTTGTTTTGGGGAGCGGGCAGGGAAGAGCCTTTTTTTAAGAATCCTTGAATGTTGCGCTCCTACCACCCGAGACAGGGGCGTCACACTGATGTCCGTGTATAAGAAGGGTGTTTGTGTGCTGGGCTGTTGCTTACGGCCATACCACCCTGAACACGCCCGATCTCGTCTGATCTCGGAAGCTAAGCAGGGTCGGGCCTGGTTAGTACTTGGATGGGAGACCGCCTGGGAATACCAGGTGCTGTAAGCTTTTTCTCCTTCTCTCTCTCTTTTCTCTTACAGACAGCAGGGCGCTGCAGCTGCTGCTGCTGCCTCTCACCTTGTGTGCTCATTTCAGTGTTGTTCTGCGTTTGTTCTGCGTTTGTTCTTTAATCCAGTGAAATGTGACCTCACAATGTTATGCTAATGTATAAATTATAAGGGTATACCTCCTGTGACAAAGTTGGCCCCTCATTTGACGTGGCAACAAAATCAAGGCACACGCGTTTGCTCCTAGCAGTACAGCTGTCAAGCACGACTCAGCCCCGTCCTCCTTTAGCGCATCTGTCACTTTCAGGTGCGAAAGAGAAGTTGGTGCTTAGCTCACTGCCAAAGAGGGAAGTGGAGGAAAACCTCTGGATGTACATCAAGACAGCATTTAAAGGTCAGTCCTGAGACACGGAGAGCAAATCTCATTTACCATCAACAGAGCTCACCTTTGTATCGCTTGTATTATGGAAATAAATGGCACACTTAACTGTAACTTTGAATTGTGGTTTTGTTTTGGGAGCGGGCAGGGAAGAGCTTTTTTAAGAATCCTTGAATGTTGCGCTCCTACCACCCGAGACAGGGGCGTCACACTGATGTCCGTGTATAAGAAGGGTGTTTGTGTGCTGGGCTGTTGCTTACGGCCATACCACCCTGAACACGCCCGATCTCGTCTGATCTCGGAAGCTAAGCAGGGTCGGGCCTGGTTAGTACTTGGATGGGAGACCGCCTGGGAATACCAGGTGCTGTAAGCTTTTTCTCCTTCTGTCTCTCTTTTCTCTTACAGACAGCAGAGGGCGCTGCAGCTGCTGGACACGCCACGCGTTGAACAGCGGATCAGGAGGAGCAGTTATAAAGTATTTCTGCCTCGTCCTCTTTTAGCCACCCTCCGGCCGGTTGCTCTTCAGGTGAGCACCTAGGTGGTCTATGGCTAAAGGGACCCAGTCCCTTGTCACGATGGTGATGATTGTCACGGCCCTGGCCGGACGGCAGGTGTGTTGCTGCTCTTTTTAACTTGTGTTTTGGGTGAGGGTTTTTGAGTGAGAGTGAGTGTCCTTTGTTTGTGTTTGTTTTTGCGTGTGTGTGTGTGAGCCTTAGGTGCCTTTGTCTGGTTGGCTGGACTGGGGGCAGTGCCGGGAGCTGATTGGTCCAGCTGATACTTCCTGAAGTTTAAAAGTCTGGTTCCCACCAGCCACGCTCGGCTTCTCTGGCAGCAACGACCGTTATCTGTCCTGGGCCTGCAAACCCCTTTGAGCAGTTTTTTGAACTTTGCATTGTTGTTAGTTGGATTTGTATGAGTTGGATCTTTGGGGCTTGTGCCACAGTTTGGGTCTTTGTTGTATATTCTGTCCGCAGTATTATCACATTGTCCGCCTTGTGAATATTTCCTGTAAAAAGTGCTAAGGCTATAGGTGTAAACTGCAATTTTTTCTTTGGACTGTTTTCACTCTAGGGAGTTAGGGTTAGTAAATGTCTTTTTCTTAGTTTGTTTGTCGAGGGCTAGTTAAAAGCTGTTTGTTGTGGTGGCCTTGGTTCACCTGAGTTACACTGCTTCACCTTTGTATCGCTTGTATTATGGAAATAAATGGCACACTTAACTGTAACTTTGAATTGTGGTTTTGTTTTGGGAGCGGGCAGGGAAGAGCCTTTTTAAGAATCCTTGAATGTTGCGCTCCTACCACCGAGACAGGGGCGTCACACTGATGTCCGTGTATAAGAAGGGTGTTTGTGTGCTGGGCTGTTGCTTACGGCCATACCACCCTGAACACGCCCGATCTCGTCTGATCTCGGAAGCTAAGCAGGGTCGGGCCTGGTTAGTACTTGGATGGGAGACCGCCTGGGAATACCAGGTGCTGTAAGTTTTTTCTCCTTCTGTCTCTCTTTTCTCTTACAGACAGCAGAGGGCGCTGCAGCTGCTGCTGCTGCCTCTCACCTTGTGTGCTCATTTCAGTGTTGTTCTGCGTTTGTTCTGCGTTTGTTCTTTAATCCAGTGAAATGTGACCTCACAATGTTATGCTAATGTATAAATTATAAGGGTATACCTCCTGTGACAAAGTCGGCCCCTCATTTGACGTGGCAACAAAATCAAGGCACACGTTTGCTCCTAGCAGTACAGCTGTCAAGCACGACTCAGCCCCGTCCTCCTTTAGCGCATCTGTCACTTTCAGGTGCGAAAGAGAAGTTGGTGCTTAGCTCACTGCCAAAGAGGGAAGTGGAGGAAAACCTCTGGAAGTACATCAAGACAGCATTTAAAGGTCAGTCCTGAGACACGGAGAGCAAATCTCATTTACCATCAACAGAGCTCACCTTTGTATCGCTTGTATTATGGAAATAAATGGCACACTTAACTGTAACTTTGAATTGTGGTTTTGTTTTGGGAGCGGGCAGGGAAGAGCCTTTTTTAAGAATCTTTGATGTTGCGCTCCTACCACCCGAGACAGGGGCGTCACACTGATGTCCGTGTATAAGAAGGGTGTTTGTGTGCTGGGCTGTTGCTTACGGCCATACCACCCTGAACACGCCCGATCTCGTCTGATCTCGGAAGCTAAGCAGGGTCGGGCCTGGTTAGTACTTGGATGGGAGACCGCCTGGGAATACCAGGTGCTGTAAGCTTTTTCTCCTTCTCTCTCTCTTTTCTCTTACAGACAGCAGAGGGCGCTGCAGCTGCTGGACACGCCACGCGTTCAACAGCGGATCAGGAGGAGCAGTTACAAATTTATTTCTGCCTCGTCCTCTTTTAGCCACCCTCCGGCCGGTTGCTCTTCAGGTGAGCACCTAGGTGGTCTATGGCTAAAAGGGACCCAGTCCCTTGTCACGATGGTGATGATTGTCACGGCCCTGGCCGGACGGCAGGTGTGTTGCTGCTCTTTTAACTTGTGTTTTGGGTGAGGGTTTTTGAGTGAGAGTGAGTGTCCTTTGTTTGTGTTTGTTTTTGCGTGTGTGTGTGTGAGCCTTAGGTGCCTTTGTCTGGTTGGCTGGACTGGGGGCAGTGCCGGGAGCTGATTGGTCCAGCTGATACTTCCTGAAGTTTAAAAGTCTGGTTCCCACCAGCCACGCTCGGCTTCTCTGGCAGCAACGACCGTTATCTGTCCTGGGCCTGCAAACCCCTTTGAGCACTTTTTTGAACTTTGCATTGTTGTTAGTTGGATTTGTATGAGTTGGATCTTTGGGGCTTGTGCCACAGTTTGGGTCTTTGTTGTATATTCTGTCCGCAGTATTATCACATTGTCCGCCTTGTGAATATTTCCTGTAAAAAGTGCTAAGGCTATAGGTGTAAACTGCAACTTTTTTCTTTGGATAGGGGGTAAAGTCTTTTCCGCCTGGGAATACCAGGTGCTGTAACTTTTTCTCCTTCTGTTTTCTTTTTTAAGAATCCTTTTTCTCTTACAGACAGCAGAAGGCCTGGTTAGTACTTGGATGGGAGACCGCCTGCTGCATGCTGCTGCCTCTCTCTCACCTTGTGTGCTCATTGTTGCTCATTTCAGTGTTGTTCTGCATTTGTTCGTTTGTTTAATCCAGTGAAATGTGACCTCACAATGTTATGCTAATGTATAAATTATAAGGGTATACCTCCTGTGACAAAGTTGGCCCCTCATTTGACGTGGCAACAAAATCAAGGCACACGTTTGCTCCTAGCAGTACAGCTGTCAAGCACGACTCAGCCCCGTCCTCCTTTAGCGCATCTGTCACTTTCAGGTGCGAAAGAGAAGTTGGTGCTTAGCTCACTGCCAAAGAGGGAAGTGGAGGAAAACCTCTGGATGTACATCAAGACAGCATTTAAAGGTCAGTCCTGAGACACGGAGAGCAAATCTCATTTACCATCAACAGAGCTCACCTTTGTATCGCTTGTATTATGGAAATAAATGGCACACTTAACTGTAACTTTGAATTGTGGTTTTGTTTTGGGAGCGGGCAGGGAAGAGCCTTTTTTAAGAATCCTTGAATGTTGCGCTCCTACCACCCGAGACAGGGGCGTCACACTGATGTCCGTGTATAAGAAGGGTGTTTGTGTGCTGGGCTGTTGCTTACGGCCATACCACCCTGAACACGCCCGATCTCGTCTGATCTCGGAAGCTAAGCAGGGTCGGGCCTGGTTAGTACTTGGATGGGAGACCGCCTGGGAATACCAGGTGCTGTAAGTTTTTTCTCCTTCTGTCTCTCTTTTCTCTTACAGACAGCAGAGGGCGCTGCAGCTGCTGGACACGCCACGCGTTGAACAGCGGATCAGGAGGAGCAGTTATAAAGTATTTCTGCCTCGTCCTCTTTTAGCCACCCTCCGGCCGGTTGCTCTTCAGGTGAGCACCTAGGTGGTCTATGGCTAAAGGGACCCAGTCCCTTGTCACGATGGTGATGATTGTCACGGCCCTGGCCGGACGGCAGGTGTGTTGCTGCTCTTTTTAACTTGTGTTTTGGGTGAGGGTTTTGAGTGAGAGTGAGTGTCCTTTGTTTGTGTTTGTTTTTGCGTGTGTGTGTGTGTGAGCCTTAGGTGCCTTTGTCTGGTTGGCTGGACTGGGGGCAGTGCCGGGAGCTGATTGGTCCAGCTGATACTTCCTGAAGTTTAAAAAGTCTGGTTCCCACCAGCCACGCTCGGCTTCTCTGGCAGCAACGACCGTTATCTGTCCTGGGCCTGCAAACCCCTTTGAGCAGTTTTTTGAACTTTGCATTGTTGTTAGTTGGATTTGTATGAGTTGGATCTTTGGGGCTTGTGCCACAGTTTGGGTCTTTGTTGTATATTCTGTCCGCAGTATTATCACATTGTCCGCCTTGTGAATATTTCCTGTAAAAAGTGCTAAGGCTATAGGTGTAAACTGCAATTTTTTTCTTTGGACTGTTTTCACTCTAGGGAGTTAGGGTTAGTAAATGTCTTTTTCTTAGTTTGTTTGTCGAGGGCTAGTTAAAAGCTGTTTGTTGTGGTGGCCTTGGTTCACCCTGAGTTACACTGCTTCACCTTTGTATCGCTTGTATTATGGAAATAAATGGCACACTTAACTGTAACTTTGAATTGTGGTTTTGTTTTGGGAGCGGGCAGGAAGAGCCTTTTTTAAGAATCCTTGAATGTTGCGCTCCTACCACACGAGACAGGGGCGTCACACTGATGTCCGTGTATAAGAAGGGTGTTTGTGTGCTGGGCTGTTGCTTACGGCCATACCACCCTGAACACGCCCGATCTCGTCTGATCTCGGAAGCTAAGCAGGGTCGGGCCTGGTTAGTACTTGGATGGGAGACCGCCTGGGAATACCAGGTGCTGTAAGCTTTTTCTCCTTCTCTCTCTTTTCTCTTACAGACAGCAGAGGGCGCTGCAGCTGCTGCTGCTGCCTCTCACCTTGTGTGCTCATTTCAGTGTTGTTCTGCGTTTGTTCTGCGTTTGTTCTTTAATCCAGTGAAATGTGACCTCACAATGTTATGCTAATGTATAAATTATAAGGGTATACCTCCTGTGACAAAGTCGGCCCCTCATTTGACGTGGCAACAAAATCAAGGCACACGTTTGCTCCTAGCAGTACAGCTGTCAAGCACGACTCAGCCCCGTCCTCCTTTAGCGCATCTGTCACTTTCAGGTGCGAAAGAGAAGTTGGTGCTTAGCTCACTGCCAAAGAGGGAAGTGGAGGAAAACCTCTGGAAGTACATCAAGACAGCATTTAAAGGTCAGTCCTGAGACACGGAGAGCAAATCTCATTTACCATCAACAGAGCTCACCTTTGTATCGCTTGTATTATGGAAATAAATGGCACACTTAACTGTAACTTTGAATTGTGGTTTTGTTTTGGGGAGCGGGCAGGGAAGAGCCTTTTTTTAAGAATCTTTGGATGTTGCGCTCCTACCACCCGAGACAGGGGCGTCACACTGATGTCCGTGTATAAGAAGGGTGTTTGTGTGCTGGGCTGTTGCTTACGGCCATACCACCCTGAACACGCCCGATCTCGTCTGATCTCGGAAGCTAAGCAGGGTCGGGCCTGGTTAGTACTTGGATGGGAGACCGCCTGGGAATACCAGGTGCTGTAAGCTTTTTCTCCTTCTCTCTCTCTTTTCTCTTACAGACAGCAGAGGGCGCTGCAGCTGCTGGACACGCCACGCGTTCAACAGCGGATCAGGAGGAGCAGTTACAAAGTATTTCTGCCTCGTCCTCTTTTAGCCACCCTCCGGCCGGTTGCTCTTCAGGTGAGCACCTAGGTGGTCTATGGCTAAAAGGGACCCAGTCCCTTGTCACGATGGTGATGATTGCCACGGCCCTGGCCGGACGGCAGGTGTGTTGCTGCTCTTCTTAACTTGTGTTTTGGGTGAGGGTTTTTGAGTGAGAGTGAGTGTCCTTTGTTTGTGTTTGTTTTTGCGTGTGTGTGTGTGTGAGCCTTAGGTGCCTTTGTCTGGTTGGCTGGACTGGGGGGCAGTGCCGGGAGCTGATTGGTCCAGCTGATACTTCCTGAAGTTTAAAAAGTCTGGTTCCCACCAGCCACGCTCGGCTTCTCTGGCAGCAACGACCGTTATCTGTCCTGGGCCTGCAAACCCCTTTGAGCACTTTTTTGAACTTTGCATTGTTGTTAGTTGGATTTGTATGAGTTGGATCTTTGGGGCTTGTGCCACAGTTTGGGTCTTTGTTGTATATTCTGTCCGCAGTATTATCACATTGTCCGCCTTGTGAATATTTCCTGTAAAAAGTGCTAAGGCTATAGGTGTAAACTGCAATTTTTTTCTTTGGATGGGAGACCGCCTGGGAATACCAGGTGCTGTAAGCTTTTTCTCCTTCTGTCTCTCTTTTCTCTTACAGACAGCAGAGGGCGCTGCAGCTGCTGCTGCTGCCTCTCACCTTGTGTGCTCATTTCAGTGTTGTTCTGCGTTTGTTCTGCGTTTGTTCTTTAATCCAGTGAAATGTGACCTCACAATGTTATGCTAATGTATAAATTATAAGGGTATACCTCCTGTGACAAAGTCGGCCCCTCATTTGACCTGGCAACAAAATCAAAGCACACGTTTGCTCCTAGCAGTACAGCTGTCAAGCACGACTCAGCCCCGTCCTCCTTTAGCGCATCTGTCACTTTCAGGTGCGAAAGAGAAGTTGGTGCTTAGCTCACTGCCAAAGAGGGAAGTGGAGGAAAACCTCTGGATGTACATCAAGACAGCATTTAAAGGTCAGTCCTGAGACACGGAGAGCAAATCTCATTTACCATCAACAGAGCTCACCTTTGTATCGCTTGTATTATGGAAATAAATGGCACACTTAACTGTAACTTTGAATTGTGGTTTTGTTTTGGGGAGCGGGCAGGGAAGAGCCTTTTTTTAAGAATCTTTGAATGTTGCGCTCCTACCACCCGAGACAGGGGCGTCACACTGATGTCCGTGTATAAGAAGGGTGTTTGTGGGCTGGGCTGTTGTTTACGGCCATACCACCCTGAACACGCCCGATCTCGTCTGATCTCGGAAGCTAAGCAGGGTCGGGCCTGGTTAGTACTTGGATGGGAGACCGCCTGGGAATACCAGGTGCTGTAAGCTTTTTCTCCTTCTCTCTCTCTTTTCTCTCACAGACAGCAGAGGGCGCTGCAGCTGCTGCTGCTGCCTCTCACCTTGTGTGCTCATTTCAGTGTTGTTCTGCATTTGTTCTTTAATCCAGTGAAATGTGACCTCACAATGTTATGCTGATGTTGAGTTGTGGTTTTTGTGTTGCGGACCGGGTAGGGGTCAGCCTTTTGCATGTTGTGCTCCTCAGTTGCTCATCTGGGGCCGGGCCTGATTAGTACTTCTTTAAATCTATTTCTTGAACAGTGATTTGGATTTGGACATTGAATTTCAAATCCCTTTGCAGATTTGATCCATTTTGGGGTACTTTTATTTCACTTTTTTCAGTCATTTCTCCCTGCAGTATTTTGGTATGGGCAAGGATTGATTGAGATCGGGGAGTGTATTTCATTGAGGTTAGTGGAAGGCGAAAAGAGCCAGTAGGAAATCGTGAAGTGATTGGAGCGGTAGGACAATAGCACGAGGTGGTAAAGACATATGGGAGATGGTGGCGTCCTTCCTAAATCTTCCTGTTTACATAATAGATATGGAGATATGAGCGAAAACTGGATGTGTGGGGCATGACAGCAGTTTTCCTGATTTAAAAAGAGGGATGTGGCCAGGAATTTATGTAGCTGATGCTACAAGGTATTGGAACGTGAAGTTTAATGAAATTGCGGAAACTTTACCATATTCTACAAAATTCACAACAGCCACTGGACCAGAAGACTTGAGAAGAAATTTGAACCTTGATCTGTTTAAATTGACTTTGGTAGGCTGAAGGTTGGAGAGGAAATTCATGAGGGCCCAATTCTTTTGGCACAACAATCTGCTGAATTGAATTGTAACTTAAAACCCCAGTCAGAGGAGGATAGCAAATGCACATAACCACACACCATTTTCAACAGGAGAGGGATCACGAACCTCCCTCAGGCAGTGAGGCGAGTGGAGAGAGCTTGGTGAGGGAGCTGGATGTCAAACTGGGGAGCAAAGAGGAGAATATAGTTGAGAAAAACAGTTGTCTTGAGACTCGCCTTCCATACGCAGGGAGCGAGGGGGTGAAGACTTACTGGGCGGGAAGTCTGGATCAGGTGCTGCATGAATGGCAAGATGGGGAGGCTAGGAGTGCTCCTGTATGTGTGTCGCCATACCTGGGTGGGTAGTGAAATAGCCCCTCCTCCGAGCGGGTCTGGTTCGGCCAAGAGGAGCAAGGAGCTGCAGATGGGCACAGACGACTCGGACGTAAAAATGACTTTGCAATGTGTGAAACATGTTTGCTAAAGAGTGCAGCAAGATAAGTTATGTAGGGGTGAGAGAGGCAGCAGAGCAGAGAGAGAGTCAATGTGAAAAAGTGACTGATTCATTCACAACAGAATTTGAACAGTAGATCAGAGAAATAAAAATTACTTTAGAAATAAATAAATGGAGAAACAAATTGAAGAATAAATAAATGTATGTTGAAATATAAACATGAATAGATGATTTAAGTAAAAAAATACATAATTTGTAGATCTCTGCACTGCTTTATATCTAATAAATTATTTCTATCTTTATTTGTTAATTTATATCTATATTTATATTTATATATTTTTTGTATTATTCTAATTTAGCTTATCGTAGCTAGCATGGGTCCCTGTAAGACCCATGCTAGCTAAGCTAACCGTGACTAATTAATAGTGAAGGCCACCGCAGGACGGGCCATCTAAAACGAAGTTTCTTAGACAAGAAACTTGCACTTTATTCTTCTTCTCATTCCTTTAGCTGAGTTGAGTATGAAATTCCAACTTCAAACGCCCTTGAAATGTAAGGCGTTTTAAAGGGTTAGGAGAAATACGCCTTTAATTTCCAGGTAGGAAAGACTTGATGACTTGTATTTTGTTCACGTGTCAGATTATTTATTAAACTGTTTGTGGCTTATGCATTTAGATACAAGTCCAAGTTGTCCTATGTGGCACATCACATCGAAAGCCCAAGCTGACGTCGCATCAGTGTAAGAATCTGAACCTTTTTTCATGTCAATAAATCAACAGATCAAGTTTTAGTTCTCAGTCAGGATCTGCACATTTTGAAGCAGTTAACTTTGGGGAAAGGCCCTACCATACGCAGGCTTGTGGTGTGTAAATTGGTGATGTGTCGTTTGTGAGTGATTCGTTCAATGTGAACTAATCTTTTATATGACTTGGGAGTAATGAGTCCTCTCAGTAAGCGATTCGTTCATTTTCCTGCAGTGCCTTCTCTCGCCACATGGCAGCAGCTGCATAAGCTTAGTCAGCAGGACAGGAAACGGAAATAATTTGTTCACGACTCACTGAGCTGTGCGTCCGTCCCCAGGTCCTCGTTCTTTTGTCATGTGACAGCCAGGCCGCTCCAGCTCTGTGGCGAGCAGCAAGTTCTACAGTTCCCTCACGGGTCGTTCATACGGGTCGTTACGGGTCGTTCTTTTGTTCATTTGTCACGTGACAGCTGTAGATCAGCTACGGGGCTGCGGACTAAGAAAGAACGAAATGAATGTCTGATATCTGATATTCATTCATTTGTCACCTGACACCCGAGATACATTATTTATTCATGGAATCATAATTAATTAGTGGTCTTTGATTCTTGTAGATGTTTGTAGTTTTATTGTCTATATAATGTAAAGTTTGTTTGTAAATGCTTTTGAAAATTCTATCAACATATTGATCGTGTTATACTCTGTCATAAAAAAAGAAAATATAACAATGTTGTAGCGGCCCGGCCGGTGGACCAGAGGCTGGGCCGCTAAGGATTATGGGAAATGTAAAGTTGCTGTGTTTAAGGTAAGGTAAGGTAATCTTTATTGATCCCACGAAGTGGAAATGTACACGTTACAAAGCTCCCAGATATACAAAGCAACAAGAGTAGTGCACTAACTAATGAAATAAAGTGCAAGTAATGTGCAAAAAAATTTAATTCAAGTCTATTTACAAATGTACAATGTATAAGTACTACAGAATATGAACAATATTTGAAGTTCAAGTAGGTTAGACTGTGGAGTTATAGAGTCTAACCGCGGTGGGAATGAAAGAACTGCGGTAGTGCATGTCCTACACTGAGGGTGGATTAGTCAGCCACTGAAGTAGCTGCATAGAGCCTACACTGTCTGGTGCAGCGGGTGAGAGGTGTTGTCCATGATGGATGTCAGCTTGGCCAACATCCTCCTCCACAGAGTCCAGTGGGCAGCTCAGGACAGAGCTGGCTCTCCTGACCAGCATGTTCAGTCTGTTCTTGTCCTGGTCGGTGCTGCCTGAACCCCAGCAGACCACAGCGTAGTGCGGAGCTGAGGCCACCACAGAGTCATAGAATGTCCTTAACGTGGACCTGCACAAGCCAAAGGACCTCAGTCTCTTCAGAAGATGGAGGCGACTTTGACCCTTTTTGTACAAGGCATCAGTGTTGTCAGTCCAGTCCACTCCAGTTTATGGTTGGGGTGAACACTGTTGTAGAAATGTTCCATCTTCCTTAGTCAAATGTTGCTAGATTTTTGGAAAACTGAAGACAAAGACTTAGCGTGATGAACCATCTCAATTTAAACGTGCCGGCGCGTAGAAGAGCACATAGTTGTTAATGTCTGGTTCTAACTTCTTACTGTCAAACCCCTTCTACTTATACTCAATCTCAACAAAGGAACCACCCTCACAAGAACACAAATGTAGATAAGCATTTACATACAGTGGTCAGTCATCAGTCATTTCCTCTTTGAAGCCAATTGTTCATTAAGCTTGAAAACATTCTGTGGTATCTTTCTTGCAGTTTATGATCCCAGGCCCACTATCACTTACATTCCTTTGGGCCATATAACAGAATTTCTGGAGATGACAACTGCTAGTGTTGTAATTGAAGTCTGAGGTGTATAGAGTGAAGAACGGTGAGAGCATCGTACCCTGAGGAGCCCCCGTGCTGCAGACCACCACCTCATACACACAGTTCCGCAGCCTCACATACTGTGGCCTGTTGGTGAGGTAATGCAGTCAGTTGCCTATCCACTCCTGCCCCTTCCAGCTTCCCTGGCAGTAGTGCTGGCTGAATGGTATTAAAAGCACTGGAGAAGTCAAAAAACATGACCCTCACAGCGGTTCCTGCAGCTTCCAGGTGAGTCCGTGCCTGGTGCAGCAGGTAGATGACCGCGTCCTCCACCCCGATGTTTGGCCTGTAGGCAAACTGCAGAGGATCTCACACTGTGCCAACCACGGATCGAAGGTGCCTGAGGACGAGCCTCTCCATGGTCTTCATCAGGTGGGAGGTCAAGGCTACAGGTCTGTAGGGGTTTGGCTCCTTTGCGTGAGTTACCTTGGGAAGTGCAGCTACAGACGAATTCTTCCACAAAACAGGGACCCTCTCCAGACAGAGGCTCAGGTTAAACATGTATTTGACCCCCTCACAGAGCTGGTCAGCAGAGTTCCTCAGCAGTCTGGCGCTGATCTCATCCAGTCCTGAAGCCTTCCTGACTCTCAGGTGTCTCAGCTCCCCCTTTAGTGTGTTTTAGTGTAGTTGTGTTAATGATTGTGGCTGTGGGGAATATTGGATGTATTTATGTACTGCTTATGTGTACTAGTGTTGGCCGGCACCGTGAGAGAGGGTGTTGTGTGTGGGAGTGACCGACTCATGTTGTTGTTGACTTTTCTGCCTGTGTTTAAATAAAGCTGCCTCTTTCAGTGGAAATAGCCAATAAAAGACAAGAAGCTGTTTCTTCTGTATATTCTGAAACACTTTTAGTCGAGCGGTGTATGGGGCACAAGGGATCTCACTGCCGTTTATTCAGTACCGGGTCCGGTTAGCTGCCAGCGCCCTGCTGGTCGTAGTTTAGCTGCACCAGTTAGCCAGGTTAGCCACTCTAGCTCCCTCAAAAACACATCGTAGCTGCCACACACCACCAGCTGGCGCTACAATATTAATAACAACAAATATAATAATAACAATAACAACAATAATAATAATTTAATGTATTGTCACAATAAATGCACCATGAAAACATTTTAGGGAACTTATTGTTACTTTTTGCTTTAGTTGCCCCCAGTGGGCGATGAGCACCCTTTGTGTCCTGAATTACTCTGTATGTTGCTTTGGATAAAAGCGTCAAAATGACTAAATGAAAATGGAAACATAAGTTTTACTTTCAATTGTCCTCTCCCAGCCGTCACATGAAAGGCAGCTCAGGCTGTGTGGAGAGCAGTACACTCCTTCATGGATCGGTTTCTCGTTCAATTGTCACGTGAAGCTACCGAGTCGCTATCGCCGTGTTCAACAATCGCAGGGAGGAAGCAGGAGTCACTTTATTGTGGTGTGTATTTGCTTTCCCAGGTTTTCCCATGGTTTCACTTGCTTGTGGCATTTTATATATTATAATTTGTCAGCTGAAGCAAACCATGTTGTCGTCATGTGCTTGAGAACCATAGCAATTTTTACAATGCCCACAAGATACAGCGCCACCTGCTGTAAAATGAACGAAATGACAATGTAATTATTGCACAAAAAATGTTTTCAATCCATCTTTGATAATTTCATTTCTTTCTACTCTCCATTCTACTCATTGTATCACGACTACTGTTGGTATTTTTGGTGAAAAGCCCGGCCCCGGCCGGAGAGGATGAGGGACGGATGAGTCCAGTAGCGAGTGACTCATAAATATAGGTGGTCATAGCTTCGCGCTCTGGGGCAGAAAGGGAGTACAGCCCACCATGAGGAGGAACCGCACCCGGTAACAACTCGATGGCACAGTAATACGGTCGATGTGGCGGTAGAGATGTGGCTTAGATCATGGTAATGTTTGGGAACATTAGATAAATCAATGCTGACGGGGCTTTCGTTGGTAGTAGTGGGGAAAACGGCGGCATTGCGCAAACACAGCTTAGAGCAGGAGGAGCCCCACTTGAGAATTCTCCCCTCAACCCAGTCAATATGAGGGTTATGACGGGAGAGCCAGGAAGATCCGAGAACGAGAGGTAGAGTAGGAGAAAGAATAACTTGGAATGTGATTTTCTCGTGATGATTCTCTATGGTCAAATGAACAGGAACAGTCTGCAGGGCACTGGGGTTCAACAAATGACCGTCTAGGGCTCGGATGGGGACCAGTGTAGACTGGGGAATGAGCCGAATCTTTATTTACGGGCTAGATCCTCGTCCATGAACTCTGTGTCCGCTCCGGAGTCTATCAGCGCAGCAAGAGGAGTTAAACAGTCAGCGAGCTGCAACGTAACGTTCAACAGTGGTCGAGTGGTGTGGGGGAGAATGCTAGGAGAATGGCTCAACAGTTATCCCCTGTCTGCTGCTGAGCCCCCCCTTTTAGCGTACAGAACCTGATCAGGTGCCCGGACTGGCCACAATACAAGCACAGACGGTTTTTAAATCTGCGCTCTCGTTCCTCGGGAGAAAGAAGCGTTCTCCCCAATTGCATAGGCTCAGAAGAATTCCGGGAAACTACTGGTCTGGATGGGAGGGGAGTGAAGCGGTAGCGACCGGAGAATGGGGCGGATTACTTAGGTAATGAAACCTGGGACGTCTCTCACGGATTCGATGGTCTACCTGGACGCAAGTGTCAATGAGAGCATTGAGTGACTCGGGGAGTTCGCGGGAGGCCAGTTCATCTTTTAAATACTCGGAGAGACCTTGGTAAAATCTCTCTACGAGAGCGGGTTCGTTCCAAAAACAATCGGCCGCCAAAGTTCTAAATTCGACCGCGTACGCGGACACCGTCCCACTCCCTTGAGTGAGTTTAGAGAATAGACGAGAGGAATCCTGCTCAGACTTTGCTGGTCCAAAAACTCCAAGTAGCTCCTCGGCAAAAGATTCAAAAGAGAGAACTGACCAGGAACCGGAACAGGAAAGTATCAACAAAAAGCGGCTAGCTGGAAAGGACAAGCGGAAAAACCTTTGTGTTGTAGACGTGGGAAAACAAAAATTACCAGAGGAAAAAACACCAAATCTGCCGGGCATAACAAAATCCCAAAAAACAAAAACCCCGGGAATAAAAATCAAAACCAAAAGGTCCACAAAAATACAAAAATCGTTTTACTCGAAGAAAAGAACTTACAACAAGGGCACGGGTCAAAGAATCAATGAAGTTGATCCGGCGGCGAGAAACAGGTGAGAGGGGCTTAAAACAGGGAGACAACAGGTGATCAGAGTTAGGTGATTAGGAGCAACGGGGAGGAGCAGTGTGAGACAGAAAACGCAGAGAAACATAAACTAAGGTAACCAGGGCAACAGTGACCGGAGTGGACTCATGACACATTGATTTTTACCTCCGTTTTACACTTCACTGTCAATTTTGTGAACGGAGTCACATAAAGATTGCATCTATGAACATCATAAGATATGGTTAAGAAGCATTTAATTTACAAATATGAGTTTTAAAATTAAGACAATGCATGCTGAAATGCCAGAGAATTAAAAAATGTAGGTGCCAAAGCAATATAAAAAAAAACAGAAGATGCAACTAAGTAAAAAATATTTAAAACATTTTAAAAAGTCTCACTCTGTCTCGTTGTCAAGTTGACAACGACCACTTCTGCATTTGCGGGGAGCCTCTGCTGAACTACTTCCTTTCTTTCTATTTTTAATGTTTATTTCATTTTTTTCTTTTTCTTTAAGCGAAAAGCAAAACAGTCTTGCTGCCTTGTTTTTATTTATGCTGCGTATGTCGGTCGGTCGTCGGCATGTGGCATGTGCTTCATTTCACTCAGTCATTCTGTCAGGTCCACCACAGTCTGATGTGCATGAAAGTTATGAGGGAGAAGCCACAACCAGGCACTGCGGTTCCGATGTGGAACACTGCAGGGTTGGACTGGAACCGTGCAGGCCACACACACACACACACACACACACACACACACACACACACACACACACACACACACACACACACACACACACACACACACACACACACACACACACACACACACACACACACACACACACACACACACCTTCCGTCTTCCTCAGTTGTTTTTTCTACTTCCCATTTTTAAATAACAAAGTTCGTTGCACCCTGACTTGAGATCAAACCAAACAGTCACTGAGTGTTTGCACAAGTTCTTCATAGATTATGTGCCTGGCGTGACCAGACATGTTGTGTCTTAGAGACGTGTCCACGTGCTCTGACCTCGGGAGGTCATTTCCCAACATATGGAATATGTAATGCCATTAGAGAGAACATCAGGTTTTGAGGACTGTGCTGTACAGTTCAACTGGATCTGAGAGAGAAAGCGATTCAGAAAATACAACATGAAATTAAATCATTTGTGATACAAATTATAAACAAACCAGAGAAATGCAAAAGCCGTGGATGTAATGAGGATATTGTTACTCACCCTGGAGAAGTTCTGTCACTGTTCAGTCTGACAACAGAGTACTCAGTCACTTCCTGTTCCTCCTCGTGTGTGTGGGGCTGAGCTGCTCGGATGTTGCAGTAGATGGGATCCATGTGTGCGCTGGAGAAACGGACAGTGGTGTACTGAAGGTTTTCCTGCTCTTCTGACTGTCCCCGATTTCGTCTCTGCGAAGACAAAACTGGTTCAGCTACACAAATGATACGTAGTAAAATTTGTTGTTTGTGGAAGGTGCATATCTGTAAAGATCTGTCCAGAAAAGAAGCAACAGCAGGTGATAGAACAAATATCACTGTGATTAACGTCCTCTGAACATTTAGTTTTTATCACAAGGTTTCAGAGCAAAACAGCAATTTTTAGCCTGGATTCATTTACTCTTGACTCTTAGTGTATGTGAAAGGTTGAACAGTTCTCACCTGTTCCCTGTTGTCTGGATTCTCTTCAGGCTCAGGTGGTTCCTTGTTAGCCCTCATTTTCCTGATCAAGGAAGTTATTTGAAAATAAATAACTCAGTTCCTTTACTGATTAAGGGGGGAAACAGTGGCTGAGTGGAACAGAGCTGCTCACCTCACCCATACGTAGACACAGAGCAGCATGAGAAGCAGCAGGAGACCAGCAGCAGTTACTCCAGCAGCTGTCGATATCCCGGATTCTGAGGGGAAACACACTGAGTACAGTCGTTTTGTAGCAGCATGTTCAGTGTGTGATGAGCACTAAATCTGTCTGTGTGTGTCGTACATCCGTGGTCCGTTTCCTGTCTTTCCAGTGTAGTATAACCTGAACAGTTCTGCTTCTGGGGCCACTTATTAGGAAGATACTAGCAAGTCACTCAAACTTTATTGATATAATCACATTTGTCTTTGACTTTGTCAGTCGGGCTGAGTTGCTTGAATATCTGTCCGGATATAAAGCCAATATGGTTTTTATTCTTAAAGCCAACTTTTTATTGAACGTATCAGCTCTGACAGTAAATCTGTGATATTCCTTTCTAAAGGTTTTCGAGTGAAGGTCCCCTTCTAAACATTTTTTAAAAAGACCAAACCTTGATATTCTTATTCTAAGGGGTAATAAAATAATTACTGGACAGGGAACAGGTCTACACAACCTGAGGGTTATCTGGAAGTATTTGTGTCTGTGTAGCTTCCATAGATTGTAAAAGAAAAGTGTCAAATTTTGTAGCAGTGATTTTACTCACATAACAGACTGTGTGTTCAGCTGAACGTTAAATCCTACCTGCCACAACAACCAGCTGTAAGGTGGAGTTCTCACGTCCTATCGTGTTCTGGGCTTCACAGGAATAATTCCCACTGTGTTCAGGTCTGATGTCAGTGATGGTGAAGATCTGTCCTGAAGTTTTTATTGAGTCTTCATTCTCCTTGTACCAGGTATAATTAGCTGCTGGGTTAGAATCACTGCTACACGTCAGATTCACTGAACTACCCTCCACTATCTCAGCAGAGGGACTCACTGACACTGAGGGAACCTTTGGAGGATCTGGAGGACAGAGACATGATTAGGTGGTAAATAGTTATTACACAAAGGTCAGCTGAAAGGTATTAATAAATTGTAGAATTTATATAATGCTTCCATGCAACTCTGCTGGTGACACAAAGGTAAATACTAAAGGTAACAGATTCCGTAGTCTATGAATCATAATCATCTGTATTTTAAAAATTGGGGTAATGTAACATTTCTTCATGTTATTCTATATCTTAAATTGTAGGAAAATGTGGAATATGATATTGTAAAACAGCCCTTCACTATTGCAACAGAAATACTAACAAACACGTTAAAGAAACAGGAAGAAATGTGTCAGCATGAAATAAATGATGACAAAACGTGATTTTGGGACCAGATAACTGAGGACGTGTTTATCCAGAGCAACAGAGGAAACCTTGGTGCTAATAGCTAATAGATTTATCATCTGCTGTAACATCTGTGAGTCAGACGGAGTCGAAGAGGAGTTTCACTCACATTTCACATCAAAATGAAGGTATTCAGATCTCCTCCTCCCCAGGTCGTTCTCAGCTTCACAGTAATACTGTCCAGAGTCAGAGCGCCGGATGGACTTAAAGACAAACACTGCCGGTTGTCTGAGTGGTGCTTCATTGTCCTTGTACCAGGTATAAGTAGCTGCTGGGTTAGAATCACTGCTACAGGTCAGAGTCACTGAACGACCCTCCACTATCTCAGCAGAGGGACTCACTGACACTGAGGGAACCTTTGGAGGATCTGGAGGAGAAAACGTGAAATATTTTAAGATTAAATGTGAAGATGAACTTGAGTTTTCATTTATTTTACATAAAACATTTCATACTTAATGTCAGAGTCTTTGTCGACATGTGGTTTTCTTCTAGTTCTTCTCAATGAATCATCAAATACGTCTGACTGACTAATATTTGGACAAACATTAATTTAAATTACGGCGTGTGTTAGTAGAAGTTTGCTGAGTAAACTCACACACTGAAGGAGACGTGAACGTCTCTCGTCCTTTTACAGCACAGGAAATGCTGCCTAAGTCAGGACTGTCTCCTGAGAAATAACCAGATGTTTGTCCTTGTATTTTGTGTCCATTGTTGTACCAGACGTATGTGGGACGACCAGGTAGATCACAGCTGCTGTGACACTTCATCTCCACCCGGTGAGAACGTGGATATGATGGTGCTTTGATCACCTGCACACTGAGAGCTGAACGTGCACAAAGATCCACATTTCACATTCAGACAGAAAATACAGACAAATACACACTGATATTCTCAGGTTTTAATTAAACATTATTATTCATGTTACCTGTGACAGACACAGTGACTCCAGGTTCAGCAGTGTAACGTCCTCCTTTTTGGTTTGTTATGAACCTGAACTTGTAAACAGCTGAATCACTGAGTCTCACGTCTGTTAATGTCATGGTGCATCTGTTGTATATACAGTTATGACGTACACGACCTGTGTAATCTGAGTCTGTTTCTAAATCCACAGGAGCTTTATTAATCACTTTAGTGAACCATAATGTGTTTGTAACAAAGCTCCGTCTTGTATATGGGTATGAGTAGGTGCAGGACATTTCCAATGTTGATCCTTTTATTGCACAGATCTTAGTAGACGTGTAAGTCACTCTCCAGTAAATCTGACCCTGAATAACTGTAACACAGAGAACAACAGAAACACAATAAGAACAAACTTGGAGAAACTTCGAAATCCACATTTAGACGTGATTCTAAAATGTTGCTGCTCATTCATCAATATGTGATGAATGTCATGTTTGATGTTTGTGTTTTTTAAATATTCAAAGTTTATTTCCTCTTTTTGCCACTTTCTCTCTCCTGTTAAAATACTTAAATCTGTTTGGATTTTAATGAAGAATTTTACCAGGATAAATAAAGAGACGATGTGGGTCATGCTGTATATCCTCAGGGCAAATAAAGATGTGAATTCGCTGTTTAATGAACTTGTTGGACCGAGGAGAGGTCACAGTGTGAAGGTGAAGAATCGGCTCGATGGCAGTAAGACATGAACGATCATCAGAAGTTGCTGACCACTACTGGTTATTTTTAATTTCTGTTCACAGTCGCTGCAGAGTTAAGTGTTAAAACCACAAAGAACAGAAGTGACGTGAGAGAAACTTCACAGCAGATTCTGTTTACTGTAAAAGGGCAAAGCAACATCAGACTGAGATCAGAAATTTCCAAAAACAAACTACAACATCATATACTGTTGATAATTAACAATACATAAAATAGTTTTGATGTTCTGTGCATTGTTAGAGACTCTCACAGCGTTTAGTGTGTGTGTGTGTGTGTCTACCCTTGACTTGTTCCTCATTTTGCCGTGTTCACCGTCCGTGACGAACACTGTTGTTATTGTTAAAACTAGAATCAGTTTACAACAAAGTAAAATGAAACATGAGATGTTGCTTATTCTTATTATAAAGTGCTGCCCTGTCACACAATGACACAGTCGTGTCGTACTTACCTACAACACCTGTTAGCAGTGTCATGTTGTATAATTTGTGTTATGTGAGTTTTATCTCAGAGCGGGAAGAGCTGCTGAGAACACAATGTATATGTACAGTACCTGAGAGAGAGAGAAGGAAGACGACTAATCCACTCGCTGCTGCTGTTAAACTCATAGCTGCTCCTCTCATGTGTCTGTGCGACTCTACAGACGATGGAACAAGTTAGAGACAGGAAGTACATCAGTCACATCACTAGACAAACTCCACCAGCAGAAAGACGCCGAATCTAAAGATGTCTTACCTCTGTCACCGGTAAAGACAAGACAGGAATCAGGATGTGAAGATTCACAGGACTTCCTCCTTCACATTATTAAATCTCTATGGTCGCAATTTTAAAAGCATTTACCCAAATTTTGGGAGCTTGGGGGTCCCTGTTTGTATATCAGTAATCAAAGGTCCCGCCCGACACCTTTTTAGGTTTTTAGGTTTGGGCATCATTTGAAACTTGAGAAGAATGTTAATACGGGGAAATGTTACTTCATTATTACATTCTGTGTGGTGACATCTGCTGAAAGCCACATGATGAAGTCAGAGAGTTTAAATTTACTGCTAAGATAAAACAAAACGCCCTGTCACTGTGGAACACAGAGCACATCAATGACCGTCATCCGCTCCTCTGGTTTCAGTTCCTCTTCTAGTTTTAAGTACTTAAAATGTGACCAGTTCTACTTTGTGTTTTCTGTCAGTCGTCCTTAAAGTCGCCCCGTTCTGCTAACTAACTTTGTCATCCAATGATCAGCTGGAGCAGGTGTGTTCAACCAATCAGAAGCTGGAAGACCCCAATTCTACCGACTTTGTCCTCTGTTGCTCCACCCTCCTCTCAGATGGACCCTTCCAGGTTCTGACTGACTCAACACGCTTGGCAGAGTGTAGGGCTGGGACAGTTTGACAGGGCAGGACTTTGAGGACCAGGATAGACCTTTTTCACAAAACCTGGAAGTAGGTAGCAAATGTGTTACACCGGTTCCGCTTAACGCTGTACAAGGCAGTGACACGGAAACAATGAATTGTAGGACTATTTCTAATTTCTCTGATAATAAAAAAAGGACTGTATTTGTAAAGTTACAAGGATAAATGTTCATAAAACAGGACATTTAGCCAGGTTGCTGTATTTTAAGAACATTTTCCTAAATATCTTCCTCATATTTTCACATGACTTGCTTGATAAACATAATTACGACCAATTTAAAGACTAAGATCCCTTTAATCACGTATCTCTGTCTCTCTCTGCTATTCACATATTGTATCTCAGAAAAGGTTGTTTAACGTTATGTTATGTGCTGCCTTACACATAATTACTGTTATGATCAGCAGTTTAAAGTACGTGAAGCTTGTTAACTTTAACCTACAGGCTAAGTGTGTTAGCTTTACATGACAGCTACTACTACTACTTCTCTTTGGGCTTTTCCCATCAGGGGTCGCCACAGCGAATCATCCTTTTCCACCTCACTCTATCCTGGACATCTTCCTCTCTGACACCAGTTAACCTCATGTCCTCTGTTAGGACATCCATATATCTCCTCCTCGGTCGTCCTCTCGCCCTCTTGCCTGGCAGCTCCATCTCCAACATCCTTCTACCAATATATTCACTATCCCTCCTCTGCACATGTCTAAACCATCTCAGTCTGGCCTCTCTGACTTTGTTGCTAACACAGGCAACGTGCGCTGTCCCTCTGATGAGCTCTTTCCTTATTCTGTCCAACCTCGTCACTCCTAAGGAGAACCTCAACATCTTCATCTCTGCTGCTTCCATCTCTGCCTCTTGTCTCTTTCTCACTGCTACTGTCTCTAGCCCATAGAGCAGAGCTGGTCTCACCACTGTCCTGTACACCTTTCCTTTGAGTCTTGCTGACACTCTTCTGTCACACAACACTCCCTGACACTTTCCTCCACCCACTCCAACCCGCCTGCACTCGCCTCTTTACCTCTTTTCCACACTCCCCATCAGACTGAACTGTTGACCCCAAGTACTTAAACTCCTGCACCTTCTTCACCTCAGCCCCCTGTAACCTCACGCTTCTACCTTGCTCCCTCTCATTTACACACATGTATTCTGTCTTACTACGACTGACTTTCATGCCTCTTCTTTCCAGAGTAAACCTCCACCTCTCCAGCTGTTCCTCCACCTGCTCTCTACTCTCACTGCAAATCACAATGTCATCTGCAAACATCATTGTCCAGGGAGATTTCTGTCTGATTTCTGTCTGACCTCGTCTGTCAACCTGTCCATCAGCATAGCAAACAAGAAGGGACTCAAAGCTGATCCTTGGTGTAGTCCCACCTCCACCTTGAAATCCTCTGTCTGACCTACGGCACATCTCACCACCGTCATGCTTCTCTCATACATGTCCTGGACTACTCTGACGTACTTCTCTGCCACTCCCGACATCCTCATACAGTACCACAGCTCCTCCCTCGGCACCCTGTCATACGCCTTCTCTAAATCCACAAAGACACAATGCAGCTCCTTCTGACCATCTCTGTACTTTCCATCAACAACCTCAAAGCGAAAATGGCATCAGTGGTGCTCTTACGGGGCATGAAACCATACTGCTGCTCACAAATCTTCACCTCCTTCCTAAGCCTGGCTTCCACTACTCTTTCCCACAGCTTCATTGTGTGGCTCATCAGCTTTATCCCTCTGTAGTTACTGCAGTTCTGCGTGTCACCCTTGTTCTTAAAGATCGGCACCAGAACGCTTGTCCTCCATTCCTCAGGCATCTTCTCACTCTCTAAAATCCTGTTGACTTGTCAGAAACTTCACTGCTGTCTCTCCTAGACACTTCCACACCTCCACAGGTACGTCATCAGGACCAACAGCCTTTCCGCTCTTCATCCTTTTCAGAGCCTTCCTCACCTCATCCTTTCTAATCTCTGCTTTTTCCTGCTCCACAACATCCACATCTTCCTCCCTTCTCTCCCTGTCATTTTCCTCATTCATCATCTATTTCCTCAGCTTTACATGAGAGCTAACGGACTGAAATATAAATTCCTCCATAACAGCCATTTTTCACATTAGCATAACATTGTGAGGTCACATTTCACTGGATTAAAGAACAAACGCAGAACAACACTGAAATGAACACACAAGGTGAGAGGCAGCAGCAGCAGCTGCAGCGCCCTCTGCTGTCTTTAAGAGAAAAGAGAGAGAGAAGGAGAAAAAGCTTACAGCACCTGGTATTCCCAGGCGGTCTCCCATCCAAGTACTAACCAGGCCCGACCCTGCTTAGCTTCCGAGATCAGACGAGATCGGGCGTGTTCAGGGTGGTATGGCCGTAAGCAACAGCCCAGCACACAAACACCCTTCTTATACACGGACATCAGTGTGACGCCCCTGTCTCGGGTGGTAGGAGCGCAACATTCAAGGATTCTTAAAAAAAGGCTCTTCCCTGCCCGCTCCCCAAAACAAAACCACAATTCAAAGTTACAGTTAAGTGTGCCATTTATTTCCATAATACAAGCGATACAAAGGTGAAGCAGTGTAACTCAGGGTGAACCAAGGCCACCACAACAAACAGCTTTTAACTAGCCCTTGACAAACAAACTAAGAAAAAGACATTTACTAACCCTAACTCCCTAAAGTGAAAACAGTCCAAAGAAAAAAATTGCAGTTTACACCTATAGCCTTAGCACTTTTTACAGGAAATATTCACAAGGCGGACAATGTGATAATACTGCGGACAGAATATACAACAAAGACCCAAACTGTGGCACAAGCCCCAAAGATCCAACTCATACAAATCCAACTAACAACAATGGAAAGTTCAAAAAAGTGCTCAAAGGGGTTTGCAGGCCCAGGACAGATAACGGTCGTTGCTGCCAGAGAAGCCGAGCGTGGCTGGTGGGAACCAGACTTTTTAAACTTCAGGAAGTATCAGCTGGACCAATCAGCTCCCGGCACTGCCCCCCAGTCCAGCCAACCAGACAAAGGCACCTAAGGCTCACACACACACACGCAAAAACAAACACAAACAAAGGACACTCACTCTCACTCAAAAACCCTCACCCAAAACACAAGTTAAAAAGAGCAGCAACACACCTGCCGTCCGGCCAGGGCCGTGACAATCATCACCATCGTGACAAGGGACTGGGTCCCTTTTAGCCATAGACCACCTAGGTGCTCACCTGAAGAGCAACCGGCCGGAGGGTGGCTAAAAGAGGACGAGGCAGAAATACTTTGTAACTGCTGCTCCTGATCCGCTGTTCAAAGTGTGGTGTGTCCAGCAGCTGCAGCGCCCTCTGCTGTCTGTAAGAGAAAAGAGAGAGACAGAAGGAGAAAAAGCTTACAGCACCTGGTATTCCCAGGCGGTCTCCCATCCAAGTACTAACCAGGCCCGACCCTGCTTAGCTTCCGAGATCAGACGAGATCGGGCGTGTTCAGGGTGGTATGGCCGTAAGCAACAGCCCAGCACACAAACACCCTTCTTATACATCCCGGTCCGCAACACAAAACCAATATGTTCAAAGTTCGACTGAGTAACTTCATATTGGACTCGTTTACCTAAACAAAGGCCCACAGACAAAACAGAAACGTACAGATTATTTTTTTATTAAAAATATTCCAGGGTGTGTCACAAGCGGACGCCGGCAGTTCTCGGTTCTTCCGTATTTACGTGCCTGGTGCGAACTACGTCCGGATGTTGGTCGTAACCTTCACTCAAATAAAACAATTCGGTGTTTCTCTTATGAAACGAAGTGGCAGAGACGAGCACGGATCACGTGACGCCGTCCTGCTTTCGGCAGCTGCCGTAACTACGAGCAACAACCGACGCTTCCGGAAGTCGGTCACCAGCTGACGCGGTCACGTGTAAATTTGAAACACCTGTTCCGTTTGCGTGTTGACTCGTGCTGCGGCAGGGAGACACGCTGTGGGTGTTCGAGACCGAGTGACAGCGGCACAAACTGTCACATTCCCGCCATTAAACCGAGAATCCAACGGGGACCGAGTTTAGATTAGTGACGTCACGGGTTCCGGTCAGTGTTCACACGCAGGTTAGTGATTAACTGTTGCTCCGATCCGCAGCGCGGAGCCACGTCGTCCGCCCCACAATGATGTGCGCCCGGGTTTGGAGAGCTCTGAAGCCCCTGGGCACAGGAGGCCGCCCCCCCGCATGGAGACGAGCCTGCAGCCGCGCAGCAGCTTCCAGGCTGGACCTGAGCGGCATTTACCCTCCCATTGCGACTCCCTTCACTGCCAAAGAGGACGTGGACTACCAGAAACTGGAGGAAAACCTGCAGAAATATGGCACGATCCCCTTTAAAGGTCAGGCCCGAGACACAGAAGCAAGATTCCTCATCAGAATTGCTCGTCTGATTTTGCAAGACCAGGGGACTTAAGAGGTACAAGGTTCAGTGGGAGATCCTGAATCTGTAGACCGGGTCCTGCAAAGTCAGACTAAATATGAGTCAGCACGTGTGTCTGGTGAAACTTGCACATTGTGAAGACTTTAAATCTCATTTCACGTCGTTCACTGGTTGTCGGTCCCAAAAACAGTATTTGTTCAGGGACCTGGCAGACAGGACAAAGTTCAGTACGGAGGACCGACACCTGCAGGTCTTTCTCACGCCCCCGGTGGTTTTACTGTTACTATTATTCATTTTCACTGTAAACCAGGACTAATGTTGTAACTTCTGGTTAGACATAAACTGCATTTTGTTGCCTTGAACATGTACACGTGTAATGACAATAAAGTTCAATCTAATCTTATCTAACCTGACAATTTTTCCGTTTTATTTTTATTACTATTAAGATTATTTTGAGGACGGTCAGTTATGTTTCCATGTCTTTCACTGCAGGTCTGGTGGTTCAGGGCTCAAATGGAGAGTATCCCTATCTGACAGAGGAGGAGCAGGTGGACGTGGTGAGGACTGTCAGACGGTCACTGCCAGCGGACAAACTGCTGATGGCTGGATCCGGCTGTGAATGTAGGTGTCACTGTGTGTAAAAACCGCAAACCGATCCAGTCTTCAGGGCTCAGCAATTGAAAAGTTCCTGATACTTTTGTCCCCAGGATCAAAGTCCAGAACTCCCCCTGGAGAAAACTCATTTGGCTGTTGGTTTAAACAACAGCAGGTGGCCTGACCCTGGTCCCTGTGCTGCAAACACAGGCAGAGGGCCGAGCTCCATGACAGTCCCCGTGAAACCGGGGGGGCTTGGGGTTAATCATTGACTCATTGCTCAAAAATGTTTGCACAGTTAAAACGGCCATCACTGAAAAATCTAATCACCACTCTCACTAATTTCACATTTGCTGGAATCTCATTTAATAATGTTCAACAATTAAAAATCGCAAAAGTTTTAGGAAGAAAAATCCGTAAACTAAATTTTACCAAACATGGACACATTTCAGGAATAGATGTGGGATATTTAGCGTTTTTCTTCTGTTGTGTGTTGGGTTTTCTTTTCTAATATTGCATGTACCATTTGAAGTGAGCCACTTCAAACTTTTTCCAAAAAAGAAAAAATTGTGTACAGCTGCAACAGGAAATCCCATTGACGTATTAGAGGCACAAAAGTACAACAACACAAACCTGAGACTTGAATCATTTAGTTCAGAGTGAGAAACATTTGTACTTCACAGATGTTTGTGTGAGAAATGCTGAAAGCATATGTTTGCCTATTTTTTTTTCTTTTTCAATTTTTTTGCATCTTTAGTTTTACACTCGTTAGCTGAGCTGGTGGTGTCATTAATTTTTATGGACTGATAATTGAAGTCAAGTGGAGTCTGTAACAGTTTCATTGCCTGTTCGGTTGTGTAGCACATCATGAACATTCAGAGAGAGGAGAGATTACAATAAATCAATCTATGCTGCCTCCAGTTCCTGCCTCTTCATGTCACAACCTCCTGGGCTTTTATTTCCCACACTTTTATTGTCCAGGGACGTGTTCTGAGGTCGTTTTTCTTGGCTTTCTTTATTTGTATTTCTTTTTGTGTTTCACTGATGTTTAGTTGTTCTACCTGTTCTTACTGTGTCCTGGGTTTTATATATTCGATATATAAAACTCGAGGCCACGGTTTTTGTATTTAGCTTCTGAAGTAGGAGAAAGCAGACCGACTTACAAGACATAGAAATGGACTCTTGTATGAGAAGGTGTATTGGAAAAAATAACTGTATAGCACAGAAACAGATTGAACAGAGAGGGCAGCGAGCGCCGACAGGTATAAAAGCTAAAAGCTTGTGGTGTTGTCCTTCCTCTGCGTGTTCAGCCACAAGAGCCACAGTGCAGCTCACGGAGAGGATGGCGGCAGCCGGAGCCGACGCCGTCCTCGTGGTGACGCCCTGCTTCTACAAGGGCAAGATGGACGGCCGTGCCCTGGTCCAGCACTTCACAAAGGTCTGCTGACAGTGCGAGCGCACATCTGTACATAAATGCTTGTGAAGATCCTTTATGCCTACTCCCCCCCCTTTTTTTTTAAGAGTTTTAAAGAATGGGTCTGTTCATGTTAAATGCTGATATAGCACTTTTATCCAAAGCGCTTTACAAGTTAATTCATATTCACACTTTCATACACACACTCACACACTCCATCATGCAGAGTGCACCTCAGGGTTCAGTGTCTTGACCAAGGACAATTCCACACATAGCGAGGAGGGAGTGGGGGGTCAAGCCACCGACTGTGGACGGCTGCCTTACCAGCTGAGCTACAGCCGTCCTGCCAGACACGGCTTCACATCTTCATAAAGCGCAAGGGAGATGCTGCTACAACAACACACAGCAGCGTAGGTCAGAAGTTGAGCATGAGCATGAAGAAGTGACTTTAAAAAAAAGGTTTCAAATTCATAGAATGTCACATCGTCACTAATTTTTCAGTCGCCTGAAAACTGCAAAAATCTGCTCTTGAGCTGCAGTGGATCCACGGGAGAGAGTGTAGCTTTACCACTTTCAGCTTCACGGTTTCTACCTCAGCAGCTCTTCTGTGCCTCTTTATGCACGTGCAGACACACACTAACATGACTTACAACTGAGGCCTCTCCTCTCGGGATGCAGGTGGCGGACAGCAGCCCGGTGCCTGTGGTGCTTTACAACGTGCCGGCCAACACGGCGCTGGAGCTGCCGCTGGACGCCGTGGTGCATCTGTCCCAGCATCCAAACATCGTGGGCCTTAAAGACAGTGGCGGAGATGTAAGAAACACTTCACAAACAATCTGCATTTCCTGTTTTTTAGTTTATGTGTTCGTACACTTGTGATAGAAGCTCAAATGTTTGAACCATTTAACTCGTTAATCCAATTAATGCCTGTTTTGTGGTTACAAATCCACACAAAACTTTCGTTTCTTTTCACTCATGGAGAAAAAATGCAAAATCTTTCCTGTGGGTGGCGCCATTGGAAAGTCCATGTTGCTGCCTGCATCAGATTTAGCTCTGTATTATTTCAGTGTACTCATCATATTGTTCAGACAGAACTTAATAGAATCTGAGTCCAGAACGTGTTCAGTTCAGCCTCTGTCTTGTCGTTTGAAGGTGAGACATTAAAGATTTCGGTTCATCTAAATGAAATCCTCAATCAGCAGTGGAATCATTTAATGCAATTTAAACGAGCCGCACAATGTGTGTATGTGGTTTCACCTGTTAACAGGTATGTAACAAAACAGAGGAGCTGATCTAACCAGTATTTATTTCATAGTAATTTATGAAATGATGCGAAAACCTTGGGGGCTGCAAGACATGTGTGTGTTCTTAGCAAAAACCCACAGTCCACTCACGTGCACACGGCAACCAACCAGGACGTGAGCATCCTCAGTGCGATCGGTTAGGAATCGCTGCGTGTCATTTATCGATGTTTAATTACTCCGTGCACTTTTGACATTTTCTCAATGTTTCACTTGCAGACACGTAGGGAACCGGTGATAATGAGGTGACTCAATTTACATCATACAAAAATATGAGCTGCAAAACACAAAATAGAAAGTATCTATTTAGTGGAATTCATCCATTAAGATTCTATTTGCTTTGCATGTCTACTGTTTCATTTCTTGAGGGGAATTTCTGCAAACAGGAAACAGATTGGATTTGGTGGCACGCACATTAAACATTAGGCTGTCAGGGAACTGCTAATTTTGTTTTTACCCCCCAAAAAAGTAATTTGGCAATTGATTTATTCGATGGTTTGCATGTTAAACCTCTCCTGAACTCTCCTGGGCAGGTTCTACATGCAGAGGAAGAAATGGATGTGTGCAAAAACCAAAAGAAGCCCCTGGTCCTAATGTGTCAGACGGTCCAAATTCCTGAAACCGTCGGAAACGTAAAGGGGCTTAAACAGGCTAAGAAAAAAGGAAGTTACAAAGGATACAAGCAGCCAAATCCATCAGACTTCAAATGTCTTTAACTGTATAAGCGGATATCAAAGATGAAATATTACATTATGATAAAATCAACATTTTGTAATGTGAAAGTAATTGGTTCCCTAATTTTGCAGCAATTTAATAATCATTCTTTAAATTCTGCACAAAGTACTTGGAATGGCACGACTGTGCTACCTGTTAAACGATCTAAAATGAAAGTACAGAGTTTTATGGAGCAGACTCGATGTGCTGGGGGAAATAAAAAATACTTTCCTCTCGTCAACATCTTTATACCTCTTCATCTGTGTGGGAAGTGTTTGTGAGAAGTTGCAAATGGATTTCTGATTTGGGAAATAACATGTTTGTCCACTTGTTGGGAGACAGGAGCGTGGGTGTAGTTCAAGCACGGAGCGGCCCTGCTCCGCCGTAGGCGTGAAGAGGCCAAACACGGAAAACCGAGGGGGATGGGTCAATTTGAGGGAGGCAGACAAGTCGCAGAAAGATTACCAGACATAATCAGACAGCTCCTGCTATTTGGCAAATTACTTCAGCAAATACAGTACGTCCAAGATTTTGAGCACAGATGGAATTGGATTTATTTTAAATTGATGTGTTGTCTGCCGCCTCTGGTGTGGACCGGCTGGGCGGCCGAGTTCGAATGTGCCTCACTGCACAGTCGTCTCTGATTAAAGTAAAATTGGTCGTGAAAAACCTTCGTTACCTTTGCTTTTGTTTCTGTTTCCTGGGCCACTTTATTAGGTACACCTGTACAATCGGATGCAATCCAACACAGCATCTCTGCTGTGAATTCTACTTTTACAAGGTTATAATTTTCTTTGATTAAGTTGAAACTGTCTGACAGGTGATAATTCTGCCAGGTGTTTATTACTGAAGTCATAACGGGTGTTGTAATCAGCTTCTCGGTTTAAACATGAACTATGTTGTTTTTGTACTATTTATCATCAAAAATGAAGGCTTCAAATGATTAGCAAATTATCACATTATATTTATCTAACATTTTACACACATTTCTGGAAATGGGGATTGCACAGTGATTGTACTGGAGTACTCAGTTTTTAGTAGTGAGTCAGTGATAGTCCTCACAAATGTGTTCAGTGAAGTAAAAGCGTCGGAATCTTCCTGGTTCCCCGACAAAAAGCCGATGGGATTTTTTTCATTGGGATTCGGATTGTTATTGATCATTAGTTCTGATTAATAGAGGGATTTATGAATACATTAATAAAATGAAGGAAAACCAGGTTTATTACCAGGCATGAGGCCGGGCTGTCGGGTGTCACAGGTTTGAATCTGGCTTGAGACATTTGTCATCCATCAGTCTTTCCTAACGAACTCCACCGGGCTCCCCACTCGTCAGTGGCGTTTTTAATGTTCTTGTCATGGACGTGACATATCTGCTGCTTTCATAAACTCCTCCCTGAAGGCTCATTAAAGTTACATTTCACCGGACCTCATCTCTGCTAATCGAATCTGTCCTCCCGCCCACGCTGTTGCACACAAGTCGTGGATTTTCTCGAAGTGTGTGCAGCTCCTGAATGTGGCAGGCGCGTGAATCCGGAGAGAGTTACGGTGAAGCATCATCACCTTTGCACGGCGAGTAAATCACCCTGTCTGATCAATCCTAACAATTATCTCTCCCTCTCTCACTAATTAAAATGATTACAACACCTGGTATTTATAGTTACGTTGTAACCGCTCACACCTGGAAAAATCGGCACGAGCACTTAAATATGACATGTATAACACAAACACTGCTGATACTTTTTTGACAAAAATGCAGTGTTTATTAAATGACAAGCTTGATGAGCGTAAGGCTATTGTCCCCACGTTCTCAGCACGTTCTTGCTTACAAATACCTATTCAACCTGTTTTTCAGTGTTGCCCAGAGCCTTGTTGGCCATGTTGTCTTCCCTTAGTGCATTCTGGTGCCACCTTTTATTCTGCTTAAAGAAAAAGGGAGTCGTCAGACCAGCCTGCATCCCTTTATGCTGCTTGGATCCACTGTAGTCATTGTTGGTGCTTTGGTGGTGGACAGAGGTCAGAATGGTCCCTCTGAGCGGACCTTGAACGGACAACTTTTGATCAAGAACCATTAAAATCTCCATTAATTTGCACTGTCTTAGCTCTTTCAGTGGCTTGGACTAGATTTGCTTTCTGTGTAAATCAGTGAGTCTTTGGTGGCCAGCACCAGCCGTCATCATTGTTTCAGCTTCACAACAGTTTCAATATCTGACAGTTCACTTAGTGCTAAATATAAATCCCGCCCCTTTGCAGGTGCCATTATAACAATAATCTATAATATGGTTAATGTTCATGTCACCTGCCAATAGTTTTAATATTGTGGCTGATTAATATATTTAAAAGGATCCATGTGCTTCAACCAACTTTAAAATACTTGCCACTAAAATACTTTAAAAAGCTCCTTGTCATACGTGATGACATGACGAGTCAAAAGAAGGTTGTCAGTCAGGGGTTATCAGGCTTGAGTCCGTCTTCTTGTGTCGGACCTTTGAAATCCTCCCACAAGAAAGTGTGTGAACAACGTCGCTGCTGTTGCCTGTTACTGCACATAAGCTTTGCTTAGGACTGGGTGGTTGGAGACGGTGTTTTGTTTCCCCACTGGGTCTTTGTATTCCAGGGTTAAAACACCAAATCACCAATCCTGTTTGGACCCAAACCACGAAGATGTCTTTGTGGCTAAGCTTAAGAAAACTGTAGCTCCACATTTTTTTTTTTTTTTGACGAGGGCATGACAGGAACCTACTGAATCGACTGGGAGGTAGAAGGTCAAATCATAATTATGACTGATTGGGTGACGCTATCATTTTTGGAAAATTAAACATCAATCCAGTTCACGGGTACAGTTTGTTTTCACCTAATGACCGTAATAGTTACAGAAGTCCGATTTTTTGGATAGCTGTCCTTAGCTTGGATTTGTACGAATGTTGAAGCAGGTTAAACTTCTGCACAATTGCTCCTCGTTGTTTTGTCAGAGTCAAGTCACTGGCCTGACGTCCTTCAAGTGGATGAGAGGGCCACATACTTATGGTCAGAAGGTGGTCCGAACTCTTGCCCTCTTTCCTGAGACTCAAAAATAAAAGCAACGTGTCTTTCCGTCACGTGGGCAGGCTCTAGCCGTTATTTTTCCCCCACTGAGGACCTTCATCTGAATAGCCAGAGCTCTCAGGCTGTCAGAAGAGCAGCGGGAGGTCATTCAACCCGACTGACTGACTGATCAATTACAGTCCTTCGGTTAAAAATGACTGATACGTGAAAACTGATTGACACTCGATGTTTAAAAATAGACCGTCCGCAGTAACGCGATGGAAGCTGAAACCGGAGGCTGGAGGTTTTTCCCTGTGGAGTTTTCAGCTTCACGTGCAGAGCCTTGGTTGAGTCGTCCCATGCTCCCTTTGAACACGTCAGGTCTATTTGGATTTTCCACTTCGCATCCAGAGTGACAACAGAGAATTTAAAGAGGCGCAACAAAATAGGGAGCTTATGAATTATTCATGAGCCGCCCCCACCCTCCCCCTCCTCTTCTGAAGTTGATTCCTCTTTTTGTGTCTCACTTGGGACTTGTCTGTCTTTTTTGGTTTTTTGCTTTGTCTTCCTCGTCGATCCCCTCTCTCCAAAACCTGCGCTCTGAAGAATCGATGCTCATCTCAATTAGAGGGATTTGTTTACTTTGTGAGCCGTTGGGTCTGTCATCGTGTCTCTGACAACCTGCCCAGAGGGTTAAAACAATAAGATATTGGGTGTGACAGCGGTGAGGACTGATGGCATTAAAAGAATCCTATTTTTTACCTTCTGTTTTCTTTCTTTGTTTGTCTTTTGCACGTCTCCCAGATCACACGGATTGGCCTGATTGTTCACAAAACCCAAACGCAGGATTTCCAGGTGTTGGCAGGCTCAGCGGGGTTTCTCATGGCTGCCTATTGTGTTGGTAAGACGCCTAAAACAGTACTAACAGTGCAGTTTTTCCTCACATGGAGAGGCGGGTTGCCTTCATACGCCCGAGGCTGCGATCTCCCCTACTGTTTGCTTCCTTTTCATCCGAAACCAAAGTGAAGTAATTGTCTTTTTGTACCTCTTTCATTTTGGCTCCCAGCTGCACAGTCACAAGTGTAAAGAAAGGTCGACACAAAACACGAAACTAGTCTAATCTCATTTTTGTTGCTGGTGTTCCACAACAAACTCGCTATCAGATGTCAACGTTCTCCTGTTTCTACCCATAAGCCTTTGCCTCCAGGGGTCACTTCCTGCCGTTTCAGATTTTGCTCACACTCCGGATCAACAGAGCAGCACTGCAGAGGGATTGTGTCTCACTTTACGCTGAATGTGCAACGTTTTAGGAACATCCTGATATCGAGTTGCACAGGCTACATGTCCTCAACATGTCCATACAAATACTTATATTCATGTAAATATCTTTTAAAATCTATTGAGAGAGCCAGTTAGTCAACCTTAAAATCATTTGCGTGTATAATCATTGCAGTTGTAAAATGTTTTACAAGTTCTTCTTGGAGGTTTAAACTTAATATCTTAATTATTATTTATTATCACATTAATTTGGATGTGGTTTGGAGCAGACATGTGTTTTCTGGAGCTTAAATCGCATAAATTGGGACGACTTTGACTCAAGAGAAGACCACAAGGTTAAGAGTTTTGTCCCCGGCTCATCAGATCTCAACACTGAAGCACTTATATGTATAAATGGAGCATTTTCTTTACCAGTAGTTGTTTCTCACTGACGCTGCAGGAAACAAACTTTGCCAACAACGTAAGAAGAATGAAAATTTCACTTTGAAATTCAGAGATTAATATAATAATTTTTTCTGCTTCACCGTGGGATTAGATACAGAGTTGTATGATAAACTTAAACACACTGCCAATAAAAAATAAGGACTGGAGTCAACTGCAAGTCTTTACTGGAAGCTTCTTGTAAGGCAAAGTGATGAACAGACTAAAGGTCTTGAGCAAATTGGTCATAATTTACAGTAATACAGCAACGAGGAAACAGGCGAATAAAACTAATTATCACCAGTGGAAGTTAAAGACAACAGTCACGAATATAGAAAACA
Source organism: Channa striata (assembly GCA_033026295.1). Taxonomy (NCBI): domain Eukaryota; kingdom Metazoa; phylum Chordata; class Actinopteri; order Anabantiformes; family Channidae; genus Channa; species Channa striata. The sequence continues at coordinate 15,643,551 of CM065188.1, forward strand.
TGCAGCAAACAATAAAAACAGTTGATCAGTATCAACACAGGCAGCACAGTGACTGCTCTGCTTAGCAAGAAGCAGTGTAAACATTTCATTCATAAATAATAAATGAACAATTATGAAACGGCTGATGTGTAAAATGGCACAGATAATTATCTGACAAGTGCATTTGTTAATGTGTGTTTGCTCTGACAAAATGGACTGAGTGTCAACGTCAGGTGAACTGCTGCGGACGTTACGCTGAGCGAAACGTTTCACCGAAACCAGAAGTTGGCGGCAGGAAAAACAAGCTGCAATATACGGACACAGACCTCATGGTTGTGTTTTGGGATTTTACAAAGGTGGACGTACGTCGTTTAGTTAAGGTCAGTGAAATCGAGGTCGTCCTAAAATCAGACGTCTCCCTCTGGTTCTAACAGGCTCCCACATCCACAACCAGACATGCCTAAAGATCATATCTTACTATTGGTCATAATGAGCTGATGTACGGACGTTTCCCTCATTTATTTTCCACACAACAGTCTCCTGACACTTGTCCAGCACTTCTAAGTAAAGCGGTTAGCAGCAGTTTCCAACAAACAAACTCCGACAGGCCACGTCGCCAGCATCAAACCCAGCGCACAGAGCGAACAGATGGATGATTAGGACGGTAAAACATCAAGAATCTGAACATCTGGAGCTGTTTAAATCCATACAAAAACATATGAGAGCTGGTCAAGTCTGAATGTCACAACCGCACTGAGATCAGTGTTTATATGTTCACGGTGGTGGAGTGGTTAGTGCAGCCACCTACAGCCACAAGTCCCCGGTTTGATTGCCTGGTCAGCCGGATGGATGGAGGCAACTACTTTAAATTGATTTCGATGTCGAGTGTCTCCAATTCTTCCGTTAACAGAAATATGACTATAATGAAAAAAGCAATTTCCTTCATTAACCACAAGCCAGTCGCAATAAATTCAGTTCATCATTCCATCCAGACAGACATTTGTGCCAAAGTTGAAGTAGTTCCCTCCAAGTTCCTTCCTGAATATCATGACGAACACGTCGCACTGATGATGACATTTAACCCAACGTAGATCTAACTTCTCCATCAAAGTTCTGGACACTCTTCTGGCATATAGACACAAAAATGTGAGACTGTCTGTCTGTCTGGATGTTTACTGCCACATCAGCAACAATGTTCAGCGTTAACCTGCAACTTGACGTTTCTGTTGATTGTCAACATTTTTATGTTAATAGCTGCAGTAACAAGCTCTAGAAAAAGAAACCTTTTAACTGCGGATTAGTGGCGTAGCGATGTGATTTTCAGTGCTTCTGAAGAACTTGAAGGAAGTCTCGACCGTCAGGTCCCGACGACTCACTTTGTTACACAGCAGAATCGTCTCGTCTCGACGCTCCGTCTTCTGCCTCCTCGGTATTCTGGCCACGTACAGTGGACTGTAAACTCAGGTTACACGTCAGTGTGATGCTCAGGAAGCTAATGAGTCATGTTCTCCCACTCCCAGCCTTTTTAAGCGCGCACACACACACACACACACACACACACTCTCTGATCTTTGCTCCCTGACATGTTCTCATCTCCATAACTGAAATATGGGAGTAATTGGCAGTGTGTATGTGTGACTGACTGACACAGCTAATGCAGAGCAAGGTGCCGCTTAGTGATTGATATGATAATGTGTCCACGCTGTGAGCTCGTGTTCAAGTTTTGATGTCCAAATTCATGCTCTCAACGCCCCCCGCGACGATGCCGAAGGGTCCAGCTGTCAGTCAGTCTCTCCGAGAGCCTCAGGTCTAAAGGGTTTGATGGGAAAGTTAAGACTCAGCCCACTTGTGCCCCTGAACTCGTGTCTCCGAATGTGCAGACTTTCTGAACAGGAGCGAGTTCTTCCAGTGGAACCTGCTCCGATTTAAGCTTGGATCTGTTCTCACGTTAGTCTTATTTCTGTCCCAGAAATATGGCAAAAGCCAGGGTGTTAAATCATACATTGTCACAGTGAATTTTTTATCATGTTTACTGTGAGTTATACCGCTAAGGTGAATTCAGTGAAGGGGGAGCTGCAGAGAAACCAGAAGGTCGGGGCTTTGTTCCACAAGAGAGCAGCTCTGCCGTACAGCCCGGCTGAAGTGTGAGACGAGGCTTAAAAAAACGAAAGTCAGAGCAGGTGCGTTCGTTACGGTTTTATTTAGTTCTTTCCTTCGTGGCTGAGACCTTCAGTGTTTGAATGTGTTGTAGTTAAAAAAGACGAGAGAAGAGAGAGTCAGAACCCAACAATGCCGGAAATGGCGTAAAACTATAGGTTTATCTAGTGGTGACCGGTCACAGCCAGTGAGTTCCTGATCCTCACAGTTGGTAGATGTCTGCACGCTGGCCTTTGAACAGCCTTTTTTAAACGCATCTCCAATGTGCAATGGAGACGCAGAACCTTTGTGGACTGGTGATATTCGGAAAAGGTGCAGGAATAATTAACTGCAATGTAAATTAATTGATTGTCACATTGGTGAGTACTCGACAAAGAAAATCACAGTTGGCAGCAGCCACACACGTAAGAAGCTATTTGTATTTTATAGTTAATTGTGAAACCAATAAAGCCACAAAGGAAAACTTGGTCATTATCATATCAGCTTATCTCTATCAGCCAATATAATCACGTGTGGTATCTGTGCATCAGAACATGTGTAATCTGTGCCAGATTTAAAAATATGGAATGTATGTCGAATTATCTGGACCAATCCCACAGGTTTGATGGGTTTTTACAGATGAACGGCAGCTAATAACATTCATATGCACGTTTGTTGAAGGTAGGCTCCACTTGTCTTGGCTCCGGCTTCGAATCCTCCCTTTGCTGTGCTAATTTCCTGCACATTTTCAGTCAGATTTTGCCATTTATTACAGTCTATTTCAGTCCAGCCTTTAATGTTTCTTTTCACAAGCTGTCACTCGTAGCGCGGCGAGGAGGCGGGGCCACACGCCTGTCCATCAGCAGCTATAGGTAAGCTGCTGTCAGCTGTGGGATCTGAGCTTTGACAGGCCACAGAAATATAAATAAGACAGAAAATCTGCCCATCAGCAGCCACTGACTCGTCTCTCCACGACTCCAAGGCCGAGCACACGGGCTTTGTCTCCCCCCCCCACCACACGCAGACAATGGGATGCCACGATAAAAGGCCATGATATCTTGTTGCCTGTGAAAATGTGTGTGTGTGTAGCTCTGTAAATAAAACCGTGATCTGTCAGGGAAGGAGAAGAAATGGATGGAGGCCTGGCGTTCCATCTCCAACCCGCTGCATGGTGACAGTAAATCATCGATGTCTGTTGTGTGTTGACAGTTGTAAAAGCAGGAGAATGATGTGCAGCTTGATTTACGAAGGATAAAGGCTGCGCTCAAACACGGACAGAAAACGCAGCTCAGTCGTTCCTGTTCTGCTTCCTCTCGTGGTGTTTGAACACTGACGTCTGTGCACGTGATGTCAGGTGAGAACTCCGGCTGAGGCAGCCGGGTCCCTGTTGGTCTTGGAACTCCTCCGACCTCCGGGGTCAACCCGCCGTGAGGCATGTCGATGTTCCAGTGCGCTGTGAATGACGAGCGGACGCAGTTTCCAACTGCGTTAGTTCGACTTATGGAGCCCAACTGTGATTCAAGTTTAGATTATTGCAGAAGAAAATGGAATTGGAGAACAAACTACGGATCAGAAAATTCTAATGAGTTGTTCATTTAAGTTGCCGTGTGTGTCTGTGTGTGTCTAGGTGCAGTCGGTGGCGTGTGCGCGCTGGCTAACGTGTTGGGCAGGGAGCTGTGTGAGTTGGAGCGCCTGTGTGTGTCCGGTCGCTGGGAGGAAGCCAGAGTCTTGCAGCAGCGTCTGATCGAGCCCAACGCCGCCGTGAGTACCATCTGCTGCACCGCGGACGCTTTCGTCCAACGCACCGCGGACACAAACCTCCACAGATAGTGACAGACTGGAGGTGTAGTCATATTTCCTAATAGTGCAGCTAATGGGGAGACCGACATAAAATCACTGCTTGGTTAGAGCTCAGTAAGTGAAGATGAACCACAATAATTTTACAGTTTTATTTACTGCTCCAATTATCGTTCTTAGATGTTTTGGTTCTTTGGCTGCATTTGTTCACTTTCAGACATTATTTTCTGATGTGACAGAAGCATCCTCTTGGACTCTTGGATGAACTGATTATATTTCACGGTCAAACGTCATGGTGTCTATAACCACGTGACTGTCCAACACAATATTTCATGAATGCCTGGTGGGAGGTTAATAACATCTGTCATAAACATGATTACAATATAAGTCTGGACAGACATCAGGCACCTCCACCGTGCATCGTTTAATAGGAGTCAAATCAAACGTGAAACTACTGTCCTGATGGGTCCTGACCAAACCAGTTCAATCACCTGAGCTGATCGTAGGCAGAAGAAATCACACATAAACAACATCTGTCCGTTTTTGAACTTGTAAATCATCCAGGACGAATCCAGTGGTGCATCAGAACAATAGTATAAAGCAGGAATCATGTAAACGTTGCTTCTTTAAGAAAAATTTACAGAGACGACTCAAAGTCCAAGAAGACTGTGATTCAAACAAACAGCTCAATAATTAATGAAGCGTGTTTACGGCGTTCAGATGTTCAGGAAAAGGAGCTAAACACCGTTTGACTGACAAAAAGAAGAAGCTGCTTTGTGAAACTAAAATAGACCAAGCGAGACGAGGGTTGCACAAAGTTAAATGTCTGAGTTCCAGTTCTGAGTTGGATGTATGAGGGAACAGCACTGAACGCTTTGCTTCAGGCTACAAAAAACCGTCTGTTACGCCGTGTTAAATGTCACCGCATCAGTCCGCCACAGAACCACCTCCACACGCTGCATCAGGACGACACCGCGGCCGGATATCGATCTCAAACCCGGGTTTGAAATGTGCGATTGATAAAGCCTGGAAATCACACCACACTTTATGTGTGGGGGTGTGTGTGTGTGTGTGTGTGTGTGTGGGGGGGGTGTCGGGGGGTACGGAGACTGACTGACTGACCGGTGCTGCGTGTTGCCAGGTGACCCGGAAGTTGGGAGTTCCCGCCCTCAAGCAAGCGATGGAGTGGTTCGGTTACCATGGCGGCGCCTGTCGATCACCTCTCCAGCCGCTCACCGAAGCCGAAACCCAGCAGCTGAGGGGAGAGTTTTCATCCAACGGCTGGTTGTGAGGTGACCCAGAGTGTGTCTGCGTGTGTGTGGGTGCGTCTTCACTTAGAATCACAAAATAACAATATTTCTGCCTCACAGCTGCTCATAACAATAATCCCAAAACCGTAAAGGGCGACTTCACAAATGTTCAACTGTAGAGTGTAAATGTAGATGAAAGCTTTTAGACTTTCCTAAAAGAATATTGTTGAATATGTTTTTTCAGACAGACTGATTAGAAGTCGGTGGGAAGTTTAAAGATATTTATGCTCATCTGCTACACAAAAAGAACCAAAAGAAGCAAGTTCCAAATCAGTGAAGGCGTCCGTCAGTGGAACCATTCACTTTAAATTTAAATCACAGCAGTTATTTGTCTAACTGCTTAAAAACTGTGAAGTAAAATGTCCAATATCATAGACCTTTAAATTTGCTTGAAATCATTTGTAGCAAAGTGTAACAAAAAAAACAGCAAATGTGAATTTTTAATAGTGATTGTAATATAGATTATTGTTAATTAAAAAGATACAACCTTTGGAAACTGGCTCATGGATCAATTATTGTGAAACACAGCACAAAAACATTTAATATTTGTGTAATCAGCATCAGTGAGGGTTCTTTAAAGAACGTTCCTGAAGTTCTCTTATATTCCTGTGTGGCCACGTTGTCTGCGCATCATCCAGCGTCTCGCCCTAAATCTGAACTTTTCCTTTTGTGCTTTTCACAGAAGTCGCTCCGATTAATAAACACCGGTCACCGCCATTTTTGTTTTGGCAGAAGAACATGTGACATATTTCCGTTCTCGTGGGGTTTGTTGCAGCCGCTGCATTTGGGTCCTTTTTTTTTTTAGGCAGTTTTAGTCAAAAATAGAGACTCTCCATTGTTCCAAAACATCAGCGTTCGTTTGAGGAGCGAGTGTGAGATCACGTTTTTTAGCTCTTTGAATCGTTTGTTTAATTGGTTTCCTTTAATCCAGTTTTGGGCCTATTGCTTGATGTCATATTTGTACAAATATAGAAAAAAATAAAAAGTCCTTCCCATAGCATCCTGCATCTGTTCCGCTGCGCCTCAGTTCTCCAGGATAAATATTAATCTTCATGTAAAGATGGGACATGGTAGGAAGAAAACTAAATAATGCATTTCAACTAATTAAATGTTTATTTTCCTGAAACCGTCGCTTGTAGCCTGGACAGATTATGGCAGAGTCAACAAATTACTACACTGCATGTCTGGAACAGAAAAAACGTCAATTTCAAATATTTACAGTGCAATGCAATCATTATCAATTTAATAAAGTTATTTTGAATATTCAAAACACATTGTCACTAGTGAAAAGTACAGAGATCCCAAATTTGTATTATGATTATTAATATGAAGCAGAGATCACAAATGTATCGCAACATTGATAAATGGCAAAAGCAACATCATTTGCCCTAAAATAATAACTGCAACAGGAATAACTGACTTATTAAGGTTGGTTTCATGCCGTGATTAGAACATTTGGTTTTCTGATGGTTATGAATCCTCGTCACCGGCCCTTTGTGCATAAAAACAGAACATAATGAACCTGTAGAAACTCAGATTCAAGTGTCACACACTTTTCTCACTGTGGACATTTGAGCTTGTCAAAGAATAATTAGTACTGAAGAATTTTTAAAAATAAAAGTAGCTGCATTTAGCCTTAAAACCGTGTGTGTTCTTTGTGGTAAAACCAGTTTCAGGTCCCGTATTCCCCACATGTAATATAAAAATGACCGTGTATGTGTAATTCACTTCGGTATCAGCTTGATTTTCAGACCCTTGTCGTCTTTGCGTCTCTATGTAAATGGGTCTAAAAACGATGAGGTGTTGGGTTCTAAAGTCTCTTAAAGCTACAACATCCAGTCCGTCCCTCTGTCTGCTGTCTGCGCCACGCTCTGCACAGGCCTTCACGTGGTCGGCGGCGTTATGAAATCCAATTAAATGGAGATGCTGCAAAAAACCTAATGATGCAGAATCGGTGAAAGTCTTTGATTGGTTCAAAGTGTGAACAAATATCTCAGATCAAGAATCTTCAGCGGCACGTCTTCACATTAAGATTGAAACACACATTTAAGCTTTACGTTTGCTTACAGCGACACGTCTGATTTCCAGGCAGAATTTAAGCGGCTGAAATCGTCACCACCTTCTACTGTTGAGGGGCAGCGATGCACATACTGGCACCACGTGCTTTTATGTAGAACACAAGTTCTTTTCCATCGTAATTCTTTGTTGGCTCGACGCTGAGTGACCCCTCTTTCATCTTCGACTTTGTTGTTATAGCAAAGCGTTAAAACCCAAAGAAAAGAAATGTGGGTCTATTTAAACCATTTGAAAGAGCAGGACTGTGGAATGAGTCCATGAATTAAGACATTTCAGGCTCTGGTTGTATTTCCACAGTGCATTGAGGCACCTGCTCAAGGATCTTTGATACTCTGTGGTAAGATCTAGTCTTTCACTGATTTGTAAAGCTTCTGTCCGAGGGCGGTGACAGTGCGTCGACGTTTACTATGTGCCTTGAAGGCTGCGAATCGCCTTCTTCCTTTCAGAGAAAGACAGTTGGAATCGTTTCATTTTCCTGCTGAGGTGAAGCTCAGTGAAGTTTTTTTGAAGCCGAAGCGAGAACTTTGGTTTCGAGGCACCTTTCTTCATCTTTTGGATGCAGTTTGTGGAAGCAGCCACACGGAGGTGACACACCCCACCGTGCTGCACCGTCGCTGCCGGCTTTGCCTCCAGGGCGTCCCCTCAGTCTCAATTAGCAGGATCTTGGACCCGCAGAGGCGAGTGATGCCATCGGTCCCTGTGGGCACAAATTAGGAGGAGGAGGAGGAGGAGGAGGAAGGGGGGTTGTGTCCTGCTCATGTGGCGGATGAGTGAGCGGCGAGTCAGCAAAAGCTGCCCTCAGCGCTGCGGCGTCACAGGCATGAGGGCGAGGGGACGTGGAAAGGACGTTAGTTCCTAAACCTCCTCCTAAACAGCCACATTTCCCCCTTCATCGTCCCTCTCCACTTTGCTCTGTGGTTCTTCCCCTCCTCTTCCTCCTCCCTCTCTGTATGTACAGACCAGTCCCTCTTTTCCTCTCTCTCCCACTCTAACACACCCAATCCTCCTCCGCCGCCCTCTGTCCCTCCTTTCCTGCGTGTAGATGCTGCTGCTGCCTGACTCGCACCCTCCTCCTGACAACAGGACGTCCATCTGACCGGATCCTCTCCTGTTGGCCCGAAGGCCCGGCCTCACAACTTTAATGTCTACTAGGAAACTCGGGTTTCCACTAATGTGGGTAGGAAGCTGCTGGGACTTTCTGGCAGTAAAATGTGTGTTGCCTCTACACGAGGATGTGATGACAAAATACAGAGGATCACATGCGAGTGTGTGTACACCTGAACATTAGAACAGTTTTAGGAAAGGCTGTTTGTCTGGTTAATGTTTGGCATTTATAAACTCTATGAACAGATGAGATGATATCCACAAATTTCATACTGTCAGCAAATCCTGTTAAAACACCCAAGCCAGCAATGAATACATTATGAGGACTGTACATTTTCCTAAAGCATGATGCTGTGTCAAGGCTCCACCGGTGGATATTCAAGAAGACATATTGTGCATGATTTTGGGATTATATTTTGAATCTGGGGGCTCTACTGAAACAGTTTTTGCAGACTTACAACTCCAAGAATTGTAGTTCCACTGTAGTTTCTGTAGTTCCTCTTTGAAAACTCTATCTCCTGATTCTTTAAGGCCATGCAAGGGTCAGTGTCTTGCCCAGGGACACTTTGACACGTAGCCAAGGATAACGGGATCAACCACTGACCCTGTGGACAACTGCTCCACCAACTGCCACTGCTGGTAGGCTGAACTGTGTCCAAAACAAACCGCTGTGTTTCAGGTCCTCATTGGAACGATGAGGCCTGCGTGGACGGCATTTTACCAGCTATTTAACATCATGTGAGACAGCCGTTTCAGGAAAGCAAAGAATTTAAGGCTCCCTTGGATTTTCTTTGGATATTCTTCATATTCTCACCAGTGCTTAAACAATCTTGATGTTGCCTGGGTTATGTAGGAGGTTTCGTTGCCCATGGAAAACCACATCTCATGGCTGCATTTGAAGGAGCTTTTAAAATGGGACGGCCTTGTCCCAACAATGGGACACCATCCTTCAGCGGCTGCATTTGAAGGATGCAGCCTCTTGTCTTGAGAAAACCCATTAAAGCAGATTTTCTTTGACAATTGGAAAACCACTTTCTGTGCAATAAACCAATATGCCAGCTGTAACCCGAGCAGGTCGGGATGAAAACTCTGGACTGAAAGAAAGAAAGTCTGCTTCAGGAAAGAAACAGGATTCCTTCTACCTGCCTTCAACTCACTTTTTGGAACTTGTCATTGTTCACTATTGACCTTGAGCATTGCAAACGTTAAGTTACAGCTAAAAGTACAATCAATCTGAACGCGGCCGCTTTAAAAACCCATCACTGTTGCCCAGGTCGGCGTGTTCTTACATTACTATGAGCACACGCACACACTGTAGTTGAGTTTGACTCGCTGCCCCAAATGCTCACTAGAGCACCAAATGTGAATTAATCCACCATCAAGAATATTCCCCGAACAAATGCACCGTTTACTTCTGTCCACATTGACCAAAAACTACAGTGCACAGCTGTTTCAGGGAATTACTGAGCCTGAAACTGTTGTTCGTGACCCACTTTTAAAGATGGGAACACATGGGCTTAGGTCTGAGTGTCGCAGACGGGTTGGGGAGGTCGACAAAAGCGTTTCCTCCAGCCACTTCCACTTCAGGTTCCACTCCATCCCTGGACCAAACAGGGATGAAAGAGGGAAGTGAGGAAGGGAAGCAGCAGAGGAAAGATGATGGAAGGAGATCAAAGATGGCTGGGCCTGTGAGGAGATCAAACAGGTTTTAACAAAAGGCCGAGTCAGAGTGAGAAGTGATGGTGGAGGTAGCGGATATAAAGGAGAAAGCTTTTTTTTTCGAAACAAATACTAGTTGATGAATTGCCTGTAGTGATTCTGTCTGGTCATCTGGCCTGGAGGCTTTCAGTCTCAGTGGGGCTTGGCAGCTGGATGCTGGTCCAGTCAGACAGCTACAGGGAGCAGCCAGTGACGAAGGTGGAGATAACCTGATTAACAACTAGTTAAACTGGGCGTTGTGGAGCTAAAATTAAGCATAATTGAGCAGCTGTGTGACCTATTTCTTGGCTCAAAGACTCAGAGGCTGCGCTCGGCGGAGGAACAAAAGGGACGGCATTAACAAGGCGGTGACACAAAACCGTTTTGGACGACTAATAATTGCTTTAATATTTTTGAGCCGTTGTCACAAAAATATTAAAGCAATTATTAGTCGAGGAGAAAGGCTGTGGTTTGCTTCTTCGTCGAGGGCACGAACATGAAGTTTTAACCGAAAAGTCTCAAACGAACCTGCAGCAAACACACACGTGTTCACACACTGTGTCGTACTGCACGAGTGAGTGCGACTGGTTTACACCCCCACATACTGGGACTGAAAGCTAGTGGACTGTGGCTTTTATCACTGCAGGAACATTTATAGGAACAAAGACGCTGACAGTCTGGGACGGTGGGGACAACGATGATTACGTTAAGTTGGGCACGTCCCAAAAGTCCCCACAACAATAAGCGTCCACCCCCGGTTGTTTCTGCGTTTACCTCAGGGAAACAGACAGGGAAACGTGATTGTCCCCCTACTGAACATGCATGGAGCGAATTGACCCTTTTTGTCCAACCAGACAAAGAAGTCTCACCGCTTTCAAAACTCTAGTGAAAGATTTTACGAGAAGCCTGTTTTCCCTGGAAACAGTCTCAGGTTTGGCAAAAGTTTGTCCAGTTTAGGCTGGAAGGACGGCCAAATGTAGTCCAGAATGTTTGATGTCCCTGCTGTCCTCAGGTCAGCATTTAAATTTGTCCAGTAATTTGCTTTACTAATTAACTGAACTAATAATGTCCCCGTCAGCCTCAGCTTGTTAACACCCCAGAAACTAAGATGGCGGACGGACTTTACATCCTTCCTGCTAAGCAGACTCACGTCGTTGTTGTTGTGTGGACGGTGCTGCTGTGTCTCATGTACCGGTGAGACAGATTTGCATGACTGGGGAAGTCCAGATGGAGGAACAGAGTCCAGTTGATGCCAGAAAACAGCTCAGTGGCTGGTGGTGCATGGACAGGACATGAGCCGCGACAGTTTCCCTCTGCCAAATGTTTTAGTTTATTCAACAAGGAAAATGTACTTTAACATTAACTACATTTCTAAAAAAAAAAAAACGTTATTGAAAATATATTAGTTGTCCCTGAGCATAAATGGAATAAATTTAAAATTTGTTACTTGCACAATGTTTTGTAGCACATAAAAAATTCGGTCATTTTTACAGAAAGAGAATCTGGTTGTTGTACTTCAAGATATTTGGTGGGATTTTTGTCCACTGTCATGTCCATTAACTGTCAACATGTCCCCTTCATGTTGCAGAAAACAGAATCTGGCTGGTTTCTGCTTGTACTTATTTCCTCATGCAGGGATTTTTAGGTGGGCTGGATCTAACAGCCCAGAAACTAAATTTAGAGCCTGTTTCGAAAGTGGCTCGAAAGCCGAAGATCCTGACAAGGATCCGGGAAAACGTGGACTGCTTGATCGACGGATCGATCAGAGTTCAAAACCTGCTGGAATTTGTGCAGCGCTTACATCTAAGCTGTTCTCGCTGTGGCCCCCCTAACCTGAGGCTCAACGTTCGGGTTCCAACACCTTCAAGCTGAGGAACGAAACATTCAGTCATAAAAACAGCTGCAGGAATCACTGAACACCACAGACCAACATCGGACGCTGGATTTTCCTTTTTTCCTTGGTGGGACTCAAAATGTTGAATATGTAGATCATGTCTTCCCCTCCCCTGGTACATCTCCCGCTCTCTCCCCCTCCCCCGTTTCTCTTTTAATTTTTTTGTGCCTGCAGGGAGAAGGTGGCAGCATGTTGAAATGTTAAAATATAACCGTAAAATTAATGTGTCCTGGTCTTAAAATCAAGATGTGCTGTGATGACTAGCCCGGGGGGGAAACCGTAATAAAGACTTGATTTAATAATGTAGAGAACAAAATGAACATATGGATCATATGGACTTTTGAGTTTTGATTATTTATAATGATATTTCCTAAATCAAATGGCTGCATGGGAGTCACAGTTGTTCCAGGAAACATTGCAGCGTGTTTATTTGCACAACTTTCATTTTATTTCTTCGCCATTCCTGCGTTCACCAGCGTTCAGTTTGCCGTAAACCACAGACTGTGGCAGCAGCTCATTCAGTCCATGTATGTATTTCTATATGTGTGTGAAATAACAGATGGCGTTCAGCTCTCATTTACTAATCAGCTCCTGTATGCGTGCACAGAGTCCAGCACACTAAATATGACGGGAGATTAATGATTAACGCCGCACACTCGTACTGCACTAAAGGTGAATGATTCTCACCACAGCTCGACTTTCATGTGGTTTAACCCAGAAACTACGGCTGAACTTTACGTTAGAAATAAACCTCCTATTTCGATTGCGCTCGTGTCCCTAGACTTAAAGTTACATGTAGAAAATTAACAACACAAGATCTTGTTTCTGGATTTAATGTACTGTTAATGTTTTGAATACACACAGTCACTATTGGGTCATTTTTCACAATAAATGAGTTAATACTTGTTATTTAAATGAAATGTAAACCATCGCGTGAAACTGTTGAGGGAATTATCATGAAATCGGTTTGTGACTGCGCTGGTCTGTTCTCTGCTGAGTTTGCATTTTCAAAATGAGTCATAATTAATAATTGTTTTGCATTTTGGCTTAAAAATGTTGAGCCTTCAGCAGAGTCCAGCCAGAAAACGTATATTTGTGTGTTTGTGTCTTTTCCACCGCACTCCTGGACTCTCCAGAAATACTATTTTTACATCCGTGATGTTGAAACCAGCTATTAAGTGACTGTGAATCCCCAGGATGATCAGATTTAAACCTGTGAGACACCAGCTTCTTTGGTCTGTGTGGCCCTCCAACCGTCCTCCGCCTCCTCTGCAGCAGCTCGAGAGTGGAGGACTAAGAGCGGCTGAAATTTGTATTTAGCAGATGAATACACCTATTCCACACCTCCCCCACCGCACTCGTGCATGCGTGTTTACACTCAAACGCACATATAGGCTGGAGAAACTCCCAAAAGCGCAGTTGTGAGTGGTGAGAACCCAGAGCAATTAAAAGCAGACAAAATCCACGCTGGCTTTGTGATTCCGGTGTCTTTTTTTAATCCCTCCATGCTGCCGGCTTTCCGTTTTATTTTTCTTTTATTTCTTCTTTGAGTTGCACGACACTGTTCGTCCCCGCAGCGCCAGGCCCCTCTTATCAGTATGCCGTGTGCACTTCCTCTCTAAACATGGCCAAAGCGTTTGGGAGCCGTGAAGCTTCACTGATAAGATAAGAGACAAAGCCTTCTCTCTTTAAGGAAAAGTGTGAAATAGAAAATAGGAGATCCATCCCCGTGGAATTGCGCAGAAAGAATAGCAGGAGAAGAGCGATGGAAATCATATGCTTGGAAAATTAAATTTATAAAAAAAAAAGGGTCTGATACGAAGCATGAGATTAGGGGACGGAGGAATTCATTTTTAGTGAAGGAACAAAAGAATACACGCAAACACACTCACATACCTGCTACTTGTGGTGCGTTAGGTGAAGAACGTCTGCAGAGCATATTTAAATACTTTACCATGGCAACAGGCTCTATGATTAGGGCCAAACAGGCAAAACTGCTGCAGCACTTGGGATTGAGATGATACAAATTAGGGGAACTCTGGCCAGTTGCCAAGGAGATGAAATAGGCGGCGGGGTTAAAGTCCAACCTAAACATACCTTAAAGCTATTTCAGTGACAGCGGAGAAGGGAGTGGGCGTGGGGGGAGGGAGGGACGGTCAGAGCGGAGGGATTCTGACAACCGAGCTCCACAAATAATCGCTACACCTGCCGAGATGAGCGATCAGAGTTCAGAATCCCTCCATATGTCTGAGTGCGAGTGTTTCATGTTTCCCAGCAGGCTCTCGCACCTCCACCGCTCGCCGGCTACACACAAGAGGAAAAAAACATCTCCCGCTCCGGTTTCATGCATTTTCTTTATTTTTTCCGTCTGTGAATTAGTTTCCATTTAACAAACCAAATACTGCTTTTTTTTTGTGACATCACAATCTTAATGCAATAAATTCATCAGAAACAACACGAGTGACGTAATGGCTTCGTGACAACAACAGGCCTCAGGTTACAGAGTTTAAAGGTGCCAAAACGGGACACAGCCCCGCGTGAAACACAGAACAGGTTAAAAAAACAAAAAAGGTCCCACATTATCTAGGATTATTTGTCAGGAGATGTTCTGGTCGTTTAGGATTCTCTCAACCGACCGAACACAAACAACTGAGCTCCAACTCCACCTTTAACCTTAGATCGTCTTCACTCGACTCCAAAACTGAAAGTGCCGTTTCACGTCGAATGAATTTTTGTTTGTGTAAAGCTAAATTAAAAATGCTTTAAATTTACTTTGTCACAGCTGAATAAAATTTGCACGATCTGCTGAAAATCTGCAGGAAAAGTCGGAAACTGGACCTTAGGTTTGTTTTCCAGGGTTTTTTAAATTCACTGTCAGTTACAATGCGCTTAACGTAGCTTTAGCATGAGACTCTGTCTCCGGCTCCGCCTCAGGTAAAAAACTGATTTAAACATCTATAACAGTTAAATCTTTCTGTATCTTATGGGTTATTGGCGCACACGGTTCTGACTGGCTCCCTTTAATCCAACAGGTCTGAAATGAGCCGAAGCTAAAAGCCTTCAGTTTCCTGTCCGTTAACCAAATAGTCCCTTTCAAACAGTAAATCAGCGATTTAGTCTTTGCACCTTTATTGAAGTTCTAAATTAATAATTTCCTTAAAAAAAAATGAAAGTGGCGCATCAGACACTGATGTGTCCACATTGTTTTTGTCTCCGGTATGAGTGAAGATGGAATTCTGCCGATGTATATTGGTTACGTTTTGTTGCACGTGTTGCTTCCCTCCAGTCGCAGTTTACGGGAAATACTCGTCTTTCCTCCTGTCTGCTGGCTTCTCCCCGAGCGGCTCCACTCTTCGCTCCTTCCTCTCGTTCCGTTCCTCTGCATTCAAAGCCAAACAAGCCACGAATTGCCTGCTTTTCCTGCCATTTAGTGTTTGAAACCTCTTTTGAGTTGAGTTTTGGAAGAAGGAGGAACTGCAAACGTCACTGCAAACCTTCTCTGCATGGTCGGCATGAGTGTGTACGTTAGTGTCAGATCCTACATTTCCCATAATGCAACATGGCATTTTACCACAGGACTCCCTAACTGTTAAATATTCACATGGATCAAAATCCATTTCCCCAGTTTGTGACTGCAGAGACAGAAGACGGACGCTCCCAGTGTCATTAACCTCTTATTTTGATAGTGATACCAATGTAAAAAAGCTCGTCAGAGACTTCAAAATAAAAGCGTGACAGCTAGTTAATGTGGGACCTTTAGCTGGTTCAACGTTTCCGTCTTTGCTGCCTGCTGAACCGAGTCTTTTTCTGCCTGAAACGGAGGACGAAGCAGCTGCGGAGGCCCGCAGTGAGTGAAGGCAGTGAGTCAGCCGTGTCATTAGTCATCAGGCTGCGATGTGTGTCCCGGTCAACCACTGTCCTCCGCCCACACGCCGCCTCGCTCACCGCTCTCCATTAACCAGAGGAGACGAGACGCAGCTTAAAAAAAATACAAACCAAAGTCTGGGACACTTGGGAAGAAGTTAATAAAACAGTCAGGCAGTATTCAAAGCACAGTAGAAGCAGGTTTTTGTTCAGGCACTCGTCAAACTCCCTCGGCGTCGTGGTTTTTTTCCGTGGACTCTGTCGCCTGTTGAACAACAATTACAGGGCCGTGGAATGCTCTTTCCCCATTTTCTCATTATCGTGGTGATTACAGTAATGGATTTTGGTTTTGTTAGTGCCACACGTCAGGTCGGCACAGGCTCGACCGTGGGTGTCTGTGCGAATGAGTATTAGACATGAATACTAATTAAGTAATCAAAATAACCGTCAGTTTCGTGTGTGTGTGTGTGTGTGTGTGTGTGTGTGTGTCTCAACACGTTGACTAAAAATCGAAATTTAACCTAAACACAAATGTCCTGGTGTAACAGTCATAAAGCCTCAACGAAGAACAAGACAACGTCCGTTTTAAGGGATCGGGTCCACTCAGACTGGTTGAGATCACCGCAAAAAACTGAATTCACATGAAGGATTTCAGGCCAAATCTTACAGGAGCCAAACACAACTGACCGAGATCTAGGACAAATATCTACTCTGCCTTTATTTATACCTACAGGAAGAAAATCTTAAGAATTTACAATCTATACAACAAGCCACGTCCTCTGTCCTTCCACGCTCAAGTCAGATAAACTCACAGTGACATTTTTTAAAGACGCTTTATTGTCAAATGAGAAGATGACGCCTCATTCTGAATGTGAAATGACGCTGCACCATGTTGACTCCTGAGGAATCTTAGGAGGCGTGCACGGACATTTTGTTTTCTTTGGCTAATATTTTTAAATGAGTCAAATTTGAGGCCGATGATTTCTAACGTCGAGTCTTGTGTAAATGTTGCTGCTGCTGCGATTTTAAAACTCGAGAACGGAGCGAACACGGCAACATCCGTTCAGCTCACACCGTGTCGCGTGGTTTCATACGGAGACCGTCATCCGACTGTTAGAGCGGATGAAATGGCCTCTTCAAAATGCCTAAACTGCCCCTTTAAAGGAATAGTTTGGCATTTTAAGGAAATCCGTGCGTTTGCTTTCTTGTCAAGAGCAGCCAATTAGTGCCGATGTCGTCACGTATCTCTGTGCAAGAATGCAAATAAGTCGATTTCCCAAATGTTGAACCACAGCTTTAGGCCGAAATTTGATTTGCATTCATGCATTTAATGCATGTGATGTTGATCTCCTTTCATCGTACTGCAGTGATCTCACATGATGCGGGTAACGTCTGTGACCGTCACCACTTACCCGGCGCTCTTTTGACTATGAATGTAAATTTGCAGCCTCCTCATGCTCGTCTCCTGTGCTTGGCTCGGCTCTTACACAAACGAGGTTTGTTTTACTGTCATCGAGCCGCTGAAGCATCCGAACAGCTGTGAGGGGAAATGTGAATTCAGTTTTAAGGTGGATTTCAGCCACGGCGAAACACACCGACGGCTGCGGTGATTCTTACAGGTAATGTCACATGGCAAGTTTTCAAGTTGAGATTTTAAGGTGCGTTTTAAAGGGATTTTTTTCTCAGACGCTAAACAACATCCAGCTAAAATACATAAAAACAACACATTCACAAGCCCCCCCCCCCCCGGTTACACAGTGTCCACAACTGACGATTATTGAAGTACACAAAACACGCTCCCGTCTAAAAATAAAAAAACATGCAACTCAGCTAAAGGCAACAGTCATCACCATTTAACAGTGTCTCGGATCCCAGAGCCAATTAAAAGGTGTGAGATGCCTCCGTCAGTTCAGCTGTTTTCGACGTCGCTGTCAAATTGGTCAGTGGGGAAGACATCAGCCCCCCCACTCCCCCACTCCCCGACCACATCCTAAATTAATCGTACTCAGAGATAATCACATAACCAACTATTAACTCCTTTTCTCATTTAATCCCCACCCCCACTCACAGCACGACTACACACACACACACACACACACACACACAGTGGACGTCTACACACAGACAGACACGGATTCCCAGCAGGCACGATGCACATGTGAAATATGTGTTACTTAAAGCTTATCACAAGCTTTTGTTATTTTTCTGCTTCTTCCGAGCAGGGAATTGTTCATGTTTATACACAAACACGAAATATTGAAAGTGACATCATTAATCAGGGAGGTGGGAAAAAAGGTGCAGAAAGTGAAGGGCTTCGTTTGATCTCCCTGGCAAAAAAAAAAAGAACAGAACAGAAAAGAACAGAACAGACTTCACTGGGTGAAGAATCATCTCAGAAACATGACGAAAACATTCGAATGTGAAGCACAGTGTGGATTTTTTTTTTTGCACGACGTGAAAAAAGTATTTAAGTGGACGTGGATTTGTGGAATGAAAGTGGCGAAGTTCAGAGAGTCATCTGACACCCACACTGCTGCAGACAAAGCGTCCAGCGTCGCCCTTCCAAACGTGAACGCCGCTGCAGGGGGAGTCGTGCTTTCAGACAGAAATTGCACGTTATTATCAAATTGCACCTCCAAAAACAGAAATTGCACTCATTACTCCAGCCTGCAAACGCTGCGGGCACTTCCCATCCCCGCCCCTCCCCCCCCGCCTCCGAACGTCCTGTCTGACGATCAGCCACCGACTCCGGATCGGCTGTAGCCCGTTGGCACTGCGCGGTTGGCACTGAGGAGGATGTTCCTGCAGATCTGTGATCAGACCGAGCTGTAACGGCACTGAGTGAGAGGAAACGAAACCAGCAGAAAAGAGGAGACACTGCTCAGGCACTCTGCAGCCCGTCTGCTGCAGAACACACAGTCAAGAGTTTGAGCACCAATACGAGGTCAGGGGTCATTTCACTAAGGCAGGAGATGCTGTAACTGAGGCTGTGAACGTCCCACATCTTTACTGAGAGGACGCCGTCGATGATTTTTGGCATGCGTAGGACATGTACATAAATGCCATTAAACCTCCTTTTGAGTTCCCTGTATCAAAATATCTAAGTACTTCTAGCTGAAGAATGCCTCCAGATGACATCACTTGGAGGAACCTTCACTTCCGATTATCATGGTGTTGCTCACACTGTGGACTTTGTAATTACGGTCCACCTGTCTTTCCAGAGCTCCTCCCCGTCTCATCATCCAAACTCCTGATGATGTGAAACTGAAAAGAAATGAGCTTTGAAGCCTGTTTGTCCCTTTACTCCCTAAACCAAAGTTGGAAATTAGTGAAGTCGCCCCTTTAAGTTTAAACTGGTTAAATTTGGTTGAAAATATTATTACGTAACAACTCATTATATATATATATATATATATATAAAACCCATATTCCTGATAAATCCTGCTTAATATCCCAATAATCATCAGTCTTTTAGAAAACCAGGATAATTCTAATGAAAAACGACTATTATTATAAGACACGGAGAATGTGTTTCAATGTGTTTCAATATAAGAACATTCCAGCGAATTAACGATTCTAAGCGTTTCTAACGTGTTCCACGCTGAGATCTGGTCTTGGTAAAAAGTGTTGAGGATGCTTCATGTGTTATTCCTCGTCTTGGGAATTTTCACGGAATTACCAAGAGGATCTAAAAATACACGTCACAATTTCGGCCTCCTGCGTGACTCCTAGCCGTGTTTCTGTCAAACCCTGATGATAATGAACTTATTAAATGGCTGTTACCACTAACACTGTGCCCCTGTAGAAAATGAGAGGATAAGGGATGTTTTCAGTTTAGCTGATAAATGAGGGGCCGTTGAAATAATGTGTTGCCTCTGTGCAGCGCCCTCTGTCCTCAGTTCGCATATGAGGAATGAACCAGCTGCAGTTTTACCAATTAAACGCCGTTTCTGTTTGCTGATAATTACCACCAAACGGCACAGTTATTCCTGGGCAGCCAGCCAGTTGAATTATTATTACTCGATTTTGAGGACACTCAGGAAACCACTGAGTTGAGAAGTTACGTGCTGCCCACGGTCTTAGACGTGGAACATAAAACATGGAACATCAATTATTTTTGTTTTTTTATCTGATTCTACGTTTCTTGTTTTGTCTGATGGGAACCACCAGTTAAAATATCATGATTAAAGCTGAACTTTAGCTTCTCGTCCAGTCAGTGTCAAAGGTTTTAGGGATAATGCTTTAGTATCTGAACGTCGTCTCTACTCAAACGATCTGTTCTGCAAGTAGCTTGTTAATTTTAAGCTGCATAAAGTGTGTGAACGACAGCTCTTATTTTAAAGTCTCAGGCACTTTTAATCAACGTTTTCCATCTAATTCGACTCGTTTTCACGTTGTAAACATTAATTAGGCTTCAGCTAAAAACAGTGTAGCCCTGCTCAGGTAAGAAAAAACATAATTACAGGTGTAAATAATTCCAGCAGTTTAAGTTGTTTCTGACTTTAATTACTTGCAAATGGAACACGTGGAACCTAATTAGGAAGAATCACCATTTCAAATTAGGAATTTAAAAAGATTTAAATTTGATATGGAGGATCCTGTGTTAAGATTCAAATTCTATTAAAAGTTATTTATCCTCGACTTGTAACGCACCAAATTTAGACAATGTCAAAGACAGATCCTACACGTTTGCTAGAAAAATGTACTTCTGAACGAACATCAGACCCTGAAGCAGATTTAGCACCAGTGTGTCGACTGACAGTAAATCTGTGTTTGGCTCAGCTGATCCCGAGTCGGTGGCTTTCGAAGACATTTGTGTTACACGTCACCGTCGCGGAGGCATTGACTTTTACTGCGAGTGGCGGGTTTGACGAATGAAACGATGGACATGCTGATTTCAAAGAAAACTAAAGAACAAAGGAACTTCCGGGAGACTGCCAGGAGGGCGACCTGGTCATGGGGCACTGTGGGTGATGTAGTCCTGGTCACATGGCCAGGGCTCGGGCCTTGGCGGCAGCTGCCTGCGCCCTCTGCACGGCTCCCTGGCTGTTCTCTCTCCTCATCAGCTGGTTGGTCTCGAACAGGCCCTCGTGGCTGCCACCACCTCCGTCCACAAACGTCAGCACTCCTGCACCAGACAGAACGAGCGTCATCCAAGCAACAGGAGCTACTGCTACATGCATCAAGGAGTTTGTGTTTTCGCTGGAAGTGAGACCTCCTAATACAAAGCCTGAAAAAGTTTTACACCTGATCTATAAGATTCTCAGGAGATTCTATCTGTCCTGCTCCTGTTGATCTCGAAGATGCTCGAAGATGTTTCACCTCTCGTTTGAGAGGCTTCAGCCTCTCTCTCACACACACAGATCAATATTTGCTCTTTGACCCCCACCACTCTCTGGGGCACAAACCGGGAGTGTTTGGGCTGAAGAACATGAAAACAGCAAGATCGAGGGAGCTCGCAAAACATTTGGCTTTTCAAACTGGGCTTTCGCCACCCAGCTCCATCCAGTCCACCTGCCTCTGAAAGACACGAGTCGCTCTTTTGAAGACGTTCTGGACACGTCAGACCGCGCACGTTTAGCACAAGGCTGTTAGCGCTGATTTGACCGAGGAACAAATGTCAAACTGAGGCACTTTCGTGGTTGTGCTTGACTTTAGTAACAGCATCAAGACCTTTCACCTTCCGATGAAAGATGCAGTAAAAGGTCTTCAGGAACTTCAAGCAAGTCCAGTAGTGACTTTTCAACGCTGTGTCCTGAACAGCAATCAAAATGTTTTTCAGAGGGTCGTAAAAAATATGCTGAACATTTTTATTTTTGACATTTAACATGAATGGCAACCTGCAAATATGTTTATATTGAACATATCAACAAGACTTTACCAGACAACAATGTTTCATAAACATATCAGATTCTGCAGTTTAACATGCAGCTTCTTTGGCTACAGCGTTTTTTAAATGTGTGGGACTCTGTTACTTTCCCACATTCCCTCCAAACGTGATTGTGGTTAGTGGACGTCATTTGGACCCAGTTTAATAGAGGCCCACCGTGGCCCGGCTCTGACTGCAGCCTGCTGGAGCTCAGGAAACTGAAGGAATCTTTACGCTCCATCTCGACTTTTACAAGCACAAAAATGAGCCAGTTGTCACAGTGACACATTGTTCCACCTTCACCACCCAGCAGCCTTCAAATAAAACGTGTTGATTACTTCCAGAGACTCAGGGGGCTTCAGACCAGACAATTAGCACATTTTGCTGTTTAATATAATTAAAAAGTATTTAAAACATTTGGTAACAGAACAAAGAGCACAAAGAGCCTGGAACAAAGAGACACTGACGACATTACGGGTGGATTATAAGCATTATGAAAGTCAACAGTTGCCTAAGGACCTAAACCTGAGGACGTGTTATTTTCTTATGCATCATCCTTCTGTACGAGGCTTTTAAAGTAAAAAAAATGTAACTTTAACAGTGATAACACGACTGTTAGGGATGAGCGATGCCATTATTTAAATGACAGAAATCAGCGTAATCCACCCACGTCTAATACAAATAGGACAGGAAGTGTCAGAGGTTTCAGGATTTTTATGTTTTTATTTTTTTGTTATTCCTTTTATCTTATCTCAGTCCAGTGATGATCACTGACGTCTGAACGTTCACTTATTCAGAGGAAAGCTGTGTGGTCAAACCTTACCGTAGCCGTCCACACATCCGCTTTTAAACTCGCCCTCAAACCTCATCCCGTCGAAGCGAGCGAAGACACCAGCACCCTGAAACTTCCCCTGGACAAATTCACCTTCATACCTAAAAAAAACAAAACACATTAAATAAAAATGAATTCCCGCCTTCTGGTTGTGAGCCTCTGCAGGCCGGTCAACCTGCATTTTACACGCACGTCTGTCCCGATCAACACGGTCTTTTGAAAATTCCCTTCCTAAGCAACTAAAGTCCCTAGACGTGTGTGTGGGGGGTGAATATCGTGCACACGTTCACATAACCGCATTTAAACACAGAAAAACAGTTTTGTGTTTGCAGTTTAGTTGTATTGCATCAGTGCATCCGTGAGCCCAACTGGACTTTAGCTCCAGATGTTTCCCTCCAGGTGCTGATAATATTGCACTGATGAGATGATGATGATCATGACAAACATGAGCTCGGTGACCTGGACCTCAAAAATCGAATCAGTTCAAGTCCACATTGATGTTTGTGCCAATGTGCCTTCTGCATCCATATGAGAGAACACGGAAGGCAAAGAATCAAACTGCACACATCTAAACTGATGTTCAAATCAAGCAAAACTTTCCAAACATGTTGAGTAAGGAAAAATTCTTTCAGATATATTTTTGAAGATGAAATCTGTCTGTACTCACTGGGTGAATAATCACAGGCATTTAAAAGGATCTTCAGCGCTGAGTGATACTTGCTTTACACAGACTTTAAAATTTGAATTTGTCCTTTTAGGAACTGTTAAGGAAAGAAATGCTGGAGGACATTTTTCAGAAACTTGAGGAACGCATTTACACTCACAAGAACAATAACCGAGGCTTGACTTGTGAACTGACCTTGAGTGTTTGCTTATAAATGGCAAAAAGCATTTTCATTTTCAAATAGCACTTTCAACAATTTGTTACACGAGACAAAAATGCACTGAAGTATTAAAGCCGTCTTTAAACAGATGTTATTATAAGCTTGGAAAGGCAGCAGAAAAATGCAACACATAACTCAGTGCGGACAGTGTGAAGAATGTGTTTTATTAGTTATGGTTTGTCAAAGCTAAAAGCTGGAATGACAAACACACGAAAAGCTGCGTCTGTCTCTCATTTGTTCTCTGCACAAGTTGCTCTTTAACATAAATGGTGTGCGGACGGCTCGGACTGAAAATCCCGATGATTCAACGTCATCCTTTAGCAAAGCTACAAAGTTTTTATAGTCAACATGCAGCAAGTATTTCATATTTAAAAGATACATAATGAATATTAATTTAACATATCAAAGGAATCTGTGTTTGTGAAGCCCCTTGACAAAGCGTAAACACAACAGATGCCCTTGAACATGCTGAACAGCGGCACTTGAACGTTTCTCTTCGACTCCACAAAGAGCAGAAAAAAAACCAACACAAACCAATTTGGGGATGAAATATTTTCTGCATCTATTAGGGTCAGGATGCTACGATCTTTATTTAATTTCTCATCTTATTAAAAATGAAATGGTTCAATTTGATGTTTAAAATGTTTGGGCGATGAAAGGATTTTTTTTTTGAACCACACACTGTGTGCAGATGTGGTTTTGTTAAACCAACTGTGTGATGAAGGGTGACAGATTTAATTTTGTGCTACAATCTGCTGTGTTTCCTGTTTGTTTCGCTCTTCTCTGAGGCCGATAACTGCACTGACTTTTATGATTATATTTACAGAACAAAAGAGACGATGATTGTCTTCCTGAATGTATTTCATGATATACACAATAATCATTTTTATAATTTAATTTTGATCATTATTTAATACATGGCAATCACAAAAAAACTGCAGCTGAGGGTCAACTGTTTAGACGTTGGTGTTAAAAGGTCAAAGGTCACTTGACCTCACTAGAATCTACTTCCATTTTTCCACATAATACTTATATATTAGGATGGTCAACATGACTTTACTGAGGGAGTCAGACAAGCATGAGGGGGAGTTGAAACATTTGATATGTGTCTTTGTACTAGTTACACACATAAATAGTTTCATTCTGTCTTCGTTTTCATTTCCCACAGCGTCCCAGCTTCTCTGAGAATGGGGTTTGAATTACAATATTGTGCCCTGAGGAATTACTGCAAGGGAAAAATGCAATAATGTTGATGATGATGATGCATGAAAGCTTGCAGACATCTGTCACAGTTCAGCCGAGTGTCCTGCATCTTCACAGTCACGATGAAGACTGTGGGGCGCTTGTGTGTGTGTGATGGTGAGCAATGTACATTGAAATTCATAAGATCCACTTATTTTACCAATATTCAAATGAACTATTTAAGAGTGACTTTCTAAATACAAATGGTTTGAAGATAAATAGATATTAAAGGTCAAAGGTCAATCCAACAGGAAGTGTTAAGCAGACCTGGAGCCGTCAGGAAAGACCAGCAGCCCACAGCCGTTGAAGAGCCCGTTCTCAAACTGTCCCGTGTAGCACGTCCCATCGCTGAAGGTCAGCTGACCCAGGCCGTGACGCAGACCTGCAGCAACACACACACACACACACACACACACACACACACACACACAACTTTAAACAAATCAGGTCGACTTTCTTAAACTTCACCAGTGAGTTATGGAAACTCATGGTCATTAAAAGCTTAACAGAGGTGAAACAGCCACGGAGTAAATCATGAACTAAAGTACTTCAAGAGGGAGGTTTGAAGTTTGAAAGCAAAAAGTTACAATAGTTGTGATAATTACAAAAACAATGAAGTTTGTCAGCGTCATTAAAAGTGAAAAAACAATTTAATTTGTCTAAACCACGATGGCTGGATCATAGTTAATTCTGAGCTTAATACACCGATTTACATTTATATTATTAAAACGTATGAGCTAAGTTTCCCATGTTTGAACCACACACAGAAAAAACTACCAAGCTCTTTATGATTTTTGTAGTGGTTTGTTTAGTGACAGGTTTATGCTTATTTGTGTTCTTTAAATAAATCAAGTTGCTGCTTACACGTTTATTTATTCTTTCCGAATATGTCACACGATGTTCAATTTCATTTCCTTCCACGTGGATAATAAAAGCCAAATCCGAGGGTTCTTATGTGATTATCAAAAAGCAATATTGCCCAATGCTGCAAAATGGTCGTGGTGCTGATGAAAACTCCTAAATCCCCGTGTGTATTCCACAAAGTTGTCATATGAAAACCTCCAATAAGCAGATATGAAGTGAAAAATAACTGAATGATATTAAATGAAAGGAGGAAACCTTGGTAATAAATGAGTCCACTTGGCCTTCCAGGTTGTTTATGATTGGGTGATATAAAACGGATCCTGTGTTACGCACAAATCTGCAGACAATGCTTCATTTCTCAAGGATACTTGATAATATTGGGGGAAATTAGTGTATTGTATCCTGTTTCTATGCCGATTGTGTCTCATACTTGAACCATAACAGCCCAGAAACTGGAAACCAAAACAATCTTGTGGCTCTGACTCTCTCTGTTCTGCTGACAGGATCATTCAAACCAAGCCGCTCGCTGAAAACCATCAATATTTTAGCTGCTGATTCTATCTGTGAAAACACGACGGCTCCGGAGGCCGGGGACCTCCGGGGTCAGCGGCTGCAGGTCTGCTGGAGAACGCCAACTGAGCACGAAGAAGCAGCTTTTGGCAAAAAATTCAACGACAACATTTAAGCTTGTAGCCAAAACACGACCTTCGATGTGCCGCATTTACCCCAAAACAAAACCGTCCGGTTGTAATTGCTACAGGAAGCCGGGTATAAAAACAATCAAAGGACACTGGTCAGGTTGGAAGGTTCCAAAATCTTGTGCTCAGTGGACACACGCAGATTCTTCGTAGGGTTTGTGGCGAATCTCTTCATCGTGTTTCCATTAAATCTAATATATAACCAGGAGCGGTTAGTCTCACCGCTTGAAGGCCGACTTTTAGAGTCCTGGGCCGACCGTGGCCTTTCTGTGTGCAGTTTGCATGTGGGTTTCCTGCCGCAGCCCTAAGACATGCGTCTTACATTAGGTGGTGACTGACGTGTGTCTGACAGCTGGGCCGAGTCCAGCCCCCCGTGACCCTAAACAGATCAAGCAGAACATTTAGGATGATGGGGGATCACTATTTTTGGTAATTATCATATGACTCCGGCACCTGATATCTGTACATCTGTTGCACGAGGACAGAAACCCACCTCAGAGCAAACCGATGACAAGCCTCAACAGTTCTAATAGATACGATAAGGTCCAGTTTTGTGGTACTTGACACTGGTCTCAACACCACTGTCGAGAGTTCTTGTCTCATTTCGGAATCAGCCACATGTTCACTGGGTTTTGTTTTGGTCTTGGTCCTAACTCGGCTCATTAAAGTCTTGTTTTTTCAAACACAGATCATTTAAAAAAAGAAGATGAAAAGAAATGAAAGTAGTTCAAATAGTTTGGATTTTTAAATACTGTAAGATTATAAAATCCATATCAGCATTATAGAGAGGGAAGGGGTTGCTCCCCCCCGACGGTGGGCAGTAAACCTCTTCAGAAACTGAGCTTATTTGTACTTGTTTAGCGTGAACGACAGAGACAGAGAGTTTGATCTCAGCACAAATACACATTCAAGATCTTAACTTTAAGGGAGCACGGAAGGCAAATGTCAATTTGGGGCAGAAGTGGAGGCTGAAGAATGTCGCTAAATTGTCGATTTAACTCGCAGTTTTCGAGTTTAGCACATTTGTAATTGGCACTATCAGACAAAAGGTCACCCGCTCGCTTTCAATTCTCGCATCCTAACGTTTTCCCACGGAGGTGAGACCCCAGTTTTCCCTTTAATTGTGTGACTAATTTCCAGAATCAGGAGGGCGGCGGTGGAAGGAAGCACGGGAGGACAGAAGCGGACGTTTCTTTTCCCCACCTTTATTAGCAGATCCAGTGGGAATGAGACGCAGAACTGGACGTCAGGCCCAGTTGGAGACACGGTGGGGAGGTCCAGGGTTTGCTCAAAGCAGCTGTGAGCGAGGAACAGCATTCACTGAGAGCTCGCCAAGTGGCGTGAAACCGGTGCAGAGAAGAAGATCTAGAGGGGGCAAACCCTAACAGAGGATTGGGATTTACAAGAGGGGGAGGCGGGGTGAGGCAGGGGTGAGGCTAATGAGTGTTGTCCTTTGCTTCCAGCTAATGGCAAAGTAAATTAGGCGGTCCATCTGTCAGGGCTGCTTTAAGTGCTGCGCTCTGCCCGGCCTCAGCAGGGTTTTCACGGGAGATTTGGACAAGAGATTTGGCCGAAACTAAATCCAGAGCTCTGCGTTCCACTTTCAGAGTCTGTCCTGCACCCGCATCCGCGGACGTAAAGCACTGGCAGGCAGAAATGCAGCAGTCTGTGGAGTGTTAAGGAAGCCACAAACGCCACGAGCGCTGCTCGTGGCGTTTGTGCAGCCACGTCAAAGCATGAGCGGTGTCACGGAATATAACGAAATCAACGGCCGCTATGAACTTCGCAGATTATCAGTGGACTGATGATAGTAATTTCCTCTCTGGCTCCTCAGATTTGATCCCTGCAGATAGACTCTAATCTGTTGTTCAGCTCCTTTGGAACGCCTCGCTCCAATCTCGTGTCGGGTCACGGCCTCCGGCTAATTACGGTTTAGCTGAATTTGTCCGGCTTTTATGTCAATCAATAGCGGTAATGCATAGATGTTAAATGACCGCACGGGCAGAGTACAGTAGTAAATGGCTTCTGGCTGTGCCTCGGCTGCTGTGGATGCAGCCGACCTGCTTCCTGTAACCTGATAGCCCCGGGGCCTGTCTTCAACCGGCACTCTGCTGAATTATTCATGTGACACTGCAGACCTCTGTCCGACACGCACCTCGGTGTTTGTGTGCAAACAGTGACTTTGGATGCATGGACGCAGAGACGCGGCGACACCTCCCAACACACAGTTACACACTGCGGAGCAAAGTCGGCACTGTTATGTCAACCGCTAGTGTTAATATCAACAGAAAGTGTAACCACGCATATTTTGAAATGCCAGAAAATAACTGTGCCTCAGGAAAGGGTACGTGAAGGAATACGAAATATATTCCCAGAAGTGCTTCGTCTCTGTTTACACACTCAGACGCTATAAAGAGCAGGACGACTGGGTGAAATGAGGATTGATCAAGATGCAAAACCCTTCCTGACGTGTGTGCAACAACAACAACAACGAGAAAAAAAAAGCACAAGATGTTCATGAAGCTCTGAAACTCTGGACGATCAACGAGTTAAGAATATTTAACCGCCGTCGTGCAAAGATCACGTTCACCTTTAGAAAACCACATTTGTGTCTTATCTGCTTTATTTCGGACTTTCAAGCGCACCACACGATCTTCTTCAGAACCTACAGTGTGAACCTCAGCGCTTACAAGCATCAGATAATGACAGACATTTTGTTATATGACAGGAAGCTACAAGAGCGAGTAAAGAAAGTTACTTTTCGTTCCTTTCTAGATCACACACTACAAACCCTTTCACAATAAGAGAGACAAACAGAGAAAGACAGAGCAGAAGAAAGAAACCTAGAGATCCTAGAGAGAGGAACCACTAACAAAGCCTGACTCTCAGGGACCTGCAGTCGACTGGTTCCTGATCAGCCACCGAAAAGAGCTGGTGCTGTCTAAGCTGCTGTTTTCTGAGGTCGGGGATGATCTTTGACCTGTAGCTGTGGTTAAAGTTCCATCTTATTGTGAAAAATCCTGCGATCAAAGTATTGTTTTCAATATTTAGATTACAATTTGTTCAATAATTGTATAAAAGGCCAAAAATAAATGTGACAAACATTCTTGGCACCTCCAAACACTGAACGCAAGCGGCTCTATTAGTGGACTAATTCCTCTAGTCGTCCCTCGGAAAAGGCTGTGCTAAATAAAAACCCAGTGTGTACTAAAACCCGCGCGTATCAGCGTATCGCAGCCAAACCAGTTTAACAGTTTTGTGCTAACCGTGCACAGACCGTATGTTTCTCCCCGGAGCCTCACACCCGCTCCGGTGCCAAACTTTTGTTCTTTGTTTAACCTTGCCCCAAAGGTTGTCTAAGTTTTTGTCAAACTGCAAATGCTGGTTTAGGTGGTGTGATATCCTGTTTTAGCGGGCTCGTTGGCGCCAGATGGTCTGTGTGTGCATGCTCGTGTGGATCTGCCTGTAGTTATGGATTTCAGTTTAACACCTTTTTGAGTTCCCCACGTTAGTAACAGACTGTTTGTGTGAGCGTCCTGCTTCATTAAAAAACAAACTGCGGTTAATGTTCACACGCTTTGATCCTGACCCTCCAAATCGGACGTAAAATCCCACCCTACACCAATTCTTTGCCCAAATTTCATCATTTACATGAATCCTGCGATGTGTCAGGAACAGGGGGATCAACAGGTGAGACGGACAAAGGCTTTACACAGTAGACAGCGTAGGACTCTCTCTGTCCCGAGACATCTGAAACACTTTTGACACTGGTCCCATTACTGGCACAATGCTCCAACTTTTTTCTGCATTTGAAACGGTTGAAGACAGTCTCCCTGTGGATTATGGACAAACCCTGGGTGTCACATGACAACACAGCATCAGCATCACGCTACAGCTGGAAACAAAACTGTCACGATTGAGCTTTAAGTTGGAGTCAAACGGTTTGGAGTCGAAGGTTTTTCGGAGCAACAATGACTGACTCGTGTATTGGGGAATCAGCGATTCCCAAGTCTGGTCGAGACTTGGTGGTGGGTGGGGGGCTTATGCAGCCCTGGGATTTGCAGCGTCATTGTTGCTGGAGGACTCTGGGAACTGTGTTGTTAGGATGAGGTTAATCAGACCCTCCAGCTTTTCACAGACCTTTTTGTGATCGTTGAAGCAAAAAATGCCTGATTTTGTGACTTGTGCTTTTCTAAGAAAAGAAAAAGTGACGCGTGTTGCCGTGTTGACTTCCTGTTGAACCTCGCCACGGCACAGCTCTTCCCTGAGACGCTGAGGGCTCTGGATGATGTTCGGCTGATGTGTTGCCTCCCAAATGTTGCAGCCTTTGCTAGACTGACTTTCCTGGTGCAGCCCGAAACGTTTAAACCTGCGTCGTAGGGTTTTTGAATTATTTCACTTTTCCGATTTGTCCCTCATTCTTTGACATTGTAAATGTCAACGTCCTACCAACATCAAAATTACATGAACAACGATGTGATTCTGAGAAGACACTGTTGACTGGCTGCGAGTTGTCAGAGAAGACTGACCCTGAAACGCTGGCACAGAACCAGAGGAAAGTCATTCACTCATTTCACAACAAGCCCCCAAACCTGTAGTAAAGTCAAGTTTTTCAGCGAAGGCTCATCTTCACCGTCTAAAAACACAGACGTCTCCTTGACTCATGACCCCCCTTGATCTTGATAAGAACATCAGTCCACTTCCTCCTCATTCCTCGTCTACGCCGTCAGCTGGACAAATACTCAGTGTGACCCCGGATCAGGAGCTGCCACTAAGCCGTGTACTACATGTCCGAACCCTTGTCTCCTAAAGCGAATACATTCAGAGTAATCCCCATACAGTGTGTAGCTGTGATCAGGCTAAGAGCATTAC
The DNA here is from genome assembly GCA_033026295.1 of Channa striata. Classification (NCBI taxonomy): domain Eukaryota; kingdom Metazoa; phylum Chordata; class Actinopteri; order Anabantiformes; family Channidae; genus Channa; species Channa striata. Next base: position 15,674,670 of record CM065188.1, read on the forward strand.
TGCATGAATCAAACCCCAGTGTGGTTTTCACACGGGCACAGTCTGTCTTAATCACAGCGCAGCCAACGAGCGATGGAGGAGCTCGGTCCTACCTTCCTTCCATTCGCCGTGGTACTCCTCACCGTTGGAGTAGGTGAAGGATCCTCGTGTCAGGGTCATGGGTCCTGCAGGCAAACACGAACAAAAGTAACACACACAAACCATCAGCGAGATGTGGAGCGTTTGACCTGCACGTCTGACACCCTGACACACACACACACACACACACACACACACACACACACACACACACACAGACACACACACCTCATCTGGGAGTTATTCGAATTACGTGGCCGCCTTCCAACCTGTCACAGAATAATCGATCGCAGTGTTTCTCTCCCCTGGTCGTGCAGTCGGGGGCCAAAGAGAAGCTACACACCCCCAACTTTGCTTGGACGACACATAACAAACACTCGGCCAAAACTACATGAACAGCCTCTCCGATTTTTTTAGCTCTTAATTGATGCAAAGTGCAGGAAAACAGCTCTGTGTTTATGATCAGTCTGTCTGAGAACAACAGAAACTGTGGATGTTTTCGATACAAAACCTAAAATCCACCTTTTTGTCCTGCCTTTTGATTCACATATTTTATGTCTTCAATTATTGGGTATTATTGTGTGTTTTATTTGCTATTCAGTTATTACATTTATTTACATATTGCATATTTTTTTTAATTCTCTTTTGTCAGTTTTCTCATGTGACATTCATCATTTTTATCTTTTTTACTCCACATTTTTATCTAAATTAAATCTGTTTTTATCGTGTCATCAATAGAAATCATTTATCAGTGATTAGATGTTTTAATTTATTTTATCTTTAATCTTTTATTTGTGCGCATTAGTCTCACCGTCTTACAGTCTCACACTTTAATGTCTCATTCTGTGCTTTGTCAACTTTTCAGTGTTTTCAATATTCTTGTTTTGTCGACATTATTATCACTGTCTTTGTTATACTTTTAGTCTACTTCCTGTCATCTGTAAAGCACGCTAAACTGCATTAATAATGATAAAGTTTGAATGATTGAAGCGCATTAACCAAAGCTTATTCTGGGTTCCATCTTTCCGCCAGCTTGTAGCACCTGGCTGCAGCAGTTTGCTCCCATTCAGCCACAAACGCCTGAGTTGAAATCCAGCCCTGATGCGGGACGATAAGGTCTGGCGTGAGAACTGGATGCAGGAGCTGGGCGATACTCAAGGAGCAAATCTGATAAAACGGCGGATTGTCTGAAAAAGTGATGCACATTGATGCTGGAATAACACACAGTGGCGTATCCCGGGGCAACGTGCATCAGAGACGTTGCTTTTTCAGCGAGGTGAAATGATTAGTCACTTGAACAAGTTCATCACCAGATGATTAATATGTACCTGCTTTTGTAACCGTTTGAGAAAATAATGTTAAACATCCTCTGATTCCAGCCTCACATATAAGAGGAGTTCTTGTCTGATATCACGGTACAGTAAATATCTTTAGGTGTTTGGACTTTCTGCAGCACATTTCTTTGTTGAAGCCACCGCCGACACCAGATGGATCTTTCATACATGATTAGTCCACGTTGTCTTTTGTCTTCAGGCTGAACAATTATTGTTTACAAATTAAAATCCCAGTTTAACAACAACAAAAACTAAAACTACAACATTAAAACTTAAGCTGCAGGTTTCGAATCGTGTTCGAATTTCAAACCCGGGGGTCAGCTGGGCCTCCCACCGTCTGTCCGGCATCACTGACCAAAGTGTTCATGAGTATCGGTCCATGCAAAAGTGAATCCAAACACGACCGGGAAATCACTCCAAGGCCAGGCACTGCACTCGCGGTGCAGCATCGACCTCACACATCAACGCTGTTTAAAGAAAAGAACCTCACCTTCGCTAAAGCACAGCGGTGCGTTAATAATTGTAACTGAACGTTTTTAAAATGGCAGCGTGGGTGAGCTTTATAATCCCACACGTTCGCATTTAAAACGATGGTGCCGAAGTTTCCGTGGATTCATTCTAAATACCGGTGGAGATTCTGGCATGGAAACAGTGTCCGTATACTTGTGACCATATTCGCCAGTCGAGTGCACATAACCACAGATGGGCTTGAGTGAATTATCCGACGCTCACAGACTCAATGTGGGGGTTCTGTGAGCGTCAATCCACCTGCTGGTCGTGGCCTTTCCGTGTGGAGTCTGCATGTGTATGTCTCTGTGTGTTGGCCCTGAGATGGACTGGAGACCTGTCCGAGATGGACCCCATGTCTCGCCCAGACTTCACCCCCCGTGACCCTGAACAGTAAAACAGTTACAGATAATGGATAGATGATGGATGTTTTTTCTATAATATATCTCACCACTTCACCTGTGCCCCTGTCGGGGGTTTTAATGTTTTGGCTGGTTGCGGCATCGGAGCCCTAACCGATCGAGGATCCAACCTCGAAACGAACAACATGAATACACACTATTACAAACTCTGCAAAACACAGGCACGGGTGATGCGACGGTCTCGCTGGTCACGGGGTCTCGTACCTGTCGGTGCCCAGGGGCCCTGGGTGGCACCACAACAGTTCCTTTTGGCATTTAAAGCCTGAGGTTTCTCGTTTCCTCCCTGCAGCCGGACAGTTTTAGTCAAACCCATGGTCATGTGGCAAACAGCGGTTTCTCTGAGGTGTCTCCTTTGTCTCCGATCAGAGACACATTGGAGACAAAGTGCAGCAGACAGAAGCATCAAAGGCTCCGCGCTCCTAAAGACTCGTTCCTCAGCCGGATGCCATCAGGCCCGCTGTCAGATTAGGCGGGAGGAGGCGCGTGTATCCCTCCATCTAATGTTGCCACAGTAACGGCGCCTAATCTCTCTCATCCTGCCGGCGCGACGCTCCCGCGCACGCACGCACGCACGCACGCGCGGAGACGTGAAGGAGACATTTTTACCTGTGTGAGTAACGAGCAGCTCCGTCCTCTCCTCTACATCCCTGAGAAGCAGGCGGCTGATGGAGGATTTCGGCTCCTCTCCGCGACTCTTTTCTCCGTTTCCGTAGCCGCTGGTTTCCTGGCACCGCTGCCTCAGCGTCTCTCCAAAGCGCCGCGCTGTGATTGGCTGCTCCTCTTTCACCGCCACGTAACGCGGTCCCTCATTGGCTGCCCCCGCTCGCGGCCCTGCCCTCCGGGGCAGACATCTTTGTCGAGGGCAGCGGGTTCACGGACCTGATTATCCGGAGTGCCGCTTCATGTGCGGGACTGTGCGGCCACGGTCCCTTTAACGATCCCGCGTCACTTGGTCTTTCAATCTGGTGATTAGAGCCGCGTTTTAGCTTCTTCCGTGGAACTTGATTTATTGTTGCCGCTGCGCCGAACAGCTGCGCTGAGGCGCCGGACGTTTGTTGGGCAGAATCAAGGTGACCCGAAGGAGTCTGATTAATCAGCATTTATCCTCCGAACGTGAAGGGAAAGCTTTGTTTACATGCAAATCATTTATATATAAATACAACAACACAATAAGTATATCAATACTAATATATTCGCATATTATTATTGTTTTCATAATATATAAACTGTATATCAGATTCTGATTCGGATAAACACTGTATATAATGGAAATAATAATTATATGGGAATATAATTATACATAGAACAATAAAGTATATACATACAAAATATGTATACAATATATATATATATATATATATATATATATATATATATATATATTATGTACTATATATATAAATATATATGTCATATATATTTATCATATTTTACTATATAAAATACAGTAACCGAACAAAAACAGTTTGAAGGGAATTTAATTAATAATTTATTAGTTCTGCTCGTGATGCTGTTTTAGTGATGATTAATTTCAGGACCTGCGCTTTAGTTTTGTGATAAAAACTGTGCATTTACAGGTTTAATGTTTCCAACAGGATGTTGCTGCTTTCAGTATTTTGAAGTCCGATGTTTTAAACGAAACCTGAATGACATCAGTTTATTAGCAGATGTGAAAAAGGGACCCGACGGGATTGTTGATATTCAAACTTAAATCACCAAGTAGGTGGCGCAGGTCGGAGGTGTGTGTTTATTGCAATGCAAATGAATAATGAAGTCGATTTTAAAAATTCTAAATGTGTGTGCAGATACAAGATATGATAGTTTGTATTATTTAATGAAGTTACATTAAGCATGCTATGACGTTGTACTTGCTGTCACAACATGTTTTTTTTTTGGGGGGGGGGGGGGTCACTGATCTTTAATTGGGCTCCAGCTCGTTTCCTGCCGGACTCTCAGCACATCTGTCCGTGTGAACAATGCAGTGTCTTCACGCGCCGTTTAAATTCCCGGCACACCCGCGCCCTTTGACACACAGAGCCGCGCGCACGCCGTCAACACACACCGACATCCCGTTCAACGACCAATGGCAGCACAACCTCGCGCAGAGATGCTGGGAGGGATGGAGTTGGGGGGGGGCGTTCGGTGGGTGGGACGAACGAGCGCTATAGAAAGGGGGATGCTGCAGCCCCGGCCCCTTCACATCTCACTCCACCCAGCCCTAGAATAAAACCCACCGGTGACGTGCGCGCAGGGAAGCACCAGCAGTATGTGCGCGCCCACGGGAGGGGCCGATAGAAAATGGCGAGTCTGTGCAAAAGGCAGCAATGCACGATAGAGAGGCGCGGCTTTCGGCAGGAACTTGACTCTTGGAGGCACAAACTCATTCACTGTGTAGGTAAGCTCGCTTGGCATTGTGTGTCTGTGCGTGTGTGCGGCCGGCGACTCTGCGCCTGGGCTCGGTTCTGGGCGTGAAGAGCAGCGAGCCGGGGCCGGAGTGTCCACGGGAGAAACCGACCGGGTCCCCACGACGCTGTCATTTCTCGCTCCGGCGGCCGCTGCCTGCCGCTGCTGCTCGGCTCCCACCGGACAAATGCCCGAACACCCGGCGCTAAGTTCCGGAAGCCCGTGCGGGCTGTCGCCAGGTGTTTCCCGGGCAGGATCGGTGCGTGTGACCTGTTGGACGTAGTTTCATCGCGGGGCCGCAGGTTCGGAGCCGCGGGGGCATTTTTCGGACATTATTCCGTTGCTGTTTATTTATTGTAAGCAGGACGTGTCACGTGTGCACTTGGAGCTGCGCCTCGGCCAATCGGCTGGCCGCACCGTGCTCGCGTGCGCGTCACCCGGGTTGAGTTTTTGGAGGCGGGGGAGGGAGGGGGCGGCGCGCGCTCCCAGGCTCCAAACATGACGCCCCCCTCCCTCTCCCCCCCTCCCCCCTCTGCCCTGGAAATCGGCTTTTTGGGAGCGCGCATTACTGCATTGGGGTAAATGTCAGTGGAGATAATTTGGTGTTTTGGGGGGTGGACGGGGGGAAACGGCTCGGCGAACCGGGCTCGGTACTTGTTGAGAAGCAGCTTGAGGAGGCGGACCGGGGATGGGGGGGGGCGGATGGGGGGATTGAGGTTTGTCCTGCTCAGTTTGGATTTAAACATATTTGTCAAAAGGGTTTTGACAGGAGCGCGTGTCAGTCTTTGTTTTCTCCAATAACTGAAAAACCACAAAAACAACAAACTCATTTCCAAACGTCTTCGCCTTTGCCGTGGAGTTCCTGCCCCCCCCCCCCGCAGATCCTGCATGTCGGCTGTGTGTCATTAGCTCAGTTCGGTCCCGGCGGTATCGGGGATTAGGAGCCACTCTTCTGAACTCTCGGGGTTTCCTCGGCTCTGCCCGGTCGTTAATCCGGCTTTTAAGGGCGGCCGCGGCGGCGGCGGGGTGGCGGTGCTGCGGCTGCGCTTGTTTTCGGATGCGTCGCTGTTCGCCTTGACCTGTCACCTACTTAGACGATCCATCCGACGGCTTTATGATAACTCACATGGTCTGATTCCGAGTAGGGGCTGCTGGGGCTTTTAGTCAGAAAGCCTTGGGATGGAGGGACGCTGGGCGAAATCCAAACGCTGCCCAGTGTCCAGCCTCCAGTTGGTGCGATCACAATGAAGCCACAAGGAAAAAGAGAGTCAACAAGCGTTGGACTTGAAATGAGTTTTTGAATGTCCCTGCACATATTAGTGATGTTCCCGTTGGCTGCTTCGTAGCCTACTTGCACATTTAGTGGGTCACTGGGTTTGAGTTGAGGAGGATGCGGGTCCCTCCCCTTCGCTGTAACCCAGTTTGGAGAGTTGGATCTGCCTCCAGTGAACCAGAGCTGGATGTACAGCTGTAAAACGACACGAAGGACGTTATATGCCAGTGAGCATATACGTCCCGATACGAATATGATAATGATGCTAAAGTCGAGAGAGATACCACGAGCCTGATAAACACTCGTGTAGGACTGTCACTGTTTAACCACACGGGCAGCACAGGGTCGCTCACAGGTTTGTCTTTAATTTGGGTACGTCCTGCCCTCAGACGTGTTTAGATTCTAACAGTCATTTTCTGGATTCATAGATTCAGAAATGTTTGTCGCTGTTTTGTTTACGTGCAAAATGATGTTTCCGTGTGCATCAACAGGCCAAAGCACAAAAACTGAGAGATGGACAACAGTGACGTCCACACATGCCTCATAAAGTCGGACGTACCTGCACGAAGGTTCATGTTGTTAATTGGTAGCAATTACAGGCCCACCGCTGATTCCTTTGACACGTATTCGGGCTGAGGGAGTGCAGCTAATTTGATTGCTGAAAGGTTGTGGCAGCGCTGCAGAGTGATCGAGGGTGCGAGTCTGAGTGACACACTGCAGGTTTTTTTTATTAACTTTCAACAGTTTGCAATAGAACACGCTAAAAACGCTGCTGCTCAAGTTAGTCTGCGTGACTGAGTCTTCAGCGAGTGAAGCTCTTCATCCAGCTGCCGTTTGTCGGCGGTTAAACGCTCATTTCTGGTCGGTCATTTCTACTTCGTAATGAGATGACAGAAATGAGTCAGCCGACAGACATTTTGTTATTCTGTCCCCGCTGACGTTCATTTCTCTTCATATCTGTGGGACAAGGTGGACGTTCAGTGAGGTGGACAGCCAGTGCTAGTGGGTTACTGTAAGTCTGCGTACGTGCAGGTGAATAATCTGATTTGATGACTTCTTCTGGGTGCGAGGCTCAGAATCTGTAACTGTGTGGTGACGGTGCGACAGCACGGACAGCACAGGGAGACAGACAGGAAGTCCGTCAGTTGTGAAACCTAGGTAGTAAAAAGCGAGTTAGTTTCAGTTTTAGTCAGACGTTGGGTGCCGGACTTTGATTTTAAAAACAAGGTGTTATCGCTCCAGGTGATGATCCCTCCTTTCAACCACCCGCTCCAACCGGCTGCAGCCTTTTGTCCTGAACATGCGCTCCCTTAAAAAGCTGCATAGAAACCAGCTGCTGCATGAACACAACATTGAGGTTCTGGGGAAATCCGGTTCCTCCAAGCCCCGTATCAGGAGCCGGCAATCTTTTCTATTCAAAGAGCCTTTTTCAGAAACTACTTGATCCCTCTACGTGCCGGAGCCGCAGCTTGTTGGTCGAAATGAACTTTTAAGACTGAAGAAGTTTCTTGGATAAGTGGAGAAATGTGTCCAACCAAGAAGAAAGAATGAAATATGTTTGGACTGACAGACTATGTAAGGCCGTAGCTCATATGGTGACACAGTTGTCCACCACCCTCAGGGTCAGCGGTTTGATTCCTGGTCCTCTTGGCTACATGTGAAAGTGTCTCTGGACAAGACACTGAATCACAAGGTCCCTAGTGTCTGCTGCTCACTCGTGCGTCACTTTGGACAAAACGGACTAATTGTAATTGAACCAATAAGGACATTTGACATTGTGACGTACAGTTAAAGACTCTTTTCTGGTCGGTCAAGTCTGGCCTTTGCCTTCTGGTTTCAGGACCTCCCCCGTGGATAGCTGCGCAACATCCAGCTCGTCCCCTCAAATGTTGCAAATTCTGACAGCATGTAGAGCAGCAAGTGAAAAGTTCCTAACTCATTCGCCAAAAAATCTGCAGCTAGTAACTCGTAACCTCCCCATCATCAACGCCCTGAATCCACATTGACATCAAGTGTGCAGCTAGTCTGCTACTTTACAGTTAGTCACTTGGCAGCAAGGCAGCAAAAAAACCCAACTGACTTTTCCATGTAAATAACGTCTATAAAATGCCAGAAACTTGTCAAAAAGTCCTTTAATGTTTGTTCAGTCCAAACATAAAGATCGTCGGCTGAGAAATGCAGCCGACTGAGGATAACATGCAGCAAACACTCGCATGTGAAAGTCTGGCATCCGTCGCTGCATGTGCTCATTACTGTCACATTATTAGTCGTGTTGCTACTTTGAGCGCAGTTTTTTTTTTTTTTTTTAAACTGCTGATTAACAAATGAGTTGGAGGCGAATCGCGCTGATTTTGCAAGAGAACTTGACGGCATGTGCACGAGCTATAAAGACGGCAAATGTCTCTTCCTATTACGCAGAACCTCCTAGTTAAAGCACGATGTGCAAGATCATCGGTTTTGCTTTAGAGTGTCATTAAATGAACACATCTCCCTGATTCTTTCTTTCTTTCCGTCTATTCCCTTGATTATCCTCTGTACTCAAAGTCAAATCCCTCCGTCCCTCCACCACGCCTTCCTCTCAGAGCGCTCGGCTTTTATTTCAGTAATGGGCAGATGGACGCCCCGAGAGATCTGCCTGCCACTTTCTCATCTTGCTAATTCTTTTCATGGGCTTTCTGAAAAGGAAAACAAAACATGACACATTTATGAGGAGCTGGTAAGGAGAGTGGCAGCGATCCACCCATCCGACCGTATCCAGTGCCAACGCTGTAAATCTCTGCGTGCCCTCTTCATTATGCATGCATGCGCACACACACACCTTCTGCTCAGGGGTAGCGTGTGTGTGTGTGTGTGTGTGTGTGTGTGTGTGTGTGTGAAGACATCTCGGGGGATGATCCTTGCCAACCAGGAGCCCCGTAGGAGGAGGGCTGCTCTCTTTAGGGTGCGAGGGGTTTGACTGCAATCTGTGGAGAAGCAAAATACACCACTGGCACTGAGTGACTGTCGACAGAAGGAGTGTGTGTGTGTGTGTGTGTGTGTGTGTGTGTGTGTGTGTGTGTGTGTGTGTGTGAGAGACAGAGAGAGAGAACTTTTATTGTTGCAGCAAACCGAGCGCTGTGCTCTTTTCGGTGACATCCTTCCCCACGTTAATGTAAACCTCCAGAAGAATTTGCGCCATTGTTGTTCGTCCTCTTTTATCTTTCAAGCCCAAATTTGTTTCAGAGGAGGAAACTTTTTCATCCTCTGGCTGTTGCGAACACGGTGAAATATTCCAGAAATGAATGTGTGTTTTTTTTTCATGTCTGTTAAAGGAGCTGAATGTGACAGCTTTAAAATAACACGTATTTTAGAGTCTCGGGAGAGGAAGGAGGAGATGGCTCCGAAAAAAGACCCTTTTTGTGTGTGTGTGTTGTTCTAGTTAACACTTTTTTGTTGTTTTTGTCTTTTGTATTTTTCCCCCTCTGGGATTTTTCAAATCAATCTGAAAACAATAAAAGGCTTTTAATGCTTTTTTTTAAGGGCTGCGTCGTCTTCAGAAGAGACATACAAACGTCTTCAGATGCCGTAATGCTTGTTACTAACATAGCTGGATGTTTGAGGAATTAGATAAAACTGGTCCAATTTTCACGTTAACTGTTTCTCTCGGTTTCACTTTGAGGTGAAACTGTTAATTTATGAGTTGATCAAGACAAAAGGAGTTTGCAGCTACTTGAATAACAAGGTGCAACGTTGCTAAATGCCAAAGGTTCAGTAGTTGCACCTTGTCAGATCAATATTAGTCTCATAGTTTGGGACGAACAGGAGGTTCGAAGACATCACCATTTCTCCCTTAATTAGATTATTGATAAAATAACGAGTTATCACGTCCTCCAACCTGCTATTAGGACATAACTGTTGGTAGGTGTCCAGGAAAAACGAGTTTCCCCTGACAAACTGACAAAAGTAATAAAACATTTTAAGAAATAAAAAGTCAGGCTTTTCTTTTTGATTCAAAAAACCAAACAGACTGATTCCAGTTAAAATATGCTAACAGCATGTTTGAAGGGTTAGAATCTTTTTTATGTCTGAATGTTGTTTGTCTCTAGAAGCCTTTGTGAATTGGCGCCCACATGCCAGCAGGCGTTTGTTGGCAGGCGTAAAATTTTCTTCCTCGACGCTTCAAAACGTTGGATTAATAACTGCGCAAACATTGAGGTGTGGTTGGGTTTAGGCACAAAGACACATTGGTTAGGATTTAGCTCCAACTAAAAACTGGAATTGGCTAAAAGTTACGGTTTCCTCCGGGTTCCACAATGTCACGTGACATCACACACAATCTCCACGTGGTCATGACACCAGCCGGAAACAACGTGGTTTCACACCTCCGCTCTTCTGTGGAAAAGTCGATGATCGTGTCGGGTTCACTGTTGCCCTCAGACGTCACCCAAATGTAACGCACTGTTGGACAACGTCTTAAAAACCCCACATGGTCCGATAGTCATCTGAACAGTTGATTCGCCTTTTACTCCTCTAATCGGATCATTACGTTATTGAGTGAATTTATTTCAGGCGAAACCAGAGCCTAGCGTGATCAAAAGCTTTGACTCGGATAAATAAATCAAACTGTTGGAAGGCTGACGCGGTGTTTGTGTTCCACCTGTGAAGAGGTATCAAGAATTTACCTACAGCCAATAGGAACAGACCACATCCGGGACATGCTGGCAGCAGGTGTTTCCCTGTTTGTTTGCTTAAAGTTTCCTCCAGGCTTGTGTTGAAGGTTTCTTACGGTTTGTTGGCTGTTTGCATTGATGTAGGATTAGTAAAATCAGTTACAAATATGCTTTTGGACGTTTCACTGAATCTTTGTTTAATTAGTTTCATTTGTACAGTTGTGGTTTAATTGATGCCGTTTGGAGATTGTCAGTCGCTGAGTTGGAACACCTTTGCTCTGTTAGTCTTTCCTTCCCTTCACTTCTAACAATGACTCAACCTAAAATTTATGTAAGCGTTCCTGAGTGTGTGTGTGTGTGTTTCCTTTGTTACGTGAACCACCTGACCTCCTTTGTACAGTGCTTTGGACGCAGACACCATGTGAGTTCATGCAGGGTTTGGAGTTTGTGTTTGGCTCACGCACACACGTTCATATTCACTTCTGCCGTTGTGTGAATCCTTTACACTAGCCAATTATTAACCCCCAAACAGCCCTCTGAAGACATGAGGGCTGTCCACAATGTCTTCACACCCTGAAATATGTCCGCACGACTACATAAAGGCGTATACGCACACAAAGGGCTGCTGAGAGGTGTTGAGGCTTTCGAGCAGCAGGAATGTTGACGTGGACCCGCCTTTGGTGAGTTCCCCCCGGCTGCTTTCGTGTGGTTTGGGCTTTAAAAGCTGTGTGCAGGGTTAAGACTCGGGCTAAGTCACGTGATAATGGAGCTTAGGGAACACCTGATTACTTTAATGAGGGAAGCCCTGAATCCCCTCTTTTCCCTGAGAATCCAATAGTAATGGGATTGGAGTAAAAGTGTGTCATTCAGACTGCCATTAACAATTAATTAATACTAAGTAGCACCTCAGTATTCCTGAACCGGAGGGAGCAGCTAATGAGATAATAATGAGGCTGAACGCTCGGTAAAGCGGCGTTAAGGTGTCGAAGGGACAGTCGTACAGAAACGGTGCACGGGGAGAAAAAACGGTTAGAGGAAAAATTGGCATCTTTGTCACACCGTCGAGCTCCTGTGCTGCAGACAGACAGTTCGTTAGGAATTTTTATAAAAACTGAAGCTGAAGTCCACATAACGGTTTTTAGTCAAACACATTGTTTGTTTGAATCATTGAAATTGTCCTAAAAGGACTGCAGATCCACGTTTTTGAAATGTTGTAACATTTCCCAAAATTTAATTTGTTCATCAGCTACAGTTAAGAGTGAATATGAATAAATAGAACAAAGAAGCTTTAATTATGAAATGTCATCAAACTGAACTGGATTCGCAGCTGTGACCAGCTGCTGTGGGCTATGCTGCTGTGGGTTATGCTGCTGTGCTTGGTTTATTATTTTTATTATTGTTTATCAGGGACCGTGTCATTCTCCCGTGAGAAGAGACGTGTCGGACCAGGTTCCGCTGATTTCCATCTGCAGTCATCGGGCAGGGGAATGCGTAGTGACAGACCATTTGTTCCGAGGTTTTGATGAAGCTGCTTTTCGGAGAAGATGGAGACTTGTTAACGGTTTTACTGTTGCTGACACTATCATTCCCAAACCGATGGAGAATGAAAAGCTAAAATACCGAGCTAAGTGTGATGGAGAAGTGTCCGACAGTGAGCAAAGGGACTTGGTGATGGTGGTTACAGGAAGTACTTGCACGATCAGACTTTAGTTGGGACGTGGAAGCACATCTCTACACGACTGGGCGTTATGCAGAAAACGTGACGGCCAACTTTTTGATTGTTGTATTTGGCTGAACAACATGAAAAAGTTAAAGTTAAGTGTGTCTGTGTGTGTTAACGTTGGATTTGGTATCACGATTTCTTGGAGGTGCTTCCTGGGAAAGGTAGTTCCCCTCGGAGTGAGAGAGGGACCTGGGCGAGTCTGAGCAGTGGAGGGAGGCGAGGAGGAGGAGGAGGGAGTGTTTATTTTATAGCAGAGTCCCGGAGAGAGAGGACACATGATGGATGAGGTTTGCACAACAAATGACACGGAAACAATGGCCAATTATTTGCAATTCAAAGACTGAGTGAGACGTCATCAGGATTTGGCTTTGGACACGAGTTTGCAGACGGAGACGCAGGTAAACTCGCTGTTGTCTCGCAGACAGTCAGTAAATACGTCTTTATTGTCTTATACAAGCCCCCATTTAATATGTAACTAGCCCCCCCAGCACAGGCATCGATTCTAGACATGAAATAACAAAGTTCAGTGACGTTTCATTTTATTTGGAAGGTCCATTCTCTGCATTTACATAATAATGCTCTAATAGGAGCATCAAATTATTTACATAATACGTTTGTTGAACTGGTTTTGTTTTTTTTCTTCATTGTGTAACTTAAAGTCTCTTGGACGCTGAGTCAGTTTTTCATGGGTTTTTTTCATTTTCATTTAAAAATTTTAAAAATGTGTTGGGCTGCTGATTAAAGTCCAAAGTCAACTTTTCAAATGTCGTATTTTGTCCAAGACTCAGAGGCACTGAATTTAGCATCATGAAAGGTCATCAAGAGTTAGGAAAAAGGAAAGGAAACTTTTTTTTAGTTTTACAAAGCGACTTATTTTTATTACTTTTAGTTTTTATGTCCTTTATCTCGTGGGCAAATGCACCGAAATCTCGTTCATATCTGTACTTGTGGTATGAATGAATGACAACAACGTTTTGAATCTAATCCTGAATCTAACGTTATCAATAAATAAATGTAGTGGCGCAAGTTTAAAGTGAAAATGTAGAACCAGAGCAGACACGAAGTCTAACCTTTCCACGGGAAGTTATCGCTCCAGCGCTGACACACAGCACGTTAAAATAAATCTCTGAGCAGAACCCCGAGGAACCTGTGGAGACACACGAGGTTCAGACTCACTTTGTGCCCGTTTGCTCGGAGGATGAGAGAATCAGCTGTGCCATTAGAAACCAAAACACACGTGACAGGACTGGAAGAGGGACGCGGCATCCGAGCCCGTGCGCTCACTTTATCTGCTTCCATCGCTGCGAACCTTTTGTTCCGCCGTGTTTTGGTCTTCCTCCGCCTGACAGCCTGTCAAGACGAACACGGCGAGTAAATGCTAGAAAGAAAGAACCTGCGGAGAACGCAGCACACTTCCCATTCAGTGCTGCTGTCTCGCTTTCAGATTAATTTCAGTGTCTGCACACTTCTGCCTGTGCAGCTCACTCTCTTTATTCCGTTCTCGCTGCGGGTAATTGTGTTTGCCGTTAACCAAGCGACCATGCAAACCCCGCGTCCCCTCCGTGTCACACTGAGGCATCGCCGGCCCCAACACAATGACCGCGGAGGGGGGTCGGCGGCGCCCTAAAAACACAGCAGCCTTTGTGTGAAGAGGACAGAGCTGCGTCCGTGGTTCTGGATCCTGGCGTTCTCTGAGGCTGCAGTGTGTCGGGCTCACTCCGCCACACACGGCAGTCATCAGAGGAAACACCTGATATAATACAGCCCATATTTTAAACTTTGATCTGTCGATGTTCAGCTGCTGATGTTTACTGCACTTAAACTTCTGTACCTGCACCTAAACTGTCCCCGTCTGGCCAAAATGTCCTGTACACCACTTGTATCTGTGCTAAACTGTCAGGAGACTTTCCACAAAATCCGCCGTGGACGTTCATGGTCTGCAGAGGATGAGTCTTACTGATCCTGGTGGCTCAATGGGTGTAGCAGGAAGGGGCCTGCGGCAGGAAAGCTCGTGCCAAGCCAAGGTGCAGGACACAATGTCTTTTATGTCAAGTAACGTGTTTATCTCTATGGTCGTCTTCATGAATTAGCTGCTTTACTGGAAATAATATATCTACAAAAAGCATACATTGGTGCAGGTAAAGTTTGAAAGAACAAATACAGCTTTCAGTTTAGTTGCAGCAGTCTCGTGCTCCCTTGAGGATGAACCCGTTACATGATGCAGTGGATGAGCTTCGTTCCAGGCAGCCGAAACGTCCAGGAAAATATCTCCTCCTATACGCAACAGACTGGCAGTACATCGATGCAGCTGTTCACAATCGGATTGTCTTTGGAGCTGATGTGGTTCGTTATTTGTGAGGTTCAGGCCCTTACAAGCTTTCGCACGCTGTTTTGTTTGTGCTAATAACAGAAAGCATGCATGCCACCAAAATCATCTATTTTTAGGTGTTTTTTGTTTTTTTAAGTCACGTCGAGGGAGCATTTGAATTTCAAGTGGACAGTCTGGTGACCTGGGGTCAGACATTAATGGCAGCTTGGGGCAGAAAAGCATTTTAACATTCATAAAACAACAACGTCATTAAATATAAATGGACAAAAATGCCCTGAAAGTTTAAGGAAGCTTTTTTGTTTTTCACCTTGCTCATTTTTTATTAGTTACGTGTGTGGACACACTCAAATGCAGCTGTTGTCCCCTTCGGGCAGGTGCAGGTGATTCATGGCAGCCAACGAACGGTCATTTCGCTCGTGTGTGATTTTAGGCAGAAATAATGGAACAGTTTTTAATCAGACGAGCGACGTGTTCACAGCCTGAAGGAGGAGAAAATGACACCACACGTGGAAGCAAGCGGAGCAGCATCCGAACGAGGTGAAAATCGTTTCCAGCAGTTACACGGAAGTAAGAACCTAAACATGGGGGACGCTGTTTGCTATGCAAACTGAACCAATCAGAGCCTCGTGTCCAGGATTAGGAACGAAGGCCTCAAACTGTGCGTGGAACTGTTGACAGAAACATTTCCATGAAAATGTGACAAACATAGTTGAGATTGAAGAATCAGTCCAGGCTCTTGTAGGTCGACTTTGACAAACATGTTTTTAACATATTTACTGCTGCTGCCACTGTTGCATCACCGGGACGTTTTTGTGAGACTTTTTCCATCTGAATTGCTGGAAAGTCAGTCTGAGTAAAAATGAAAAAAAAAAAATAAATCTCAGGCTCTGTCCAATAAAAAACATCCATTGTTGACGTTTTTATCACCATCACACGTAAGACACTGTGTTGCATCTAGTATTTTTGTGGCCATCCGTTACCTTGGAGCAGCTCGAAACCAAACCAGAACGTGGTGTCGCGTGCAGGCTCGGACCATCGCGCGTCCTTATTCGTCTCCGCGTGTTTAAATCCACATCAGACCAACGTAAGAGCTGAACACAGAGTAAATAAAGGACCAACAAATTAAAGGCATGTGGGGCCTCAGTGAAATCCAATGACAGCACAGATGTGGCTCATTTAACACGTACAATAAACGGACTTTACGAACACACAAACCATCTTTAAAAATGTACGTAACATTATTACTATCATGTTTCGTTAATGCGCAGATCGGACGTCCCTTGTCCTTTCAAAATAAAACTTCCATTTTAACACATAAATGCAATACCCTGAATTGCCCTAAACCACACAACTGTCGTCTCCATTAAACTAAAATAAGCTTTTCTCTGCCAGACTCGAGCCTTTTCTTCAGCGCCGCCCACAGTCTACCTTAACTCCCACCTAAGCAGCCAGTTCTGTGTCTTTGTCCACAAACTCTGTCTGCCTCACTCTCCCGCTGTTCTTACCTCACATGTGTAGGTGTGCAGCGTTTTCCGTGCATTTCCTGCGCGGTACGTTTGTCTGCAAGCGCACGCAACGCTGATAAATGAGCCGGCTTCGCTGGAGACTTTTTGGCTGATGAGAAGCCTGAATCTCCCTCGCCTTCCTTCCTGTCTTTTGTGTTCTCGGGAGACTTCACCTTGAGGTAACGGTGGAGACCACGGCGCGTATAATGGCCCCCTGCTTCATTTTCAGGGATCGATTTGTGCATAAAATGAGAGCTGCAACCTTTTGTGCAAAGCTGCTGTTTCCCTTCGCAGGCCTCATCAGCCCGGTAGTGAACGGCGTGAACTGTGGTGCAGCAAAGCTCAGTAAAACGATTAGTGTAATTACTGTAAAAAGAATATTAGCAGCACCTATAGGTTTGTTTCTTTTATGGCAAAGTTGAACTTTACCGTGTAGCATTTGTTTTTAAAGGGCGTCAAATAATTGAGCTTAATTAGTTTTCTTCTTAGCCTGTGTGGTGACTTTTCTCTGGCACTGCTAATGGTCGTCTGGGGATGGAAGTTTGTTAATGGCTGCAAGTGGGAAATGTTTTATTATGTGTTGGATCCTGAGGCACCGATGTGTGAAAAGCACCGACGACTACAACGAGCTTGGAAATGGTTTAAAAAAACACCGGCATGGTCAGAGGATCAGACGTTGTCTCGGTAAAAAACAGTCGGTCGCTACGTGGTCGAATGAATCTGCTTTTTGAATTTTCACAGCTCCTCTGTTCTTATTCAGGCCGTTTTATTTTACACTGTATGTGCTTCCTAAAGCCAGTAAATGGGAAAAATGATTTGGAAAGATTTAAGATTGCATTATTAGATTATGTGCTGGATTTGGTGGTCAGTCCGGTCGTTTCTTTGATTTGCAAAATGGGGAAAAAATTTAAATATATAAAAAAAAATCAAATTTTCGAAGCTCAAACTGGATATTTGTTAGTTTTGCTCAAAAAGAACTTTTTGTGGATGAGTTTTAAAAAGATTTCTGAGTCAAATAATTTTATGTAATGGTTCCAGCTGTTATATCTAATAGTTTTGTCTGACAATCCCCATACAGAAAAAAAAGAAAAATCCCAAACAACTAAACTGCGAACTCGATTAGTTTCTGTAGTGAAAGTAATGAATCATTTGAATGAACACAACTGTTCTTTTCTTAAGGGAAAACTTAAGGGAAGCTGGTGTGCGTCGAAGGCACAGGACCGTCAAGCTAAAGAACTGACTTCGGTTCGTGAGTCCCGCGTCTGGTTTGGTTCAGGCAGGAACGTCCCGGCCGTTTAAGGTTCAGAGAACGATGGTGGATGCGTTTAAGAGCGAGAAAACTCGTTTTGTGCCACGTTTTTCTGTATCACCGCAGCCTTCGATCCTCTGACTGTCGTCACACGAACCGGACATTGTGCTGCAGGTTCACAGATCACGGCAGCAAACCAAACCGGATATATTTCTATTTATTTTATTTATTTATTTCAGTATCAACGTATTTACAACTCGCTATTATCATTATGTTCACGGGTTGTATAGAAACCTCATTTTCAGGAGACGTGGTTGGATACAGACGGTAAAAATGACGACAAATCACCTCCACTCACGTTCACTCCCGTTTTTGAATAACATATCAGCCAGACGCGTTTCTTTATTTAAATCCATTTTTTAATAAATTTACCCTCTCAGTGCTCTGGAGTCGACAGCGCTCGTCCACACGGTGTTTTTGAGCAGTGTGTCTGACTCTTGTTTTTGTTGCCCAGACGAACAAGCGAATCCAGACGGGATCTTGGTGTCTGTACAGTAGTAGAAGACGCGATTAGCTCAGAACGTCTCCACAGTTATCAGTCATGCAAAAGTTATCGGACATTAACTCCTGCTGCTACAGTCGAGATTCTTCACGCTCGACCCTGCCGGCCCTGGCTGATAATTTATGGTTACATAGTGCAGCAGGACGGTAAAAATTTAATTTAATGCGCCTTTATGTCCACAACCTTTTGCATGTGGCTTTTTACACACACACACACACACACACACACACACACACACACTTACAGTACATGCAGCCTTGCAGACAGGCTGGATAAGTGGAGGTGACAGGACCAGCTGTGCTGTGTGAGGCTCGGCCTGGCAGAGCCGGGCCCTCCTCAGTCCTCCTCAGTGTGTGACCGTGTCACCCTCGGTTAGGTGTCAAGCCCACCAGGCAGCCCCTCCCTCCACACACACACACATACACACACACTCCCTCCAATAAAAGTGAAGGTCAAGCAACAAACGGCGCTCTGCCACCGCCGTCACTCCCATCACCATCAGCAGAAATGTCACTTGTATTTTTATCTCCCCTCCCTGCTGCATCCTTCTCCCATCTCTCCTCTTTCATCCCGTCTTTCCTTAATCTTTTTTTCACCTAATTCACCTTCTCATTTCTTCGGCCCTTTTAATTTACGCTCGTCTGTCCTCCTGAAAGCCCCTCCACCTCCTCCCCGTCTTTTTACCTCCTCACCTCCTCACTGCTCCTCCCTCCTTCGTTCCTTCTCACAATCACAAATTTTTTTTGTTGCTTTTCATTTCATGTCCAGACGGGTTTTTTTTTTTTAACTCTGCCTTCAGTATTTTGTCATTCTATCACGGTTATGTCACCCAGTGTCACTACAGACTAATTTTTCGGAGGCAGCAATAAAGAAATCAATCAGGCGCTGTGAGGCTGCCGCTCGGTGAAGGATCTCTTGAAATTCTTTTTTATTTCATTTCTGCTAAGAGGCACTTATATTCTGCAACTTTTTATTCTGTTAGATTTTCTAACACCCACCCTCAAATGAGTGTGTGCCTGTAGACAAACACACACACATATGCAGAGGGTGTTGAGGTGGCAGCTGCAGACATTTTCGTCTCAGACTTAATTGATGCGTAGGCAGGTTGTTTTTTTTTTCCTCCATATTTCCTCTCTGCTAGTGTTTCTTCAAATGTGTCAGTGCTGGTTTTTTATCATATACTTTTCTTCTTTTTACTAATATTATTACTTCTTGCACTTGCACACAGATGTTATGCCACTGTAGTCACATAATGTAAATGTTGAGGTATTATCATAATACACACATGCACACTGTACAAACATGTGGTTTCATTATTTACTCGAGTGGAGCTGTGCACTAGAGGCA
Organism: Channa striata; assembly: GCA_033026295.1. Classification (NCBI taxonomy): domain Eukaryota; kingdom Metazoa; phylum Chordata; class Actinopteri; order Anabantiformes; family Channidae; genus Channa; species Channa striata. The sequence continues at coordinate 15,694,051 of CM065188.1, forward strand.
CAAAACTGCAATTTCGGTGTATTCTGTGTTTTAATTGGGAGCTAAACTGTGATCCACGTGGAGCAAGTGTTTTCAAATTATTTGCTTTCTCTTCGTGCATTTAATTTGAGTTTTGGAGCATGTAAATAAATTTTTTTCTAATTTGGAGTTATTTAGCAAGCTCTTGTCACAGAGCAGCACGTAACACTTTTTCTCGGGTGAATTTACACGACAGGCTCGTGCCATTCGCAGATTTCTGTTGCCAGTGCAGCAGTTTTGACACAATAGAAGCACTGTGCCGCACGCCGAGGAGCCGAGGGCGTCGGTAATTAACGTCAGGGTCAAAGAAGGAGAAATTCCGCTGGAATGTAATCTGAAAGAGAGGTGGGAAGGAAAGTGAGCAGGGTCGTATTTGGTGAGAGGTGAAGGTCAGTGCGCGTTGGTCGTCACACGCGTCCAACGTCGGTTTATGAGGATCATTTTAGAGCAATATTAATTTGGCAACTTTTGAATTGGGCCAAGAGTTATTTATTTTTCCTGAATTTAGTGGCATTTCAAAGCTGGTGGTTGAGGTCTGGACCCAAGCAGACGGTCTGGTTTAGACAGACAGACAAAAGGTTTTGGCCTGTAGCCTCGAGATTTGTGTTGAGTCAAAGGAAACACCTTCTGGCCACATGTTGTACTTAAACAACCGGCTCTGTTTGCTAAAATCCGTACAGCTCCTAATTTATGTGAAGCAAGTGGTTTTGTCACTTAAAAAGCTGCGTGAAACGCGCTTCCCTCTGGTTAATTATCACCGCGGGGTTTTGCAGTTTACGACATTTTGTTTGGCAGTTTCACCACAATGAGCTGTGCTCCGGGGAGCTGAAGCCCGGATGAAATCGGTGTAGGACAAACTCCGGTGAATCATATAAAAGTGACTTAAAGGCAGCCATATGGTCATATCTGTGTGTGTGTGTGTGTGTGTGTGTGCAGACACAAGCTCATAAATGCATGTTTGCAGTGCAGGTGCACAAGGAGTTTTCATCCGTCTCCTCTCGCTCGCCCGGCTCGGCGGCTCTTGCAGATCTGTTGTTCCTCCCTCAGCCTGTAAACATTCACTGGTCGTGTTCTGCTGCTTCACAGCCTCGCGACTTCATCAAAACTGATGTCATTTGTGTCCAAAAAAAAAGAAAAAATCCTCCTGTCCACACAACTTGACAACTAAAAATAGACTCGGTGTCGTTTCTATTCTTGCTTTGTTCCCAGCTCACACCTCCTGTTGTAGGAGAGATCGAGCAGCTTCACTGATCAGTCAGATTTAACCAGCCCTAAGAACCCGAAACGCTGAAGTTACCGAGCAAACCTTTTCACGGCAGTGTTGGAACTCCGCGGAAAGTTGATGTGCTGTGGCTCGTACAAACATGAGTGACATAAATATGAAAACTGTGTGCAAATTTATGAAAACAATGTTTGTGCTTTAAATATGATTTGAAAGAACATGGTCCAGTATCAGAACTAAGAGCCACATGAGTGTCCACATACTTCTGTCCCTCCTAAAAGCCGGCGGCTCGGCTCCGGCTGCTGCACTTCTCTCTTTGTTCAGTGCTTTAACTTCCCCTTCCAGTAAATTATGCTTCAGGTGTCGTCAAAGAAACGGCATTCCGGTGCGTTTATGAAGCTGTTTTCCTTTTCTGATGTGACTGTAATTTGTATTAATTTGCTTCCTTACTTTAAGGGCTGCATGAAACACATTTCTCTGCGGCCAATTATCACTGCGGGTGTTCTGCAGTTTGGACATTTTATCTGCCACTCTTGCAGTTTTAGCACAATGAAAACACAGCGTCGCACACTGAGGAGCTGCAGAGTCGAGACCCACAAGGACAAACTCGTGTGAATTTCTGTGCATTATTAGAGGCCTGAGCAGCCGGTTATATTTGTCACCATAACTTGTCGGACAGAACTGAATAGACGTGATTATATACCATAGCCGCAGAAGACACTTGCTTCTGATTGGCCGGCAGGGTAAATCATATAGCTGGGTAAATCACACCTCAATCAGAGCTCGGCCTATATAAAGCTGCAAGTAACCATGGCAACCATACCTTATGCTATGTTCGTGGTTAAAGTGAGAGGAGGGTTTGCAGAGATGTTGTTGCAGGGAAGGAGAAGATGACTGAACCAAGGGCGTTATTTTCTGACCAACGTCGGGTTTTTCATAAAGCACATTAAAAGAAGCCATCATCTGATTGGCCTGTGGACTCCTGACGGTTAAACGTACACGGTCAACTTCCTGTTGATGACGAGACTAATTCTTCAAACCTGGGTCAGCCTGTAGAGCTTCTTGTGACCAGGGAACGTGAATAGAAACGTTGAATATTTGGCTCTGCTTTTCTGGTTTATGCAGGTTTAAACAAACTGCGCGTGGTTTCACGTTTCCGTGCTGTGTGCCAGTTTTGTGTGCGGTTAATGAGTCGTGAACATTTTGTGAACTAAGGTGTGTCGCTGCATATCGGCGCCTCCTTGGACCCGTCCACCTTTGGACTGCGAGAATAAATTGGGAACAGTTCAAGGATAGGTCTGGCTGTAAACACACGGTGGGAGGAACGACTTCCTGTGTGCGTGTTGTGTAGTAGAGGCGGGGCTAAGTAAGAGAACACGACTCCATATTAGTGATAATATCATCTAATATTAATGCAGGGAGGCTCCTCTGCTGCTGTGTCAATATTGAACTCTAGAGCTGCTCTCTCTCTCTCTCCCTCCCCCTTCCTCTCTCCTGCTCCCTCCCCCTCTCTATCACTCCGTCACACACACACACACACACACTGGCAAACTAAGAGAGAACACCAGACCTTTGATTTGCAAAAAGGGAAATATTTATGACCAGTTGTTAGAGCTCTCCTGGGCGCTCTGTGTGTGTGTGTGTGTGTGTGTGTGTGAAGTAAGACGACTTAAAAGCAGCCATATGGTCATATCTGTGTGTGTGTGTGTGTATATACATATATAATCTGTGTGTGTGTGTGTGTGTGTGTTGGCAGTGCAGGTGTGTGAGGAATGTTCACCCCCCCCATCTCTTTTTCTCTGCCTCTATCTCCTACTTCACAGCTTTGAAGTCAGCAAATCCAAACTGGTGCCATGTTTGTGATAAGAAATCCACAACATGATTAAAATAAAAAAGTCCCGAGTGGAGTTTGAGGTGGTAAAATACACGAGAGTCAATAATCTGTTTACTGAATTTCAATTGTTGGTGCCTAATATCAGGTGACAAGTTTTTACAGCCTTAACTTCACCTGATTACCAGCTCGGACACGAGGCCGCGGGTCCATGGTTCCTCACAAATACACGGATCAGGCAGGTTTTATCAAGCCGAATGACATGAAACTTGAATTATTTTATACCCACAACTCGGATTCATGTTCCTCCACTGGACCAATTTGGTCGCATGTCACCGTGTGTTATATCCACGTTTCAAAAACCTACATGTTGTTTTGAGTCTGTCTCCAGTCTGACATTTTCCCTGTGAACTGCCTGGCAGCATGTTTGTTGTGTGTCTTGTTTGCATGTTAGAAAAGAACGTCGATTTAAAAAAAAATCATCAAAACGTTTAAAGCTTCAGGATCTAAGTTATTTTATTGGCTTATTGACCTTTGGTTTTTCCAGCTAATGTCAGTGTTTCATGTAAAGGACAAAATAAAGGAAAAAGCAGCTCACGTCTTTACAGCTCCGACTGTGCGTCAGTCATTAAAAACACACGGGAACCGTGTCATGGCAGCAGATGGACGCCGAGCTGTTTTCAGGTCATGTGACGTGCACGAGCTCAAAAATATGATGTTTATGTCTCGAGTTTCACCAAGAGGCGTTTGGAGCTGCGTCCTTCCTGCTGTTTTAGAGCCAGTCAGGCCGTGGACGGACAAAAACCTGTTTACGTGGAAGTGTTCAAACGTGCCAGCGCTTCGCTCTAAAGAAGAGGCGTGAACGGACCGTGTCGATCGTCCCACAAACTCCTCTGCAGGTGCGTGTGAATTGTGTGTCCGCTTAGACGAGATTCAGCGTTGTCCATCATGTAATAAGTCAAAGATGTTCTGCAGGATTGGAAGAGAAACGTGGACTCGTGTCTCAAATGTGTTAATTGTCAACATACCCTGATTGTGTGTAACAGTAAGACTGATGTGGCTGCAGTGAAGCTCCTTCCTTAGTTTAGTTGTACAGAGACGTAGTTTTCTGTCTGTGAATCACACACTTTGTCCGTCAAACTATAAGCAGCACAGATTCATGTGAAAATCATATGATAACAACAGCTCCCCTCACATGCACAGACTGCAAACATTTAACACACACACGCAGTTAAGTCATGTCTTTGTTCCATTGGGGGCCTCTGACCTTCTTAACTTTCCCAGATTTCAACCAGTCGTCACATCTACAGGATGCTGTTGAGGCTAAAAGACGTTAAATGATCTGTGTGTGTGTGTGTGTGTGTGTGTGTGTGTGTGTTGCTGCTTAGGCAAATGAATTTACATGAGCAAACGGCTGTTACCCACTTTTGATTTTGTAGCTCACAGTAAGAGTTTGTATAATTCGCCTTTTTACACCCAAACGATCAGTTCTGACGACGTCATATACATATTTCTGTGTTAGTGAGTGTGAAATTACAGTTTGTGCATGTGTGAAAAGATGAAGAAGTTTAAGTTAAATTTCACATCTGTGGATCAGATGTTGACGCGGCTTAAAAAAACATAAAGTTCTATTCTAACGGGAAGGTTTTCGCACTTATTAGTAGTGGTAACTAGTCCCACTGGGAGCTGAGGACATGTGAGGACAGTTTGGACTTTGGACCGTAGGTTAGGAATGAGCCTCCGAAGTTACTCAGGTAAAGTGCTCAAAGAGACGCTGAACAGAACACAAAACAGATAATGAACGAAGACTAAAAGTAATAAAAGGGTCATAATGAATAAAAACTGACACTAAACATCCAAATGTCGCCACGGATTGAGCCAAACCACCACAAACACCCTCCAACCGTCCAAAAACACATAAAGGTGTCCGGCCCTTCTCCTCTCTCTGCCCATGTGGCCATGGTTAGGCCTTTTATTTTTTTATAGAAGGAAGATCCAGTGTAACTCTGAAATCAGAACCGTCAAATGAGACTCTGATCCCGGCCCACAGCTGTAGCTCATTGTCCCTGTTGGCTGCTACTCGTGTCACTGAAGCCACTAGAAGATGTTTCTCTGGTCTGTAAACCTGCTCATAACGCCTTGGTTTTTCAGAGTTCAGAGCCGAAGATATGATATTTGTGTGTGTGGCTTTAATAAACTCTAACAATAATTTGCTGGTGAACCAAACCTTGAGTGGCCACATGTTGGACCAACAAAGAACAAGCAGACTGTAAATGCAGCATCGGTGACGTCTGGGGGTGAAATGAAGTGTTAGATTTTGTTTGTAAGCTCCTAATGAGCTCGTTAGGATGATAAGAACCTTCTCTGTGTTCATTATCACCATGGGAATGAGCAGAAAACAAAAAGGCTGTGACCAAATTGTTAAAGTCGCGATAAAATCTCTGTTATTTACCTGTAGAGATCGGACGCGTTGTTCAAGGAACCTTCATTCGGTCCAACTGACTGGTTGGCTGGACAAATTTGGAAATAACAAATACATAAATAGAGGAAATAGGATTTAATGTTGTGCCATGGATGTATATGAACATGCATTGGAGCTCTAATTCTATTAGTTCAGTGAATGCAGTCTGAGGCCTGTAATTCCTGAACAACAAACTACTGTTTCATGTAATCACATCAAACTGCCGTCGAGGAGTCTGATCCGTTTAGTTCGCTCGAAATGAAATTATCCAGTGAAATTTTACTGTGCAAAAAAACAACAACAACAAAAAAAAAACGCACAGCAACTGACAAAAGAAAAGTCCCACAGGATGCCGTCCGCTGCCGCTTTCTCTCTTTAGCTTCATATTTTTCCTTCAAATTAAAGATGTGGCTCAGCAAAACCACGGAACCAATCAAATGCTACAGTTAATTAAACCTGTTTCAATCTGAAACCTTTTGTCTGCGTATAATTAGATTTTTCTTTACAAATCTGCACAATTAGACTTTTTAAAAACACCGTTTAGAGCAGAACGCAGTAACATTTTTACGCTCGCTGGACGTTTAGAGTAAAGGGAGGCTCAGAGGTAACTCAAGTACGCGTTCTCTCCAAACTATGAAAAGACGTTGAACAGCGGTGAACTCGCCCTGCAACACGGTGTGAAATCTTCATAATACGGTTGATGCTTGTGTCAAACTGAAATAACGATTTAAAGCCAAAGACCATTTTCTGTGCTACAGAATTTGGTCGGTGTGACTTTAGCTGACGCTGATATGATTTTAGGTCATTTAATGTGATTGAACAAGGATTAACAAAAGATTAAATTAGGATATGATTGTGGAAAAATTGTCTCTCCGTCGCAAATGTTGTTTGATATTTTTGCTATATATGTGTTTATATATATATATATATATATTGTCATAAAGCAAAAAAATGAAGCTGAAGTCTCCTTCTTTTAATCAAATAGGATTGGGTGACTGTGGTCCTGGGGTTTGCGATTTAGCTACACAAATGTAGCCTTCACGTGGTCTTCGCTGGACGTGGACGACTGTTTGCATTAATTTGCCTCTGCGCATGTTGGGCAGGTTTTTGGATTTAACATCCTAATGGCTCCTCCGGTCTCGCTCTTATCCCTGTTCATCAATCAAGGCACGTAGCTCACTCACACACAATCATCCAGTGCCCCACACACACACACACACACACACGCGCACAAAAATATAGTTAGTCAATCAGTCAGTCAGCGTGAGGCCTCAGTAAAAGCCTCCACCGTGTGTTTATGGCGGGGGGGGGGAGGAGGCGGGTGGAGGCTCGCAGCGGGGCCGTTTCTCTCCTGGCGGCTCCATCACATCCATTGTGTCTTATTAAAAGAAAGAAGACGCCCTCTTCCTTTTCCAAATGTGATATAACGTAACTCTGCCTTAACTCTCCGGGCTGTCAGAGCGAATCATGCAGCCGACACCCAAACGCTGATGATTGCTGGTGTGGTGTCGTAGAAAAAATGGCTGCTGCATACGAGCTTCTGCTCGACAGCAACGCGACTGTGTTGATATTTTAGCAGCCGTGTCTCCGAATGACACTCGTGTGGAGCTGGACTGACTGAGCGGCAACGATAATAAAATACATTTATTTATTTGCTGCGTCTCATACTTTGACTGTGACATAATGGATCTTTGAGCAGCGTTGCCTTTCCTCCACAAGCATATGGACATTCTGAATATGTCATATTTCTGCTCTCGTAGGCCCGAGCGATGAATCAGCCCCTGCGATTTCCTGCACGAGCTTCGGTTTTTACTTCTCACGAGCTTCGGTTTGATTTTATTGCGTCGTTGTCTGAAAGGGACCAGATGTTTAATTCGGAAGCAGTGATTTGCACGTTAATTCATTTACTGCAGCGTGACAAAGTTGTGTGCGAGTCAAAATATTTTAAATGCAAAAAGAAATAGCAGAACAAGAAAATAATAGAATTATTATTATAATAATTAATAATAATAATAATGAAAATATTTTTTTAAACAAATAAACTTTTCAATTTTGACTTGCCAAAAAACGGGGACAGAGAGGGAAAAGAAATTAGTGAAAACTGAACCGAAACATTTGAAACTTCATTTAAAACTATTTAATTAGCAGATTTTTTTTATGTAACATAATTAATTGGTTTAAGCTTTTTAGCAAGGTGTGTGTGTGTGTGTGTGTGTGTGTGTGTGTGTGTGTGTGTGTGTGTGTGTGTGTGGCAAAGCACAGGTGGGGAGTAATTAAAGACAATGAATATATGTAAAGAGGGAGTAAAAGGAGGACGGGGGGAAGATAAGAGAAGGACAATATTCAAACAGGAACCGAATAAAAAACGAAGCAATGTGAAGAAATGGGGAATAAAAGCATGAAGAGTGAAAATGGAAATAGAACAGTTTGTAGAGGAAATAAAAGGGCATGAAATTGATTTTAAAGCGGGGAGGACTGCGCAGAGAAGTGGTGATATGAGGATAAAGAAGAATAGATAATCTGAGCAAATGGAAGCAAAAAGGAATGTGAGTGTGTCTCAGTCCTCTTTTATTTCCTGCAGCGTCCCCAGCTGAAGGTCGCCTGCCGTCCGTCCTCCCCTTTGTATGTTTTTCTCTTTAAACCCTCACACACACTCGGCAAATACAGCGCCATAATGATCACATAAGCCCCGTGTGTGTGTGTGTGTGTGTGTGTGTGTGTGTGTGTGGCCTCTTGCTTTCTTTTCGTCTCATCCAACGTTTAAATCTTATAAGGAATGTGCCCACGTGCCCCGGCAGGTCGAGCGGAGAGAGGGAAGAAGAGGAAGAGCTTTAGTCCGCGGTCGACCTTTAAACCCACAGAAAGCTGGATCCGAGCCATGTCACTAACGCGCAACGCGACACAGTCGGCTCGTTGTTTAGGGTCACACTTAGTAGTTGGGATTAAGGTGGGGGGGTCACGGAGGGCGACATGTCGGAGGGGGGCAGGTGTGTTTCCAGCACCTGTGAATAAAACAGAAGGTTTATGGGCGGACGAGCGCAGGGAGACACGTTAGGCTGCGTCCGACGACCACTGGCCTCATTTGCCAGGTGAGTTTGGTTGTTTTGACATGTGGTCAGAATATTTTTGGATGTTTTGTCCTTTTGTATCGGACTATATTCATTCTGGTCGTCATTTGCCACTTTTCAGTAGTTTTCTCATCTTTTTGTGGTGGTTGTGCATTTCGCTGTGGTCACTTTGGCTTGAAACAATAAATCCAAATGGAAATTTCTGAGGCTCCGGCCCACCTTAAGCACCTTAGACCTCACAGTGATTCGTTAATCCACTCATAAGTCCAGGAGCAGCCGGGGATTAGACCAGCAACCCGCTCGTCCAGCTGAGTTGTCGTCTCTCAGATGTGAAATAAAAATACTCGGTTCTCTCCGTGTTCAGCGTCTCGAAGCCAAAACGGCATCTCCACCCGTTTCGTTCGTTTTCCCACTTCACTTTGCTGTGAACAAGCTGAAATGTCAAATAAAAATTCTTTAAAATGTTTAGGGCTGCTGGAAAAAAGACGCCCCCGGCGGAGCTTAAATACGCTCACAGCGGAGGCCTCACGTCTGTGCACTCAGCTCCGCTCTGCGACAAAAACCACACACACACGCACACACACACACACACACACACACACACACACACACACACACACAAAAACCACACACAGACGGATTCGGTGCTGGGGGAGACGCTCAAACCTCACCTTCAGCTTTAATCACTGGCATTAAACGCTTATAAAAGCCCACCCCGCACCTCCACTGTGTTTGGACACGGGCTGGAGGTGGAGGATTGAGGCTGTTAGAGCTGAAAAGCCCCCCACAGCGCGTTAGGTGGCCGAGGTCCTGCCTGCTCAAATTGGATTTTCTGCCTGCGTGTGTGTGTGTGTGTGTGTGTGTGTGTGATGGTACAGTTACTTAAATTAGATTCTCTCTACCTTTCTATAGAATTCTTTTCTGGAATTTTGAAATGTCTGTGGTTCTGGTTCCTGATCCCTGTGATGCAGCTTCACCGCTGATTGTCCGACGCTCTGATGTCCACTTTGTGCCGGACGCAGATGTTAGTCTCCTCAGGTCTTCATCCGAGCCCAGATGTTTTCATCTGATAGGAGAACGTCTCTCCCGTGTGTGGATTGTCTTTGTTTTTACCCGTTATGCCTCGCTCTCTTGAAAAAATGCTAATTTAGATCGTCGAATCCCCTCCTCCCGTTTGCAAAGAGCCTGATAGTAATTACCAGCTGAAGACTGGGCTCAGAGGCTCTGTGTCAGGAGATAATGAAGCGGACAAAAGCTTCAGTTTCACAGCTCTTTGTTGCTAACGAGGAGATTCGGCGTGTGGTTGTTGACTCTCCTGCCACTGCCGCAGAACTTTCCCACAGTGCTGAAACTTTGCCACGTGCCACAACTATCAGTGCTGACGCGAAGCTCCTGGATTCTGAGGCGATGAACCGGACCTGAAACAGGCTCCTCACCTGCTCTGAAGCTAAGCTGCCGCTGGGGTTCGCGCTTTGTGGGGTTCACGCTTTCGAACCAATCGACTGTGTTTGGACGCCCAGCAAACCGGCTTTCAACTAAATGAAAGCTTGTTGAAATATCATAAAGAATTTTTAACAATTTGATCCGAACAGATTTAAAATGAAAATGATCTAACTAAAAAAGTGCCTCCCCAGCTCCAGGGTGGGACAAGGTCAGCACAAAATGGTCCAGACGAGTCAAACTCGACGTGAATGAGAGGACGTCAGCGCTGGAGGCAGCAGCTCCATGGAGCAGCTGCAGATTGAACAACAGCAGCAACACGTCCTTTCTTTTGCACTTAACAGGTCCTCAGTAATTATGTAAATGGTCATTGTGCATAAATGCACTTATTAGTAATAAGTGAGCCAATCTGTTGTTTTTGTAATGTCTGTGATTTGACCCTTTATGAAGACTTCAGGAAATGCCCCTGAATGCTAGTGAGAATTGAACGCCGTGCTGCTGGCGTCAACAATTACCTCTCCGAGGCTAATCTTCATTAATGAAGGGGTGGTTGGTGATCCGGGGTCCATTAGGCGAGAGCGGCAGCCCAAAACAGAAAAAGGATTCAAGGCTGGAGCAGTGTCCGCGTGTCACCTCCTTCAACCTGAAAGGTTCTTGTGTTTCCTGTAAATTGCAGGTTGCGGCTCTTTAGAAAAGAGAAAGTCTTGAGGGCACGTTGGAGAAGGGTGGGGGGTGGTAGTGGTAGTATTTTAGATTCTTTTCATTCATGCTGTGAATAATTTGTTTCTTTGTTTGCAAAGAATTTGAAGAGGTCGATGAGCAAGAAAATTGCTCCCCATTTTTCCGAGCATCACAAAACTGTCTGCAATTCATTTCGCTTCTTTTCATCGAATTATTATTATTTTTTCTTTTTAGTCCAAATCCCTTTTTTGTGACCTCGTAACTTGATGAAAGCCAGTTATGTGGCGCTGAACATGTGCTGGTCATAGAAATAAGAGACACTTGACTTTTTCACGTGGCAGGTAAGAAGGATGCGACGTTTTGATGTTAACAGTCAGATCAAAGGTCTGAACATACTTCAGCAATGAATAAAAATGGAAAATTATATGCTTTAAAGAGTGGAGGATAAAAGGTCTGAGATTGTACAGGGCGTGATTATTTAATGTTTTAACTGTGTCGATACAGCTCGTGCTCCACTGACTGAAAGGTGTGAGATGAATGAATGAGTGAGTGAGTGAGTGAGTGAGAGTTGGGCTTCATGTGATTCTGCTCCTTTCACCCTGGGTTGAAATAATGCAGCTGTGCCAAAGCCACCAACGCTGTTCTCACCGGCCTTTTGCATATTTTTAGAAAAGTTGCCTCCTTCAACTTTCGGGCTGCTGGTCAGACACCAGCTGCTTGGGAGACGCCGCGAGCGGCACCTTCGGCTTCGCCAGCCCTCGTGCCGCGTTCAAAGCGTTGGATCGGCTTTTGTGACCCGAGCCGCTCAATCCGAGGCTTAGCTGACGCTCAGAGGAACCGCGGCTTGTAAACAAAGGTCACGTGACTCCGTGGCTGCAGCTTGTTTGCTGGACAGCAGCTTTGTCATCCTGCCAAGTTCAGAGATTTGAAATCACATTTCATCTCCCTTTAAATAGATATTATGGACTTTGCTTCATAGTAGTTTAGAAACAGCAGAATGAAGCTGCATCACCATCCTGCCGTTTTGTCTTTCCTCTTAATTCTCCACTTAGGAACATTCATCTCTTTATTTCTTCAAATACAGTTGATCTCTTCCTTTTCTTCAAACATCAATCAGCAGCCAAGTTCATTTGCAGAAGTATGAAGAACACTAATACCTTGCTAACAACCCCCAACCTTCCACCAGTAACCCCCCATCCCCACAATACACTCATTAATTTGCACACACACACCTTCTCCCACCCCATCTCTCTTTTAATTGTTTTCCAATTTGTTTCTCGTTAGCACCGTCATGTCTGCACCTCCTTCCTTCCTCACTTTGTTCTTCTAGCCGGGCGCTGAGAGACAGACGGCGAGAACACACAAAAAACAAATTGGGTGAGGGGAGGGATCAAATTGCAGTAAAATCCAAGCAGGAAGCCCAGAATCCACAGCAGAGGGCCTGGGCAGAAAGGTAATACTTTGAAATATTTCCAGGTGCCGGCAGCAGGAGCGATGCACAGAGGGCGAAAGGAAACGCAGAGGCCATTTTCATCCTCCTTCCTGCTCTCCACCACATAATGAAATAATTAGATAATTAGACGAGTAATTGGACTGATTCTTTTTTTCTTTCCTCCCGCTGTGACGTCTGCTTGGCTGCAGAAATGAGCAAAGGGAACAGAAAAGGGAGCACCGATTTAGAGCAGCGCCGCACCCATCAAAGCCTGAGCCGGGGCAGTGGGCAGCAGGTGTCCCGGGGGCAGGGGGGGCTCCAGCCCGTCTGCACCAAGTGAATCATTCTGAAATGATTGTGTCCACGCCAACGTTACTCACCTTTGAGGGTGTTTCGACTGTAGCTGCTCAGTCAAATGTAGAAATCTAAGGATAAAGAGAGAAGTCTGATCTCAGTCGTTGTTGCCCTGGGGTTGTTTCCGTGGCTACGGCCCATCCCTTACGGAGAGACGAGGCCCCAACTTTGCCTTGACCAATCGTTTGCAATCGCTCTTCAGCATCGCGACCACACGCTCTGTATAGTCGTCCACTCTGCCACTGTGGGATGTTAGGGGTGATCTGGCAACCAATCACAGAGCTCGACCTACTTTTTGCTCCGTCCTTTCCCCAAGCCATGACACGATTCAAACAGTGAGAGCGTGACTGGCTCCACTCCACCATGGGCCAATATGAAGTCAAATCTCCTAATTCTCACTTTGTGATGGTGAATATTCGCAGGTTGATTGACTTTCTGATGTGGCACCATCCAGTTGTGATTGCTTTTAAAGTGTGCGTGCTGTGCTAACAAGCGTGTGTGTGTGTGTGTGTGTGTGCACTAGTGGTGTGTTAGGCACAGAAATAGCTGCCACTGCACATCAGCCTCCTTTGAGCTCATCACCGGATACTTCAGAGAAACAGATAAGATTAGGGACTTGCTTTCTAGAGAAGCCGTCTGATTGAATCGACACACGACATTTAGTCTGTGTATTTTCGTGTTTGTGTGTTTGCGTCTCCGAGTTGTCACGTCTCCGGCCAATGATGCGCATATTTGCTTTATGCATTTTGTCCTTATTCTCCAGGACAAACGCACTCGCACGTACACACACGTTGTTTAAACATACGCTCACCGGCCAATTTATTGGGTACAGCTGTTCAACTGCTCGTTAATAAAGACGTGACGCAAATGACGCATGTACACGTCTTAACAATCTGCTGAATTTCAAACTGAGCTTTAGAATAAGAAAGAAAGGAAACTCAGGTGACTTTGAATGTAGTTCGGCTACTGTCGACAAATGGACTGTGTATCGCTGATCTATGGGCGTTTTCACACAAGCATTTACAGACAATGATCTGAAGAAGATGATGCATCCTGTACTGCTCCCTCGAAGCTGCACGCGTGCGCAGTTTCCCCCTGCTGACACGGTCTCCGTGCACATAAAATCTGCGCTGCACAAAAAAAATATCCAACCGGAACTGAAAAGGAAATAAACACATTACAATTCATTCTGTGCTATTTTGCAGCGTGAGCCAGTGATGCGATTCACATACGTGTTTATGCAGCTAATCAACGTCATTGACGGGCTATGACAGCGTCCTTGTGTGTTTTAGCTTAGCATCGCGGTGTGTGACACGCTAATGACGCTAAGTGCTATTATGTTTACCCTTTATAATAGTGGCAAAACGAACGGCAGTTGCACGTCCCCTCACTACACAGGTCAGGAACATACTTAATTTATACTTAATTAAAAGTATTCTAACAGAAATGTAATGTAATTTGATTCTTTTAATAAACCGTGTGACATTCAGGGTAATCGACTTGAAAACATGGATCCTTTCTGCCTCGTATCAGTGTCATGGTGTGGGGTCATTTTCTTGGCACACTGTTCTTTCTTTGTCTTAAAGCCACAGCCTCCCTTAGTGTCGGCCCTTAACACGTCCAATCCTTCATGACCACAGTGTTGCCAAACTCCAGCAGATAAGCTGAAATGAGGATGACAATGACTTCATTGTATTCAAATGGCCCCCAGTCACCTGAGTCCATAGAAGACCCTTTGGGATGTGGTGGAACAGGAGATTCACATCAGGGATGTTTCCAGGAACGGCACAACGCTATTATGTCAATATGGATCAAAACCTCCAAGGAATGTTCGCAGCACCTTGTTGAATCTATGCCACAAAGAGTTAAGGCAGTTTCGGAGGCAAAAGGGGGTCCGGCCCGGCGTACCTAATAAAGCTGCTGTGTACACGCTGCAAACACTTTGCCAGAGGTGGTTGCGACTCTCGGTAAACAACCTTTTATATTTAATGTTATTCTCCCACAGACACAAAAACGGTTGCGAAACACTTCCACTGTAGTTTGTTTCCTGCAGCGAGAAAAAGGATTTCGTTGATCTTTCCTCCGCTGTGATGTTTGTGAATCACTGCTCCCTCTTTGTTCGATGGGTCTCCGTGTTTCAGCGTTCGTACGTTGGAGTTTGTTTTAAATGACTTCTCACACTGGAAGAATCTGACTCGGAGCTCACGACATGCATTATGAGTTTAGCTTTTATACAATATTTCCTGCCTCTTTATTTGCCGTGAACTTAGGGACTAAAATAAGGTAAATAAAGATTGAAACTGATTATGGCTTCTGTTGCCGCCGTTCCTTCAGGCACGAGAAGCTAATTAAATAAAAACTTGTGACAGTGACTGTACTGTTGAATTATATCTAGTTTTTTTTTATTTATTTACAGGACTTCATTACTCAGGGCACATTGATTCTAAAACATCTTTTATTAACAGCAAAATGTTTGGATTTTTTTGGTATTCAGATCTGAATCCGCACGTTACGTGGAGACTACTAGTTAAGCAGAGGGCATCCTCACGATTCCTGAACCACATCTTAAATAAATCAATTGTTCCTTGGTCCACAATTTGAATTTTAAAAAATAGCAACACAGACATCATGGTCGTTGATAATGGATGCTGGTCCTTCAGGAAAAAGTTAAAAAAAAAAAAAAAGGTCCTTCCTGTAGAATTTGGTGAGGGGAAATAAAAGATGGTTGAATCAAACACCAGACTGCTCCAGCCAATCAAATTCATGTATCTGTACAGGCACCGATGCCCTCGAGCCAAAGTAATAATCCACTGCAATTCCAAATTCTTCAACTCCTTCTCTTATCGTTCAGCTTTTGGTGCAGCATTTATTGCATCTAAATTTCCCTGCAGATTCACACCACTGCCCCCCCCCCCCGCTTTTGGAGATAACCCCCAAAGACAAATTTATAGCTGGTCTTGTCAAGGTGTCAGGAATAAAGGCTTTAACGCATCGACCACAGATGTCGTCGGGTCTGAGGTGTTCGGTTTAGTCGGCTTGTTGATCCTTCCCATCTCTTCCTTACATGTTGTCTCACTTCCTCTTGCCTTAAACCCAGACTGCTGTTAGGGTTAATGAGGTATTGATTGTTCCTGTTCCAAAGGCTCTGGTCATGCTAAATTATTAATGCTCATGCTGCACTATATTTAGCTTAGGTCCAGTGGCCAGAAGGAAGCAGGAAAGGTTGGTTCCTCATCTACCTCCTGGTTTTCCTCCCCTCTCCTTCCTGTCTCCTCCTCTCAGATTCATCGCTCGGCCTCCGTGTCGACTTCCTTTTCCACGGCTGCTGGAGATGCTGCTTCTGCACTTGATTGTACGTGTGCAGGTCTGCGCTTTGATTTGACAGGCGTGCCCTCGATGGGTATGTGTTTCGAGGTAGTACTCGCTGGATTACCCTGTTGGCATGTCTGCGCCGAGGCGCATAAATCTCGTCCTTCGATTGATCTCGGCAAGAGCCTGACTGATAAATGTGTCAGGCCGGTTCTTCCTTACAATTAATGTATT
This sequence comes from Channa striata, assembly GCA_033026295.1. Lineage (NCBI taxonomy): Eukaryota > Metazoa > Chordata > Actinopteri > Anabantiformes > Channidae > Channa > Channa striata. The sequence continues at coordinate 15,710,101 of CM065188.1, forward strand.
GCATCCATGGTAGCCAGCCACCGCCGTCAGTCCTACCTCCGCCTACAGCGAGCGCTCTGCTGTAGTGTTCCTCCACCTTTCCCCTGGCTGTTTTTGCCATTTGAATGCCGACAGAAAGTCTTCCGCAATCCACAGCACAGTAGGTGCAAAGAAATCTTAGGTTATTGAAAACTGCAAGATTTGCACATTGCGTTCATATTTTCTCTTATTAAAGAAACTATGTCCTGTTGTAATTGACATGATAAAATCCAGTCTGGCATCTATAGAAAATTCAATAACTTGACTGCATTTATGCACACAATTTACTTCCTCAAAAAGGTAGATTCCTTCCCTGAAAGCAAACAAAACGACAGTGGAGTTTCAGGGATTTGGGGCTTTATGTTCATATGCATTCACAGAATCCCAGATGTGTGTGTGTGTGTGTGTGTGTGTGTGTGTGTGTGTGTGTGTGTGTGTGTGTGTGTGTGTGGTCTCTCTCCGTACCATGTCATGCAACGCTTTTGGCCGCAGTATGTTCACTAACTGACCTACATTTCTGGAGCTTTTTTGCTTGCGCCTCAGGAGACTCTGTTATCTCATCTAACCAATCACATCCCCTAATCTTATTTGTCCAATCACATCCTTGGATCTCATCTGTCTTGTCGGAGCTTCGGCCTTGGGTGCTCTACTGCACGCTGGCTGCAGCTGGAAATGAATTTGTGACCTCCGCCGTCCCTTTTAACATTGAAGATGTTCTCCATCTTGTCCCAAATAGCAGCGGGTCTTTGTAACTTTGGCTTTTCTCTGCTGATTTCTCACGCTGCAACGCTAACAATCCCCCTCCCTTCCCCCAAGCTTGACTTAAAAGGAGAGCAGATTCTTCTCTGCATATTAGCAGCTAGCAAGGAGGGAAAAATTGAAGCTTTTGAAAATTCTTTGAAGCTTCAGTGTTTTTGTTATCAAAGCATCCTTTGTTGGCCACATGAATTTTGTATGTGGAGGTTTAAGTGAACTTTGTTATGCGACTGTGTGTTTGTGGCTGTGTGTGTGTGGGGGTGTTTTCCATCATGTGCAGTGCTCCATTAATTGAGTGACAGAAGAAAAAGGATTATTATAATAGATGGAAGTAATAAGACAAGTACATGAGCAAACCTTTTGAGAGTTTGAATTCGCCAAAAAAAATCAAATTTGTGCATTTTGCCTGATTAAAACTTCACAGTCGTGTATTTAGTTGAAGGTTTGAAATCCGGTTGATATTTTGTAATTTATTTTCTGCACCAGGCATAAAACAAACAAAAAAAAAACTAAGATGTCAAACAGATGAAAATGTTTTGACACAATTTTTACCATTTTGGGTCTAAAAGTTGCCACTTGTGCACCAACTTAAATTTATCCCAGTCGCCGTGTGTGTGTGTGTGTGTGTGTGTGTGTGTGTGTGTGTGTGTGTGTGTGTGTGTGTGTGTGTGTGTGTGTGTGTGTGTGTGTGTGTGTGTGTGTGTGTGTGTGTGTGTGTGTGTGTGTGTGTGTGTGTGTGTGTGTGTGTGTGTGTGTGTGTGTGTACCATGACAACATAATTACTTTGTTGGAATTAACAGGCTAAAACAACTTTTTGCTCACACACTCTCTCAACTGACATGAAGCAAAGCAAGTGGCTTTGGAAGATGTTTGCAGACAGTGGAAGAGTCGGAAACAGGCGGTAATGTTCAGAATTTCTGAATTATTTCTACTTAGCTTTGGAAAATTCGGAGTTTGTCCTCAGTAATGCAGGACATTACCGGACATCTTGTGCATCGTTTGACCAACACGATTTATTGCTGTGAGGTATATTTGAGGTGAATATTGTTGTAATTTAACTGTTCTCCGATCTCTCTGTCCAAACTAGACGACCCTGAACACCAGATTAGCATTGATGTGTTGGGGGGATTTATGTAACGTAATAAAAACAAAGCAGTTACTATGAGCCGTCTTATCTTCACTTCGAGGGTGTTTACATCCATATTTGACGATTAGTGTTTCACTGCATCATTTTTTTAAGGAAGGTCAAGAAGCTTATTCCTCTTCGTATATGTTTTCATCAGCAGAGTCAGTCATATGATCTCACATGTTTAAATGCTGCGCATGAAGGCAAAAGCAAACTCACAGGATACGTGTCTGCTGCCGTTTGTAACTGGCCACGAAGGTCAAACCAACTTGACTAATCGGAGCAGAGACCTGACGGTGTAGAATTTGGCGTTTACAGAGTCAGAAACTTACAGGACAAACTACACCTTCAATAAATAATGTTAACTATAAAGTTATGCCTTTATGCATATGAGCTCTCCAAACTTTAGAGGATGTCATGGGTGATTTTCTGGCTTAACGGCTCATATACTGAAAGTTAAAGCTGTCACATATGTCGTCTTACCACTGAAAGTGTTTCAACTCTTTCCGTCACTGGAGCAATATCAACAGTCACATAAAAAAAAATGTATTCATAACCAGGCAGTTGTCTTCTGTTACTAGTTACTGCATTGATACCCATAAACACGCAGCTGCAGTCCTTGCATGTTTGACCTCCTTGCCGAGCTGAAGTGGTGTTGTTACTGTCATGAGGTTGGCCGTAATGATTTTCTAACAGAGAAACACATTTCCACGCAGGCTCTCCTTCATCAAACTGGTTTATTCCGGTAATGTAAAGTATTTGGCCCCAGACCTTCACCCTCAACACTGAGACAAGTGAACAACACTTGAACTACATGTGCGTGCGTGTGTGTGTGTGTGTGTGTGTGTGTGTGTGTGTGTGTGTGCGTGTGCGTTAACCTCTCGCTTCATGGCTAAAAACACACTTCCACATTAACGCACATGCACACGTCTTTGTCTCCGTTTCTCTCCGACGGCCTCCATTTCCATTTATTGGAGGATAAGGTGGGGGTGGCAGAGAGGGGGGAGGGGGGGGTCAGGTTGAAAATTGCAATATGTATTTATGTTTCCCTGTATGCAGTTGCCAAGCAACAGGAGAACGAGGGTATTTACAGTTAACATAAAGTGAGTGACATTAGCTTGGTTGTATTAGAGGTAAAGCGCTTATTTGCTTTAAGAGCCGGGAAGAAAGAGTGTGTGTGTGTGTGTGTGTGTGTGTGTGTGTGTCTTTTGTGCACAGTGGCATAAATGCTTCTGCGCTCTCTCTGTATGGCTGTGTGTGAGTCTATTATGTGTATATGCATAATAATCCCTCACCCCGCCTTATCTTTGTAGATATTTCAGTGTGTTTCTGTTTGGGTGTCCAAAAAGCTTTTCCACAGCCTTATGAATTTCTGGTTTTCATGTTATCGTATTATCTGCATGTGCCTAATAGAGCCATTGTCTGTGTGTGTGTGTGTGTGTGTGTGTGTGTGTGTGTGTGTACACACTCTGATGTTGTTTTCCCAATTCTAAAAACATGTTTATTTACACATTAAATTCACGACGTGACTTGTGCGACTTTTTCCTTCCCTGTTTTTGTTTTTCATCACCGCTGGGCGACGGCTGTGCATCAGCGAAATCTGCCCTGTGGGAAAAGCACTTCGTCCTTAATGGTTCTCACACTTCAAAGATAAAATAATAGTTTCAACATCCTCTATAATATTTGGGTTATAAGAATGTTGTTTGAATACAGTTCTCCTGGCAGAGTTGGATGCAGCTTTCCCTGCTGTCATATTTGTATTTTGATGCTCACGATTCCCTGACATAACATCTCCTCTTTCTCTGCTTCTCTCAGGGTTTGAAAGCATCTTGGAAGGCTTGTTCGGGCCGGGACTATTCAAAGACATCACCCTGTTCCCAGGTAAACCTGCTCAAACACGCAGCCGCACATTTTAACGGATTAGCACAAACAGTCAGTTTCGTGTTTGCTTTCAAAACACAATTAGAAAATAACTCGGTTCAGAACTGAAAATAAGTGCCATAAATTAATAGGCAGATCAATACAACAGTGCTTTTAAGGACTAATTCGGATTTTTTTGTGCATTGTCTCTTTATTTTTAACGTATCTAATTTGCTTTATGTGGTCTGAGAATGACACTGTGTGTGTGTGTGTGTGTGTGTGTCTGTGTGTGTGTGTGTGTGTGTGTGTGTGTGTGTGTGTGTAATAAATTTTGCAGAATAACAGAGAAAAAGAGCATCATCCTATTAATTGATCTTACAAATATTTCCTTGCACTTTTTTTCAAAAATCCTAATAACACATGATTCACTGTATAAGCCGCCTGTTTAATTGATACCAAACACCAGCTCAAGTTTATGAAGCTGTTTTTTTAAAGGGGGGGTTAAAAAATGACCAAAATGCATCTGCTACAACAGCATCTGTGACCAATCACGAGTGACGCGAGTTCACACTGGATTGGTCAAACACAAGTCAACACGTCGTCTCATTGGATTTCTGTATATTTGTGTGTGTTTTGATATGTTTTTCATGTGAGGATACGGGGTCAGCCGCCCCAGAATTGCTCTGCGCCGTGGGATCTGCCAGGTGACGCTCGGTCCTGCAGCAGCAAGCTGTGCAGCGATTTACCTCTAGCTGTGTTTTTAAATGTGATGAATGAATTTTGGACGATAAAAAGCTGCTGTCAGAGTTGAAATACGACATGTGTCTCTGGAATTTGCCTGGAGGAAAAGTTGGAAATGCATGTTTCAGTAATAATTACAGAGCAGATCAATATAAGAAGGGCGGGTCAAATCCTACAACTGTTTTGGACCTAGACATCTTCATGTCCGTCTTTGTCTCCTGTCACTGAAATCTCTCGTAGCATTGACAGAGTCTTTAAAACAGGAAACTGCATGAAACCACATTATACAGGCTGCAGTGGAAGAGTGATTTTTGGACGCAGTCTCTGCCTCTGAGAAATGAGGGCAACATGCCGTCCTGGAGTCATGTGACCCCCTCCCCCACCAACTTAAGGCATTTTTAGAATATTTCAGGCTTGCGTACGTTATTTTCACTCACGCGTTACACTGACACACACACACACACACACACACACACACACACACACACACACACACACACACACACGCTGGGCTAACGTTACGGTTCTGAAACCTGCACACACACAGAAATCCCATCTCATCCTCCTCTATGTCACTTATTAGTGATTTCCTGCATTTACCACAATTCCCTGTGCCGCCAACACACTCGCTTGTGGCCTTTGCGGCAGCTGTCGTCCTCCGCACATTTACAGTGTGTTGGTTGTTGCTCATTAGTTGTTGACTGTCACACGTCATTGACTCTAGTATTAAGGAGATCTGGGAAAAAATCCTTAATCTTTTTTCTGGCTTTACCCACTGTCACTCTGTCAGTCTCTAGTTCAGACATCTAAAGCCCGAGGCTAATTTCTGCTCCAACTGTTGACTAAATGTTGAAAATAACATTATGTGAAGATGTTTTACATCAGACATTGTATTAATGTAGTGCGTCATTTGTTAGATTTTTATCTGTTAACCCATAAATCCGCCCTTTGAAGTAGAAGCAACTGGCCAAAAACGTGTCCACACACATACAGAGCTTCCTCAATCATACACACACACACACACACACACACAGACGTTGCTGTATCGTTCTGAATACAATCATTTCGGCTGTAATTGGTTCACGCTCCCGTTGCTGTGCCGCCTCCCGCCTTGCGTGTTTATCGTGCACAAGCTCACGTCCAGTGTAAGAGCCGTGTGGAGACCTCGTCGAGCGTCTGAAGTCAGGTTACGAATCTCCGCTCAGTGTGATGTTCAGGAAGCCAGGCTGCTGAAGAACCAACCCCATTAATTAAGTGCATGTAAACACATTGACTGATGAGCAGACACACACACACACACACACACACACACACGCTTAACGATTGATTGAAACTGTGTCAATGTCTTCCTCAAGCTCACACACACACACACACACACACACACACAGAAACCAGACCTGTGTGAGGGTGGGGGGTCACTTTGTCAGTCAGACTGGAGCTAATTGGCACCTTCCCAGGGACGCTGCGAGCGGCCCAGCCACAGGCGTCAAACTCAGCTCACCTCTGACCTTTTGGATGGAGACAGGACGGTAAGAGACCGTCCGTCTTGTACAAGATGTTCTATACACAAAGATCTGATCCACAGCTTTGTGCGAACTGCTGCTTGTGCACACGCACAAAGAAAATCCGTTCAGTTAGTTTCTGCAAAGTTTCTGAAGTCGCAGATTCTCATCGTCTAACATAAAGACGCAGGATGCCGACAATGTTCAACTGTCCTCGGGGCTCACGAAACCCTTTCAGCACAGCTGCGTTTCTTAGCAGCCGGTGAGGTGACATTTTGGAGATGGGAGGTTCTGATCCGACATATTCAGTAGAATATTCTGACCCTATTGATTTTGTTCTCGTGTTTCTCGGTTCTCTCTCTGTGGAGCTGACTCGGCTGTCTTTTTCTCTTTTTCCCGTCCTGTCTGTAACACACTCCTCTTTCGCTTCAGTCCTTCCTCTCGTTCGCTGCACCTCTCCCTCTATATATATGTTTCTGTCACTCTCTGGCGTTGTGGTTTCAGACTGAACTGAAGGGATTTTAAAGGAAGTGTAGTGCCATGGCAACAGCTCGGCTGTAACCAAGTCGGCGGCAGCTTCCTCTCTCACTTTTGCTCTGTCAGATCAGAAGGTGCTATACTGGTGAAATACATTTACATTCTGTAGGACGAGTAGAACCTGCATAACTGTACAAAACTGAGCACAAGTGAATGTCACGGAGCCCGGACTGACAGAACATCATCAGAATCAACCTTAAGCACACAGCTAATATTAGTCATCAGTGATAATTGCTGAGGCTGTTGATCAGTTTGATTATGCATAAATCTATAGTCCTATAAGCTATATAATAATGTTTGAACATGAATATGTTTTAATGTGGCATGGTGCTGTCAACATTTCCTGTGATGTTGGACTCCCTGAACATCACTGACTGATGAGATACTGTGAGCGACTGTCGCCCTTCTAACCAATCAGATGCTTTCAATCAACTACTAGTCGTACAGTAAATTTTGCAGCTTTTTCTTTATAGTAATTTCATAACGACAATTATGTGAAGGGCTGTGCAGAGAGTGGCGGAGAACAGCAGATTGTAGAAGAGCACAGAGGAGCTGGATAGAGTGGATTGATTTTTTTATTTTTTTTTTTAAGCATCACAATCAAACGTCCAATTTTTCAAGATCTCTTTCAGGTCCAGCTCCTGGAGATCCTGGTTTGAAAATACACATTTATAAAAGACGTCTAAACCCGGCTCACATGATGCCGTGAAACATTTGCTGTGCAGCCGACTGAACTACCGAGGGACGGCAGTGAATTAACAGCCTCAGAGAGACTTGACTAGTTCGCCACAAATCAGGCTTTGAGCCAGGATTACGTAAACGGACCCTCGCGTATGAACGTGCGCACGAGCAGAGCCGTTCACGCGCCGTTTGTGGTCTTTATGCAAAGATGTACACTGTAGCAAATTCATATCCCGCTAATTATGTGTGGCTCATTCTTACACAGCGCACTTGACACACGAAGTCGGTTATAACTGTAGTTTAATAACTGTAATTAAAAGTGAATAATTTTATGGCTCAAGTTGTTGTGGCCTCCGCAGGTCTGAGCTGACGTGAAGATTTCATTAATCTGCGCTCGTGCATTTAAGCTGAGCACACACACACGTCAAAAACAAAACCGCAACGTGCCACAAAATCTAAACCCGAGCTGAAACAATCTGAGAAGAAAAGTTGCCTCCTCTGGTCTTTGGTCCCTTGTGTTTCCAGTTTTGTGCTGCTTGATCCAAAATCCTGCGCGTCTGCTTGCGTTTGTCAAATGACGGTGAGAATGTTCATCAGTGAGGGAGGCAGCTCATGTGTCAGATTCAACCCTCTGCTCTGTGTCTCCCTCTCTGCTGCAGACTGCGAGCCTAAGGAAGTGTGTGACTGGTCCTTCGACGAAAACTGTCTCTTCTGCTGCTTAAGACGTGAGAAAATCAAGGTAAGAGACGTCACACTGTCCCGTCTCTGGTTCAGACAGAACGGAGTAGAACTCAATGGCTTTAATGCTTTAACCGCACGAAACTTAAGTGAGTTGTTGTTTCGACTTTTCAGCGTGAAGTTGTGTTGACACTGGGTTTGTCAGCCCAAATATTCAGGTCTTCAGATATTTTATATTATTTTGTTTTCGAATAGAGTGGCATGTTTCCCACAGACTCTGTACTGTCCCTGAACGCATCTATCATCTCGTCCATGCACATGCTACGTTGATGCTACATTTCTTGTAAAACCACTGACAGATCCCGAAAACCCCATCCCGACCACCCTCTGAAGTCTAAAGTTCAGAGGAATCTCCACGCTGAGCAGCTGTCTCACAATAGTCAAACAGACACTGATGGACTGACACGTCAACAATCAAGCTCAACAGCCTCCAGCATCCAGTGAGGGCAGGCGTATGTAATGCAGCCTTAGAGGCAAGACCCAGGGCAAAACAGCCATCGAAACATTCACTGCACCAGTTGTTGCTCCGAGCATCTGTGAAACTCGGGACCGTGTAACAAAGTTTTCAGTGTTTTCAAATGTAAAGGTGCAGACGGACTAAAAGTCAATTGTCTTTGTTTAACTGAATGTGTTTCAAAATGTGAAATTTATTTGAATTACAAAGTCGCAAAAGTTTGTCATCCCTAACTCATTTAAACATCATTTTTTCTTTTTCTTTCAAATATGAAAGGCAAAGCAAAGTTTATCAATAGTAAAAAAAGACCATCCTTGAAATCATAACAAGTATGTATATCTACAAAACACCAAAGGCCAAAAGCCATATTAATTTCTTTCAGTACCGCTGTGTGTGTGTGTGTGTGTGTGTGTGTGTGTGTGTGAATACTGCACATTCTTAAAAAATGTGCATCATTTCCATACATTTTTTCCTGTGAAGTTGGACGCCGCTTCCTGCTTTAATACAGCACTTAATGTGACTTTTATGAATTAACTCCTTTCCATGTGTGCGTGTATTTGTGATATTTTATATTTTTGAGCTCTCCATTCAAAGCTCATCTTTGTCTCTGCACCTCTTCTTGCACACTTGTTCTCAGTGTTGTTCAACCATGATGGTCTTGACCCCAATTTAGCTTGTGAAAGGAAGCCGACACAATGATTTGGAGGTGGGTGGTGCATGCATGTGGAAGCAGGAGGAGGGCGGTGATCGGAGCAGAATAACAATGAGTTTATTGAACCAACTACTACATCATACACAGATGCTTCACATATGCACAGACACTGTGGATGTACCTTCTTCCGCTTATTCTGTCGTAGGAGAAGCGTTTGCGCGGTGCAGACACTCGCTCCTGCGGAAAAATAAAGAACCAAAAGAGCGCGGACGTTGGCACGACCGCAGCAGCTTCGGCTCGTTTTGAACGCGTGTCCCCAACATCACTCGCCTTCGAAACACCGGTGGGTACAAACCATTAGTTGAAACCCACAGAAAACGCAGACGCTGTCTTTAAAATAGATCAGTCACTTGGGCTCTATTAATTAACTTATTGATCTCATCACATGCTCTTGCATAAATTCCAATAAAGGCAGTCGATGGAAACACGCGCTTATTCAAATTTGGTTTGCAGAACAAAACTATTTACACTGCACTATACTAAAGATATATCTGCTTTTTGCTTCTGTGATGTTGACAAAACAGTCTCAACTGGAGTTTGACTTCTTGCGTCTGCAGACTGTGCGCGATGACAACCGTCATGTACGTTTACCACATGTCACACTGTGCAGGATGAGTCACACATGACAACATCCATTTGACAAATGGCAAATTGTGCAGTGATTTCCAGCACTATGGGGGAAAAAAGCATCTGACAGCAGAGGCATGTTGTCAGCTCGCATCATCCGTCTGCTGCTCTTTTATTCTGAAAGTGCAGCTAAACAATGAACAGGATTTGGCCACAGTGCTGATTATCTGATGCTTTGAAAATCCACATTACAGGGAGGGAGGAGAGTGTAGACTCAGTCAGGGAAAAAACTTTGCAAAAACAAAATTGCCACACAGTCGCTGGTCGGTTTGTAGATGTGGCTCATGAGCAGCAGGCCAATTTAGGATGAGATGGTTTCGAGGAGGATTTACATGTAAGATATCTACAGTGTGGCCGGTCAAAACTGCTTTTTAGTTTATGTACAATACATGTTTGGCTTGTCATTACATTTTGGACTAGTGAGAATTCCTCATTGAATTGAAAGGGAAAATATGTGATAGTATGTACAGTTACATTTTGCCAATGCTCAGTGCGAATCCCACATAACTATAATTATATTTTAACTGGTCAAAATGACATGTGCTGTTTTAGCATTTATAAGATCTGCAGAATTCCTAGAACAGATACCTGCAATGTATATGTGACGGGTCAAAAATTATATCGTATTATATAGTTTCCTTTTGACTACTTGACTTTCGACTGGTCATATCAAGCTAAAGTTTCATACGTCCAAAAGCATAAGACCCCTTTTAAAATGCCAAATTAGGACTTGTCAAACACAGTTATGCTTAAAGAATGTCTTCACTGATGCTAAACTTGCTCTTTTGACTCTGGTCTGGCTGGTACATGTAATTGAATGCCATCAAACTCCGTTAAATTCCCTCTATTAAAATATGCCTCCAGATGACATCACTTGTAGCACCCTTCAGTTCAGATGATGTCATCCTCGTTGCTCATACTACGGAGGCTGTAATAATGTCAACCACATCAACTCCTAATGATGAGAAACCCCTCCGGGTGATGTCATCATGGAGTTTCTCAGCCAGAAGCAGAGAAATACTTTAATACAGGCAAGTACATTTACACCCTAAACAAGATGAAAATTGTTGAAGTTGCTCTTTACGCCCAGTTTGGCCGGTCATAAATACAGATATCTTAAATTTAGCGCCTGTTGCTCTAATAAATGATAAAAGGGCATTGTGAGGTCCAAACATCAGAATGTAGTCGTAGATATCCTAAACTGTCAGGCTTTTTTGTCAAATAACAATTTCAAATATCTCGAATTTCAATCCGCCAAAATGCAATTTTAGATAATCAAATGAAACTTACCGTATTTTCCGGACCATAAGCCGCTACTTTTTTCCGACGTTTTGAACCATGCGGCTTTTACAGAAATGCGGCTTTTCTATGAATTTTTCTGCAGCCCTCAGATGGGCGCTGTAGATGGAAGTCAGTGCAAACAAAAAGCGCCAGTTTTTATTCTTAGCGCATGCAACCCAAGCGCACAACAGCAAAATACGGTAATATTTTTACACCTCACCCCCTCATAATGGAAAACACGCGAAGAAATTCCTATGATGCAGCTTTTAATTAGAAGCCATCGATCTGGCTATCCGTGAAGGAAATCGAGTGTGACAGTGGTTTCAATGCTCAGGAGGAAGATGAATAGCGATTTGTGGTTTCAGTGCACGGGAGAATGAAGCGACTTTAATAGTTGCGCAGTTGCGCGTGTATGAATAAAGACTTATGGTACAAAATCTTTTGTTGAGCGCAGCAACTCCTGCGTAATTGTGAAGAATAAGACACGTCTTCTCCTTTGGCTATGGAACAAGCCGTTTATTTATAACAAGGACATTTTGTCGGCTCTGTACATTCGACATGTGTTATACCAGCCACACATACACGAACGCACTCTTTACCGTAATCGGGTAAAACAGCGCACAGAACATCCTCATGCCTACTGTGAACAATGAGTAGGAGCGCATACAACAGATATTATTTCTCAGCCTGGATATTGGCGGCTTATGCATGCGGTTTATATGTGACAAAATATATATTTCTTTTAAATTTTAGCGGGTGCGGCCTAAATTTAGGTGCGCTCTATAGTCCAGAATTTACGGTATATAAGTTTTAGTTCTTACTCCTCTCCATTTTTTTTTTACTTGTTGATGGTAGTGATCATGTTTATTTTCATCATAGTCATTTCTATTTTTTGATGATGTGTGATGTAGCAAGAGAGGAAGGGAAGGATGTTAGGAGGGATTCATTCTCCCCGCGGCCGTCGCTTGCTTTTCAACTTGACTCTTGTCCAGCCTCAGAGGTCGGCCATCTGTCTCCTAAAAACATCCCTGCTTCATCACCTCCTCCCCCCTCCCTCGACCCCCATCTGTCTCTGTCTCCCTTCCTACGGTACACATCACGCTAACAGTGCACAGTTACTAAAGATAAGACTTCAAGAGAAGCAAAAAAAAAAGGAGGGTAAAAAAATCAATTACCACTGAAAAATCAATTAAACAAAGCCGAGCGGGAGGTTAAAGGTCACAGCAGCTCTGTTCACCAGCACGGCCGGACCGGTACTGTGCAACTGTGCAAATCACGGCGCAAATAAGACAATTTGCAGCAGCTTTAATTGTATTCCTCCTCTTACTCAATACAGTTTTCATCTTTTATTCATCTGTTCGGGCTCGAACGCTCCCTCTGTTTCACTGTTATTACCCTCAGCTTGTTTGCAAAATACCAGAGGAGCTTCTGTAGGCGGGAACCATCGATTCATTGATCTGAAACCACCACAGAGAGAAAGATCTGAGGGGGTTAAATTAAAGAGAGAGAGGGAAGCGCCTTAAAAGCACATTTTAATTTCACACTGTTGTTTTTTTCTGTCCTGCCATTAACGTAATAAAAAATGAATAATAATAATTTGAACAAGGTGTTCTCTGCGTACCATCTAATGAAATGGAGGTGACTCAGGCGGCTCATACCGTAGTCAACAAATAATGAGCTTTAAAGTAAAGTTGATTCGTGTAGAAACTTCATCCTTAAATGTTGTGAAATTGCTTTATAATAAAGCAAATGCAGAGATAGTAAAATAAAGAGAGCTACCCGTCATCCAAAGCTGCCGTAAACGTCGATGCAGACAGGCGCCTGAGCATGCCGAGCTCTACAATCCTACGAATTTTGAATGCTCGAGGGCGGCAGGACACGCGTCCTCTCTGAAGACAGACCTCAGAATCGATTCTAAAACACGGTGGGGCTGAGTGATCCTGCCTGTCTGTGGTGGTTAAACGCACGGCAGCCACGTTCTGACCATTCTGCAGCCGATGAATAGATTCCACTTGTAATTATGACACCGTCATCACAGCTGTGCAATTTGGTTTTAATTCTTTGCCTGATTCACATTCACCCGCGGTTTCCTGTGTGGAATACTAGAATCAGGCTGCATTTTCAGGCTAAAAAACTCTGCTTGTACCTACAACTCGTCTCCTGCTGCTCACAGGACTGAGCGGGAAAACCAAGTTCGACAAAGCGGAGCCCTAAACTATTTCCGACCGCGCACAACTTAACTCGCCATTGGCCTCTGTGTGTTTGTCTGAGCAGGAGCACAGTCCGGAGAACGGTGGAGGCAGCCAGGTGCTGTCGGAGTGTGACGCTTTCAAGCAGGAGCAGTCTCGGATCAGCCAGCTGGAGAGACAGGCCCAAGACTTCCTCAATGCTGTGTTCTACAGAAAAGGTGAACGCACACATTCCTCCTCAGCCATTTCGTTACTCGTGACCACGTTTTTCTGCTCAGGATCATCTGGTCAGGATGGAAATTTTAAGCAATTTCTTGAACTGACAGTAAGTTACATTAAGAATTGATGAGTTGATCGTTAAAAATGTATGACATGCAGAGATCTTGGCATCAACAGAGGTGTTGCCTTCGAGAAAACAAGCTCAGGAACAGAATAAATATGAATCTCCACTCAAATAGTTTTGGTTTTGCCAGGTGAGTTAGTGGCATATTCTACATACAATGTAGGACAGATAATCTGAGATTTATTTTTTCAGTATATTTTAGATTAATTTATATTATTAATGGAAACTATTAAATTAATTACTGATCTCTCTAATGCAGAAAATCTTGATAATTGAGCAGGTTAAGTGAAAAATCTTGTTAAATAAATGCCGATAAAGTGATGAATGTGAGGAAATTTTAAAAAGTTATCCCTTTAAGAATTGGAGTGAAATTGGACCAGGCCACCTGTTACAGATTTCTGTTTTTATTTTTAGTTTATTTGTTCTATATTCTGTACAGCTACGTAACGTGTAAATATTTGGATTTAGCGAGTAGCTCATTGTCCTCACGGACAACACAATGTACACAACAGACATACAATACTCAAACAGATGCCATAAAACAGACAGTACAATAAAGTAAACATGACAGGACACAAAGACATAAATTCACAACAAAATGAATGAAAACATAAGAAATAGCAACTATCCAATATAAAGCTGCTGATCAGGCTTCACATATTGGTCACAGGTTCGATTAGTTGTTAACCAGTGTTTAAGCAGAGAGCGTAGCACTTCGTGCAGAATCGTCCAGATCAAACAGCCTTTAAAAGACGTTTGTCTGAACTGCACCTCACAATCTCCTCTCGATATTGACCTAGTATGAAAAGCACTGATGATCTCTTATGTTTTTATGCGAGTATTTAAATGTAAATGTAAATCCCAAAATGTTGTAATATTCAACGACGTGTTTGTTTCCTTTACAGTTTTTCAGGCCTTTACCTTGGCAGTAGAATTGTGGGGTGGTCTCGTAACATGCTGGGGCTATATGGGACAAAAAGTCTAGAACAGTTTTTCCAGGGCAGTCCGCCTCATGAGGGACAAGAGACACTGAAGCAGATTAATTATTACAAAGAAGTTGGTTTTCTTGTAGTTTTGGAAAAGTGTACATCATGCACATATTCAGGGCCTCAATATTGCATCTGCATAATAGGACAATTTGTGCAGTTTGTAAGTGGATAAAAAGGGGGCCAAGGATCAATCCCTGAGGGACACCGCATGGAAGTTTTTCAAAGTTTGACAAGTGGAACAAAGACATTTCTCCCTTCTAGGTAAACCCTAAATCGGTTAAGATCTGGGCCAAAGAGGCCGACCCACTTTTCCGACCTGTACTAACAGTGCCATGATGATTACTGTGAGAGGCCATGAGGGAAAAACTGCAGAACGTTATTTTACACGGTAGTGTTGGAATAAAAATCTAATGCTGAATATGCTGAATGCTGAATTTGAGACATGTTGGATATATCACTGATTAGGTCTGGAATGTCTTTTGACACTCGTGGACATAAACCTCCATGAGAGAATACCACAGCCATGACAAACATGCATGAAGCCACAGCAACAGCGACAGCCATTACAGACAGCTCCAAAGTGCTTATCAGAGGCGTTATGTGGGGCGTAATCAGAGTTTGGTGAGACCTTACAGCACAAACAGGCTGACACACAAAAGGGCTCAGGGAGATGTCCTGCATTCACTGCAGGACATTTGTATAAGTAGTCACATGGGGGATTGCAAAGCAAATGTTGAGAGCCAAATAGAACTTCAACTTGTTTGATGCAAACTTACAGCAACCTGAAATCTGATAACCCTTGCGGCTGTTTAGGATACATTTACATAAAGCGAGACACTTTATCCACTTTATTTAGCAGTGGTGGAGTTTTGCATAATAGGCCTCTTCCTTACTTGAGGCTTTTTTGTCGTGCTCTGATTTCAGCAGCATTTAACTGAAGGTACAGGAACTTATGGCATTATAAATGATTTCCAACCCTCTTTCAAAACTGGTCATGACTGTTGACTTTGCTGAAGATGTTATTCAGTCTAATGTCCTTGGGCCTCAGGCAGATGCAATGGAAGGGGCCCAAAATGTGTAGGCGCCAATAAAAAAGACAGAAATGTGTTATGTCGAGATTCAGAGCTATGCTTTGAAAAATGGACAACTTCTTCTAAAATGAGTCATAGCAAAAATCAATTGTACAAAGAACACAGCCATATTAAAATAAATGTAATAAACACACACTTGTATGGTTTATCAGAAGACTTTCCTTGGAACAAGACAGCAGTGTCCATGTGAAAATCAATAGCACCAGCAATTAGAAATGTCAAAGCAGCCAAATTAAGATTTTACACATCAGGGTCAGATATTAACATGCTAAAAATGTGATTTAATACAGACTTATGCTTGTAAAAAGAACAGACATTCCTCAAATATAATGCCAGAAATGTCCGGTCTGTATCCCTCAGTTTTAACATAGTCCGATTGCTGCAGGTTCCCGTTAAAAATCCTGG
This sequence comes from Channa striata, assembly GCA_033026295.1. NCBI lineage: Eukaryota > Metazoa > Chordata > Actinopteri > Anabantiformes > Channidae > Channa > Channa striata. The sequence continues at coordinate 15,726,151 of CM065188.1, forward strand.
AAATGTCAAAGGTTTCACATCATGGCTTTTGTTCTCTTTCATTTGGGAAATGGTTCCCACATGTACACTGACTCCACACTCACGTTGTGCTCTGACTTTCCTCAAAACCAGACCACACGCCGTCTCATCCCAGGGAACGTAACACGGCCTATACGAAAACGCTGTGAACAAGTCCTGGCTTCACTCGACATACACTTTTAATTTTAAGCCAAAACGTTATTTACACCAGTGATGCCTGTTAAATTAATGATGCAACCACGACTCTATGAAACGAATCGGCTTATTTCCCAAGGTGGCAGCATGGAACCTGCACCTGTCAAAATGGAGCCGAGTAATTACAGCATATATTTAGCAAAACCAACCTGCGTCCTGAGTGTCCGCAGCAGTAAAGGTCCGTCCGACTGTTTGACTGCAAACACACAGTGCATCTATGCTAGATTAACTTAGTGCACGTGTTAATTACTTGAACCTGTACAGGACAACAAACATATCAGCATACAGCGTATTACCATGTAAACACGATCATTTCAATAACAAGAATTTGACAGCATCCTGTTTAGGGGAGTGAGAAGTGCCCAATAAATTAACGGGGAAGGAAGCAAACGAAAACAACATGTGCACGTCCTGAATCCAAATTACCAATGCATGCATGCCAGAGATCATCCCTGGTTTGATATTTTTCACGCTTTCACTCTGTAGCCCTCATTGTTCCTTTAGTTGGAGCAGACACCGCGATGAAACCGGAATCGAGTCCCCAGAATGTGAACAAATGAGTTGAGAAAACAGAGTGTTAATTTGAAAGAACTCAAAATAACTTGAGGAGGAAACGGTGCGCTGTTAAAAAAAAAAACAGGAAGCATGTGGGGGAAAACAGATGTTGAGGCGCGTTGGAAATTAGCGCCACGTTCCTCAACAGTAACATGTTGCTTCAGCTTTGCCTGAGGGGCAGAAGAATTTGCAAAATATGTGATTTTCTTCAATTATTTCCGCATAGTGTGAAGATGAGGTTTTTTTATTATGTATTTTTGGAGGATTTAGGGTTTGGTTCAGTAGAGATAAGTGCAGGACGCATGACTTATGTGGGACAATGCCAGATTAATGTAGTAATACCAAATGAGTGTAACCGTCACTCTTTTGCTCGACGTATTAACCGCTGAGATGTGTGTGATTTGTTGGGCAGGGATAATAGAAGGTTTGACTCCGACATCTGTGTTTGCTAGTACACACTGTAAGTACCAGTACAACAATAAAACTGCCTACAAGATTAACGTTACATTAAGCCCGCAGCTCGGAATTATGAAAAGATATTTTAATTAATTCCTTCTATAAAATGCCACAATTGTTCAAAGACTGTCTCTTGCTTTCCATCCATCTCAAACATTTTCAAATGACAAACGTAGATTTTAGGAAAGGCATGGAAATTCCAAAATGTGACAAACTGCGCCGTAGCATTTGAGCTTAATAGTGTAATATGATAATTACTTTTGCTTAGAGGTCGACACCCGTTCCGACATATTCACATAAAAACAATGTTTTTTAAGAGCATAAGATTTAAAACAAGAAATCTTTGGACCATTTAAAAAATCTATGGGAGCTGCAGCTGAAGAGACCTTCTGTACTCACTGATATCATGCTCAATAGGCAGGATTAAGTGCTGCCTCTGAGTGATTTTGGGATTATTTCAGATAAGCATCCGGATTACATTTGCAGGATGAAATCGGATAAATGCGCCGTTGGACACGGCAATGACTGTAAAAATTCCTCGAGCAGAGATGCTGACATGTTCGCTCCTCTGTTTTGTTTCTCTGCAGACCTCCCAAGTTTCTCAGACCCTCACATTCCTCTAGTGGCTCGTAAGATCATGCAGCGAATGGTCCGCCAATTCGCTGCTGAATATACCTCAAAAACTACTCAGGACGACCCACCCCTGCCCAACGGCACCATGAAGGACCAAAGCCTGCCGAGAGCGGTGTCTCTGGCCCAGGCCCCCTGCTCCCCGCCCAGGCTTCTGCCTGCGCCGAGTTCTCCTCCGTCATCTGCCTCTTCCTCTCCATCTCTGACTCCGAGGCCCAGCCTCAGCCCCACCTCTGCCGCCGCCGCCGCCACAGCTGCTGCCTCAGCTCCCGCTTGCACCAACAGCAGCAACGGCGCCAGTAACGGTGGAGCGGGAGGTACTGCTGCCGCCTCTGCACAGAATCCCGTCCTCAGCAAGCTCCTCATGGCCGACCAGGACAGCCCGCTGGACCTCACTGTCAAAAAGAACCAGGTGGACCCAGAGCCCAGCCAGCAGGGTGAGAGCAACCACACACACTCATTGTGACGTTAAACACGACCAGCGCGAGTCCAACACACCAGTCCTGTCACACTTCACTCAAACTTCAAACTTCAAGCCTTGATGCTGCGTAAACGAATCACTGCACCAACTTTTAGTCCTCGCGAGGAAAAATCTCCAGCAATCTAACGACGTAAACACAGTCACTTAATTTGGATTTAGACCTGTATCAGGGACCGTGACATGGGCAACACACTGCTTTTATTATATTTACATATTAATGAAGCACTTTCACAGGAACAAAGCTGAGAACAGCCTTGGTCACGGACATATTCCAACAAGAACTGCAAATACAATTTCAGTTTCTTTTACTCAAACCTAAATGATCATTATACTTGATTCGCATGGACGTGTGTGATATTAGTCAGTAGAGAGACAATCTGAAGGCATTTTCAAACCTGGCATAAGGCGCATAAAGGCTTTGAATTAGATTTGAAAACCGCCTGCAGCTCCGCCGAGGTTGTGTCCTATTAGTTTAAGTCCAGGGGACAATGATTTCTTCTCTAAAATGGTGGCAGATCATTGTTTAAAGCCACATTAGTGTTTGATAACTCGCTGTCGTAGACGCGTCTCACACTGACGCAGCCCCTGCACTTGCGCCTATATAACTTTGTTTACGTGATTAGCGTTAACTAATAATTTCAGGTGCGATCACATTTATTGCAGTAGTTATGAGCATGCGCAGCCTTGTTCAGGTCCTACTTTACAGACATGAAAAGGTGTGTGTGTATTTAAAGGAATCACATTTTTTTGCGGTGGTTTTAATTTTCTACAACTCGCATTAAAGACATTCAGTTGTTAAGCTGATCGCCGGGTTCAGTTCTACTGTATTTATTACAAACTGGGCACCCGAGTTTTTATAGAAAATATTTTTCAAACTCTGATGCCTTTTGCTAAAAGTTATGTCGACTGCAATTACAGTTGCATCTTTCTTCTTGAATCACATTCTTTCGAACCAGTTAATAAACCCAAGAAAATCTTAACCTTTACAAAACTTTTCTAACCTTGAGACTGTCAACAGACTGCACACACACACACACACACACACTCGACAAAAACAGATTCCGCTCATGAACAGATTATTTAAACGCCATCATCATTTACAGCACCGTGCTCGGCTCTGAAATGTAGATCAGGGTTCAGTCTCCGGTTAATCAAACTAAACCAGCAGGTGGTTGGTGTTTCAATCAGCGAACGCGCTGCAGACTCGCAGTCGCTGCTGCTTTTTCAACCTGCAGCGACCGTGTGACCAGTTGCCCACTTTAATACCAGCTTGTTGGAATCTTCTTACAGTAAGCCTCCGCTTTTGCATTTTCTTCCACTTCATGCTCACTCCTTATCTCTCTTATCTCTCTTGCTCTCTCTTTTTCACACACACACACAGAAACACATCTTCCCTAATTTACACAGCAGATGTAATTTTACTGGTTTACTCAATATTTTTACATTAACAATGAATGAAATTACTACCTCCAGTGTGAAAGTGTTGAGTGATGTACCCACCACATTTTGCACCTCTACTTGTTTAAGCCACAAATGACAGAAACAACTCGATATCACTAAAACAAAGACATTGTATATATATTTACCGATTGATAATCCAGTCTGATTAACAAAAGACCTCTTTCTTATGTTCTAAAACCTTTTAACCTGGATTGTTATTATTCTACAGAATTAAAGTTATTGCACATTGTCCTCGCAGTCAGAATGAATTTTCTATATCTTTACTTTAGTTTTGAACGCAGACACCAAGCTGTTTTTCCGGTTTGTTGCTACGTGAGCCACACGGCTGCGTCCTCCATCCTTGTGTCCTCAATGGGACGGACTAAGATGCAAGCGAGACGTGGATCTCACAGGAAAGGCGAAACTGCAGTTTGCTGTTTTAGAGCCAGACGTTCTTTTAGGAGTTGGCGTCCACTGAAAGGCTCGTGCACATCATTTTCCTGGGTGGTCACAAACAGTAATGCAACTAATGCTAATGTGAATCTGTCCGTTAGATGTTTACGACAACACAAATAAAATGGAAATAATGACAGGACATCAAATATAGATATGGAAACGCCACGCCACGCGGCGCTCGGCGTGTTTCCCTCTGACGTTAGTCGAGCGTTCAGTCTATTTTAGAAGCTGTGACACACGCGAGTCCGTGGGCACGACCAAAGGTTGTGTCGTCCTCAGACTCCTGAACCAAACTGTGCGAGTTGCAGTTGTGATCTGATTAGAGTTGGGAATATCTTGTGGCATAAATCTGCATGTTGATGAGGAAACGCTTTAAGAACGGTACATGGGGAGTTATTACTACCAGCAGTGTGTTATGGGAAAACAAGCATGTTAACATCGACGCTCATTAGCTCGGAGAAGGACCTCATTAGTGTGACTCCTTATGTATAATTTATGATGGTTGTTTTCACTGGACATTTTGCGACTCAAGTGCTTTCTGATTAAGACTGATTTTTGAGCCAAACTTCTGCGCACACATACGGTTTCAGTTCGAGGCTCGTATGTACACGCCACTGTGGCCGTGAATGAAGTCGTTATGATTGTATGACCTCTGGGCTGCAGCGTGGCTCTGTTTTTCAACTAATTATCCCTTAATATTTTCCTTCTTGTCCAATTTCACAACCAAACACCACCAGGATTTCAGGAGTGCAAACGAACACATTGAACTTCTGTGTGGAACGTCTGCCCTATTTTTCTATAAGACGAGAGATTTTCGTTTATTTTATTCAACAGTTTAATTACCTTCAATTTTCTGTCGTTAACAGTTTTAACTGACGAACAGTCTTTAATTTTTACAGAGCAGTTTTAAACCCGTTCAACAGCTCCGTGTCCCCAGACACGATGACACAGTAAATATCATCCGAGCGTGGCTGGTGACCCAGTTTCCCCTACAAACATATTCACTAATAAACGGTGATTTCACACACAGCATGTTGCCATATTTTCCAGACTTCTAAAGTGTCACTGAGAGTCCACCTGTTGTAAAGCACAGAAAATATCTCAAGTCTCTCTAACCACAGAAGTAATTTTCAAATGCAGACACACATACACACAAGCAGTTGCAGAGCTGTTAACGTGTTTTAGATGCCAACTGATTTCATTAATTAACAGTACCAACAGATTGACAGCAGTTATCTCTCACCAGGGAGGTAAATTTTACAAATATTTCATGTTATAAACACGTCACATCATCCATTTGCAAATCTGACTGACGAGGAGTGTGAACTGCCTCGAATGCAACACCGTTACTGTATGGACCTAGTCAACGGAGCGATAGTCACATTTACATTGGACTATGGTATGGTTGCCATGGTAACACGGCTCCTGCTAAGACTAATCAAATGTTGATTGCAATCTAAAACATTACAGCTGTATAGTCAAAACATTTCAGGTAAAAACCAGGAGACAAATGGTTCTGAAGAGATGAAGAGGTGTTTCTGGATAAATATGCTAAAATAGATCCCGCAGAATAAATAGGGGATCAATCCATGAGCTCTATGGGTACGCGTACCACTTATTAACATATTAACAAAAAGCTCATTTACTGTATTCTCATGTATATGGTACAGGGGACAAATTAACTGACAACAGCTTTACAAGGAAAATCTTTCAGCAAACATCTGGGAAAAATTAGCTACAGTCAATTAACGGATTCTTTTTGTGTGACTACACGGGTTCCCTGATCAACTGTAAATTACTTTGGCTTTGCAATTTTCACTGTGCAGTATGTTATGTTCATAAATGAGGTTTGTGTTCCCCTTTATTTGTCAAGCACATGGTGGCAGCAGGAATACTTGCTGAAGTCGGGCAGCAACTAATTAATCTAAATTTTACAGAAACATACTCGTATAATTAAATTCTGTTCTCTGCTTTAAACATCACGGAGGGAAACAACATCAAGTCTGAGAAATCACCTGCAAAAAGACACAGGCAATTTACACTGAAAGCTTCAAGTTTACCACGTTATTATTATTATTTTTACCTAGCGTTATAATAGGATTTATGTGTTTAACCTGTTTCCTGTGCCCTCGTGTCCTCAGATGGTGTCCTTGACCTCTCCACCAAGAAGAATCACAATACAGGAAACCTCAAAACCTTCTCTGGCATCTCCCCTGTGCCCGAGGTCAAAGGGTAAGACGACATTTGTCCTTCAGCTGTCAACTGCGGGAGGCGTGTTCTTTACTAAATATCCTTTTAATCTCTCTCAGCAAACAAATCCGAAAGTCATCTCAAAAATTATAAAAGCAAAAAGAATGCCCAGTTTTGAATGTTGGAATAAATCATCTGAATACCTTTGTGCGTTAAATGTGAGATTTCGGTTATTGAAATTGAAAATTGGCTCAGCATGTCTTTACAGATGGTTGGTGCATTTCTCATGCTTCTTCCACTGAATCATAGAGCGCTGCAGGGATGAAGCTTATTTGTAGGCCGACCCGGGTGTTAGAATCTTCCTGGTTCTAAGTGACTTCCCGGTTTATTTAGCACAATTGCCGCTTTTACAAAAGCCTTTCGTCTTATAGAGACCTGATAAGACAGAGATTGCAGGTCATAAACCCACGGAGGCCGTAAAGACGCTTCGTAACAACCTCTGTAGCCTGATTTAGCCACTTGTTAGCAACTGCTAACGACATGTAAGAGTTCAAAAATTGTGCAAGTGGAGAACTTGAATTTTATGTCTGAGATACTGATATTTTTCAGCATTAAGCTGTATTCACGTCTGTTGATCTTACCCCTAAAATTTAAACTTGGAAAGGAATAGCAGCAGGCTCCATCAGATGGTAGATTAGACATGTTCTGTTGTACATACCTTTTATTATTATGTTGTATGCTGAAAATTAACGTGCTGAGATAAAAAGAATGGAGTTGAGAATAAGCAGTTACCAGGGCGTGAGTCTTGAAAGGTTCACGGTCTCCCTCATTTTCTGTACATTTTGGGAGCTACTCCAGTCACGGCCTCCCGACCTTTCATCTTTTTACTATTGCTTTTGCTCGGCGGATCAATATCTGAGCTCGCGTCAGTTCCTTGGATGTTTTTCTCTCTTTGTCTCTGTCTGCACTGTAATTGCCAATTCTCGGTGTTGTAGCCCAATTGTTTATTGATGAATGTGCACTCCGCTTTGAAGTCAAGTTTTTATCAGCAGCAATTATAGTCGGTACAGTCTCCAGCTTTACACCGAGGAGGAATAAGAAGAAGTTCTAATTGTATCTTCTCTTTTCATTAGGACTTGAGATCAGTCAGATCAGGTTTGATACACTGTACTTTAGCCCTGAAAGGCACTGGGATTCATGGGAACAGAGCCCACTGGCACTGGGATCTATGGGAATTCTGGACACCCGCTCTGCAGACTGAATCCCGGCCACACTGAATAGACTGTGTGTGTGCGCAGAGAGTTTGATATTGTTAAAAATTTGTAATGTTGCAGTGGTTGTATTGGTTTTCATTAAGCTGAACAGGGAGAGGTCTCCATTAATGATTCAGTGATTCTAGGAATTAGGTTTCTCAGGAAAGTGAAGTGTCCATTTGAGACGGTCATTTCCCAGATTCACAAATGTAAACACTTCATTCACTATAATACAAGCTTTATTTTTTAATTTTTAATGAAACAAGATACTGTCAACGCATTCCCTTAGCTAGGACTCAGCGGTAAACACTGGTGTAGTGAAATTATTCCATTCCAATAGAATTGAAATGAACACCCCTCGGGACAGAAGTCCAAAGGCCGTTAGCCCTTCGCCTCACAGGACGTCTCCAGTGATCAGAGAATGGAACAGACGGTGGAGCTTGAGAGAGAAAGTTTTTGATTAAAGCATCAACTGAACCACATAATCTAAAAGCTCTTTATTTATCAGAAGCAAAACAAATAAATGATCAAAAAGGTACATTTATGCAGCACAAATATTGTGTACAAAATATAGATTTAATGTTGTTTATTTATATTTACATATGAATAGCATAGTGATTTTGGCTACTGAAGGTCCTGTCAGGTCTACATTTTTATTTACTGATTTACCGACATATAAATATTTAAACTGGAGGATAGAGAAGAGGTCTCACTCTTTTGAGAGTTTTATACTACGGAGTCGTGGTCACTGAGCAGTGATCTGTTTTTCGTGGGGCGGGGTTAACCCACATAAAATACAATTTTAAGGACAAAATATCTTCGGCTTAAATGAACATTTGATGAATACTGAAAATATCAGAATTGTTTCAAAAAATTAGTATTGATCAAACTAAATAAATGTTATTCATGACGTGAGTAAAGTTTAAGGACCGTTCGATTGGACAGACTTACTTTGGGATCCCTTAAGAACTGAATTCATTTCTACAACATAGAGTACATACAACAACACAGACTACGTAAAATGAAAGCTCGCGCTCTGATTTATACCCAAGCCTACATCACTGGCTCCTCTGATTCCGTCTTCCACTCGGCTGCTCGCCTTGTCTGCAGCCCTGCAGCTTCACTGTTTTTTGACCTGATTAGAAACCTGGTTACACGTATAGACCACAGGCAGAAATCAGGTTTCGATAAGTCCCTACAAAACCAGGTTTCCCCATTAACATGGAAGTTATGAAATGGGCTTTCCCTGAGAAAGCTACTTAGTGTAAGTGCTTCTAAATCCACTGATTTCCATCTCAATGGAATGTCTCCAAAAGGAGACAGAATTTCCTCAAATGTCTTTTTCCCTATGCCATTCACTAACTTGACAATCTATTTCCTGTTATTATTAACTTTAAGGAACATTTCTCGAAAAGACTCTTCACTGTTGCTATAGTTACTTGGCTGTGGGAACATTGGCTGCAGCGATTCAGTTGAAACTACTTCACATGTACAGTAACCATATGCTTCAGCAGCAGATATAGTTTTCAAAAACTGAAAATGCAAGAAGACGCGTTCTATCGTCTAATTTAAGTTAAATACAACGTTACTTATCCATCATGAAACAAAGGTATTCCATTTAAAAAGAAACTCGATAAGAAAGATAAGCAATACATAAAACAAAGTACAGGGTGTGGATACTGTGGGGCAGGTTAAGAGAAGTTCGTCAAATGTTTTGACCCTTTAAAGTCAACGCTGGAGGTTATGTGTATATGGAGTTTTAGGGGACCCACTTTCCATTTGGGCTCTACTGAATGAACAACCGTTGGCTTGAAACTGTTTCCATGCCAACAGTAAGTACTACACGTTACATTGTAGGAGTAACGTGCTGTCTAGAATCTACAATTTTTGTTGACTGGCCCATTGATTAAATGTTTTTAGCACCAACTTATTCCTCGTTGCTCTTGTCAGATGGATAAAATAAATACTGAATAACCAATCATTATTAATACTTGAGCAAAATATTACAGATCGCACTGCCTGGTGAACAAAGTATGCATCAATTATTTATGTCTTATAACAAGATCTCCAGCACTGATGTGTAATTGTCCTTTCGTTTTCTCAATCCAGAATTTCACTCAAAGTAGAACAAACCCTGCCGGAGGGGGATGACGAGGATGATTTGTTGCAGAGAAGCTTACAGGATGGAATGAGGGAGAACTATGTCGGCTCCAACTCCTTCAAGCCCCCACTGGCCCGCTCGCTGCGGATCAAGGAAGAGCTCCTCAGCCAGAAGCATCTCCTGAGCCAACCTGCTGCTCTTTCACTGGCTAATCTGGAGTCAGCAGGCTTGCTAAACCATGGCCAATCTCACGCCTTGCTTGGCCAAAAGGGCTCTTCTTCTTTCTGGGGAAGCAAGGCCCACCTCGACAGCCTGATCAAACTAAAGCAGGCCAGTGGAGCTCTGAGTGGAGCCCTTAGCGACCTCAAAGACCTGCCTACATTCCTGGAGAATCACCACCATAACCACCACGGAGCCTTCTCCTTTAAGAGTTCCCTCCATCATCACCACAATCAGGTCTCCAAGTCCCGTGACCACCAGAATGAAGGCAAGAGAGACCCTGGCCACTCACCTCCCGTTGACCTAAAGATACCCCAAGTGAGGGGCATGGATCTCTCCTGGGACTCCCATGCCTCCGACATGTACAACTACGGTGCCATGAGAGCTGGAGGTGGTGGCCATGGGGAAAACAGCCTTAGCCGGAAGCTGAGAGCCATTCTGCCCAAGCAGAACCGCCGAGGAGGAAGCCTTGGAAGTCTACTGGATGGGGCGGCTGACTACTGGAGCTCTGACTTGGACCACTCCAGTACCGGGCCAGCGTACTCCACCTCTGATGTGGAAGGAGATCCAAACTCAAAACAGCCCAGAAAGAAGAGAGGTCGTTATCGTCAGTACAACAGTGAGATCCTGGAGGAGGCCATAGCGGTGGTGATGAGCGGGAAGATGAGTGTTTCAAAGGCTCAGAACATGTACGGGATCCCGCATAGCACCCTGGAATACAAGGTCAAGGAACGTATGGGAACCTTGAAGAATCCCCCAAAGAAGAAGCTCAAGCTGATGATGAAGATGGAAGCAGGAGGCCAGGATTTTCCCACAGAGTCAGAAAACACACCTATTACAACCCCGAGAGACGACGGCCCGCCGCTGGTGGCTGCTGAGCTCAAAGACGATGTAAAAGAAGAGTTTGATGACAATTTCAAACCGATCGATTAAAGCGACTCACACATGTAAACCTCATTTAAATGACTTAAGTAATATGAAAACGGATGGGGCTTTATTTGTGCCAATTTACTTTGCAGTATCTGGGTGAGCACAAACGCAGGGATAATATAAGGAGGATTCGTAAAACCGGAGAGAAACTACTAATCGGATTGCTTTTAACGAGCGTCACTTGAGCGACGCTGTAAAAGCATTTGTTTAGCTTTTATATCCAGGGGGCTTAACAAAGGCAGATAAAGACCATATACATTATTTGACAATTAATGAAATTTCCTTACGCATGCTGATAATCCCCAGCCCAAAAACACAAGCCCCTCCCCTTTTTCTGAACTTGATACACTGAACACTTGCTGCTTATAAACGCAGATTGGATATGGACCATTCCAATTTGGGGAAAAATGAGGGGAAGGCTGAAAATTAACTTCTTAAAAACTGACAAATTTGTCCCTTTATCGCTCCCCTCTCTCATGGAATACTATCTGAAAATTGGTAAGTGAACTGTCTATTACATTTGAAGCCATTTGTAAAGTTTAATCATACCATTGATATTCCTCACCAGGGTTCTGAATCAAAACCCATTCTCTTATTGCCAGGTAGCCATGATGCTTTAACTGCAAACAATTTCTTTCCTCCTTAAGATGTTCTGCTAATCTCTGTACGGATAAAAGCAACATGAATCCGTCCTTTTTGAACGAGAAAAGACACACAAAAGTCATTCAGGGATGCATGTTTGTGAGTTTCGTGGACACTACTGACTTCTATAATCAAATTCTTTTTCTCTTTTTATTTGATTTGTTTTGCTTTCTTTTGCACTACACTTTGGGTCTGGCACTTACAGACCAGGTTACCTCGGCATTGTTGCCCTTGCATCATGCACTTATTATGGTCTGTCTCTAAAGCCCAGTCGCAACCTCAGAGGTGCACACAGCCTCAATACACTGATCCGTTTTCAGATCCAGGAAGCTCTTTAAACCTCTTTTTGCCCTCGTTGCCCTTGTTTTGAGGGGGAGTCCGAAAATGGATCAGCTGTTTTTAAGGCAGAGTGCTACCTCATGGACCTTCATCAGCATTTCACGGCTGATCCTGGAATGGCCGAGCCAAGTTCAGGTTGCCTTCAAACGGTGACCTAAGAGAGCTCATCCACTCGTGGATATTTAATGGATTAAGGCCTTCTAGGATCAGAATGTGAAACTCTGCTGCTATCCACTTGATAATCTAGCTCCTCTACGAGGCTTTAGCAGCCTAAGCCAATATATTTTAGCTGGTCTCGGTCAACAGAAACATATTGCAGATACTTTCCTCATTTAAACAAACTAAGCAGAAATGGCTTAGCTGATAAAAGGAATAGTTCCCCCAAACTTTAAAAACAGTTTTTAAGGCAGTTTACTACAACAATGTGCATTTATAGAGGTTGTTCGTTTTGGGGTGGTGGGTAGGCAATATGCAGTGGGGAAGGGTAGTTGAGAGTGGCAAAGGAGAGGCAAATTTAATATATTATAATGACAAAGTCAATCCATGATTCTTGATGATTTCTTTTTTCCTCATTTTTAACTCAGGGTAACTGAGACAGATGATGTGGTTTGAAATGTGGCAATTTCCTGTTGGACCTACTGTAGACAAACAGGAAGACAAGACATGCTTTTGTCCGAAGAAAGGGGCCATGTGAGTAGATATGGCAGTGCCATAGCAGACAGATCTGCTAATTAATTATAAGAAAGAACAGAAGAAATGACCTTGAGTTTGGGTATTGATCCTGTGGCGCTAAACTTCTGAAATAGCACTTTTCAAAGATACGAGAAAGAAAGCTGTTTGAGGTTATGCATGTAGTGTAGCTCTTTTCTGGGGGATATGGAGCAACAAGCAGTGAGGAGGGCAGAGGGATGGAAGGAAAGAAGCTCTGGGTGAAGACTTACAAAAGCTGTAGCTTGGACCCAAACTACTCTTTTACCCTTAATTACCTCCACAAATACAAAAAAACAAAAAATAAAACAAAAAAAAAAAGGTTGACAGCTTGAAGACATTTGGTTTTGTGTAGTGTTGTCTTGTCGGTTTCCCTCCCTTTGCGGCCGAAGTACCAGGGATAAAACAACAATCGTCACATTTTACAGGCAGAAAAAGGATTTTCCTCAAAGGACAAAGGTGGAAAGAAAAAAATGCTCTTTTGGTGTTTTCCATAAGGAAACGTTGAAAGTTTTAAATGTCAAAGTGTTTTTTTTGGTCTGTGGTAAACACTAACTCTGCTTGGTGCTCACCCAGTCTGTGAGATTCTTAATGAGAACTGTATGTCTCTGTTCCGATGAAATGATTCACTCCTTTTGAACTGTACTGTACATTTTATTTATTTTGTTTTATTTTTGCTTTGATTCATATCTTACAAAAATGGCATGCACCACTTTTCGGGCTGTTTTGTGGGTCTGACCAATCAAATATTTTCCGTTGACTGGACAATTATTCCTGAGCCCGAGGCGCTCAAACAAAGTCAAAAGATATGTTGCATACAATCTTCATTTTCCCCTCTGTGGTTATTTGTTATCCACCCTAAGGTTTCGCTCCCTTGGCCTAATTGGCATGTGTGCATGACCAATGGGGAAAAACTCCTCATGCATGAAATGCGTCCAACACTTTGACAATGCTAAGCATTACAAGTGTATAAAAATGTTGCTGTGCACGTTGAGCCGGACACAGAAATGGACAAAGCACTAATCAGAAGGTTTAAACACGACGGAAGCGTCAGCGCTGATGGCAAAGGACTTCTCAAGAAGGCACCTCACGACAAAAGTCGCGAGCGCTGCTCATTTGGCTAGCTGTGAGAAACAGCGATAAAACATAACTTGGCGTGCCTATTTCCTCCTAAAACAAAAACAAACTCATGGCAATGTGCCTGTTTTTAAGTAGTGCATATAAATCATACATTTGTGCTAATAAAACATAAATACACATAGAAATAGCTTGTGCACAGGTTTGCTTGTAAAACTCTAACAGCACTTATACCCAAATTCCTCTAAGGGGAATTCCTCAAGGGCCAAACAATCTTTGTATAATTCATACAAATCTCTAATTTATCTACATATTGTTCTACAATATCATCGGTCAAAAAATTCTCAATCCTCACTCTACATTTTGCTTTTACTATAAATGTCTTTACCTTTGAAGGATGAAAGTAATGCTAAAGTCCCACATCAGCCTGATCTTATCTACTGAGGTGCATGCCATTTAAGGTATACTAATTTCATTTTTTTAAACTATTATTATTTTTCTTGGTTTTTACTGATTGATGTAATCATGTGGTTAACGGCTCCCCCTGTCCGAAAAAGTCCTCCTCCTTGCTACTGAGGCTCACCGCAGTTTCAAAGAAATCACACAGTATATAATACGTTCAGGAGCAGTATATATATTTATTTATTCATTTTCATCAATACTCACACGATGAATGTAGTGAACTGACATGAATATCTCAAAGAATGACCTGCAAAAAAGATGGCACCGTCCATTCATTTTTTAAGACTGTTGATTTTAGTCTTTTACTTTGCGCTGCTTGCATTGAAAACACTCGTTCTCTGATGCGGGCAACAGTAGCCTTCAGTACTGTAAATGTCTCAGGATCAATCCAACGGGATGGGCAGCAATATTTGTCAGTCGGAAAATGGCACAAACTACCTGTACCAGATGTAATTATATACATAAAAACACTAGCTTACACGTACGCTCGGTCATCACAGACCGGGTACTATACCTCATTCTCAGAATGACTTTTTTTCCGTGCCTCATACTTTTATGTATCCGTTACATGGGAACTTGCAAAAGGATAGACGATACTCTGGGAAATACAGTATCCTCCGCTGCTTCTTTTGTGACTTTATTGGTTGGTTTTTCTTTTCTTTTCTTCTGCCACCCTCATGCAAAGGTAGGAGGGAGACTACAAATATCTGACTGACCAATATTTGCCACCCTCGCTCTTTTCAGGTATTTTATTTTTTGCAACAACCTACAGAGAAGCATATAATGAGCAAGAGATTGACAAATAGACCCACAGAGATTATTCTGCCGTTCCCGGTTTGGGAGTGGCTCGAGGTGGTTTGCGAGGACTAAAGTCCTCTCAACTCTTCCTGTTAACGGTAAAAACACTTTCAGATTCATTCTAGTTTCACCCTGGAGGCGTTGAGTAAGGCTGGTCCCGCCCTGCTCTGAGAAACAACCCGGCGTTTTTGTTCTTTTTACAGTTTAGAGTTTGTTTAATGTGCAACATGACTCCAGGTTGAAACGTGACAAAAGGGATCGTTTTTTTTCCTTTTGCGTTTTTTATTATTATCGCTTACACCCAGAGAACTCCAGAGACCCAGTGGGGAGATTGGGGGACAGGTGGACAAGTTAACCTACCTTTGTATGGTGTTTGTGAAACGCTTCGAAAAGCTACTGTACTGCATTCCAAAACAGACCCTCACACAGGAAAATGTTCCTTTTTATATGACGGGAATGAAAAACAACACACACTCATATGTATTTATTTGACAGTTTTTGCATCTCAAGGTAAGCCAGTTGATTTCACTTTTCTCGTTGTTATTTCATGTCTTTTCGTTTTTCTGAGTGAAGGACTGTCAAAAACACGATAAAAAAAAAAAAGTCAAACAGCAACTACTGTAACCTCATTTTGTGGACGTGGCATTATGTGCCATCTTGTTAAAGTGGTGCATGATGCCGCGGGCTGCCAGGACGGAAAGAACCACGATGTGTATGATTGCCATGCTCCTCTCTGCGAAGAGGCTCCTTTTGTTTCCTTTACTGTCACGCTGCATATCTGGTCACTTATACCTCAGGTCCGATCACTTCAAAGCAGCTGATTGTAAATTAGAAACACACACAATGAAGAGTCAGGATTTTTTAGTACAGCTCGTTTCCAGATTTTTAGATGTAACTGACGGAAGCAGTTTTTGAATAATTGTAGTTTCTTGTCGTTGTCATTCGTATTGTTGTTCTTCTGTATCTTCTTCTTTTCCTTTCTTTGATACAAAAAAAGAAAAGACAAATAGTTTGAAAGCCAAAAGCCAGGTTTTTGTGAATACAACGCTGTATTCTCTCTAGCACACACAGCCATGGAAGATCAGAACATGCGCACACACACACACACACACACACACATTTAGAGACATGACGCACCTACAACACACACCCTCCCTGCTCATCAGGTAGCCACACTTCGTGTGGGCGGGTTATATGTATAATTATGAATCTGGGAGTCTGCCGTGTCTCTTTTAGAAGCAGGTGGGTGTGTTTTGTCCACAGCCTGCAGAACATCAGCCCTGCTGGCTGATTTTGATCTGGCACACTGCAGGCAATGCCTCTGTGAAAATGACCTCTGTTTCTTGTTTTCTACAAAGACTTTTTTCCCTGTTTTGAACTCAACTTACCCATCTTTTTGTTAAAGGAACAAACCCTCCCTTCGGTGGGTTTGTTACACACCATGAGTCTGTGATGTTCGGTGCATTCCTGTCGTTATGTTGTTGTGAGTTTTCTGCTTTTATGTCTTTTCCACCAAACTGCCACGGCTTTTGCAGCGCTCAATGATTGTCCACGGTTCCCAGAGTTCCTCTACAGGAGGTGTCAATCCGTTTGTGTGTTCTGCTGTATGTGGAAATGTACGGACAATTGTGGTTAAGCTCGGCCTGCATTTAGTTTTGGCTGGTTGTAGAAAACCATTTCAGATCTGTGCATCAGCTACCAAGATGGCAAAGGGTCTGGTTGGTCAAAAGCACAAACTGATTTCATTATCTTACATTTTAAAAATGCCTGAAATTGAAATTAGAATATTTTACAAAACTGCGTTTTTTTTTTTATTAGAACCAACAGTTTTTTAGTTAGACAGTTGTGTTCTCTTGACTAAATGAAATTTAGTTTTTGAAAACTGAAATATGAACACTGTTCCCATCTTGTATCTCATAACTGCACAGTAGACACTACAAGCTAAAGAAACACACACAGGAATGCAAAGAACGTCACCAGGCTGGAAGACAAATCTCAATAATTATTGCTATAAAAACTTACTCCATCATGTTGTTGAATTTATATAAATTGTTGAATTTACACTAAAAACGGCAAAAGACAGAAAAAGACTACAGTCTATAGGACCTACAGAGAAAATTAAGGTGCAAAATTCTGGAAAACAAAGCTGTAGATCCTGTAGGTCTCCCTCGGCTGGGACGTCATTGGTTGCGGAGAACGTAAAGTTGGATGTCACGCCGTGTTTCGCCATGTATTTACCGTTATTACAAACACTGTTGCTCACAATGTAATTTTAATATTTCTCCAAGTGAGGTCTCTTAGTCTCTTCATCTCTCTGTCACCATCAGATTTAAACGATTTAAACAACTTTTGAGCCCCACACAGAGTATGAAAAGTCGAACCACAAGATGGTGCCTGTGCCCCCCAACAGTCATCAGGGTGTGACGTAACTTCACCTAATCCAACTAATGTTTTTATAAAGTCTTGAATATGGGAATAGTTGCTAATACTGATACATTTGGGGGAAAAAATATACCTAAAATATTTCTGGCCCCATCTCCCAGCCATATCACTGGTAGTTAATAACTTCTTAATTACAGGCATGTACGTTTTTCAGTGGGTAGTTAATGATTAGTCCCTGTCCAAGAAAGGTTTTTCCTTTAACTACATATCCAAGACTGACTCCTCTTACAGGACCATCGATGCTCTTTAGAGCACAGTTAAAATAAAATAAAATAAAAACATAATCCGCACATAAACTAACAGTCACAACTCTCCTTGAGTGTCGTAAGCTTTGCCATGCTGTTGTTTTTACCCTCCAGACTTCTGTCAAGCTGGTGCTAACAGATCTGTTAAAATGTGCATCTCTATCATGGGGTGCGATGCCAAGTGTTGTAAATGTCAAAGCATTTGTGAAAGTCAGGACAAGCATTCGCTCACTAGCTTAGCGTGGCTTTGAAAGCACAGCCCACTGTAGATCCTAAAGGCCAGACACGCCTCTGGAAGGATGCGGATGCAGCAACGCGACACAAAGCAGACTTAAATTTAACAAGGTCTCATAGTTTAGAGCTCATCGGAAAAAAAGATGCTAATTATCCACATCGAGTATGAAAGCGGTGTGGTTAAAAGGTGATGGCTGGAGGCATAAATCTCAACATTACAGCTCATAGAAAGGGTGGAGCGCTCACTGTTGATTTCCAAATTTCCACCCTAGCTCATTAAATTATCAGACAGATCACATTAACTTCTCTTATAATTCCATGTTGTGGTGCAACCAGGAGTTCATATATTTTCTGTTCTTTGATCGGCGAAATCAAGTTCGCCTGTTGAATGGCCCATTCGAATTCTTACATCCAATCCTTAAGGGTTGGTCTCGTAATCACGTACAGTCCAACCGGCCGAGTGAAATCGCGGAGCAGTTCCTTCAGCAACAACACCGTTTTACGTCCAAGCAAAATGTCACGTAACATTCAGGTCAAATTTGTCGGCTTAAATTCCCAGCCCCCCTGTGATTATGTTGCACTGTGAAAGGCTTTCAGGCAGACATTTTCTCACACTGGCTGTTCTCGCCTCCAACAAGCCTGCGGTGCTGGCGTGCATCTCACCCCTCCGCCTCGTCAGAAAGCCTCCCTACAGATGGCAACTAGAAAGACCATCAGATAGACGCGGCGGTCTGAGGAGGTGGATGGGAGTGTGAGGATGAAATCTAAGTGAAGTAGAAAGGAATAAAGGCCGCTGAAGGTCGACGTCCCCACCCCCACGCCACTGTTAAACAACAAGCATTAAATGGAACAATACGGAAATTCACTTCACTAACCAGCGTTACCTTAGCACACGGTGTTCGCAATTAAAATCGGGGTTGATTTTAAATACCACATAGAAAGGATTCCTAAAGACAAAGATGCGTAGAAATGTAAAAAAATAAAAGCCTTGGCTGCATGAAGGAAATATGGTCAAAATACTCAATGTATTTTATGAGGTGCCCTTGTATGTTTCCATGACAATCTTGCCGCATTGTTGCCACTTGGAGGTGTGTCTGGCGCTTTAGAGCCACCTACATGAACATGGACCAGCTGGTCCCTGTTGCTCTGAACTCACATTCAGCCCCACTAACACTGGTTTATCTGCTGCCCTCATACGGGTGCACAAAGGCGCCGGGTTCCGTTCGGATAATATAACAGAACTAATGTCCTCTCGTTGTGGTTGTAGTGGGTAGAGGCTGCTTCGAAGGTTGACTCTTCAGGCTTCATCCAGGGCACATTTGTTTCACAGTAAATGCTATTGGCAGGAGATGGGGACATTCTTTGAATCTCCATTCCTGCTACATGTGGGGATCTGAAAACGAAGGCATATTCAATTTTTGCCATTCCAAGCATTTAATAGTATTCCTTGGCCTTACAGACTTCTGACTTCAAGCTGACAGGTTCAGAAGGGTTTTGATGGACCTTGATTTGTCAGACCCTTCACTTGTGATTCTTGAAGACCGTATCCCTCTGATTGCTTGCTCACCATTGTGATCCCCTCTTCTTTCCTCTCAGGATTGTGTCAGCTCTTGATTGTCCTATCACTCAAAAGTGGGAGATGCACAGTGACAGTGTTGTAGGTGAATAGCAGGGTCACACATTCTTTCTGCGTCGTTGTGAATGTTTGATTTTATTGTCACTTCCTTTGATGAAGCCCCATCCATCCTGGTCCTTTAACTTCTTTATCACGGTAGAGTTGGGGTGTTAGTTGGCAGTTGCACATCCTCTTCTCACTGGCCCTTCCTAAAAATCCCTTTGCCTCTTGGTTGTAGCCACAGTCAAGAGGCTGTAAACCCAGTCGTCCCTTTGCATTTTCCTTTTTCTTTATCTTTTCACAGAGGCTTTGCCAAGCTCCCCTTTGAGGAGAAACTTGCAGAGTGTGTTTTTCTTCAAGAGGGTTAAGGTCTCAATTTTCTGGGGGGTGTCATTATACTCTGCAATATTAACCACTGTTTTTAGACAAAAACACAAACTACATGTTCTGTTGTTCATATTTCAGCTTTGGTGAAACTTTAATAACCTCTCCGAAAAAAGAAAACTATAAAGCTTTGGCCGTTAATGTCGTATGATGTCTCTGATCTCTTGTTTTTGATGTTTCAGGGTAACAAGTTTAACTTTTGGTTTGTGTTGTGCAAAAAAAAGGTGTAAAACAAAGAAAAAAATAATCAGCTAATGAGTGGAGTTGTATTATGCTAAAAGTGCATTGCTGTGATCCTCCTGTAGCTGCTTTTTGCTGTCTTTCGAGTTATGGCGTCATTGGAATTTGACTTCTGGCATCTTTGATCATCTATCTTCTCCGTTACCTTTCAGTCGTGAAGTCTACACTACATGCAGATGCCCGCACCAGTCAGTGTATTTATAGTGGAGTTGGAGAGCAACACTTGCTCATGAGCACGATCGATAGTCAGGTCAGACAGACCGGCACTCGGCAAGTAGATAGCTTGAGTTTAGTCCTCAGCCAGGAAGTTTGGCAGGTGAGATAAATATTCTGTCTGACAGTATAGAAGATTAAATGTCATGCAGAAGATTCCTACTGCCAAAACAGAAACTATTCACAAACCCTTTGGTGGAACACCTCATTTAAACGGGTGTTTTAAAAGCCTTTTGTTGTAGTTCTTTGACTGATTCTGTACAATATTTTTAGCCAAATACTTTTTCAGTGCTTTATAAACAGCAAGGATTGTAAATAAATATGAAGAACTCACGTGGAGCTCATGTGATGGTCCACCTTGTTGGTCCTCTGGACATCTAACTTACAAGACTTGGACTGTTGCCTTTCCGAATGTCAAAATGAAGGAAAGCCGCTCCTAAAAACAGACAAAAAGCGCTTTGACTGTAACAGCATTTGGGAAAGTAACGCTGAGTGTTCTTTCTTTCGGTTTTCCATCTTGGTATTTCTTGGTGTGCAAAAATGTAAAGATGAAAAACAACACAGAATACCTCAGAAAAAGAAATCCATGTAACCTTGACAACCTCCACATATTGTGAGACCCTGTCTATCAGCTCTCATCTCTGGGCACTTTCATCTCATGTGCTTTGTCTTTATTTTCCCCTCTTACTTCTTTTGTCGTGCACTTCATAGTGCCCAGTGGAGGTTCCATAGCATTTTATACCACTTTCCTTTAATTTCCTCATATGTGTTCTCTCCCTTAAATTCGCCAAGAATCTTGGTGTCAAACTTTTATCGGCCCACCTTGCATTCCTCAGTCAAGAGACGGAAAGGAGGTAGTTACGAAGACGTTTTGACACATAGCATTTTCTGAACAGCTTGGAAAAATTCACAGAAGATAACGCTCTGAATCCCCGCAAAAGACGGGGTTTTTGTCAAGATAAAACTAAAAAATCTTCTTAGTGGGTTTGCTGAAAGACTGAAGGCCAATTCGTGCACTTGAAACCAGTCCCCAGGTTGTTCCTTTCGCATACCTCTTTATCTACTTATCTACTCTTTATTGTTGTTTGAACTGAATGTAAAAAAAAAAACACAAACTAACCTCTAATTTAACTATACATATTTAAGAATAAGAAATACTCTATATGTGCACATAGATATTACCTATACAAGCCCTACACAGACACAAACACAAATGCATATGTATATAAAAATCTCTAATGTCACATACGTCTATCTTGAAAAGGAAGAGGATGAGCCTTTTCCATTAACGATTCAGGGAAACGATACAGAAGTCCAGTGCAGTATACTCCCACTCTGTTGCTTTGGTGTTTGTTTTCTTACCCTGTTCTTGCTTATTTCCCCATGATGTAGCATAGGGCTAAGGGGCAGGTCACCTTGACTTTTTTTGTTAACAGAAGTAGTCGTTGAGCTAGGATTTAGTGTAGTTGTAGTCTTTTCCAGCCTGATTCTGTAAAAGGGGTCGGGGTGGGGTCGGGGTGGGGTCGGGTTGGGGTCGGGGTGGGGTCGGAGGGAAGGTCACACGGAGGGCGATTTGGGAGGGGTGGGGGGGTTCTTCTTCAGGACGGTTGTGTATATAGAACTGCTTTACCCATCAATCCTTGCCTGTCTTTTGATTTTGAAAACAGGCGAGGTGGAGCTGTATATTGAAGGCAGCGTGGAGGAGCTGTTTGCGTGTTTTTAATGCCTAGAAAAGAAAAGACTGTTTTAAATGAAGGAAACTGGGGGCTGGAGTTGTTGATCCTGTTCAGGTTCTCCACGGAACCCCACAGACAGTGAAGCTGTCAAAAATGCATCTCCCTCAAACAATGCACGGAGCAACTGAAGGTTTCGCGAACCCTCAATATTTTTGCATGCTGGTGTATATACCCCCCTACCAGTCCTCTTATTTGAAGAGGCCGACTGATCTAAAAGTGCGTTTTTGGATTCTGATGTTTCGAATATGACACAATGCCCCCTTGTGTAAAGTTTTAAAAAGTGTGTATGAGTGTGACTGTGTAAGAAGTTGTGTGAACTTTGCTCTTTTTTGATTTTCCTCAGTTGTTCAACCTAATTTTAGCCGCCGAGCTGAATTTTAGAAACATGAATCTACCTTTTCTTATGCTAAATCGATGCGAACAAGTTTGAAAAACTGCATCTCCGAACGTACCCAAGCTGTCTGTACGAAAAGACACCTTTCACTGGGCACCTTACAGACTCCAATTACATTACCCAGACACCCTCAGGGACCCTTTGACAACACTGCTTTCACTTTTATTCAGGTACTGAATCTACACCGAGGCCTAGCAGTGATCAACCTTAACTATGGTTTATTCCCATTCGCTTGGTCCAATGAAGATGAAAACTACCACTGAAATCTAAAATGATCAGAAGCAGTTTGTTCTCGCCCTCAGAGTTTTGTTACTTTGTGTTCTACTCATGGGATTATTTCTGTTTTCTATCTCTTAGTGTTTCTTCTGTATTTTCTGATCTCAATATTTCTAGTATGAATGTCAATCCTCGCAGTTCAGGACCACTGAGTTTTTGCTAGCAGTCTGTCTTATCTCTAACCTGCGTCAGGTGCTGTGGCTTTTGCGCCGTGCCAAGCACCAATGCGGGCATTTGGTATTGTGTGTGGCTACAAAGCACCGAAGATGACCTACACCAAGCTAACTCTTACAACTTGTATACAAGTGCACAAACGACAGTGTTTTGGCGTGAATGGTGTTTAGAGCCTCCGCACTCTTACATACAATATAACGGTCTAAGGAAACTGAACACTGCAGTTACAGAAGCCATGGTCAAGTATCCAAATGGTGTGCTAACTTGAATTTTGTCGCTTTGCCACCAACAGAGTTACACACAAGGGAATGTGACAGATCTGCCTTCAGTTCTTGTGTTTCAGGGAAAACCTAGTAAGCCTCTCTGTGCATGTAAAAGCAGGAATGTGGCTGCTGGAGGTTGAGTGATTAAACTTGCAGGACTGTAGAACTATGAAGGAACAAAGTGAGTCAAACTCGAAAGATTTAAAGATCCATTTAACAGTTTTCTGTGGAAGTGTCAGTTGAACCTTACAGACAACAAATCCTCTTCTTTGGTTGCAAAGTCTTTACGATGCCGCGCACAGTTTGGCCAATGCAGTGGATTTCGAAAGTCACCTGTGGACTTTCAGTCTCTCTTCATAAGGAGCTTGTGATGCAAAAGCAGTTATTTTTTTGGCCTGATCTGATTGACAGGAGAGTATTTTGAATTTTGTACCTCTTACAAGAAAAACCAGTGATATTTGGTGAGAATTGCGGAAAGCTTAAAGAAGTTGTACTTCATGTCGTGAGAACTGTTTAAGATTACTTTTGACATTCCGGTTGGTTTTGTTAGTAAATCGATAATGTTGTGATAAGGATAGGGCTGGTTGATTTGGAAACCGCTTGTGATATCTGGCTAAATGAAGGAAGTGTCGTCCAGGGATTTGGACTCTAGTTTGGGTAAAACAACAAACCTCTTCTTTTCTTCGCTCTAGATTTTTGTCCTGCTGAGGTTTCTAATGTTTCCTAATATCACCTCGGTTCTTAACGGGTGGCTGGACTCCCCGCTGTGGGGCCTGCTGGGCTTTTTCCTTTTTCTGCTGAGATTTTGTTTTTGGGTTTGATGATATACCTCATTCCGTCAGTCCAGTGGGCCCTGGGGGGGGATGCTGTGCCAATGCTCAGGACACCTAAGCCCCCTTTCATGGTTTGGTCCCACCTGGACTGTACCTCACTCTCACATACACACACACACAAACACACACAGTTCTTTTCCACTGCAGAGATTAAACAACCCACAACCAGGAGTATCTCATACCCTCAACCACTAGAAAACGTAGGGGCTAATGTGGTCGGTTCTGCTTTTACATTTGTCCACCAAGCGGGAAACTCCAAATGTTGAACTCAAACAAAGTTCAATTTCAAATCGCTGATTTCCTGCAGTGGAAAAGGCCTAACATAGACCTGCACACAGGTTCTCCAAATACCCCGATGGACCTCATTTTTTCAATACCTACTGTTTACAGTTTGACAAAAAAAATGTATAATTTAAAAAAATATTTTCTCACATTGCAGTTTTATTTATGTACAATATTTTTTTTGTTTTCATTCTTATTTTGTACCTTGTGAGTTGAACTTTTATTCTTCTAGGTTTATATTATCAATGTCTGTGTAAATGAGCACTTAACAAGATCACAATAATTGGTTTTTCAATGTTATGTTCTCTTTCTCTATCCCTGTTTTGAATGCAAAAATCTCACTGTTTAATTGGGCTGATGAAAATTAAATTATTTCATAATGTCTGATTTTTGGACAAAAAGATGATGATTTGATTTCCTACAGTCTTGTTTTTTTAACTTCATTTTGCATTGAACATCAGGCAACGCTGATTAGAGCTGTCTTTGTGCATGTGTAAAATATTTTACTGGTTATGTTATATTCAATTTGGTAAAAAAAAAAAGACA
The DNA here is from genome assembly GCA_033026295.1 of Channa striata. Taxonomy (NCBI): domain Eukaryota; kingdom Metazoa; phylum Chordata; class Actinopteri; order Anabantiformes; family Channidae; genus Channa; species Channa striata. Next base: position 15,750,978 of record CM065188.1, read on the forward strand.
AAAAAAGAAAATTGCCATTTTTGCCACACATTTCAGCTGTAATGTTGTGTAAGGTAGTATTCACTGGATGCTAGAACCTTCTTTTCAAAACCACTATTCTTCTAATAAATTTTGTTGTGAAAATAAAATCAGTCCAAGTCAATTTGTTAACACTTGTATTATATGTTTAATCTGCAAACTGTGTGTGATTTTAATTATATGGAGATAAGAATACTGAACAAGGCATGCGAGTTCGACCTCTGACCTCTGGGAAATGCCCATCCCTAACAAACACTTAACAACGCGCACATTTGATCATATTCACTTCATGGCTGGATTGAATGAAACATTGTTTTTGCAGTTTATCACAACACGTTTTTTAAAATGCAACAGCTGCGACAAAAAATGTTTGGAGCCGTACAATAGTGAGACGAGCGTTCCTGCAGGCGTTGCATGCAGAGATCTGCCTCCGCCGCCTGTTGTGGGAATAAGCAAAGTGACTAAAGAATATTTTTTAAGACCGACAAGTTTGATTTCAGCGCTGCTAAATGTGGTGAAACTGGCCTCAACAGAAGCAAATCCTGATGTCAACAAGCAAGAGACACAGTCACATCAGCTGTTTGTAGATATTTTAAAGAAGGGGATGTGCGGCGGGAACAGGAGTTTTGCTGAAGCAAAGAAGAGCGACCACAGGAGGCAACGCCACAAATGTTCTCCAACGTAAAGAAAATGTCTTGACGTGGTAATAACTACAACACATCCGCTAAAGCAGTTTCCACATGCGCCTTGGTTCCGTTGAGCCAGGTACTGAGGTTTTTTTTGTCCAACTTTACTGCCTGTATTCTGGTGAACAGAGGAGCAAAGCTATCGGCTGGAATCCTGAACATCTTTGCATGTGGTTGTGTTGGTGTCTAGTTTGCCGACACCAATATGTGCAGAAGGAGCGAGGAGCTGGTAGGTAAAAACTGTTAAAGGAGACTGAGAGTAATGTTTTTAACGGCATCGTGTGTGTCTGTGTGTGTGTGTGTGTGTGTGTGTGTGCTCATATGTTTTATATGATGCATTTCTGTTTGGTGTTCTCATCATTTATGGCTTTTCTTCCAAGAGAAGAAACTTAAAGAAAATAATTGCATGTTCAAATGCAATCGCAATATTATCATTGTCATTACGGCATTTAAAAACTGATTACACACTCAGTATGACAATTAGGGCTGTCAATTGGTTATTTTTCATTGCAATTAATCACAGACTGTTGCAAATGAATTACACATTTCATCTAATCAGAATCTGCAGTAAAGGGACGTTTCTAAAGTTTTAATACTTGGCAGCATAGGAGTAATAGATTTTTTTTAGCTCACTCAATCTGAATAAAGGCACCTGCTAAATGATTAAATGTAAATGTACGAACCTGGTGAAGCTGATTAAACTGACGACTGTGTAAAAATTCATTCATTGAAAGTCACATAATAGTCATTTTTTAAATCAACGTAATATGTAAAGCGTAATTAGTCATTACAAGTGTTTCTGTCTTGATACTAGTCTCTGTGTGAGGTTAAAACTAATTAAAGAAATCAGTCATTATCTTGCTCAGTTCATAAACAACAAGTGTTGATCTTACTCCGTGCGCTTGTCAATGGCAAATTGCCACAGTTGAGGCGACAGGTCATCGAAACAGAACCGGTGTCAAAATAAAAAAAACGGGCTAATGTGTTTATTCTGTGGCTTCTGAAATATAGGCAAAAAGTGTTGAATTATAGATAGATTAACACAGCCTGTCTGTGTGGTGTCTTTGACGTGCGTGTTGGGTTCTAATTTCTTTAATATCCTTTATAACTGAAGTGACTGTATTGCTGCAGCCTCCTGTGAGCTCTCCTCACCTGGTCTCCTCACCAACACCGGAGTTTTCAGACAAAACCAGTCATTACCAAAGCGAAGCGCCACGAAGGACCATCGTATGATACGTGCAGATTCCAGTTCAGAGTCTCTGACTTTAACCAGCGAGCTCATGTCTGCCTCTGACGAAGTCCAAACTGAAGACGGATTCTCTCCAGCTCACCTTTGTCTTTCTGTATCTCCCCCTTTCTCTTTCACTCGGGTTTTCTCTGCCTGAGGAAAGAGGAAAAGACAAATAACTTTTCAGGGCACAGGAACTAGGTCATCCTCCTATCAAATATTTATTTCCCATAATGTGCCTTAGGCTCCAAAAGGGCCTCCTCTTTAGAAACTGTGTGTGGTTTCACACTTTGCTCATTTGCACATATATGGCTCCTCCTGGTCTCACTGAATCCGAGGTAGAGAAATGTTGAATATTTGGAGCTTTTGTGCTCTCCGAGAGGTCTGACCTCTTTTTTTTATCCAGTCTTTTCGTTATTAAACAGATACTGAAATAGCTTTGCCACAATACCTGTGTGTGCGTCTACAGCAGGCATCAATATTTAGTGCATCGAAAATTGGCTGTTCCAACTTGTAGGAGGACAAATGTAAAATAGGTAATAAAATCTGAATAAAATATCTGGCCTGCAGTGGGTGTGGAGTTTGTGCTTTATGGTTAAGTTTTAGGCGGCTGAAAAGACACAAAAAAAGACACTCGATTTATTTCTAAAACACAGTGTGTGACTCAAACCTGAAGTTCTCAAATGTGAACAGAAAAACATTCCCCAATTTGGGAAATTGTTATTAATTAATCTTCTTTCTGGCACATTTGGTCTGGGGCCAAGTCCTCACAGTCTCTCGTCATCACAGTCAACCTCGGGTTAACAGCAACCTTGACTTACTCTCGCCTCCTTCTTGGATGCATCCACTGCGCAATTTGAAGCGCCAAATCTCCCAAAACACACCAGCTTCAGATATTAAGAGCTTTGTCTAGTCGGATCCACAGAAACCCAGCTCGTTTGTGGGGCAGCGGGAGAGACTGATGAGGCAAGTCTACAAACTAGAAACGACTGCACAGTGTAGTTTCAATGCACGTCTGTACAGATTCACTTTCTAATCCGGTCGTCCATCAGTCCAAGGGGACGTGAGGAAACTCCCTACAGGTATTTCTGAGATATAGTGAGATGTAGATTTCTACACTTTACAGTGACTTTAGGTAAACCTGTGTTTTCATCCAACAGTCGGGTTTGCCTCCCAAGCAAAACCCGGTGAGTAAACCAGCTTCAGAATCACACTGCAGAGCAGAGAGACATGGGTCGTTTGAACAAATAAAGACAATAAAGGAGACCAAAGCCTGTCACCATGGTAACTGTACACAAGACAGTACCTTACAATTTCTATATAATAATATTAAAAGCTCAGGACAAAATGGGACTGCCACAGATCGACGCTAGATTCGAATGTTTTCAGTTTCTGTTAAATATTAACATGACTGAAATGAACTTACATTTTCATCACGAGACTAAGAGTGATTCAAAATCAGGTGCCAAAAGTATCACTACTGTAAAATGTCATTTCCTGTGACAGAAATATAAAACATTAGAAAAGCTTGTGCCAACAAACGTATTCAATCACAGTTGTCACCATCATCAGCGGAGCTGCAGGGTCAGTGCTTCAACAGATCACTAGAGAAAGGAAGCAGATGCTGGGATCTGGTTTCTTGCATTTAGCGCAGCCGCTAACTGGCTGCTGCTGTCGGTCTTTCCATTGTGAGAGCATGAAGGGAAGAAGCCGAAGCGGCGGCCTTGCGATACAAAGCTGTAACCGCTTCCATTGTGTCCTCCAGCTCAGAGCATGACAGAAATGTGCGTTGGAGAAATGTACAAGTAGAAACATTTGATATCAACTATTCTCCTCATTCCAACCTTCACCCCTGAGACATGAACACGTCGCCCTCCGCTCCCTCTGCTCGTATATACTCTGACTGCTGTGAAAATGTCAAAGGCCCCATCAGAAACCCCTCCTGCTGCGGCGTGTGGTGGCTGGGCCCAGCAAGGCTCCCCATTACTGATTAATGGAACCACGTAAGCTCCATTCAATTAAGACTCAGCACCAGCCCCACGCGGTCGTCTCCCCAGGCCTGTCTGAGCCGCGTTCAGCTGCAACTCACCCAACACGTCTGCTCCTAACGAGTTCTGGTACGGAAACCAAACTCACTTCGCTGTTTCGCCACGTATTTCCGAAATGAAATGTCGAGTAAAGCCTAAAGATCTCCGACTACGGTCTTTGTGTTTGATAGCCGCTACACTTGGCTTTCAACACTTTACCCAGCTGCATGAAATTCAACAGGCTGCAAACTAGTTCTATTCATAATTATTATGGAAGAAAAATAAACTGTTGGGAAAAAAAATGAAACAAAGGTTTTCAAATAATCAATTTTCCAACTAGAAAAGCTGATAATCAATACCTTGATTATCACACTATTTTCTGCCAACAAAGTCGTCGATTGAACGGTGGCTTCAGAGTCGTTTCGACTGCAGCTGGGTCGGTCGGTCATTTGGAGATGAACAGAAAACGTTTTCTCCAACTGCTACTGATTCATCTGGTCAAATGGTGCATCACAAACAGCAGCATTTCAAATATTCAAATCCCAGCTTTGACAGCATCTCTTCACACTATTACCAATTAACTGAAAGAACAACAACAAAACGTGAAAACTCATCACGTTTTCTCAGTTTTGGTGTGTGGGCAAAACTGAGAAAACGTGATTAGTTTTCACGTTTTGTTATGGACATGGACATAAACACAAAGTCCTCCACAAGTGTAAAATCTGCATTCAATGTGATTTAAATCAAATATGCAATAGGTAGAGTCACTTCGCAAATCAAAGTAAAGTAAAAAATAATCAATGACAAAAAGAAAACTAGTTTATGCGATCATTGCTATTTAATGTGTAAGCAGTCTGCTGCATCCCAATCGTTTTTATTTAAATCATCTACAGATACAAACGTGAGAAAACCACGAGACATGTCCTTCAGAATTACAATGAGCCACAAATTGCTTGTTTAGTCCGACCAGAATTAAACCCCTAAAATTATTCCTTTTAATGTGAGGACAAGGAAAAGCAGCAAATGTTAATTTCTGATAAACGGGAGCCACGAAATATTTTTCTATGAAAATGACTAAATGCAAACTTGTTATGCAAAGATCTGAGACGGCGCATAATTCAGGTGTATTTACTCAAGCAGTGTTGAGTCAATCAATCTCGTTACTTGTTCTTTTAAAATGAAAAATGCTGATGTATCGGGGGCCTGTAGTTCAGTAGTTAGGATACAGAAGGCTGCGGGTTCGAATCCCACCTCACGGGCCAGGATGAAAACGGGAGGGACAGGCCGAGAGCTGTTCACCAGCCGTCAGTTTTCAGGTTAAAATCAGTTTCACCTTCTATCAGCTGCTGCTGTTAGTTTTAGTGCAGTGCTTGTAACTAAAGTAGCCTGAATTTGAATTATCACTTTAAGAAGAAGATGAATATTCAATTTGTGCATTTCTTGCACTTTTGCTGGACTATATATTCTTGTGTAAATGATGTTTAACTGGGCATCCTAATAAAAAGCCCTTAACCTTTGTAAGTAGAGTCTCAATGAGTAAAGCAACTGGTTAAAAGAAGTTAATTAACTGTTTCTGGAGTATTTGTACGTTTTTAAGGATTGACATTGTTCAAATGAAGCAGCTTGAAACAATAAAGCTCATGTAACTTCTACAACCACGTTACAACTGACTTCAGTCACATCCGTCCAAGTGCGGAACCGTTAGCCCGTTAGCCCGTTAGCACGGCAGCACTGCTCAATCACCGGGAACCGTCTTACCTTCAACCAGCTGCGCAGAAGTCGGACTCAGCGGGTGGTTTACGTGGAACATGATGGACTCCAGCCTCATCTTGCCTGTTTTTTCCTTTTTAAAGACGTCCTGGCTTGTAGAAGAACCGATGGAGACTTTTTGCTAAGGTACTATTAGGCTAACGTTAGCTGCTCAGATGATTCTTCTTCATGATTCTGCCGTTAGCAGGAAAAACGTTAGCCTCAATATTAGCTTCAGTGTTTTGTTTAGTTTTATCGTCGTTTTCAGCCTCTTTGTTTTTCTTTCTTGTAACAAAAGTTTTTGTTTTTTTGTGGAAGTTTGTTTGTCCCGCCGCCCGAAATCATCTACCGAGCGGCGCTGCGGTCGTTTCTGCGTCGTTTCACTGAGGCCGTGCCTGAGAATACTCAACTACAGGTACAAGTATCACTCCAGTTCCTTGTTCAAGTTTAAATTAGCGATTTGTGGCTAATCCACAAAAGGCATAAACTTTATTAAGCATCTGAAATATAATAACTAGTACCACAGCAGGTAAAATGTGTGATACCAGTGGGCAGATTCAGCCCCTGCTCCTGTGTGAATCCCCACAGATCGTTTCCTTCCTGAAATTCAAAGCCTCACGCACCAAGAAAAAGTAATGCCTTTGTGTGGCCAATATTAATTTCATTAAGAGTTCATACAGCGTCCATCAAGTTCAATTTACAACCTCTTTTTAACACGGCATAGAATGTGATATACAGAAATTTAAACCTGTCATACTGGCTGAAGATATGAAACCCATTCAGAGATCCAGTCTGTGCTCCAACCAACCAATAACCCGCTTTAGAAACGAGCTCTTCGCTGGAATCAAACAGGCTATTTGACGAGAACACTCATCTCCCGTCTCCTGCTGAGCTCTCGCTACCTGTTTTATTTAGTGCTAATTAACGTAAGAGGTAAGAGGTCGAACATGTCAGGAAAAACCGCAAAGCAAATTGATTTGGGGTTTATTTTTTTCCACACCTACACAGACAGTTTGATTTAGGCCCATGTGTAAGATTAATCACCGAGTAATTAATGCGTTTTTAGAATTCAATTTAAACTTCATCTTCTCAACAAAGACTCTGAAATATTTTTTTTTCTTAGACTTTAATCAAATATTCATGATCTTGTTGACCAGATTTCTAACATTTGTCACACCTCCAACTTCAATCACACATGTCACTCCTCTGGGTCAATTGCGTGTTTTTCTGAAGTCCTCCACACTGCACAGTTTTATATGTCAGACCTTTTCATGTGAGATGTCACAAAGTGCTTCACAATAAATAGAACATAGACAATTAAAAGAAAGCGTCTTTGATTCACAGGTCGCATATTTCTATGAGCGTGAACCTCCTTCACGTCGTGCCGCCGACCACGTGAACGTGGCTGCACTGACAACACAGCAGCTTCAACCTGCAGCCTTTGTTAGCGGCAGGTGAGACCGAAACCCGTCCTCAGACCTCCCAGGCTCCATCCAGCCTCCGCGTGTCTGATTTCTTCAGCTCCTCCCGACGTGACCGTGACACTAAAAATAAAAGCAACCTTTTCGAAGGCGGTGAAATGAAAACCTCACAATTGCAACTTAATTTGACGGTGAAAGGAACGCAAATGTTAAACAAGGTTGAACCTAATTGAAAATGAGAGAAACTACCGTTCTGTCGGGGACTGATGGCAACCTTTTATTTTTTTATGATTTTCCTTTCTTTTTTTTTTTTTTTTTCTCAGGAACTCCTCCCAGGTCACCTTGATAGTTTCAGTTCCTTCTTTTGGCAACTGCCTGAAATATTCAATTAGCCTGCAGCACTCTCAAACCCCTTCCCCCATCGTTCTTTACTCACCCTCCTCTCCTAAATTCCCTTCTCCAACTCGCCCACAGCATTTCTTCTGTTCATCTCACCTTTTATCTTATTTTTGTCCTTCATCCCTGCCACTTCCTCTCTTTTTCCTCCTTTTCTTGCCTGACGCTCGCTGTATGAAGTGGCCGCAGTGTGTGTGTGTGTGTGTGTGTGTTAGTGGGTTTCAGGCCGCTGGCTGCAGGAGGTTATACAGTGGATCTAATGAGCACCTGGAGACCACTAACCATGATCATATCAATAAAAACACATCTGCTCTACGGCAAAAAAGATCTGCATGAGAAGAGATGACGATGAAAGAGAGAGGAGTGTGTGTGCAGAGATGGGGGAGGAAAAAGAGGAGCAGAAAGGAGAAGGGGGGAGGAGGAGAGTGAACAAAGAGGAAGAAGAATGAAAATGGAGGAGATGAACAAAGGAGAGCAAGAGATGACGATAAAGAAAAAATAACAGGAGAAGGTGGAAAGAGAAAGTGTGTGGGCTGAGGATTGGGTGGGATTGGGTAACGATGAGGATAAAGGAAGGAGTAAGGTGAAAGGAACGAAGCGATGACGACAAATCGTGGAGTGGAGAGAAGCTGGACTGTCAGAAAAGAGGAGGACGTGAAGGAGAAAAAATGAACGTGCCAGACGATGAGTAACGGAAAAAAAAGCCTGTTCAATAGTGAAGAGGACAGGAGCAGATCACTAATCAATACGAGGAGAGAAGGAAAGGAGAGAGGAAAGGCGACATGGGCAGAGATGGGCTGGAACAAAGAGGATCGAGCAGAGAAAATGAGGGAACGGTGTGTTAGTCAGGGTTCACACAAACAGCTGGACTGAAGGTGGGAGGCCGCCGTCCCACCGCCCCCTGCTGCCGTCGGCAACCGCAGTGACTCTGCTGCGAGCGGAGAACCGAGGTTTAGTTTTCAAACACTAAATTACACTCGAGTTATTGACAGACGTGCACAAACTGATCGAAATGAATCATCAGCGGTTTCCAAAGTCACACGCGTGTCACACGATTCACGTGTTTGAGTCCAGCAGACACAATCGACACCGTGACGACTAAAGGGGAATGTCTCTCATGGACGACAGTCAAGTCATCATGAACGGAACTTTTGTGTCGGATGTGATGAAATAATGATGAGACTGGGATGAAGGTGAGGTCACAGTGACTTTGACCTTTCACTCTCAACATTGAATCAGTTCGTCCGGGAGTTCAGATGGTTTACCTGTGACTGGGGCCAGAGAGACAAACCCAAAACCTAAATCCCAAAAAAGCTGAAAAGGCGACGTCACGAGGAGAGAACAAAGACGGAGCCGCCGGACATCAGCGACAGTTCATCCAAACATTTTTAATCAGGTTTTATTTTTGTCAAACTGCTGCTTTCCCCTAAAAACAAGGAGCTTTATCATGCAAAGTGCCTTGAGATGACTCTGTTGTGAATTGGCGCATTATAAGTGAAGTTGAATTGAACTTTCAGTGTTTCAGTGTACGTTGGCAAATGAGGACAGACTTAATTACAACGCGAGCTTGTGACGCCGCAGCTGAAAAGGCAAATTCCTGCCCAGTTGTGTCCATTAGACTGAAAACGACCTGATGTTCTGTCTGCGGCCGAGCGCCGCGGCGCTTCTACACGAGCTTGGCCGTGACTGGAACAGATACTCAATAAATAGAGAAAATCAATACATTATCGCTGGCAGCAGCACTGAGGTGTTTGCTTTGTGTTCAGACCTTGGAACATCATTTTGCCAGACTACGACTGTTTGAGAGGGTCAGACTTTGCACTTTTATACAATTTGTTTCAGCTCAGCAGAGAAAAGAAGACTGACGCATTTTCAATCCCAAGGGCAGACTTGGGGCTGATGTTTGTGCAGAATATGATTAACACGTTTGGGCAGTTTTTAAGACTCTCTGCAAACCAGCAGCCACATACAGCGAATCGCTCACAGTAACTGTCGCACTGAAAAAAACGTCGTATTTATTCATACTTTCACATCAGCTATGAGTCAGTGTAACAAAAGAAAAGACTTGAGGTTTTGTGGATTTTGTGGTGGTGTTGAATTGTAACGTGCGACTCGGTCCATCCGATTTACATCAGTGAAGTTAGAGTAAATGAGAGAAGCCCCCCAGCGCTGGGAAAAACCCATTTATTAGTCTCAGATGGTCTGTACTGTACCTCTGCTTCTTTTTCTTTCTCTGATTTAATGAAGCAATCTGCCCTCACAGATAAATAAACACATTTCCTCTGCTCTTCTAACTTTGCCCAACAGGAATTCTTCTCTTCCAGAATAAAACCGTCACTGCAATAATTGTCTATATTTGGTGGAAACACGGCAGCTGATCTACTTTCCTCCCAAATTGGACATTTTGTTTCTTTGTATCCGGTTTGAGGACAAACACTTCAGTCATTCACTGTATGATCAATCAACCTTCACTGTGTGTGTGTGTGTGTGTGTGTGTGTGTGTGTGTGTGTGTGTGTGTGTGTGTGTGTGTGTGTGTGTGTGTGTGTGTGTGTGTGTGCGTTTCCTTTTCCTTTGTCAGTATGAGATGTGGACACTTGGTTGGGAGCCGGGGGAGGTGCTGTTGGCAACGAGAGGGGGAAGGGGTAAAGATGGCGGTGAGGGAAGGTTGAGGGGGAGGCCAGCTGGATGGGTTGCAGAGGTGGAGGTGGGGGGATGGAGAGCTGCTGCAGCGCTCACTGCGTGGAGAGCAGACTGGAAGGGTGTGTGCTGGGGGAGGAGAGGCTGTCAAAGCCGATGGGGGTATATATTATGTTTTATGGTTACACAGGGATGCATAAATCACGCTTTCATTAAACGGCTCCAGTCTCAGAGCGCTTCCCCCGTCCCTCTCCCGGTGGGACATCCATCTTTTCTCTTTTCTCCAGCGATCCTTCCTTCCTTTTCTTCCTGCTCTCCCGTCTACATCCCAGCCTCCCGTCATCCTCCTCCTCCATCACTCCATCACTACCTCTCCCAACTCGCCGCCATGTCTTTTTCCTTCCGCCTCCTCTCAACGGAGCCTAGGCATCCATGAAGCAAGGAGGTCAAAGGTCAGAGGAGCAAGAACAAGAAACCCAGGGCCGGTGTCAAGGTTAAAGACAACAAACAGGAAGGGGGGAAGTGAGGAAGGAGAAACAGCTCTTTATTTAAATAAATAAGAAAAAGAAGCACTACTTGTCGTCTCCACACAAACAAAAAAACATTTTTTTTGCGTTTTCTGTAAAATTCTCTTGAATGAGGTTGGTTTTTGGCAACTGAAAACAAAGACGTTTCTCTACAGCCTACATCTGATACAGTGACAACATCCTCCATAACATATAAAAATACTATGACCAAAATCAAACGCTGTATAAGCTGATAATATACATTACACCGTGTTAGGCTGTTACTGCGTGTGGATGAAGAGCAGTCGAATTAGTCACATTAGTTTAATTCACGGAGAGGCTACGAAAACAAGAACATGTTAATATCCACAGCCGTGTGTTTTAGTTTCACATCCATATAAATAACACGTCATATAGAAAAGCTACAGTTTCTCTCTGGCGTTTGCGTGATGCGTTCACTGGTTCCCCGGGCGACAGGGCATCCGGTGAACTGTGGCGTGTCGTGACCCCCTCTGCCCGTCGCTGTGAACCCGTCACCTTTGACCTTCAGGCTGTTGTGCTGTGCTGATCGTTAGTATGAAAAGAGTCGATCATTTAAACGCCACACGCGTACAGTAAACGGACTCGTTAATATGTTGACGCCTGTATTAGTGGAAGACATACGTGGCATTTACGGGGGCGACGGCGGAGAACTCCCTGGGTTGGCAGCTTCTGCAGCTTTGCCCTCACAGAGACGTGGACTTTCTGCCAATGTAACGCGTCAGTCAGGTCTCGTCAAATAAAATGAGCATTTCAAACTTAAAGTCACGCGGACCTGACAATACAGAGCACAACAAACAGGAAGAGCGGAGACCAGTTACCTGTCAAGGCCCAATTCAATGTTAGTTTTCACATGTTTGCAGAAATAATTAAAATCTAAATGAAATATTAAACAGACAAATTAATGGGCAAATTTCCTGTAGTTGTATAGTGGCAGTTTGTTAACTTAAAGGTTGGACAAACTAAAGGCTGAAGTAAATTTCCAACACACTGTCACATTCATATCTTTGTTCCGTTCCTCTGTGAAAGGTGAAGATGCTAAAATCAGAAAAGGACATTTGGAGTCTAAAAATATTTTTCTACCAGTTCCAGCCCACGTTTTTATTTCCATACTTTCGGCTGTCACGGATATTATCGTCCAGGTGCTCGGAGGTGAGAAACGATTCCTGCATTGTTTGCCGTGTTGCGTTTGCGCGTCACACTGTCAGAGAAGTGTGTTAAAATACCTCGAGTCGCTGCGTCGCTTTGCGTTCACAACATTTTCTGTGCTTCAGCCTTTACGCTCATTTCACAAACTTTTGTTAGGCTGATGACAGGCTGAGAATTTTTATTGTAGGATCAGCACGTAAACTCTTCTGCACCTGTTTAGATGTTTATACCTGACGCCTCGCACCGCTCAATCACAGCTTAAAGAACAAACTGAAAACCTGGCGCTTACACCCTCATCAGTGTAGTAGAAACATGAAGAGCCTGTGAGAGAAAACAGCCGTCGTGTCTGCGGCGAACAATGCTCGTAAAATGTAGTTTCATTTCGGCGCTGCTGTTCAGACGCACCTGCACATGAAGCCTGAGAGCTGAGATCTTAACATTGCTGAGAGAAGCTGTGAAATGTGCTGCGAGGGAGCGACGGGCAGCGCTCGGTCAGCCAAACGCCGTGAACACGCATGAAAAGGCGTAGGGAGCTTTCCGACACACAGACACGTATTAATACGGAGCTGGAGTTAGGTAGTTAGTGCGCAGGTTCTCCTGCAGCAGGTGGAGAGGAGGAAGATGACGATGAGGTTGACTCGTTGATTTCATGTCTCATGAAGGAAGAACTGTCTGTATGTCACAAAACTGCGTCTGGCGCAAAACCCACATGTAATAAACACCACAAATGTCCTTGATCAGTGATAGAATCCCTACAGTGTGTGTACCTCTTTAGACCGGTGTGTGTGCTGTGTCTGCATGTGTGTTTGTGCGCACCACCACATCTGCAGCACTACACACACTCCTTGCAGCCACATTCCACAGGCTTCTCCACGTCCTGCGTGAACGAGGTCCCGTCGTCGCACTCGAAGGCGAGCCGCCGGCGTCGGACCCTCAGGGGAGCACAGCAGGAGGCGGCCGTGGCCCCCGGTTCCCTTCCCGCCTGGCACCGACCGCGACATTCGACCCAGGAGAACGGTTTGGACGTGTGGCAGAGGGCGGCGCCGCGCTGCAGCTGGTGGTAATCCCTGACCGGCTCTCCTCGACACTGGGACTCTACGGGGGAAACAGACAGACGGTTGAGACGGTGTCCAGGCCTCAGCAGTTTTTCAGGACTCGGGGGCTGAACCTCTTTCACACACACACTGGAATCCCGACATTCTCCTGACTTTGTCTGCAGGGAGCGTATGTGTGAACACAACTGTGCAAATGTCTGAGTGAGACGCTTTCGACTGGATTTCTTCCTTCCAGCCTCGTGCAATGTCCGTATTATGTGCATGAGCTTGAGTTTCCTGCCCAACTGAGCGCGTGGATGACCTCTTTTTAGACGCACGGCTCCGAAGTTTTGCATCATGTTGTACGTCCTGTTCGCACGGATCCCGCCTTTCTGAAATCAAACCTCTATGTGCTACATGTGTGAAACGGATGAGGCTGATTGTTCCTGACACTGTGCGGAGAAACAGGCTTATCTACGAAAAAGAATCGGAAAAAAGTTTATTACTTTGTCTGTAACTTTTGGACGTTTGCGGCTGAAGAACGATTCCTGTCTAAAAGCTGATTTAGCCCTTCGACCTGTCGCTTTGCTGTTAGCTGCCTGACTCGCAGCCTGACATTTCAGCCAGGTCACAGCTGGCCTTCAAAACGACCTGAGCGCCTGGCGTGGGCGTTTACGTCAAAACCTTAGGGTTTACAACAGGAAGCTGCTTCCTGATCCCTCGGCCGTCCTCACCGATGTCACAGCTCTCCCCGGCGTATCCCTGCTCGCAGACGCAGCGCGCTCCCTCCTCCGTCTCCTCGCACTGGCCGCGCACACACTGCAGACCCTGGCACGAACCTGCTGCTTCCCCCTTCAGGTTACACAGCGCGCCCCGGAACCCCGCGTCGCACTGGCAGCGGTATGTCTGCGTGTCCAACGCCACGCACACGCCTTTCACACACCTGGGAGGAAGCAGAGCGAGGCAGATGATGAAAGGAGATTCAGCGAGGAGGACAGAACACCAGAAACATCAGAGTAAAAAGAATTTCACCTTTTGCTGCGAGTTAATATGAGGAATGACATTTGTAAAGAGGCCACATTTCAATGTAAAGTGTATCATTTGTGCATCGGAAATGTCTTTAAATGCCAGAACAAAGCACACTTACTTGCTGCCTTCACACGCGTTGACACCTGTTGCCGTAGTGACAACATCCACTCCACTAAGGCTCCTGGTTATTGGCTGATCACAGTGTTCTCCGGTCCAACCTGACTGACAGTGACACTGGGGGCCCTGACAAAAAACAAAAGACACGGAAACATAATTAACCTTCTCCTGCTCTGTATTTGTTCCGTGACCCTTAAAGTTAGTTTTGCCCTTAGAACAACATGGGAAAAAAACTGGAGAGCTGTTGAAGAATAAAATGCTTGTTTGTTACATCCTGCCAAATGGAATAAAATAGCTTTTGATTGCTCGTCAACTCGGGGAACATCTGGGATACATAATCTAAGAGCTCAGCCACTGAAACAATCAAGATTAACAAGGCAGATCTGGACTTTGAGAGGACATTCAGTGCACAGCCAGATGACACAGCCGTCTGTCTCTCACCTGTGCAGCGCTGGGTTGGCAGATGCCATGAAGGCAGTAGAATCTGCGACACGCCTGACAGCCCGGCACCACCCCCGGCTTCATGTGGCTGCGGGTGAAGTCCTGCAGCTCGTGGTTGATGTACAGGTTCCTGATGCAGCCGTGGAAACTGGACATGTTGAAGGGCTGCGAGGAGACACCCAGAGAGGCAGGCATCACCTCTTCAGGCATGCCTGGGAAACAAATCAGTCAGGTGGAAAATCAGTCTCCTTCTATTAACGTTAGGTAAATAAAAAATAAGAAAAAGATTGGTGGGAGTTTCTGTGAGCCCTGCTCTCACCTCCCACGTACAGAGGGGCATCCCTGGCTCCTGGCTGGATCCGGCCCTGGCTGTCCAGGGTCATGGGCTCTCCTCCGTCCACCGACAAGTTCACCATGCGGTTAAAAGTCACAAGCTCCACCGTGTGGAAACGCCCGTCGTTCACGGTCTCAGCGCTGTCCACAGGGAGGGTGAGACACGTCACGTGTAACGTAGAAAGCAGAAAACAAAGGAGCTACTGTAACATTCAGCTGTGGAGCCACAACCACAAAGAAAACTGAGAGGTAATACTCCAACATAAACGCATTTAGTCACCATGAAACATTACGCGGAGCCCTGCAAGAAAACAACCTTGTTACTTTTAGAAAAATGGGATGTGCATCCCCACCATCTTCCTCCTGTCGACTAATCTGAGGCTCTGAGTTTGCCTGAAGTGCTCGGATTCCTGCGTCTTATTTGTTCATGTTTTTTCTTCTATCAGGTGATTTGCCCTCGTCTCTGCAGCTGCTAATCACACAAACAGCCTCAGAGACAGTGTGTGTGTGTGTGTGTGTGTGTGTGTGTGGCTGCTGGCTGGCTGAGCCTTCTCCTCCTCAGCAGTGAACCATCCAAACAGTTAAGCTCTTGACACCTGATCAAGTGGACACTCAGCTTCGAGTGCCCTCTGGCTGCGTCTGTGATTAAACCAGAAAACCCACATGTCCCGTGTCATCTGGCCACGTTCCCAAACACTGCTGGGCTCGCTCTGAGCAACAGCGCAGGCCGCGTGCCAACACGCAGCGTTGCTGGGCTACGATGAGCCGAGAGGCTGACAAGAGCCCGGTGGATCAGTCACCGCGGCCTTCGCTCGGCCTTCGCAAGCCGCTGATGAGAAGACACTGGTCACGTGGTCGAGTGTAATGTCAAACGCGCTGACGTGGTCCGAGTTCAGCGGGTGGCAGCATGTGTTGTGGGGCTGCGTGTTCTGATTGTGTTAGTTTTAACTGTTGTGTGAAGGACGTGTGAGCTGACAGGATGGACACAGAGATCCACCAGCCGACTCGTCATTAGATTTGCTCCCAGCAGGGCCACCGGCTCACGACTGCCTACAGCAGCACTTTGGAAAGGGCAGCGGCACAAAGGTCCAGCCGGTGAAAACCGACACGAGTTGTTGTGGAATGTAGCTGGATGGAAACGTTTTCCCGAAGCTTTTATCACCTTCCAATGCTTCCGAGCCTCCCTGTTTCAGGTGCTTCACAAATTGTAATAAGCCCCTTCCTCCACAGTTCAGGGAAACACGAAGACAAGAATCCAGGAACTAAAGTGGCGTCAGCGCAGTTGGGAAAGACGCGGCAGCTGAGGAGCATTTGTTGTGTAGTTGTTGAAGTTGCTCAGTCTGCTTGTGCATATTTCACGTGTGTGTGTGTGTGTGTGTGTGTGTGTGTGAACAGGAACAGGGTGAAGCTCCAGGGGAGATTCACGTTGGTATTAAAAAAAAAAAGTGCTGCACTGGTTTCAGTCCAATAAAAGGAGCGAATGAATCCGACATGATTCAGCCTTTGAAAAGCCAAACACGGGGACTGGGAATCTTCACCAATGTGTAACAGTTTGTTGTTTTTGTCACTTTAGGCTCCAACAATCCCAAAAAGTTCTGAGAAATCCTGGAGGGACGGACTAATGCTGCCATGGACTGTTTTGCGTGTTGCTGTTGGTGTGTGATGTAAAGAGCTCCAGGCGCCAAGTCCTGACTGTCAGAGGTGGATCAGTCTCACTCGTGTGGAGGCAGGCTGGCTTCGAAAAGGCCGACGTGCCGAAAAGACGACAGTCTGCAACCTCGACTTAACAAGACGGCAACTTGTTTTACCATCTGCTAACAAACCAACAACAGAATGTGAAGAATATGAAGAGTTTCGGAGGCCGGCTGTCCACAGGAGCTCTAAACCAGCGGAGGTGCCGGCACAAGAACGCGCTCAGGTAAATGTACTGACTTTAAATGAGCTTTTTCATTTCTGACAAGGAAAGCAGCAGCTTTTACTTGAAATATTGTTTCCATTATTGTCTATATGCCCTGTCAAAAAGAGTCAACTTCTACAATATAAGACGCAAAATATCTTTATATCATTAACAACTAAAGTCCAGAAATGATCCATGTCATCATATATTTGTCCATATAACACAACTGTGCTTTGCTTATCAAAGTATTTGATTTGTGTCACGGCTTCCTGAGAGCAAAGAAGCAGAAGCTTTAAATCGAGTAAGACTGAACAACACCACCAAAGACAACTCACACAAATACTGGATTATTAATGAACCACCGCAGGCACCGCCACAACCTGTCCTGGCTAAACCCGTACAAACCTCAAACAAACCCACAGTCAATAAAAAAACACTTTTTATCAGAATCAAAGAATCAACATTTTATACAGTGGAACTCACACGTCCTGCGTGTTTTTCAAACGGTGCTGGCGCCCACATGTACAGACATTTACAGACATTTACAGACATTTACAGACGTTTAAAGACATAAAACTGAACCCTGAACTCTGGACTGCCTGAGTCAGAGCCCGGTCCACGGTGTGTCGTCACGCTGGGCCTTGTTTTTCGAAGGGTTTTTTCACCGTAACGTCTTTGATCATGACGGGATCCGACTGTAGTAGTAATAACGCTGTGTGTGGTGTGTACCTGTATATAGCAGTGGCAGGCTGGTTCCCAGGGTCGTAGGTCACTCTGACATGGCCCTGATGTAGCTCCACAGCGATTGGTTCGTTGTCTCCGTTATAGAGCAGGATGCCGTTGTCCTCAGCTGTCGACACCTGAGACACACACACACACACAGGAAAACATCAATCAAAGTGTGTGTGTGAACCCGCTGCTGCTGCTCATATCTGCTTTTTGGCGTCCTTAAATGTCTGTCACTTACACGTCTCTCGTGTGCGTCCTCACCTGCAGACTGATGTTGGCTTGAGGCCAGTTCTTGACGTCTTGAAGCTGCACATACGAATCTCTGTCCACGAAATTCACGCTGACCAGCTTCTCGCAGCTCTGCCCCTCGAAGCCTGGCAGACACTGACACGCTGCTGCTCCCGCCTTCTCCTCGCAGGAGGCGCCGTTCTGACATTGAGCCAGCTGGCAGGCGGAAGGTGGAGGAAGGGCCACTTCACAAAACTCGCCGCTGAGCAGGAGAGAGGAGACATCACAGCGAGTCAGAGAGCGGCTTCATCTGCCGCGCTGATCCCACTACTCACACTGCGGCACATTTCACGTATGCCCACATACGAACGGGAGGAAAACGGCAGTTTAAATTCAGTGAATGTTTTCCCAGAGGGCTGGCGGGCCCCAGGTTTCCAGGTACAGTGCCCCCTCTGTTCCCAGTGTTCCCAGTATTCCCAAATGTTCCCAGTACCTGTATCCCTGCGGACAGACGCAGCTGTAGCCGTCCAGATGGTCGACACACTGAGCTCCATTCTGACAGCGATGATCCACACACTCATTATAATCTATACTGCAATCTGGCCCCACCCAACCGGGGATACACACACACCTGCAACATGACACACACACACACACAAAACCTGTGACGTGTGGTGCAGGATTATTGGGGAAGTTTACACAGACCTCAGCAAAAATGAACCTTTGCGTATGTTTATCGGCACGTGTCTATTTTTAATCTCATCTGGAACATGAAGCTCAGGCAGTGATGAAGTGTGTGTGTGTGTGTGTGTCTCACCTGGGGCCAGTAGCGGTGCTGATGCAGGTGGACTGATGCTGACAGGGATTTCTACCTGGAGAACACACACTGTCCACTTCCTCACAAAACAGACCTGAGAGTGAAAATGGATGAAAACTTGTTTGATATAATGTTTTTAAAAAACATCCAAGAGGTTTGAACGAATATTGAACGAATTTGAAAGACATGTTTTTCGTTTATTCAGTTAAACTATTATTTTGTGGATGTAGTAAAATTTTTCTTGTTGCTATTTTCAAGATTTTTCTGTCCAGTTTTATGTTGAAGACTTTATTTCACTCTCGTTTTGACATTTCATTATCAAGCAACATCCTTGTCCACCGATGTGCCGAGCCCTCGTTGAATAATTACTTCCTGCACTGTTCTTCTACAAAGGCATTTGTCCCGGTCGTCGTATTATAAAGCAGAATTTTTCGTTTTTATCACCGAACCAGAAATCATACAGCACCTGTGTAACTCGGAGGACACAAGCAGGTGTAGTTGCCGACTCCGTCGACACAGGTGGCTCCGTTCTCACAGCCGTGGTCCTGACAGTCGTCCACGTTCACCTCGCAGAAAGTGCCGTGGAAACCAAATGCACACGCACAACTAGACAAACACAAGCCGTCATTCGAAAAAGAAAAAAATATATATTCAGGGCTTTCAAAAGAACATTTACTGCGCTCCAAAATAAAGACTCATTAGTTATCATCCAATTTGGCTTATTAGCACTTAAAGTTGTCAAACACAGCAGGAACGTGTTAGGCTGCGTCTCCCAGCAGGCGAGGCCCAGAGCAGCTTGTCGGAACACTGAAAACTCTACCTGTCTGTTAAAAACATCTCAAAAAGCTGTGAAAATCCACGTGAAAATCGACGTAGCACCTACTGCCTCGACTACTTCAGCCGGTATGTGGCAGGGAGCCTTTGCGTGTCTCACAGCAGCTCAGACTCTGACAGGCCCGAAACCCGTGACCTATTCCCGTTCCAACGTGATGCATATGTTATCGAGCTCCCGCTGAATGAGCTTACGTGAATAATGAAATAATAACACTCGCTGCACTTCCATCAGCATATCGACACATTAAAGCGATGGATGAACAAAAAGCCTCTCAGTGCCCGGTGACGACATTCTACTGTGAATTGTAGCTCACGGCCTGTGTATAACGGCTTCACGTAAGTCTTTGAAGGAGCGTCTTACGACATCAGTTCCCCACATGAGTTCACACGACCTGCCGTAATCAGCCCTCCTGTTCAGACAGGCCTCAGACACGACGCTGCCTTTGTGAGTGACAGCAGCCAAAACCCACAAATGTGTGAGGTGGAGAAATGTTTGCGGCACGCTGGACAATTTCAAATGTTCATTCAGGGCATTTGGAAGAATGTAGAGCCGTCCTTCACTAAATTGAAGGTGACAAGAATTCAATCTAACTACCAAAGTCAGGATCAATCAGGGGACCGTGCATATGCAATATTTCATATATTTTTAAGTCTTTGAGTCGGTCCTACAGTAACTCTGTGTTAAGGTGAATAACATTCTGACAAAACCAAAACTACGGAAAACACAGACGTCCTCACAACCACCTGGTGGCACTGAATCGCTCAGAATTCTGCCCTGACAGTTTAAACGCGTCCGACAGTAGAGCAGCGCTCGTGTCGCTGTTACCTGAACCCTCTGGTCTGTTCATCACTCAGGCAGGTTCCTCCATTGGTGCAGGGATTACTGACGCAGGCATCGACAGGAGTCTCACAGTTTTTACCCTGAGTACACACACAGACACCGAAGAGAAAGAAGATTTTTGACCAGTGTACGGTAGATGACAAGATCAGATGAGAGACAGATGTGGTTTCAGCCTGACAACGCACACCGGGCCAGATGTTTGAACCATTGAGCTGTAGGTGGGTAAAGGCTTTGTTGGGTTTGTGCAGACGACACACACAGAGATCATACCGTGAAGCCAGCCTTGCAGGTACAGGTGTACAGTTGCGTGTGGTGGACTTGGCAGACGCCCTGGTTCTGACAGGGGGAGGCCACGCAGGGGCTACATTTGGCCTGAACAGACGGATCCACAGGACCTGGTGACGCACATAGAGGCCAGACAGAGACGTAAGGACGGCAGATAAACAACGAAACAAGACGAAAATACAAAGAATGAAACTCACGCATATGATGCGAGATCAACAAACACAGATTGAACATTTACTTAAAGCAGAGTAGATTAGAAAACTGCAACAATGTAAGAATATTTGGGATTTAAAAGACATTATAGGTGCAGCATATGACGCGACACGACGCTTTATACCGACCCTCAGCTCCACGTCTTCCCCAACCGTGGTTCTTTAATTCAGCGCTGTAGTAAAATCTAACTAACCAGCCTCAGGATTTCGATCA
The DNA here is from genome assembly GCA_033026295.1 of Channa striata. Taxonomy (NCBI): domain Eukaryota; kingdom Metazoa; phylum Chordata; class Actinopteri; order Anabantiformes; family Channidae; genus Channa; species Channa striata. Next base: position 15,771,846 of record CM065188.1, read on the forward strand.
GTCGGTTCAACCTTGTCTGTGTCAACCAACTTTTAACATTTAACAGACTGAAATAAGTTTCGGATCAAATAAGAAGCTCCTCAATAAAAGCTTTGACCTTTTGAGTCGTTGGAGATTTAATTGTATGCAGGTAATTGTTATCAATTATTAGCTTTGAGTGAAACATACAGCTGTGAATCATCTGCATAAAAGCGAAATTACTGTGAATGTGTCTGAGATTATTTTCATACAGCGTCACCAATTTACAGTATATTTTAAGCAACTCAAACATCTCTGAACTATAAAACGTCCTGCTCCAAAATGTTTACTTTTGAAATAATACACTTTTCAGCTGACGTTTACGTTAAACTCACGCCTGATATTAATCTACATATTCTCAGAAGATCTTTGTCTTCAGCAAAATTCGATAAGAAGTAATTAAGGCAATTCTCACAGATTTTTACTTGACAGCTCAAGACGCCGTGTGCTGCAGCGTCTTAGACTGTGGCAGGTATGTAGGAGTGAAAGCAGCCAACACCTGATGAAGGTCACGCAGACTAAAAATACTCCCTTTTATTAAATCACCCTTTGGGAAGCAAAAGGCAGCATGTGGGTGTTTGTTCTCGTAGATCATTTTGCAGATTAAGTGACAGAATCACACAGGATTAAAATAACCAATTAGCTTAGTATTCATGGCAAATCAGCTACAGGGGCACAGATGACATCAGTATCACGGCAGCAGTTTTCCAGTGGCATTGTGGGTCGGCCTGACTTAAAAATCACAATTAAAATATTTCCGTTCAGTCGTTTGACTGCTTGAACGTGAGACTGGAGCTGCAGTTTCACTCGCACTTTGCTGCAGACTCACCCAGACACTGGAACTTGTCGGCAGGCGTGGTGAGCAGCAGCTTGCCCTCCATGCCGCGGGGGCCGGCACAGCGGGCGATGCCGGGCTCCTTATAGCCGCTCTTCACCCAGTCTGACAGCCAGAGCAGACGGCAGTCGCAGTACAGAGGGTTGGCGCCAATCGCACTGAGGAAACGAACAGAGGCAAACGAGAAGGAAGGAGGGGAGGACATGATGGGATCAAAATAACCAGGAAATGAAGGCAAACAGAGAGAAATGTGGTCAAGAGGAAACGGTAAAAGTTATGAAGAACAATGGAGGAAGTAAAAGAGAAAACACAGTCATTTTAGGAGGTCGGATGGACTTGACTTTGCAGCATATGTTGGTTTTTTTTACTTATCTTGTTAAAATCCTATTTAAAAAAAGGAAAAAAACAAGCGAAACAAAGAGGGAATTAGAAAGGTAAGAATGAGGAGAGGTGGGGAAGAAAGAAGCAGCAGGGAGGAGAAGGAAACAGTGTGACGGGTTTTCATGTAGGTGAGATAGTCCACACGGTGGAGCTCTCCAGTGTGACACACACACACACACACACACCATCGTCGAGCTGTAATGATATTAATTAGGCTGAGGTCGATTCATTGCGCTGATAAAATTATCAGAGACAAACGTGGGATCAAATTCCCCTCGTCCCCGCACACAGAACAAGGTCAGGGCGTGTCACAGGAGAGCGTGCTCCATTCTCCTCAGCCAATTAAAATCCGTGTGGAGCTGCTGGGGCGGGAAACGGATCCACCGTCACATTACTGCTTCTGATGGCTTTCTGATGGACTGAGGCCACCACGGAGGCAGGAGAACGTTCCACCAAACACACCTGGAGACAAACCTCACGACCAGGGTCCAAATCACAGCGGCTGAAAACCACCGATTTGTAAACGGCCTAAAACGCACAAGGTTTTACTTCCATGTATTTATTTCCATTTGCTTTTGTTAGCTCTGTTCTTATTGTGTTTAATTGCATCACATGGCAGAAAAGTTTGATTTCACACGCGGTGAAACTCTTTAGGGGTTTGAATTTTCAAGCGCGCCCGTCTTCCTGATAGACTGAGAATCAGCAGGATCTGATTTCTGAGATGACATCACGCTTCCCTCCCTGCTGTCTGCACCTCACGCTCACATCCTGTGCCCTCCTTCGTTTTATCTTCTCCTCCCTCTTCATCTGAAACCGCCCCTCCACCATCCATCTCCCTTTGCTCCCTCCACACTTACTGTAGGCCCGTCGCATCGACTCACGCTCGACTGAGGATCATTATACTGTACGCGCACACGGGCCTCAGATCAATCACGCCAAGGAAACGATGAATCTCTCCGGCTAATTCAATCCGCCCGGCAGCCACTCGAAAACCATTTGCTCTCTGAGAACTGGACTGGAGTCGCCGAGGCAGGCGAATGAACATGCGCACGCACACACACGCAGGCCTCACCCTGTCGGTGAGGTCAGGCCTCGCTGTTTGGAACATGAACATGTATTTACGCGTGTGCACTACATGCATATTTCAACTCTTACAGGTGAGACAGGGAGGTCACGTCGCTGAAGATGCCCTGCTGCAGCTCGGAGATGTCGTTGCCATGGAGAGAGCTGAAAGGCAAACGCAGCGGAGGGTCAATAACGGTCAAAACGAAAAGTGAGAAAGCACAATGACTCTGACAGGCGGCGAGTATCTCTCCGTCCAGCAACAGATTGTCGGTGTAAAGCGTGCGTTTGAGAGACGAGCGCTCACAGCAGTCTGAGGGAGCGAAGGCCACTCAGCGCCAGAGGAGGGAGACAGCGCAGGGAGTTGTAGCTGAGGATCCTGGGAAGAGCAGAAAGACAACACAAAGACACGGCGTTAAACTCACAGCGTGTGGACACGAAGACTCCACCACCGTCACGTAGGTTTTTACTGAAAACTTATGTTTTTAGAGCTGCCTAAATGATTTATTAATGGAACTGAAATTAATTAACAATCCTCATCATGGCTCAACTGTTTACTGAGGAACGTGGTAGATTTTTGTGATTGTGCTGGGATATTTCAGCACAGCAGCTTCAGTATTTGCATCAGTTATGAAAGTGGCTTGTAATGCAGGTCCGAGCATCACCTGCTCGAACCTGCAGTGGGGAACCAGAACCGTCCGATGCGGTTCAAACGGCGACACCTGCTGGTCGAAGGTGTAAACGTGCGAAACAAACACACACACAAGTAGTTTTCCTGCTGCCAACATTATTGTCCAAAACTGGATTAACTGTAAATACGCCGTGAACGAGCAGAATGAGACGAGCTTCTGCTGAAGCTTGATACTGGGTCTCGTCGTCTCCCGAACACCCGACGTCTGCTACTGTAAGCCGGGATATTGTCTGATACCAGGGGGACGATCACCTGCTTCACCTCCTCCCACATTAGTTATGCTTTTCTTTTTCGGAGCATTGGACTTTCCAGCTTTAATCATTCCTTCCTTGTTTTTGCACTGTGCAATAATTATTTTATTCTCATGTGATATTTTTCTGAATAAAACTTTGCAGCAGAACAGGAGGAGAGTTTAGGAGGTGCTCATTATGCAAATGAGCAAATCTCATTCAGTGTGTTTACATGGTCTTAAGCAACCGGGTCACAATCGGCTTTCACGTCATCTGAAAGAGGAGCTGGTTTCTGATATCAGGGTGCAGGATTAGGGAAATCTGGTTTCCCCAGGTGGATTTCCTTTGTCCTGTATACACACAACCAGGTTTCTACTCCCACAACAAAAGGCTGCAAACAGGAACGCGCAGCCGAAAGCAGCGTTTCCTGTCGTTATACAGGAAAAATGTGCGAGGAGAAATCGATGTGGATTTCCAGCAAGCACGTTTCTTAAGTTCACGTCAGCGCAGCCGGATGTTTTGAAAGTTGAAAGATTTTTGACTCTCCCAGATAAAGACACAAAAATGGTCTCATGTCCTGCTCCCGTATATTTCCTCGCTCAGATCTGGGAAAGGAATACGTTACCCACAATGCCACTCATTCACTGAGGGTTGGGCTGCCCTCGGCCCCACTGGCCCTTTCTTTGGTGTGTATTTCACCCTCTTTATGTTCAGATCTCCTTAAACATGCCGACAACGCGCACGCTCCCTTTCTGATTTTTAATGCACTCGTGACCTTTTTCTCCAGCGCAGTTCCTCGGGGCTTCCTTGACATTTCAGCTGCAGATGCTGTTGGGCCTGGTTTGAATTTTTCATGATGTGGGAAGTGACGAAGGTTTTCAAAGAAAACTCCAGCATGTTAACACACACCAGGACCACTTTGTTTGTCAGGAGAATTACACTCAGGACGTGAAAACAGCTGTAAAACATCATCTTGGCTTCGGGTGCGAGATTTCTACAGTGTCCGAAATAGAAACCCACATATCATGGTGAATGAAGAAAAGGCAATGAAAAGCCTGTGTCAGGGGTTAGAATGACCTAGTAGCCATGTTTAGTTTGGCTAAAAAGTTGTTTAATATTAATTTGATGTGGATAAGAAGAGATAAAATGAACAAGAACCTATTTTGCAAAGGTTTTCTTGCAGGACCTGCGAATTTACAAGCGGGCAAACTGCCGGAGTGGAGCTGTACTCGTCAGTCAGAACCGGGCCTCCAACTGACCAACAGACCTACAGAAAAGGCGTTTGGACGTCTTTGAGACGTTTGTGCTTTCTTTGTACGTTGTAAGTCATTTAGGAAAGTCAGATCAGTCTGCAGGGCTCAGATGCTGTGACGCCTCAGTCTGGGAATGTGGCAGCTCTCGATAAAACAATTTCACTTCAAGTGTCACGGTTCTTATACACGTTAACATTCATCCGAGGACATTTGTTTGCGTGTGTGTGTGTGTGTGTGTGTGTGTGTGGACTCACAGAGTGGTGAGCTGGGTCATGTTGGAGAAGGAGTCGTCGGACAGGGAGCTGATTTTATTGTTGCTCAGATCTCTGCAGAGGCAAAAGTCAATTCCATCAATACACAGAAACAATACGCCGCAGGAGTCTCAGTGGACACACACACACACACCGATACACAACGACACACGTTTTTCCAGTGATACGTCCTCGTGTGAGGCGATTATGTGAGAAAGTGTGTCTGTGTGTTTTGACATGAAAATCCAACATGACGTCTATCAAAGAGCTGAGCTCTGAATCCAGCACACGGCCACAGCTCCCCCTGCTGGAATTCTTCACAAACACAGTGACGGTCATTATTCAAATCCATCCATCCATTATTAAATGTGTTCACAGCGGCCGTGCAAATACAGTGAAGAGCGTCTTACACAAGCTGCAGGTACTTGAAGGTGGCCAGCTCCTTAGGAACACTGGTGAACTGGTTACCATCCAGGTACCTGAGAGCACGAGACAGAGACATGGATATGGATAAATACATCTGTGATTAATGAAGGACATATTTTGTAGTCTTCAGCCTGTGATACTGTCGGTATTCAACAAAGTCCACGTGGTTTGTTTAGAGCTTCTTTTTGCACTGAAGTACGAAGCAGCATTAATACTAAACTGAAGATGTGGGAAATGATTTATGTTCACGGAGTTTGCGGACTCACAGTTCGGTCATGTTGCGGGGGAGCCCCTTGGGCAGAGACTGCAGGTGTTTGTTGCTGCAGCGGACCACCGTGTCCACACAGGTGCACTGGCTGGGACACTGCGGCCCTGGAGCACAGCTGCCGTCCTCCAGCACTGAGCCTGGACAGACAGACAGACAGACACGGGGGCTCAGCTTACATTCACTTTTTCTTCGGTCCACAGGTAGATTTGCGTTAAAATTTCTGCACGGGTCGCACCATCCTCGCAGCGGAAGTCGGGCACTGCCACGTCCTGCAGCGGGATTTCTCGGAGGAACGCGGGACTCTGGCAGCGAGGATTCCCCGTCACGATCCGCCTGCTGCGAAGCCAGGCTCCGAACCAAGACAGGCGGCAGTCGCAGTTAAAAGGGTTGGCCAAAAGGTTCCTGATGAGGAGCAGGAGACAAGGAGGATGAAACAGACCCAACAGGGACCCTCTGTGTGTGTGTGTGTGTGTGTGTGTCACTAACAGCGTGGACAGGTTGGGCAGAGTGTCGAAGGCCCCCGGCAGGATGGTGCTCAGCTGGTTGTCGTACAGGGAGAGCAGCCGGACATTGGTCAGACCTGTGAAGCTGCTGTTGTGGATGCAGCTGATCCGGTTGTTCCTCAGCATCCTGAAAACACACACAGATTTACGTACATGCGACAACAAAGGCGCGACTTTTCAGCCACTTTTCAGCTTCATCAGAGAAACTCCAACACACTGTGGCCGTGGAAACAACAGGTGAAAAAAAATCCCACTGCATCTGTAATTTAGAGGATGAGGAGGAAGCTGAAGCTTCTTCTTCTTCTTCAGGAGCCCACAACAATCCACAAGTGCGAAGCAAAGTGCAGGTAAATGAATATGATTTCTGTTCATAGGAAGCAGGAAGGGACGTAAGAACAAGCTAATGCAGATCCACCGTCTGTCCTGTTTTTTTGTGTCTGAGATAGACACTGACTCAAAGCACTAAAGAAGCAGAGAAAGTGAAGTTCATGGTTTAAAGACTATATATATGATTATTAGTTTGGGCAAATACTCTGAGGGAATAATATTAAAAATGAAAATTGGCAGAATTTCCTACATAGTATCGAAATATGAATCTGTCTCTGCTTTAGTGCACAAGAAGGTTTGCACATACAGGGAATTAGACTCTGGTTTCAGCAGCAATAACGAGGAAGTTTTACACAGACACAGAAGCAGCTGGATCGTTACATGCGTCTGTGACCACGTACTGTGTTCAGGGTGACGGGTGCCGGACTCACAGCGAGAGTTGGTGTGTGCAGTTGTTCTGTATCCGATAATTAAATAGGTACATTAATAAGTGACTTAATGATATTTGAGTGTTCAATTGTGGTTGTACAGTGTCATAATGATATTGAATTTATGAGTATTTATGATAATCCACAACATTCATTGTTGGTGTGAATGACGCCAGTGTTGGATCGGATTGTTCTGTAGAGCTGAGCAGCGGCACTGAGGTGGTCCGCAGTGATTTCTCTGGTGTTTGTGTTTGGGTCCGATCAGTTGTGGTGGAGCAAAGAGATAAAACGATGAAAACCAGGCCGCTGTCCAGATACTTCCGGACTTCCTGTCACCTCCATCTAAAAGCAACCGGGGGAGCGCGAGGGGAACTCACAGCATGCGTAGTCCCTCCATGCCTTTGAACATGCTCCCTCTGACAGACTCCAGGTGATTGGCCGTCAGGTGGAGCTCCACCACCGAGGAGGCCTTGAACGCCCCGTCTTCGATCTCGGAGACCTTGTTGTTGCTCAAGTTACTGGAAACAAGGAGAAAAAACCCAAATAACCGTCCACTACAGTTTTCACACGTCGAGCCCACAGTTAGAGGAAAAAGCGCTTTCAGCACAAAGGCCGAAGATTAAGACGAGCGCGTGTGTGTCACTGCTGACGTTTTGTGAGCGACCTACATTTTCTTGAGCTGGGACAGGCCCTTGAAGGCTCCCGTGGCCTCCAGCACTGAGATGTCGTTGTTGTTGAGACGCCTGGGAGGATCACACATAGCAGACATGGGGAAGAAAGACAGCATTAGCAGGAGACGGCGTGCAGTGAGAGTGTGCGTCCATGCGACGTGAGGACGCCCGTGACGTGGCTGTGCACACGTTCTTAAGTCTTAGGGAGACCCGGAGGACACTGATGAAGACCTGGGACTGAGATCATTATGGAGGCTGCATTTTGTGGTGCTGCTGAACTGAACGCACCATCTGACTGCAGGCCTGTGCGTTTTGTGTGTGTGTGTGTGTGTGTGTGTGTGTGTGTGTGTGTCTCACAGCTCTTCCGTGGAGGGAGGCAGGTGCTCGGGGAACTTGGTGAGGCGGAGGTTGGAGCAGTCGACAACATTAGCCTCACAGCGACATTTAGCCGGACACACCGGCTTGCTGTTACACTCATAGCTCAGACGTCTGTCTTCCGTGCCTACACACACACACACACACACACACACACACACACACACACACACACACACACACACACACACACACACACACACACACACACACACAGCAGGAAGAGACAGATGGACCAGTGTGAGTCAAACTGATGCCGACAGCTCCAGAGGTGTCGAGCTTTTCACAGACAGACAGACAGACAGACAGACAGACAGACAGACAGACAGACAGACAGACAGACAGACAGACAGACAGACATGTGTCTGCTTTTCCTCAAATGAGCATAAGCAGTTTTGACAAAATGCTTGTGTAAAGTTGTAGATGGAAGCAACATTCGAAACAACATACACACACAGACGTGGACTCACCCGGGATGTGGTACTGCTCTTTGGCTGTCGTGACAGACGAGAAAAAACAGGTCAGTGACAAGATTTAAACACACACACACACACACACACACACACACACTGGCAGCAGGAAGTCTGAACACTTTTACACTTGGCTTGAAACAATCTGTGTCCGCATTTTGCAGTTTTATGGAAGCAACGTGTCGGCCCGTGTGCAGCCTTCCAGGCCTGGCACTGGACTAAAGCAGCGAGGAGCGGCTTGTGTGGCGGTCGGAGAGCCTGCCAAGGTTTCCCTGCCTTCACACACTGGCACGGTGCGGGAGAGGAGGACGGCCAGGAGCCGGCGGTTACAGACCCTGAGATATGTGGGGTAACGAGAAGAAAACAAGAACGAAACAACCAAAGGCGTAAAACACAACCAGAGGCTTCAACGGTCTGTAAACTGCTGGTCAAGTCCACGAAACCGTCGTCTGTCCTGCTGGGTTCTTCATCGGACAGGACACCGTTACACCCGCGCTGAGACAAAGTTTGGAGAGTGACTCTTACCGCAGGTGGGGACTTCGGTTATTCTGTTAGGACTGTCTCTGGGCGTCATCGCCCGGACACTGGCAACTCAGCCTTAAAGCCTTAAACCCCGAGGACATTACGCTTGGGTCCGTCTTTTGCCAAAATAAACTTTCAGGTAAAGTATCTGCCGTGGTGGTGCGAGCTCGTCGCGAGGCCGAGTGTGTCGTCTCTCGTGCTCGTAGAAACGCTCACTCACGTACTGAATATCATGCATTAGCCGAGACACTGAACGGTTTATTCTCTTATGCATTACTGATAATGACCATTGCACTAATGGTACAATTTGCACATGACGACTTGTAAATAAGTGTTTATAGTTGGTGCTGAGACAATAAAGTTGAAGCTCATCGAAATCCCAAAATTTCCCACAGAAATTCTACTAAAAATCGTGACTTTAACTCAAACAAGTAAAAATAAAGGACAGAGTCTAACGAGAACTGCTGCTAGAAGAAAATAAAATCATTCAGTACATGCATAGAAGAGTGCTGGTGTCCAACAATGATCTAGTTCGAACTCCTGCATGATAATAGGATGAGAGATTTATATGAATTGTTTCAAAATACTTGTATGTTCACGCTTATTTCTATGGAGCCCAGACTGTCACTGCACATTTTACTTCACTCTTCTGTCTCCCCTTCATTTAGTCTCACACACACACACACACACACACACACACACACACACAGATCCTGGCACTGACCAGAGCAGCGGAAACTTGTTGCTCTTGATCTGCGCGATGCGTTTGTTGGCGAGGCGGCGAGGGCTGGCACACCGTGCTCCACTGGTCTCTATGGGGTTCGAGCGCAGGAAGTCGGCCAGCCACTTCACATTGCAGTCACACACGAAGGGGTTCTGGGCCAGGTGGCTGATGGGAAATCATCGCTTAGCTCAGACTGAATGTGGCGGAACAGAACACAAACCTGACCACAACCGTGGGCTTCTGTGCGCTGCTTACAGGGTCTGGATGCTGTGCAGCGAGCTGAAGGTGCCTTTGGCCAAACTCTGGATCTTGTTGTCGTACAGCGACAGCAGAGCCAAGTTCTCCAGATCTTTGAAGACCGTGGCTCGGATGCAGTGGATCTTATTCGCATTCAGCAACCTGGGACCAACCAATAAGCAGACATCCTACAAGATTTAAAACTAAAACAAGAAACTGGGAGAATCAAACTACATTTCTAATAATAAGTGAAGCATGACTGTGTAACTGCTTGTATTCTACGGTGAGAGATCGACGTGATCAGACAAAACAAGTAAATCTGGAAAAGATCTGTTTAACATCAGTTTAACAAGCGAGCTGACGCCTTCACTTCGCCGCGCTCCGTGAAAACTGCAGAACCTGCTGAGGATGATTCAAATGTTGAAAATCTGACCTCATATGGGCATTTTTTAATAGTTTGTTTTAATTATTAGTCACGGCTTTAGCTTTGGTTTTGTATTTGCTGTGTTTTTTTCTCTGCCTCTGTTGTCAAATTGATCCTTTCTTAACTTCATTTGCTCATGTTTTCCCTGTTTGAACGTGTTTTTTTTTTTTTGGTTGTCAGGTTTTAATAATTACGAAGCCACTGTCAGTGAGTTCAAAGGGATCATATCTCGCAGAGAGCTTTGATCTGTCAGAAATTCACTAACCCTGAGCTCAGCTGAACATGTGAATATGTGTTTTACGTCATTGATGTGATGCCTCAGCTGCGTCTCACTCTAACACGAGAACTGGATCGGCTAAACCTTGAAAACTGGATCTACAGTTTCCTCTGTGTGGCTCTGACACGATCGAGCCCAGAGGCCACATGTGCTGTAAGAAAACAAATCTCCATCACCGCCGTTGTGTTGGCAAACGCCGCACAGTTTCCACACATCAGTTTAACAATTTACGGGCCCGTCGGAGCCAGTTGACACAGTTTATTTATGTGAAGCACCGTCGGTGTAAATGTCAGTTCAAATATGTGCATGTTGTGGTTTGGACTCACAGCAGCTCCAGAGAAGCCAGGCCATCAAACACCCGCCGGGCAGCTCGGTGATCTTGTTACCGTACAGAACCCTGCACACAGAGGAGATTTAGGGGTTTTGGGTATGTCCCGTCTCCTGCTAGTCAACGCCAGGTTTTAGCATCAGATTAGCAGCAACACACTCACTCACTGTTCAAACTGTGCATATCCACACAAAAAACGCAGGAGCGAACACAGTCACACACACACACTGAGGAACAGGCGACACCGACACGTCCAGCGGGTCGCTCAGATGTGGTCAATACTCACAGAGAGTTGAGGGCTCGGAGGCCTTGGAAGGCGTCAGGAGCGATCTCAGATATCTGGTTGTTGCTCAGGTCTCTGCGAATGGAAAACGGACACACAAAGAGTCAAACGGAGCTCACAAACCTAATCTGTAAACCATTGTCGAGAAAATATGTTCAATTCCAGTTTCATCTTAAATAGGTTTAAAAGAAACCTGGAATCTCCTCACGAATTCATTTCCAGATTCGTTAATCACTGTCTTGAACTGCAGAGCAAACCTTCATTCTGCATCTGTTCCTTCTGGTCTTTCCAAGTTTGAGATTCGGTCACAGAGACGACGAAGACGAAGACGAAGACTGTCCACTTTACTATTACTGCATTTGTGCTGCTCTGTTTTTATGCACGTTCACCCCCGACGATTCAATCTTAGATTTATTGGCCAATAAAAAGCCAACGACACCGCACAGCTCCAAGCTGCTTAAGGCCCAAGTTTGTCAAAGAATCCTACAGGATATACAGTCCGGTTGGTCGCCCAGCTGCAGTTCGGCAGAGGAATAAGCCCTGAAATACTGAACGGCTTCACACAGAAAAAAAAAAAAACTGAATCGGAGCCCAGTGGTTTGATGCCACAGGTTTGCCAAAGACTAAATCCATGGGTTCACTTACTTTTTCAGCAGCACAAAAATGTTTACAGCGTTTCTTTAAAAAAGTCAAAAATGTACTTGACATGTGCTTGATTGTGTTTGTGCTTCGATGAGGATCAGATCATATTTCATGACCAATACAAGCAGAAAAGGATTCACAGGGACACAATTTAGCTTTTGAATTATTTTTTAAGACTATTATTTACACTAACTTGCATTATGACGCTTTGATCACGGTCAAACATTTTTTTACATGGGTTTCACTTACGTTCAAAGGTTTTCATAAAGCTGGACTTTATGAAACAAACAAGAGCTGATGTTGGATTTTTGTTTTACTCTGGGTAACATTTCCATGAGCTATTCTCATGGGTCAAACACGCATGAATGGTTTTATTGTTCATTTTTCTAATCCACAAATCAAATCCAAACCATTTATAAAGTGGGGAAACCCCATTTTATGACACAACTGAACTGCGAGTGAGCTTGACAGCAACTTTTTACATTTGTGAATGGGCCTGGCAGAACCAACCACAATACGTTAGATCAGAAAATCCTTGTTCTGCTGCCACGTCAGTCTCTCAGCTGTCATTATACATTTGAAGAGCAACCACTTAAACTGGGCTGGTATTGTAATCAGCCCCCCTCTAAACGCTCGGGACCGTCCCACAGTGATGATGCAAGCGAGCCAAGAGTGATGGGGGGAACGGATAAGATTAAGAGGAAAACAAAAACCCACAGAGCAGCAAAGATGGAGCGAAAGGAGAGAGTGTGAGGATGGAAACGGGCAAACGAAGAGGGAGACGACAAGCGGCAATGGTGGAGAGAATGAAAACCACAAAAGAGAAAGAAAGTCCAGAAGCCATAAACGTTATTATTGTGGTTAGATGTGCATATTTTTTATGCACTAGAGCACAACAATATGCGTTTGATTCACCACGCGAGACCCTAAACGGCCTCGGTGGGGACACCGTCTCTTCGCAGGCCATCATAAATCAAGCCGCCCTCGACGCTGAAAGTCCACCGGGGCCGTTTGTTAGGTCGAGCAGGGAAGCCACAGCCCGGCAAGCAGACGGAGGACGGAGACAGAGCGACCCAGTCGGCAGAGGAGCGTTTGAAACGCTAACGTTTCCTCTGAGGCATTTAAGCAGACAGCGTGACTGGTTTATCACCTAATGTCGCACTCATCCTCAGGATACTGCAAATCACGGAGGATGCAGGAAATCTTTGACTGGACGGACGGACCGTGTGCACAGCAAAACAAACGGAATTCAACCCTTAAAGAAATACGTTCAAAGCGAAAATCTTCAGTTGTTAATTTAATAACTTTGGTCTTTTTATGAACTAATCATGTTTTCAATAATCCCAATACAGACAATAAACCAACAATGAGCGGTCTCTGTACCCTCATATTGTCACTTTACAAGAAAATCCCACAATCCGGCTGCAAAAGCTTGTCACGTCACAACTAAAAGACTTGTGGCTGTAAAATAATATAACGTTTTAATTTTGCCATTACGAGGGACTGAGTGTAGAATATCATAAAACAAAGGATTCAAATAACTGTAGTATCAGGCTGCAACATGACAACATTGAAAAGAATGGACTGAATATATGGACAGTTGTGCATGAATAGAATTTCTGGAAGAAAATGTGGCAATATTACGGTCTGTCTGATTGACGTTTTGAATCATTTTCGGAACAGAAAGATGAGCCACTCCAGGCTGCAGACTAACGCACGCTGATGCCACCATCACACTGCAGCACCTGCAAGAAATGACAGGCTCCGGTGAAGGTTTAACGTGAACTCATTAAAAAATGAGCGAACAAACACGGCAGCGATCAGCGTTTCCTGTTCGCCTGGTTTAAACTGACGCTCTGTGACAGTTTCCTCTGCAATCCTTGCGATCTTAAGTGGCTCCTGCCAGTTAAACTCTGTCCAAACATTCAAGGATCAGTCTGTCTCGGGGTTCCTTTTCCCCATTGAAGCTTCTGCATCTGCCTTCATCAATAATGAATGTTGTGTAGCGTTAAACATGAGCGGAGGCAGATTGTTCTACAGAGACGTTTAAAGTGTCGACGTGGTGAACTATGGCGTTACTTTTACAAGGTGATTTGTATTACAGAATGTGCTGACTGGTCATTAAAGCCCGTCAATCGAAGAAGAATCTGAAGAGAAGTTCGACATCTGTGTGAGGGTACAAAAAACATAGAACGGTGTGTCCTGCAGTTCGTCTTCAGGGATCCTGAGGCGTCACCGTGTCTGAATAATTGTGATCTTAAACATTCATGTCATTTTAACCTGAACTAATATCATGAACCCTGCATTGTGTTTCTATGTTTGTGGACTCACATTCGTCGAAGTTTCTTGTAGGAGGTGAAGGCGCCTGGAGGAACAGACTTGATGCCGTTCTGCTCCAAACGACTGGAGGCAAAGCGAGAGAGAGAGAGAGAGACATTAGAACTGTGCCTCGTGTTGGTGGTTACAAACCACAGCACCGCTGCCAGCTGGACGTTACTCCCATCGTCAGTCCAGTCTGCAGTTTCCATTCACACTAAAACTGAGAATGTCTCCAGGTTTTAATCAGCGCAGTGTCGTTGCTGTTCTTTTATGATCCTTTGTACTTTGGAATCAGGTTACTGCATTTCATATCAGAATAAGTCACAGTGAAACTTGAATCTGTAGCCTGGTGTAACTGCAAAATTAACCAACGCAACCTCTTCATAGTTGTCAAATCACGTGGATGTAACTGCAACGTTATTACTTTTTGCTAGAAATCCAGTGTATTGCTGCAGTCAGGCCGGTTTTAGAACCTGGTTATTCTGGAGGAAACCACTCGAATCAAATATATGTCATAAATGTTCTTTGCTTTTCTCCTCACATCTCAGTCATGGCCTCGGGCAGGTGGGCAGGGATGGCAGTGAGGCCCCGTCCTCGACAGTCCACAATGTTGTTGCTGCAGGAACACATCGGAGGACAGGAGCCAGACGCCAGGCTGCACGGCTGGACGAAGGCGCTGCCGCTGTGGCCTGAAAGACAAAACAGAGAGGAAGAACTGCTCCAACTGCCGATCCACCATCCACACGTTGACCAACACCTGCATCACTGGGCGGCTGTACCTGAGCAGGCGAAGTCGCTCTTACGCAGCTCAGCAAGGTTGAGGCCCCTCAGCGAGGTGGGAGAGCTGCACTGCGTGTAGAGGCCCAACGCCGGGCGCTGCCGGAGCCACGGGGACAACCAGGCCAGGTGACAGTCGCAACGAAGAGAGTTAGAGTGGAGACGGCTGGGAGAGGAGGGGGGACGTGAGGAGACCCGGGGAGGAAGTGGGAGGTGGGCGAGTGAAAGGAAGGAAAGAAAGGAAGGAAGTGAGGAGTAAAGAAGGAAACAGGGAAAAGAGTCGGAGCAAAAGGGGAGAAATTGGAAGAGGAAGAGGAGAAGGTGAAAGCAAAGGAAGTAGGAAGAAAGTGAGGAAGCAGCGTGGACCAAGGTGCGAGGAAAGGAGGAGAATAAGTAAAATATGAGAAGAACCAGATTATAGGGAGAAAACAAGATTGTGTATCTGTTTAAATCTGGTGCTGTGTGCAGAAGGAATGCTGATGCATTCTGGGAACTCACAATGTGCGGAGCTTCGGCATGTGGTTGAAACTAGACACGGGAATACTGCTGATGTTGTTGTTGTTCAGTGTGCTGGGAAAGACGAGCAGAGACACAAGACGTGAGGGAGAAGGACGAAGGAGGCGGGAATACGATTCAGCGGCGGCAGAAACAGCCGCCCGGATTTTAAAGGCCGAAATGTGAGACCTCCTGGTTTGAGGAGACTTGTGGGAATACTCACAGGACTTCCAGAGATCGCAGGGCTCTAAACGCACCCTCCTCGATACAGCTGATGTGATTCTTATCCAGCTGACTGGTCATGAAAAGAAGAGAACAAGGAAGTGACAACGATGCAGTCAGTCGACGTCATTAATTCATGGCGGCGCGAGAAAATCTGCACAAACCTACAACGGCAACATTATCACCACTCAACCTCCTTTTCTTCTACCTACTGCTTCTCAGATTTGCTGTGTGTGTGTGTGTGTGTGTGTGTGTGTGTGTGTCTGTGCTTTCACACACAGGTTTTTGAGGTCCGTGGCTCCTCTGAAGGCTCTCCGTGGGATGGCCTTGATGGCGTTTTCACTCAGGTCCCTGACAAACAGACACACAGAGAGAAACTCGCTTGAAGCCACCGATCGTTTGACTGGTTTTATTGATTATCATTAACACACAGCAATTCCTGCAAATTCTTTGGTAGCACGTGTTTTAGTCCGACCCTGATGTCGTGTTTAAACATGTCGTATTCCCAAAACGTTGCACTGTGGTTGAAACACATCTACGCACGAACGCCGTGTTTCTCCGTCACCTAAAGCCTGAGGAGAAGAAAACAGTTTGAAAAGGAAAGACACTGCAGACATACAAATGTAGGACGCACATGATTTTATTGTAAAACAAAAATGTGTTTTAGTTTTTATATCCTGGCTTCTTGTGGATCATCACACAGCTTGAGCTCACCACCGGTCGGATCCGCACCGTTACCATCGAAACAAACACTCCTCACACACTTTATCTTAACGTAGCATTTCCTCTCCCGCCTGGAGGAATCTGGGAGGGAGCAACCAGATGATTCAATCCGCAGAGGCCACATGCAGCCCGGGGTGGATTTAATGCTGAACAAAAAGGACAGAGATCCTAAAGGGACACGCTCACTCACTGACAACGGCGACAGTAGCCTCGAAACACAATTCCTCTCTGCAGAACACGACAATAAAGACCCCGGAAAGCCAACGACTGGTCGGTTCAGAACATGTTGAGATTCTTGTCTGCACCGTGTGTGTGTGAGCGGCTCGTAGCAGAGCTCTGGTGAAACCTTCCTTAAACTCCACAGCAGAGAAGTGCTACAAAAATGCTGCGGTGCTAACGACTGAACATTTTAAAGCCTCGTCAGGAGTCAGACTCCGATGTGGAATCTGGCTGCAGGATTTTGGCTGAGAAAAGTGCCGGAGCGGATGTGCTAATATCCTCACAGGCTCGGTATTAGCGTGTTAACGCCCAACAGTCGCTAATGTGGATGTTAACACGCCACTTAGAAGATCTCAGATCACGCAGGCTGAGACAAGTTTTATGGCAAAATTAAACCCAAACTCGTCTTCAAAGCGTGAAAACAGCAACATTCCCACATCCACACAGTCTGTATCCAAAATACACTGACAAATATCCCACAAGCAATTAAACGTGCTGCACAAAACGTGAATATGAATGAAATATTCCCCTCAGAGCATCTCTCATCATTGAGAAACGTTTTATTTGGATCTTGGGTCCACGGCGACTCACACTTTCAGACACAGACACACAGCCCTGTAACTCCGGAGGAACTCAAACTGAAGCGTCACGTGTTCCGATGCCACTAAATGGTTTATCAGCTGTTATCACGCCCCTAGTTATGATCCACATTGTCTCCTAGTGGCACATTGTCTCATAATTTACTTCAACATTCAAGCTTTTCGCTCAGTGCCTGTCAGAGGCCCCGTGGTGAACCAGAGGTTTCCTCTGTGTGGCCAAACCAGAGGAAGTATCACAGAGAGGTCAGCGGTTAACAGCGGAAAGTCAAACTCAAACACACAAGCGGGACTGAGCGAGAGCTGGGAGGAAACCGACGGCATCGCCACGATGTTGAGACCGGAGGAAAAAGTGATGAGGGATTTACAGTGTGACAGAGCGGTGAAGAGGAGGGTCGGTGGGCGGATCGTCCCAATGTGAAGGGTAAAAATCCTGATGGGCGGCTCAACGTGCGTAGAGCACGGGAATGGAAATGGGTGAAAGGGAAACGGGAGAATAGTGAGAAAAACACGCAACAAGTGTGTGTGTGTGTGTGTGTGTGTGTGTGTGTGTGTGTGTGTGTGTTGTTTGTGGACACACAAGCCCAAACAAAGACAAACAGTCCGGGCTGCAAACTGATGGACACTAAACGAGACCAGACGACATTCATCGTTAGCGTTTGTATGATTGTTACAAATGTGATTGAGTTAAAAATAATAATAGTTAACTTTTAAGGCATTCATAAAAAAATCTCAGTGACGTTCACGGACGTATTCCTTAGCCCCTCACCCCAACCTCAAATCTCAAAGACAAGGTATAAAACTCAAAAAAGGCACACACACACACACACACACACACACAGGCTGAATATTAGGGATTTTTCCCATCCGGTTGTCATGATGTCTGTTGCCAGGACACCAAGACACCAGACGGGTCACAGCTGGGCGTGTGGACAGTAGGTCGTCTCTTAATATTTGCTCTCTCTCCTCTATTCATTTTGGGATCCGCTCGGTCTTCTGCAGCGTCCGTGTCCGTCCTCCCCCTCCCGCCCGCTTCATCCGCTCATTGTTCCCGTGTCACTCCTGTTGTTTCAATATCGTCCTCGTCCGTCCCTCCTTCGCTCCCTGCTCTCAGAGGAGGCTGAGAAAGGTAAACTTTCCCACTCGCTCCCTGCCCCTCACCTCTTTGTCGATCCATCTCTCTCAGCCACAGGTTAAAAACCGGGTCACTTTTACTCTTGTAATCTCACCCGCGTATTTCTAACTGTCTTTGCACATTTACTTCTATGATGGATGAGCAGGTATCAGAGGCAGATTATCATCAGATTACAAACACTCACACTAGCAAGACTTTAGGGGAAAGGATAATGTGAACCATGGATCAGCGAGCTGCACCAGCCTGCCGACACAGTGACTGTTGACCTTCTGGACCAGGTCTGACTGCAGCCAACACTGGAAGGTTTGGATTAGCATCACTAACAAAAAGAACAACGCAACACTAAAGATATTATCCGCTACAGAAAACACCTGGAACATGATAAAATATTTCACTTCAACCCCGTTGAAGGCAGCATGTGTTACATTGCAGCTTTTACTAGTTCTGCACATTTACAACATGATCTGGCCCCAACAAAAGGGGTTTCACATAATGTGCAACATGACCAGACCTGATTGTGGTCCCAGATTCAGTTTCCTGCAGTAGCATGTGTGTAATGAGATGTTGGAGGAGAAACAGGACACTCCTGGAGTGCAGACTGGGAGGAGGCAGAGCTAACTGGTTTGACTGGACACACAAACGCTCCGGCTATGTCGACCGCTAAAACGACCCTGACAGAGTCAGAGCAACAACATAGTTCTTATTTTAGTCTCAAAGTCTGGTGCCGCAGACACACTGCGGAAACAGATGATGACAGACAGACAGACAGACAGGAGGACGAAGAAGCAAGACACTGAAGGGGATGCCCAGCATAGGGAAGGAAAAAACCAAAGGTAGAGTGAATAAAAAACAACATGTGAGGACTCGGGTGTGACACACACACACACACACACACACACACACACATATGTGAATTACAACGATGTGAGTGTGAATTCAGAGTCACAAAGTCGGTTACTGTTGTAATCTGTGCTGTATGCGAGGACCACCCTGTCCCGCCCTCACACGGATTCGCTCCACAGCTTTTTTTCCTCCCTCGCTTTTCACCGCTCACTAATCTGAGCCAACGGATCTGCAGCGAGCAGTGAGAAAAAAAAAACACCGAAAACCCAGAGAGAAGGAAAGAATGAAAATGAGACGTGAAAGTTGACTGAGCTCGTCCACTGTCTCTGGCTAATATTTGTCTTAGTGTCAGTGTGATAATAGTGAGCGAGTGTTTGAACAGACGTGCGCGTTTGCTCCCGTTGTGCTTTGTTGCTGCTCCCAGTGTGTCGCCTTTACTTTGGACGGACACGACAAGAGAAGCCGCGGCTCCGGGGTCCGACCACCCACCCACACGCACACACACTCTGGGGTCAGGACAAACAGAGCAGGTCTTTGTAAAGGGAGTAAACGGTGTCTTCGGTCGCCACGGATCTTGTTGTCCAGTGTGAAGCAGGGAGCTCCCCACAGTCCTGGTTTTTAGAAAAACAGAAATCTGGCGTGTGCTGTAATCACAGATCGAATGTCTGCGGATCATGTGAATATCGAGGCGCACGTCTGTGTAAATGACTGGATTCAAACAACGTCTTCATTCAAAGCGGCATGTTGGACAGTTTTCCACTGAAAAATGTCCTGACGCCATCGGTGACCATGGTCGGGTGAAGCTGCTGGACGAGCCAGTGGTACCCCCCATCATATTACCTCTTTCTGAGGGTCTCCATGCAGATCCATGTTTCTGTGTCCGGCGCATGGGAGAACCCTCAAAAAGATCCGCCAGCCCGTGATTGTGAAGACCTTTGCAGGAACATTTAAAGACGTTAATGACTTTGGTTTAGCTAAGGACAGTGATTCCATGGTTGCCTAGTAACTAATAAAAGAAAGCCACAGAATCTGACTCAGTGGACATGAGTCTTGTTTTTTGTTATGCAGGAAATGGAGTTTATTAATGAAGTTTATTGATTAAGTAAATGATGGTTTTGGTCTGGGATTTGTAAAAAAAAAAAAAAGCCTTTTGTCACCCGTCCTCATGTCTCAAAGCCACAAAACACTGAGATTATTTATTCTTTTGAAGATGCCTAAATGCTTAAACATCAAAAAGAAACACATGCAGACAGAAATTCACTCTTTCAACCTGCAGACACACCTATGAAGAACTGTCACACAACTGCCGCATGATGGCAGAGCTGTAATTAGCATTAGTATTAATTCAAGCGCACACACACACACACACACACACACACACAGTTTTACTGTACAAATGCAAATACACGCAATTATCACACAGTCACAGACATGTTCCCCCAGCGAGTTCCTCCTCTGTCTCTGTGAATCATTTGAGTAAACCACCGGGTCACACTCCGGTTCGCCCCGAAACATCCGCAGCCCGGCAGCTGCCGTCACCGCCTCTGTCGGCCTCACCCCGTTAATTAGCCGCGCTGCGATGCCAATCAGCGGCGCTAATGAGGACAGCTCTGCCCTTCTGCCTAATGAGAGAAACTCTCCAAGCGTCTGGGGCGGAAATAAACAGCGAGGCCACACGAACAGACGCATGACATCACGCACACACTTCTCACTTCCGGGTTGTGTTTGCTCACAGGCTGCCACCCCGATTCTCCCAACTTTGCATCTTGCTGCATGTGTTTGTTTCCACTGCACGTGTGCACCAGCGTTACAAAATGGATTTTAATTGGTCAAACTCTCCGGCTGTAATGTGAAGCATTAGCCCAATGGTTTGGAGGTTACACGGACCCTCAGAGTAACGTCTCAGAAACTAAAGGCCTCTCACTGCGTGTGAGTGCACCATCAGGAGAACACTGAACAACAAAATGGAGTGTGTTCAGAGTTCAGTGCATCCGTGTGGATAAAGCAGACGGCTGCTGGAAGTGAAGTCTCTGCTTGGATGAACGCTTTGGCCTGAACCTTCATCCCAGCGGCGGCAGCAGCACGACTTGGGCCTGCTTTGGTGCCTTGGGACCGGAACGGCTTCACCTCGTTGACAGAGCGATAAAAAACAGACAAAAAGTCTAAACCCACAGGTCATTCCATCACAGGCTGGTTAAAGCCGAAGAAATGGAACGTTCTGGGTCCTGACCCTCATCCTGCTCTGAGAGGAGCTGAGCCAGACAGTTTCAGCACAGACTGACAAAGGTCAATAGACACAAACCGTCCAGTTCATTTAAGAAACACCGACAGCAGCAGACGTGTCGGCTGTGTCTGCGCTAAAACGTTCTTTTCACATAAGTGCTTTGTTTACTCCTGATGACGCTCACACTTGACAGAAAGTAGAACTTCTCTGCCAAGCTGATCTGAGAGAGTAAATCCCATCAATCCCCGGTGCACCGCACACCTGCCGGAGCTCTGAATCGACCGGCTAAGCACAGTTCACCTGCAGGTCAAGGTGAACGTCGAAGTATGAGACTCATCCACACTCCCATAATTCTTGCGTTCCCCTGGGCTAAAGGGGAGGCGCTGGGAGGGGGCAGCACGGTACTCGAGCACAGACGCACACACTCGCTCTGCAGCCTCCGGCTACCATCAAAACACACAAAGGGCTGTTACTGGGTGTGGAGCGAAGCGTTCACACAACCGCACAGACTGAACAAAAGGCTGGAGAGCGTGAGGGAGAAAAGTGCGGAACCACGCGGAGGAAGGCGATGAATCAGTGAGGTAAAGACGAGTAAGATGAGCTGACAGGAAAGCAGCAAAGAATGAGAACGCGGCGATGGCAGCGGACAAACACTGGGCAAATGTTGACGTGACAACCTGCACAAACAGCGGCAGTGTCACGATCGGATGACCGAGGTTCGGCTTGTAGCACGCAAAGGTAAAAGTGCCGACTTGGCCTTTTCCTTGTGGCTTTGAAGGACCTCACCTGACCTCAAGCTATTTTCTCACTTTCCATAAAATATTCATAAGCTATGGCCTCGCTTAACTGTAAACTGTGACGAACATTGATTCTTTTTCCCGGGAAACAACAAATCTTTGCTGAGGAGGGACGACAGTTTGCAAATGTGCAAATGTGCAAATGTGCTCAATTACACTGTTGTGGAAATGAAGCTAAAGCACAAGTCTGCATGAGAAATGTGAACACGTGAAGAGGATATGGACAAAGGAGAAGCATGCACACAAATGTACAAATACAGTACAGAGACAAACATCTTTGTGTGTGTGGGTGAGAAGAGGCAGATGACACCAGAGAGGAAGTGTGTGTGTGTGTGTGTGTGTGTGTTAAAATGGGCTTTATAGAGCCCATCAACACAGCAGGAGGAAAAGAAATCACTCCTGCAGGAGGAAGTGCTAATGGCTGTGCACTGTGAATGTGTCACTGTGTGTGTTCGTGTGTGTGTGTGTGTGTGTGTGTGTGTGTGTGCGCGTGCGTGCTCGTGCACTGATTGATTGAACGTGCCAAATCCATCTCGGCATTCCCCGATGGGAGCCAGAGTGTGAAATTGCAAAGGCAAACAGGAAATAATCAGGACAGACACACACACGCGCGCGCACGCATTCCCAAACAATCACACACACTTTCTATCGTCATTTATCACTCTCACACTCTCTCTTTATGTCTCACACACACACACACACACACACACACACACACACACACACCTCCACCTGCTCTTCTGCATCTTCTTTCTGTAATTACTGGTATTTTTATGGCTGTTATCCTCTCTGTCCTCCCCCTCCCCCTGTGCTCAGAGGAGAAGTACGAGTGTCTCTTTGTATCTGCGTGTTTTCTGTGTCAACCACTAAACCCGTTACACACGAAACACACTCGGGTTCAAAAACACATCGCTGTCACCGACGGATCAATCACTGAGACAAGCTTAATTAAATGCTGCGTTATGTTTGCTTTCCATTCTCCATCTCCAGCAGTATATTCGTGTGTGTGAGATGCGTTTAGCCGCGTAGTAACCAACGGCGTCCGAGCGTTCAGTTATTAAACAAGGAAGAAAAAAAGCTCTTTGTGTGTTCGGTTGTCAAATTAAGCTCGACTGCCTCCTGCTCCGGTGGGACGCTGAGTAATTTGTGGAGCTTCCAGTGTCCGAAGGGACGCTCTTTGCAGTGTTTTCTAGGTGAGAAAAATGGGTCAATCTGTGATCGGAAAAACCGGCGGGCACACAGCCCGGAGCAGAGAATGCACGTTGGAAATATGGATGCAATTCAAAATATGTTTAGCTAATGCGCGGTGCAAATGTGCTACAGTACAGTGTCCGAGTGTGAGCGGTGGGTAACTCTGTCTGCAGCCGTGTGTGAAGCTTCTTTATGTCCTTCCTCCCACAGTCCACTGGGGCGCGGCGGTTAACTGGCGACACAGTGTGTGTGCATGGGCGTCACTAACCGGGCTCCTGTCAGCCTCCTCGAGTGAGCTGACTTCTTAACTGGAGCAGGGCACCAGAGAAACCGATCTTCTCCTGGCGAACAGCCGTTTCTGTCGTGCACACGCTTAAACAGATTCAATTTTAAATTCAGCCAATGCTCTGCTGCAACGTGCTTATGCAGATTTCAGTAACCTGTCACTCTTAAGTATGAACGTGGGTGGTTTCCAACAATGGCAGCTATGTGGCGACGTGCATTATACTGTGTGTGACCTGAACATGAACCTCAGCTGAGCTGCGGCCTGAGAAGTTATGCTGTTGTCTTACTCTCAGTCAGTTATTTTCTCAGCCATTTTGAAAATGAACACTATTTATTGTTCTTGTTTCAGTTGTAAACTGAAACTTATTTCATTTTAATGGCAGCAACATGATCCGAGGTCAGAACAAATCAACATCAACAGAGGGAGTAAATCGCTCAGGCTTGCAGATGTTTTCAGGCTGTTTGTTTGACCAGGACGTAGAGTAAAGGCTAGACATTAGTACTCACAGTCGAGACAGGGCTTCGTTTTTCTGAAACAGGAGCTCTGGAAGTTGGCTGAGACGATTCTTGTTGAGGCGTCTGGATTTAAAGAACAAAATGTTCAAAAACCTGCAGCGAAAAAGCCTTTAATTCACTAAGTGAACTGTCCACTAACATGTTTGCACTCACAGTCTCTCCAGCTCCTTCAGCTCATCGAAGGCTCCTCTCTCAACATTAATGATCTGGTTCTCCATCAGATGACTGCAACAGGAAAGTGAAAAGTCATTTAAAAAAAAAAAAAAAAGCATGAAAACACATTCATAATGGCAAACATACGCAAACAAGCAGGACGGCTGCAACAATATGTTTTTGACAAGCTGCGTGAATTATGACACCTTCTCGGAAAACGATGAGACCGAGGGTGCGCACAAAGCAAACCATAAATTAACTTCCTTCATCTTTCACCCCCCCCGGGCCCCCCACACACTAATCAAACTGGAAACACAAAGCCTCGAACACTGGACACGACAAACCCCTGGTGTAACGCTCAGTCTCCTCCTGACAACAGCGAGCCCCGGGCTCCCGGCGTGCTAATCTGTTCTGAGCAGGCCTCCGGAGGTGTCATTAGTTTCTGGCGTGTCGTCATTTTAACACCCAGCGTCTGACGGTGGCACCGAGTCTCAGGCAGAAAACCATTCGCTCGTCCGGCCCCTCCCACAGCGTGCAGCGTTTCCAGGTCAAAAAGTCACAGATAACCCCTCCCTGTGACTGACACACACACCGAACAAGCACCTCTGGGGGGGCTCGTGTGTCACCGCTGAGCTAACGCATCATCTGCGCCCTCCGGCCTCCGCTGGCAGCACAGCTACGATTCCTCACATTCCTACGCACTACACAAAGGACGAGAACCTCTGCCGGACAGACAGACACAGTCCAGCAGCTCTACATGCTTGAGGTCGTTCTTGTTTTTGTTCTCAACTCTTGCCAACGCTCTACGGAGGAGCTCAGCCTGGGGCCTCAGTTGCTCATATAAATGTGCACGTAGCTGCAGTAAACGGGACTTACAGGACTCGGAGGTGCTTGAGACCAGAGAAGTCCGTCTTTGTGACGATGGTCAGGTTGTTTCCGTTCAGGTCACTGAAAAGCAAACAAGAAAAATGCTGATTAGACAACAGGAAGTGAACAGCACAGAAATCAACGTCAGTACCTTCAGATAGTCAGTGACGGGAATCCAGACGTGTCCATATTAATCTACACGTACAATCACTGCACACGAAGATGTAAATACACCCGCTCACGTAGTTTTTCTGCCTCACATGTGGCATTTATATTTATATAAATGTGGTTGTAGATTTTCTCCATAGCTCGATATTCACACTTCTACACAATCAGAGAGGGTCAAATCCTGAGCGTCCCGCCTCAACCTGGAAAGGAAAACCAGGTGCACCTAAGGGCAGAGCCGCACCAACATCATAAAAGCGACTGTTGCAACAGCTCATGTCGCTTTTGTCTGAGTGGGAAATAAACGCACAAAATACAACAGCAGTTGACTCAAACGTACGTGCTGCACGTGCATGAGAGGCAGGAGTGACGGGAAACCTGCTCTGATGATGATGAAACGTCATCATCATCCTGGTTCCTGTCAATTTGTCAAATTGGAGCCTCGGTCACAATGTCCAGTGCCGACTGCCCCCCAAAAAAACTAGCAGGCGTCACATCTACTTCCGTGCTGAGGATCCTTCTCGGGGAGTGCGGTACCCTGTCCCGCTGTCAAGAGCTAATGTTTGGGAACTATTTTGCTTGGACGAGATGAAAACCTCGTGTGATGTTGGGCGGTTGGCTGAGTTTCTGGAAACGTCAAACCTGCTCGTTCATGTGAAACAGCGTCTCACAAACGTGAATATCGTTTCAACAGCTTTGTAGTTCAGACTGGGCCAAACCACAGGTGTGTTTTTCTCCAGCAGATTTTATATGGACGTAGAAGGTGAATGAAGCAGAGTATGAAATACCAAAACAATTAAACTGTTGGTTTTCACTAAAGTTCATAATAAATTACAAACAACTTTAAATGTATTTTATTGTGCAGAATTTTTCATGTAGTGTCCCAGAAATCACAGGTTACACTCACAGTCAATGCAGCACAGCCCACTAAAGGATCATTTACCCAGTTTTATCCGGCGCTGCAGGACACAGTGGGACACATTTCATCCCCTTTCCAGTGGACAGGAGGGACGGGCCCAGACTCTGACACTGTTTGCATGTTCACTCACTCAAAGAAAGCGGCTCTTCTGGTTCTCAGCACAAAGCTGCCATGGATTTTTGTAGCTGGCTGATGTATGTAGCAACTGTTGTATGAAGGGAAACGCATGCGTCCGTCCAAGCAGGAAGCATGAACATCCAAACGTGTACTGCACATCCCAAACCTGCTAAATGTTTCTTCCTCAGATACTGACTCATTAGAAAACTATACACAGTGTGTAACCAAAGTTCTGCCCTGATTAGAGTTTCAAATGCGGCACAGCAGGCACCAACGGAACAAAAACCAGAACTCTAGATGTCTCTGCACATTTTCTGTCCCCCAGTTTTTAGTGGAGACCGTGTTTTCAGATGCACTTCACTCGGAGGACAAATCATTCAGCATCGGCTTAAAGCTGCAACCGGCGACCAAGGAGACAAATGAAGGAGATTCCTTCCAAGATGAAACATAAGGTGTCGTGTTTCTCCAGCGACTTAACTCTGATTTTCAACTGCTCGGTCTCACGGTTTATTCCACCACTGCACTTTTCCAAGGCTCCTAAGATGTAGGCTTTGAAGGAAAGACCCCGTGCATTTTCTCCACGTCAGGTACAAAGTCTTGCCAGTGTCATGTGATACTGTACTTAGCCTGCCACTCTGTTTAAGACGAGTGCAAAGGCTTCTTCTAGGGGGGAGGGTTTTAACCCCATCACCTCATTGTCCCCCTTGACTGACAGCTGGGGAGAAAGAGGAGGGATGATGTCACTCTTCCCATGAGGCTTTGTTGAAGGAGAGGTAAGCTGAGCCCCGTGTACCTGTGTGTGTGTGTGTGTGTGTGTGTGTGTGGGGTGTCATGTTCCTGGGCTACTATGAAGGGTGGGCCCAGCGTCCGTGACCTTGTGCTGTCCCGTACAGAGACAGAGGGACAAATGGTGGGTGGATGTTGTGATTTGGCCTGTTGGAATCCAGTGACGCAAGTGAGCCATCACACTGATGTGTTTCTGTATTTGTGGGTCCACAAATGTTTTTAATTTCCAAAATGTATTTTTTAGCCTTTTCTTCAGGCAAAGGCAGGAACACGTCGCATGTCAACTGTGACACCAGATTTGTCCTCCAAAATAAATTAGAACATGTTGAAACGCTACTGAAATGAGAGTGTTCTTCTCCACAGGAATGACGGTGCAGAGCGTCTGTCGCTCTGTCAGGAGCTTTGACTCAAAGTCTCCTCCATCACCGCTGGCTCAATCAGCATCGATGGCGGTTCCCATGGAGGAGGTAACTAATCTGAAGCAGGGGCTAAAAAAATCTCAGAGCAGCAGAATTATTATTCTACATGTTTTGTAAAATCTGCACGCACATTTCCACGTCGCTGGAGGACAAGTAACTCCATTAATATAAATGGAAGGAATATGGCACAGGTATTAACATGCCGGGGGTCTTCAGCCTTGTTGTCACACGATCCGGCCTCAAATCGCAGCACTCGTATTGAAGCTATGACAAGTGTAACAAGGTCCGTGAACATGGCTGCAATTCTTATGAGCACTAGAAAAGACTTTCTGGGGATGTTAAAGTATGAACGGTGGAAGAAGAGGTGGGATATAAAACGTTTTTGGAGGTGGGGAGTGGGCTTCAAAAGCAGGGGATTGGCTACAAACGAAGGAGGGAAGGATGGACGGAGACAGGTTGGGGGTCCAGCATCATTCCCAGGACGCGTGTGAAATTACCCTGACAGTTAGACCACACAAGCAAAACAGGCATAGTGGGGGGTGTTTTCCACTTTTTCACACCCAAACACACACACAAACACACACGAAAAACACACGTGGATACACACAAAAGCATATAGAAATATCAATAAGATATTGGAACGTACAACTGCAAAATGCAAACAAGGGAAAGAAGAGCACACAAACACAGGCGTGCTGAGGCGCGCTTAATTCAATGGTGTGCAGCACGGAGGGGTCAGGGGTCAGCTGAGCGACAGACTCCCCTCGAGTGGCGACTCTGCCAAACAATAGCTCATTAAAGTAGAAGGCGTCTCTCACACACACACACACACACACACACACACAGCCTGAGTGGGCAGTGAGGCAGTTGATCCACTCAGCTCTGCTCTTCACCGTTAGATGTGACATAGACGGGCAGAGCATAAAGAGTGGGGGGTGGGGGTGGGGGGTCAGTAACATGAGGAGACGCTGTACATCACGTGAATAGAGACGAGAAAAATAACATAAGACCAGACGACCAAAAGAAGGTTTGAGTTCGCAAAGGAAAGCTGTTGAGGCTGGGACTGATTGTGTTGTACAGCATGAAACACGGAGTCCTACAAAAATTAACATTATCCTACATTAAAAAAACAAAAACATGTTTATATTATAATCTGGGATTTTAAAAACAAAAAACCTCTAAGTCAGTTATTAAAGAACGATGGAGGAAACTGGACATGGATGTGTCCCGACATATCAAACCGGTGCACGACATCATGGCAGTCACCTTCACATTTCAGTCTGCGAATCAGCGTCCGTGCAGGACACGGGAACCGGGAACCATTTTGCAGCCGTCGAACGTGAACGTGCAGCACATCCTGGGTGAATTCATCCCTACAACAGGCCGCCGGCTCTCCTATATCCTTCCTGCTCATCGGGCTTCACTCGTGCGTTGGGGTTATATCGATTCTCAATTAGATTCTGGTTATTAATTCCGATTCTTAGCGTTTCAAAATGGTTTGGTTGTTCCGGTGCAGATCTCAATTGGCTGGACATTGGGACGTAACTTAGGTTTTCTTTTGAAAGAAGTTCGTTTGGTTTGTTTGCCCACACGCGTACAGGTGAACTGCGAAGCCATTTACCCATCGTCAGATGGATCCCGGGCTGTCTGACACGGTGCGGCTTGTTCACCTGCACAGCCCGGTACTGCTCGTCGGCGGTGACCGCTCTACACGTTCAGCTCATAAATCTCGTCATTCAGAGCCTGAGATGAAACTCTTTGTTTGTTCATCTGAGAGCGGAGCTAACGGTCCGATGCTACCGAGTGGGAAACGACTCAGGTCAGAGTCACGTGGAAAGCTTCATATGGAGCAACACGTCACCAAATAACTGTAGCACATGAAATTAAAGGATGCAGCAGATACTGTATGTTGATGCTCAAAAGTCATTTCCAGACAAGGAAAGAAAATCAGAAAGCTTTAATAGAGAAATGAATGTGCCGAAATGAGGCAACCGACAACTACTGTCTATATAAAAGCAGTCTTAGATTTTGCTCTTCCTCTCTTACCATCGCAGCTGTTAAACGACTCCATCACCTCCGCTCACTCTCCTCAGCCCATCTCTCTCCCCAGATGCAGCTCAGTGGATGTAACTAATATTAGCCACCACACACACACACACACACACACACACACACACACACACACACACTCTCAGGTCTAATGACACTTCATTAGCGGCATCTTTCCCACCGAGGGGCTGCAGGGGAAATGGTAAGATAATTATAAGACATGGACAGAGACAGACAGAAATAAGCTGAGGTGGCAGTCACTGGTAATGAAACTGAGCGAGTCGGGGGGCGGAGGGAATGAGAAATCATAATGGAACGGAGGAAAAATAATTGAGGTTTTAGCGTACTGCAATTATCTCAATACATGGCGGTAAATGGAATTCCATTTGTGTTGCTCACTTTGAAAAAAATACGTGACAACAGCATGTCTTCGCAAAACCGGCGTCCAGGTTACCCAGGATAAACCGCAGACCTTCTGTGGACCCCCGTGAAAAACCCCCCCGGTCACAGTGAGGTCTCTGGATCATCCAGAGCCACCCAGACACAAGACACAGCTGTTTTTCTTAGTTCTGGTCATTAAATGTGTATTTTTGTGATGTATTTGTAACTATTAATTCTTAGGTTACGTGGTTAAAGTTTGTTTAAATGTCCAGTGAGTTGATTTAAATCGATGCACCGTCCTCAAAAGTGACAAAAACCAGCTGCTGTGTGCGTATTTGGCACGTGATGCTAATCCTCCTGCCGCTCAATTAGCTGCCGCGCTGGCGGCTACGCACACTGGCACATTTCAAATACTTCTGAACACATGCGTAGATGCATGACTTGATTAATATTTTTCTCAATGATTCATGCCTAATTTATAACGGTGCATCCAGAAAGAGAAATAAACAGACACCGACTCACGGTGGGTGGGTTTTCAATTTCCACTATGTGACTGACTGATGTGTGCAGCTCCCAGTCTCGTTGGGTCTTTTTGAGATGTGGGAATCCAAGAACTGTGCACAGATGCCAAACACTGTCGGACACTCATCACACACACACACACACACACACACACACCTGCCCTAAAACTGTTCCACTTGCTGTTGCATTTTCTTAAGTGCAGTAACTGTCTTCTAATATTGGCAGGTGATTTATAAATATTCATGATCCCACTCCAACAAGAGCCAGTGGTATGGAAGTGACTTTCAGCCGATTTGAAGAGGGGCTGTCGCACACGCTGAGCAGCTGTAGACCTCAGCAGTGTTTTAACCAAGCTGCCCCTGTTCCTGGTGCTCTGCTTCATGTTGGTGTCCTCGCCTTTTTTAATGAGTGGAACCTTTGTTCTACTCTTTAAGGTTCATGGTAGCGTAGTGCACTGGTGGATGAACAGTTAGGACACACGTCCACAGGTTTAGGTTTCCTGGCTGCTCTTCACTTTAACCTTCAAATTTATTAAAAAAAAAAGCCCCAAAATATGTTAGAAAATCACCAACAAAACTACCCGTAGCTCCTTTCTCCACCATCAGCGCTTGAGCTGATGAACCCATCTTCACAGATTTTTCCCTCCGTCTTTTTCTCACACTCCTCACTGTATTTTCTGCTCAAACAGCCGCGCTCATCCAGGCCCAAAGGGGCAGCCATTTTTTCAGCGTTGCCGTGAAACGAAGAGGGGGTGTTAAGTTTGACTGGTGCAGCCACCTTGATAAATGACCCTCTTATTGCTGGTTGTCTCCCAGGGAATACTGTACACACACACACACACACACACACACACACACACACCAGTAATGCTATGTCCCCCTGTGTCTAGCTGTCCAGCTGACACACACACACTCACACACACACAGATCCTTTACATGCTAATTGGGCGACAAGCCCTTTAACAAATTGCTGATTAATGAGTCACTCCTCTGCTCTGCAGGGCAGCGACTCTCTGAGTCCGCGGGGAAGTGGGTTTGTATCGCTCTGGGAGGAGGAAACCGTCCAGAGGTCACACGGGCTACGTTTACACCCAGAGACGACGCGGCCGGCGGTCATTCTCTGGTGTAGGGCTTTTTTATTTTTCAAAAGGTCAGTTCGCGTTTATGACAAAGAATATTTGCTATTTTTTCCCTTAACCTTTTGGAGGAATGTTGCCCTGCAGGCAGTATTGAACATATGAGCGTTGTGAGGTATCCGTTGCTGACATTTCTGTTGTCACCCCTAAAACAGCAGAGGTGGAAGAAAGGCAATTTGTTGTGCTCACACTATTCAAAAGCTCAACAGCCATATTTATTTCCAGAAACATCTTATGAGATAACCGCAGACAAAATATATAGTATAAATGCACATGTTTAAAGTGTTTAAAGAGCCCTCAGGTGTGTGAGCTGCACGCGACATCTCAGTCCTGTGAGCAAAAGCCACAGGATTTCTCCACGCAGCAATTGATATTGTCAACCGAAAGAAAGAGCAATTCTTCCATGCAGCTGGTGATGACCCCTCACAACGCACATATATGCAAGCGGGGGGGGGTTACTGTGACAGTTTGCTGCCTTGCCCTAAAGTCCAGCCACGATTTGTTAAGGATACGTGCACGCGAAAAAAAGGGGGGGAGCGACCGACCTGTCAAACCACTAACTGACCCCGTCCATGATCGGTCCTGTGAAAACAGTTGCCATGTCAGGGACGTGAAACGACAAATGCTCCAGTACGTCTGCAGGCTCACAGCTTTTTCCAGGCCATTTCTCTTCAACCAGGAGCCCAAGCCCCCCATCCCCGGTCACAGAGCCATCAGCCTCAGAGGGGGAAACATCCTCCACGCTACAGTGAAGCAGAGAGCAGGAGGGATAATGTATCTGTGCTGGCACCCTGACAATCATCAATTATTCACACAGAAGCACTCTAGAACCGAACTAAACATAAAGACCGACAATGTACAAACGCCACGAACGGAGAGATCCATACTGTACACACGCTTGGAGGTGACCAGAAAAACTGAAGTGCTCCTTACTAATAGTCTCACACACACACTCCAGAGCGACACAGACCTTTTAAAAGTTAGATTACTGACGTTTGTAAAGGTAAATCTGCAGAACATAGTTTGAAGACATCGGGGGCCCGAACTTGTCTTTCAGGGTTAATCTTCTGGGTGTGTCTTCTTCATTTTTTAAAAATAGCTGGCGATTAAGGAGACGACAGAGACAGACATGAGGCCGTGAGCAAACGTGTAAGTCAGCAACAGTGAGGCTCTTTTTTTCCACGGCACAATCGTTGTGCCAGTCAGCGATGAGATGCACGAGGCCTGGAAGTTTTTATGGAACTAAACAGCTGGGCAGCAAAGATGAAGGCTTACTGTTAGAAATACTGAATTTTGACTACAGCGGCGGGTCACTCCTCAGACCCACAGGATATACGAGGATCAAACGTTGTGGCAATGCAAAGGTGTTAGTCAGCAGCAGCTGGACTTATTCGAAAGGCAGTTTGAGCTAAAGATGAAAATAATAAACTTTTTGAGTTAGAGCTTAAACGCCTTTAACCGTATTTCAGCAGCACAACGGGCACAAATACAAAGTCTGAACATTTATGTGATGAGGTGTGTGCTCTGCTAGTTTCACTGTTACTACACGGGAAGAGCAACCACACACAAAAATGAAATTATGAATGAATTATGTTCCCCTTTACCGAGCCACGTAAACAAGATTCAGATAATAAAACTAGGCAGAGTGGAGGGGGGAACAAAAAAGCTACGTTTGATTTATTTCTCCAGTTCTGGGTGAAAATGTGTATAGAACATGACATTTGTGAAGGATGAGACAAAGATTCAGAGTAAATCAAACACTAATGTAATTGCAGAAGAGAGCAAAGATGCTGCAGAGCGGAGCTCTGAATCCTGAGCATCAAGTCAAGTGTGTGTGTGTGTGTGTGTACCTGTGTTATAGAATCAGGTATGAAACACCGTTCTCTCTCACACACACTATTACGACAAAACAGCTGTGTTCAGGGTGATTAATGTTGGTTAATTACTTTTCAATTGCTCACTAGAATAAAATTTTCCCTTAAAACACACACACACACCATCTTTTTGGTCTTTCCCACACTTTGTGTTTGTGTGAGAATTACATTTCCGAGCCCCATCACACTCTGCCTGTAAACTGAAAGTCAGCACGCAGACAGATTTGACCTGCTTCGTGTGCCATCACCTTACTCTGTCCGTCCGCGCTCGTTCCGGTCCTCAGACGCACAGAGACATATGAACGCACATGTGGTCAGTGTAGGAGTACTCACAGCCTCTCAGTCCCTCTGGGGACGTTTTTGGGAACGGAGTGGATCCCCAGGCCGTGGCAGTCCACTGTGTTCCCCAGGCACCTGCAGGGAGCGGGGCACGCATCCGCCCGTCCACAGCCCGAGAGCAGCAGCAAGACGGCCCACGCCAGCATCATCCGCAGCCCACAGCGAAGACCTCGGCCCGGGGGCGCTGGCGCCGGCGCCAGCCCGCTGGCTCCTGTACGGCTTCTCTCGGCAGGCATCCTGCTTTCCTGCGCTGCTCCACAACACTGCAGAAACCAGTGCAGATCCTGTGCCTGCCTGTAATTTGGAGTGAGTGACCAGCACCAGGGTTAGGACCCCCCCCCCCCCGAAAAGTGCACAAAAATGCTTTAAATAAAGTGAAGGAAATGCTTCAGGTGAAGTTCAGCTGGGACTCGGGCAGGATAAACAGGATAAGACAGGATAAAAAAAAAGGCAAGTCTGTCGTCCTGTTCTGGTCCCCAGCTCCGTCCACTTGCCTTCTCTTCTCTTACTCTCCTGTGTTCTCACTTGCTCGTGCAGCCGTACAGTGCGGCTGCTTCTCCCCTCCACTTTTCATTGAGTCATTGTGCACTGAACAGTGAGCCACTAGAAAAAAAAGGAAAGGGGGGACTCCCTCACTCCCCCTATCTCACACACACACAGCAATCATCCATCAAAAGCTTTTACAAATAACAGCACCGAGACTCCTCCCACGCCACCCCCACCCCCACCCCCCGACACACACATATGTGTACACCCACACACAGCAGCACCCAGAGTGAACTCACAGCTATTCAGTGACAGCAGTAGCGGGAGCCGCCACCTCCAGTGACAGCAGCCCTTTTCTCTCTCTCTCCTTCTTCATATCTGCCTCTCTCGCCCTCATGTGCTCTCTTCCCTTGAGGATGGAACAAAAGCACCTAAGGCTGCATGGACATGATGAGAAGAGAGATAGAGAGAAAAGGGAGGAAGGGGGGAGAGGAGAGGAAATCGTGATCGTGCTGGAGCATCCGACCGGGAAGCCCCGGAGAAAACGCGAAGACAGGAAAAGAAAAACAGTTTGCGACGAGGAACGGGGGGAGTTCAAATGTGTGCCAACTGTGATAGTGCTTCTTTAGCCGAGTGCCTAGACAGCACACCGGGCTGCGGGAACTGGCTGGGGAGGAAAAGGGGGGTTCTTGTGAGATTGGCATAACTGGAATGCCATAAGCTGCCACAGAGCTTACTCAGAAGTCTATTATGAATTCACTGGCAAGGCTTTGAAATTCAAATAGAGCCTGGCTGAGTTTTTTTTTTTTTAATCTCCACAGAAACGCTGGCTTCAGCTTTTGTGATTGCCACATTACCAAGGGAAAAAGAGGAGGAAGAAAACTGAATCATCAGGGATACGGTGCAGAAAAGCCACCAAAACTTACTGTCCACGCCTCCTGCAGAGTGCCGTGCCTGCAGCTCAGCACGCCTCTTGCAGTCCTGGGTGCACTCGCCCCACTGCACCGCTGAGAGTTTGTGCTCGCATCATTTCATGACGTGCAACACAAGTAGATTTTCTCTCAGTAACAGATGCGATTTAGTTTGTTTGCAGTAAGACGATCAGCTACAGCAGGACACGCTTTTTATTTACCACCTCAGACGAGTGAATGTTGCTCACGGGCTCACTTTGTCTTCCCCCTGCAGCTTCAGTTTGATGGGTTCATTTAACCAGGCGTGCTTCACGAGTGATGGAAAACTAATTGGCCACAGGCAGAGCCCGGCTGCTGCCTTTGTGCAGCTGAATTGAATGAGTCATTCGGCGATAATCTGCAACAAAGGGTGGGATGAGATGTTGACATCTCCGGGGGGGGGGTGGACCCCCTAATGGCTTTCTGAGTCAGAGGTGGTGGTTTGGGAGGGTTGGTGTTACTGCAGACGCATCCGAATCGATTTCTGGAAGGACAGAGCAGGTGCATTTGTCAGACACACACCAACTGACCAAACGTGAAGTTTTGGAAAACAGCCGGTATCTATCATCATCATCATCATCATCATCAAAAAGCAAAACGTCTAATGTTGGTAACCTACCGACAAACTCCTATTAACTATATTATTTGGTTCATTTGAGTCTTGAGAAATTTATTTCTAAGACATTTCTGCACTTAAGGAAATGTCTCCACATCAAAGCAGTTTGGACGCTGGCCCGAGACAAAATAGGAACCAGTATCGTCATTTGCATCCTAACAGTGGCGAGGAGATTCGAGGAGAGCCAGAAGGTGCTGACACACCACATGCAGATGCCCATTTACATAAGCTCGCATTAAAAAACTGATACAAACATCTGTTCCTATAAGGAGATTACACACAATGATTCTACAAGCCCTCCAGGAAAACACCTCAACGATATAAAAAGCTTGACAAGAGAGATCTTCAACAACCTGACAGTGACCCAAACGAATGGCAAATATAAGTTTTTACAGACGTCAGAGTACGTCCCCATGACATGAATCCAACTGAACCTAATCTTTAAATGTTTTCCAAAGTAAAAGAAGGAAAACAAGTGCAAAAAAAAAAAAAAGGAAAGGAAAAACGATGTAAAGCACTGATGAATCTGTCCAACACTGACATCACACTACAAGTCTGCCTCACTCATGGAGGCTGTGCTATACATTCATGGGATCCTACAACATTAATAATGTTAATGTGATAACATTATTAAAGAAGCATAAATTTATATGGTAAATAGAAAGTGTAAAAGAGTTTATGTTCATTTAAGGTTCATCACGATGAAGCACATCCTCCATGTTGGTCTTCTTCTGAACCATAAATAATTATAGCATAGCAAATGATGTAATACATCCGTTTATGAATAGTAGAACCCACAAGACACACACACACACACACACACACACACACACACACACACACACACACACACACACACACACACACACACACACACACACACACACACACACACACACACACACACACACAGCCAATAACTCCCTCTAGTGAACAAAGAGAATCATTACATGGATTAACAGAAGCCCCCAAACTGTTTCTTACAGTATCTGGTGTCTGATGGACTAAATCCCCTCATACAGACTGTAGAAAAAATTTAATTAAAAGAAACACACATTACAGTACAAACAAGTAAAACGTTAAATAAACAGGCTTCGTGTAGCCAAATTTAAAACAGGTTTTAATCCAAACTGTACCAAGTTGTACACTGTTAACTTATTTTACACAAAAATACAAAAAGGTGACCACAGTTTAGACCAGGTTACACAACAGTCTGATGACTTCATCGTCACATAGTTATAACTTGGACAAATGACAAGACAAATGTTGGAGATAGTCACATTCAACCCGATAAAAAATCCCACTGAATGACCGAGGCGTCTGTCCACGTTATCGACTCAGACTGACAAAGACAGAATGAACGCTTTAGAGTAAACAGGAAAAGGACTACGACTCACCCAGTTTTGTCAGGTTTAACTTTCATCTGTGTTCAGAAGGACTCCTCATTATCAGGAAACAAGTCAGAGTCAGGTCAGAGAACTAAGGTTTCACATAAATGTAAGGACATAAAAAACCAAACATGCAACACAGGGTTGCATCTAGTACACAGCTCATTAGTACACACAAGGCATTTTGTGTTTCCAATATAAAAAAAGTATTTCACATTATACACATTGCAACTGCTCATTTAGGTAACAAAAGTAAACTTAGTAGGAAGAGGGGGACGAAAAGTACCTTAAGTTTCTCCCACGCTCAAATTTCACCCATATAAAAAGACCCTTAACGCCCAAACAGCAATAAATCCAACAGAATCCAAGGAAACTCTGCGTAAAAACGCTGTGGAAAACTGAGACGGAGGACAGGTCAGGGGACAACGAAAGACAATGAGAGAGATCCCCCTTCAGTTACAACAGGCCCTGCACTGAAGTGACTTCAGTCTGGTTCATTAAAAAAATAAAAATCTGCAGCTGGCATATCATGTTCACCATCATTACAACATCCACAACACTTTCCAAGCAGGATGCACCAATAACAGCCCCCGGAAAAACACAGCGTAGGTCTAATAAAAAAAACAAAAAGAACTCTCCAACTAGAATTTTAATAATCCTCAACATCAGACATCCTCAATCAAATCTGAACTTATAAGATTTCTCCATCATCGGTTAATATTCTTAGTGTCTACATACCTGACAAAAGTCTGAGCAAAACAAAAGGAAAAAAAAATCTATTTAACTTTCAGCACAGAAATACTGGGACTGGTACTGGTGCATCTGAACTCGCCAAACAATAATGTGAGCAGAAATCTGTTAGGGCAAACCATTAATGAAGGATGACAAGGATGTTTAAAAAAACAAAACAGACCTAAATATTTCAATTGGACTTAACATTTTTAGATTCATCACACAAACATCTGTCACATGTAGTTTGTCCAGCTGCACTGGCTTTACATCACCAATGCACACGTCTTAAACACTGACCGGATTTTTCATGTATCAGTGGCATAACTGAAACGTGACTAATCTTTACTCCCAATCTGTCCCATTTTTGTAATTTTACGCTGAATTCATAGCAGCAGACTGCACTGCTGTTAATGTAACCATAGGTCCCTTTAATTTCACACATTTGCCAATAATCTGTTTTAATAGTTTGGGATGGCATAAGACGCAGCTGTGCTCAAGAGGAAAATATGAACTGAACTGGTTTCAGGTCACTTTTTTAAACCGGTGCCTTTCAGGGAGTGTACGCACCATGTGAAGAAGGGGGAACCGTGGTTTTCTGAACCTTAACAGATCGCTGCTCATTTCCATCAGAGTACATACATGCAGAAATCACCCTTTTGACTTTCATTTGAACCACAAACATTAACCTATCAACAGGCTTAATGAGAGGACAAGAAAAAAAATAATA
The DNA here is from genome assembly GCA_033026295.1 of Channa striata. NCBI lineage: Eukaryota > Metazoa > Chordata > Actinopteri > Anabantiformes > Channidae > Channa > Channa striata. The sequence continues at coordinate 15,810,439 of CM065188.1, forward strand.
AAAACATCCAGTTCAAGATCCTAAAGTGCCATTTGTTGGCAACTGGACTTGCTGGAGGTTCTCAGAGACGTCAGAAACCTTTGGGATGAAAGGGGAAGATGTCTTCAAGAATGTCAAGCAAGTTCAGTTCCACTGAACAAGCACATTGTGGATAAAAATGACCCAGATGATGGAAAATCTCCACAAACATCCATGTCGAGAACAAGTAAAAACAATAAAATGTTAAAAATAATATTTTGGGAATCTAAAACTGCATATCGGACAGATTCACAAAAAGGGATCCTGGTCTTTCAAAAAGAACAACCCTCCGAGAGTAAAAACGATGATCATTTAATCCTGGTATTCATATCCTAACTATCATTCAGTAAACACAGAGGATACACACACAAACACACACACACACACACACACACAGAAAGTACACACAGGTTTAAATATTCTATATGCTACAGCAGAGCTAGTGGTCATGGATTTTGATACAGTAGCTAATAAAGTCATAAGCCAAAGCCACAAAAGCCAAATCAAAGATAATGTGCAATCTAGGATCTGGGCAATATCCCAAAGTTGAAAATAGTATTAATTAAAAACAGAGCGTCATTCAACGTGGATCTTTCAGCAGACCATAGAATGTTGTTATAATGCTCATAGTGTTGCTATAAATAAGCTGTTTCATTCATTTCAATAGCCATTTTTCACAGTGGTGCGAATGTGCAACGTCCAACCTTCTCACATCTGATTTCCAAATTAAAGCAAATATATCAAGTGTACTGAATGAAAACAATAATCACTCAGATTCACTTCCAAAGTACAGTAACAAATCTGCTGGTTCCAAGGCTGCGAAAGACAACCTGCATTGTGTGGTTTAAAATAAAAGCTATTCATACGAATTTCAGAACACTGCAAAATATCATTTTCTCTTTTGAGGACTGTCACTGAATGTCAACATAATTAAAACGGAGTCTATCTACTTTAACAACTGCGATCCAGAACCAGATTTTAGCTCTGATCCACTGTTTACACACACTGCAGCACTGGGTGAAACATTTCTGCAAAAAAATAAAACCATCTCAGAACGGCCCTCACATTTTACTTATGTTATGTTTACTTCCTTGATGAACTCTATTTGTAATTTCTAGGTTGTGGATTTGCAAATGTTACCACGAGGCGCTGGTTTTAGTCTTTCTGTGACATTTGTTAAAAGTATGAAAGGCTTGAATCAGTCACATTTCAAAAAAATGGGAATTAAAACAGTGTTTGGTTTGGCTCTTGTGTCTCAGGCTAGAACTGATTTATATTAGTCATAGTCAACATAAACTTACAACGATGAAAATGCCATTATAAACACAGAGAAAAACATTAATACTGCCCGAGTCCAGTCTGAGATGGGGAGGTGGTGGTAGGGGTTACACTGAGACCTCCTGAGGTGGGGAAAAGTACATCCTGGACACTGACGGAGAGTCCTGCTGAGAGACGAATGGACGGAGGAAAGACAGGTGGATGGAAGATTTTAAATTACAACTGAACATTATTGCATCACCGTTCATAGGTAAACTAATTTTTAAAAATGATCATTATAAACTAGGGAATAATTCCTGTTATTTAGTTTGCTTTGCTTTATCTACACAGATGGCATTAGGTGGGACTGTAGAGAAACATTCAGGTTAGGTGAGCATGTCTCTACTGTGTGAAAACCAAACCTGCAAAGGGATTTTTTGCCTGAAGAACAAAGAGGGTCGTACCTTAGAAACCTTCAGAGCTTTGTCCTTAAAAGTGAAGTCATTTTTCACCACCAGCCCTGCCTTCCCCAGTACGGGACCTTTCAATGGGCTGTTCACCTGTGCACACACACACACAAACACGGACAATATAAAAGACAAAACATTATGCAACAGAGAAGAGGAACAATGAAGCCATTACATCAAGGTGGGTTTAAAGTTCACCTGTTGTATGTTGGCATTCTCTTTGCCAGGGTTTCTTCCTGTCCGGGCGACAACATCAGGAGAGATTTGTCTAACTCGCCTTTCTGCTGTCAGCTGGTCACCACGAGCTTTGCGCTGTTCGACAGACAGATCAGAAAAGTGAAGTTTTAAACATTGTTTGCTGCCTTATTCAGAAAGCCCAGTGTACAATAAAGTGGCATTTCACACGCTAGTCACGATCCCACTGCACATTATGCATTTAAGTTCACATTACATATTTACACTTTTAAGAAGCTTAAATTTTGTTAAAAAATTCCAAGTGTAGAGCTCCAGGTTATAGTCTTTGTTACTTCATAAAATGATTACAGAGCTTCATACCTTGATTAGGCCACCAAAGGAGCGTGAACGAGGATGTTTCTTGCTAGGAGCAGGAGGGGCCTGGTGGTGCTCACTGGTAGGCGTCCCTGAGGTCGTTTGCTTGACTAACTGCACACAGTAAACGGGACACACTTAAACCTGCTCAGTGACAGAAGCAAAACCGTAAGCCGCACACTGGAATTCACCTGTCGGACGAGTTTCTTCTTCTTGGCGGAGTCTGGCATGTTGTGGTGGACGTGTCTGAAGAGCTCCTTCAGGGCCTCCTCCGTGTATTGTTGAGCCGGAGACTGGCACTGATCCTGAAAAGTTGGACCCAAAGCAGCGGATCTTTTTAGGGGCAACACAGTCCGCCGGGCAGGAGAGCTGCTCATTGCCAGCAGCTCCAGGTCGTCCTGAAAGTGTACGGACAGGTAAAGTCAAAGTGTGTACTCAAAATGGAAAAAACAAAAAATGGACATATGGGTTTAAGTCTGACTAATAAAATTATCACAATCTCATTTTCCCAAAAACATATTGTAACACATCACTGTTCTCAGGTGTCCACTGGTATAAAAGTTCAAGACGTTTTAAAATCACTTCAAAATAAATTTAAGACCAAATTTTGGAGTTTAATCCAAGTAAACACATTTACTGACCCCTAGGACCACTTTCAGCAGCTCTGCTGTTGTACATGACCATGCACACAAAAATGAACTATAATTGCAGTTCTTCTTCACACCCTACATATTTGGATTCTATGATACCAGGTTTATAAGTTTTTTTAATAATTTGATAGCTGTGGTGAATTATTAATAGGTCCACAGCTAGTTACTTGACTTTTGCCAACACAGAAGCTGCCCTCCGCTGCTCTGGGGAACTGAGTCAGAAACGTATTTCTTTCTCTTCTCTGTTACTACAGCTGAGGCAACTGATACCAAATAAGTGAAACTGAATCTCCCTAAAACGTCTCAATAAGTGAACAGTTTGATAAATATTTGAAATTCTCGGCTAACGAGAAATAAAACCATCTAGAATTTAAGGTTGTGTGCGCAAAGGTGTAAAATGGAGAATTGGAAAAAAAAAAAACACAAGTTTGAGCTGAGCAGTTTGTTAACTCCCTTTGCTTTTCTCTACATTTCTACTCATCAGTAACTTTATCATTTAAAACTCAGTGTAGAAAATGATGAACTGAACAGTTAAAATGACGTTATGTTAGAACTCTTCAGGGATCATACAGTTCAGAGATCAGAACTTCTTATTTTCTGATCTTTCATTTGACAGGTGATTATACAATAAAGCTGTTTGCCTTTAATTAGCAAATTTAAACTAAACATTATGTTGTTCAAAAGACCATTTGATCCATTTTTCTCGTAAAAAAAACCCTGCAGTTTGATTACTAAACATTTTTTTGGAACTATGCAGCTATTTTAATATTTCCTTTTAATTGTTCCTACAGATTTTGTATCAAAAGAAAGCTTGTTGAGCAGTTGTACATTAATGTTCACCTTTTTCTTGTGTTATTGGGTCTATAGTTGGGAAGACATGGTCAACAAACATGAACTCCTTCCACTAACCTTTGTCTGCAAAGCTTTGGACCCAGTGAATTGGACCCTGGCGTATTCCCGCAGGTAGACTGGAGCCTGAACAACATACAGATATCATTTGTCCACAGGGCATCACTCAAAGAGTTCACATAATCTTTCAAAAGCCAACTCTGTTTTTATGCACGATTCTTGATTGCTTTATTTCCGAACTGTCTGGCTGTTGGGATGTATGGTCAATAATCACCCTGAAGAGCTTCTGCGAGTGTTTGATGAGAAAGGCCATGCTGTTGTTCAGCTTCTTCATGTTGGCTTTGAGGTCAGTGGCTGTCATCTGCAGCAGAACAAAACAGAACACCCCCAAAAAACTTAAAGCTGCATAAAGAGATGTCAAAATCAAAATCAAAGATATTCTCACTTGACAAGTGAGTTTCATCAGTCCAAACAGCATTAGGTTGGAAATCAATTCAAAATTTGAGCCAAATGAAAAAGCCCAATTTCAATATTAGACCCTTTTAAAACTTAAGATCAGGTTGGTTATTTGAATGTATTTTGAAGAATCCGATGCAGCATTGACTGTATGCACAAATTAGGCACGAGCATCTTGATTAATGACTGCAGTGGTAATCCAGCAGCCTTCAAAAGTACAAATCTTACGTGTCTTGGCCACAGGACATGCGGGGCAAACATAAGAGCCAGGTTGAGGGCAGACATCTTATTCTTGTCCTGCTGCTTGGCAGTGTGGTAGAGTAGGTCCAAAAGCAGTTTGAGCAGTGAGCGGTTGACCTGGGGTAAGAGCAGAAAGAGAAGCTGCAGGGCCTCGATTTGACGCTCCTTGTTGGGTATGGTAGTCTTGTTACCTTGGTCATCAAATAGGGTTATGTCTGGGTGGGGGACAAATGCAGAAGTAGTTGAAATGTGAATAGAATCATAAAGAATGTGCAGAGTATCAGCATGCTAATTCAGTTTTTTCCCCGTCTCAGACATTTATGTCACAAGCATGTCAATAAAAAACAAACAACGATAAGAGTTCAAATTCCTACCAGCTATCTTCAGGTGTGCATGGAAGTGCCTATGTGTGAGAAGTGGCTCAGGCAGCTCTCCCAGAAATGTCTTGAGCAGCGTCGCCACGTCATTAGGGTGAAAGTCTCCAGAGTCAAGGTCAACGTCCGCCCCGCTGTTAAGGAGCTCCTTCAGGGCCTGCTGCCGAACGCTGTTCCCCGGAACCCGAAATAGACCCTCAACATGCAAATCTGAGTGCGCAAGAACAGGTGAGGGATCAGCATATAAAAGCTCAAACAGTTTGGTTTGTGTTTTGTGTGCTCATTCATTCTGGGATTTTATCCATTTATTCTATCGAATTACAACAAGCAAACATCCCATCAACACTACTCCAACATGAAGATTTAAAATGCTATTCACGCAGGTCAGCGGCAATGGGCCGATGGGACAAAGGGACTGTTGTTGATTAAAGAAATCGTGGGTATTTTGTGAGTTAAAAACAAACAAGATGATTTTTAATACCAGTTAGGTAAGTATTAGAGAAACAAGGTGGCACAAACAACAGTCCACGTCGTTTATGTTACTCACGTTTGCTGAGATACTCAATAAGCTGGTAGATCTGGGCAATGCAGCTCTCTGTCAATGGGCTTCCAAACACAACGCCTTTATCTGCAAAAGGATTCCAAAAGTAACAATGAGTACGAGTAATAATGAACAATTACCGTTACTAAAAGGCAGAAACACAGCTACTCTTCATACAGAAAGACAAATGTCACCGTAGACAAATAAACCGAACAATATTCAGTGTTATTAAAGCGAGTCGTCCCTTTTATAATTCACTAAAACAACTCCTTACCTTTGCGTTTAAGGAAGTTGAAAGAACGAAAGAAGCCTCCGTTTCCACCTGTTGGGGTCTTAGGGCCCTCCTCCCCAAGGAGCTGGGCAAACTCTGTCCCAGGAAGGTCAATAAGGCGAGTAATGTTACTGAGGACCATCTCCAGGAAAACATCAGGGTTTTCATGGCGGAGTTTCTCCACGAAAAAGTCTGGGTTGAAGATGACTGGTGGTCGACCAGCAGGCGTGTCTCCCGGCGACTCTTCGTGATTGATCACCATACTGCACGCCGTCCCTCTGAAGGAGAGAACATAGAAAATTGTACCCCATGACAAGATCTTCTTGATGGATCTGGTTGTGCTACAGTTACTAGACACCTATACAGCCTCATAATAATAAACTTTGTATGCCATTACCAGCTTTGGTATGGTCTGCTAGTTTTGTATATAGTTTCCCCCACACATTGCTATATAAAACATACTATAAATAATCCCTAAAATGTCCTTTTACAACAAACTCTCACCAAACCCAAAACGTGCCTGTGGGGGCTGTAGAATCCATCAGTGCTTATTGACACAGAACAAAGGACCAAATGAAGCTGTTTATTATTTTAAAACTCTGGGTTTTGGGGTTTTTATGACGTATGTGATGTATACTATAAACCCTTCTCACACTGTCACCGGAGCCCAAACAACATAAGCTAACCAGACGTTAGAATGTACAGTACGATTATTAATATTGTACCGCTGGCCTAACCAAGTTTGACGTTTTTTATGCTAATTCAAAGACCCAGGAGTTAAGAGACAACGTTATCGGATTCGGGCGGATCATTCCCAATGGCTTTGCTATTTTTTTTTTTTTTTTTTTTAATAACTGTTAAACACCAGTATTCAAACTGTCTGCGTGTTCTATGGTAACGATAAGCAGCTAGCATTAGCTTTAACGATGGGTTTGCTAGCTAAACTACTTTCCCTGAAGGCTTCTAACGGCGTAAGAACGATAGTTATTGCACTAATTCTTGACCAGCATGACTTTGGCTTCAGTCGTGTATAAAAAATGATAGATCCTGTCGTTCCTAAAATCGCTTCTTACCTTCTTTTGTGGGTGTTTTCCTCAACATCTTTCCCCGCAGCCATGTTCCGTTTGAATCCTCCGCTGTTATCATTCACACTCCGCCCATCTCGCCAGTCATTGGTCGCTTGTCAGACGCGGGCGTGACACGGTGGCTGTGTTTTGCATGTCCTTCACTGTGATTGGTCTGTTTGAATTTGGCAGCTTTGGTCTAGAACGTACGTCCTATATCCAGACGTCGCATTAAGATTGTTTATCACATGAGACAAAAAATTATAAATTATATTTTTTCCCATGTCTACAACAGTAGTGGAGTCAAATAAAAAACTATATAAATAGTAGAAGTGCAGTTTCTTACAAAAGATATAATAAATGTACAAGTTAAATTTGAATAATTAAGTGACCGTTCTATTTAGTAACTTTGCACTGTAGGTATGTAAGTGTATGTCATATGTTTCAGAGATGGTTTACTAGCATTTTCCATGTGTAAGAGCAGTGAAGATCTTGATTTTGTAAACAGGTTGTGTTCTGCCATATCTTCTTCCAGGTAACTCTTCTGCTCCATGCGCGTTCCCCAATTACCCCAGAACCCAGTTACTAACCATGTAAACACAAAGACCTCATCAACACAATCACGTAGGTGCCTCTGATGTTTGCCTAAACAATTGTCAAGGAAACAAATGTTTGTGTTGCTGTTAGTAGTTAGATTTTTAAAGTAAACAACATCATTTGGCTGAACAACAGACAGAAGTCAAGTGGGTGGCAAGCTATGAGCTAAATATTACAGTCAGTTTTTTTTTAAACATTTTTAATGCGATTGACATAATTTGTCATGTAAGTTGTTCACCTGATGTGTTGTTAACATGTCTGCAGCCACAAGAAACAGCGAGAAAACCATGGGATTGAAAACAGCAGCTGCATGTGTTTTCCTACTTCGCTCTTTCATAAGTATATCTGCATTTTTAATATTTCATCAGCTATTAGAAGGGCACTTTTTAAAGTCAAGACTTGTGTTTTAGGCAACAGTGGAGAGGAAAACTTTAACGGAAGAAAATCAAACCCGGCCATATCTGAGTGGAAAGTGGAGAGAGAAAAGAACAGAGCAACAAAAGCAACAACAAAACATTGAGCAGGTTTAGGACCAGTAGCTGCATATGTCATACGGGACAAAGAAGATACAGAGTTATTAGAATAGATTTTAAGTGGCACTTCCAGTGTTTATACAACATACTAACTATCAAACCTATACAAAAATCGGATCATTTAGTATTTATCTTGTTGCTTCCAGTATTTATTATTATTTTTATTAGTATTATTTACATTTAATTTTTGTGAAATATGATCTCTCTTACCAATCCCAGTCAGTAATCCTATGATTCCAGCTCTAACACGTTAAGCTTAAAGGAGAGATGTCCTATTAATTTGTGTGCTGATAGCTAATATACAATAATTGTTATGAATACTTTGATTTTGTTATTTATTTTTATTTCGAATAGCGGTCGTGAGTTTGCCACCTGCTGGAATGTTTTAATGTTTTTTTCATTTTCAAACATGAAAGACATGAAAAAGAGGGCCGCTATTACTCTACCTGGTGACAACTGTTATATCATAACTGCGACCGTGCAGAAAAATGTTGACAGTGGCTGTTTTGGACAGTTTTACCTGTACATTTATTAACCTGAATTCGCATTCACCCTGATTTATGGACAGGGAAAACTTCCATTCCATTTTGAATAAACCAAAATTTCTTAAATACCTATGTATACATAATACATACAACATTAAAGAAATAATTTTAACAACTATTCAGTAACGTCACACAGGACAAACCAGTTATTGATATGATAACCACATTCCCACAGAGCTAAGAAAACGTCTCCCAACAACTATTACTCTACAGCCTGAAAAACTGTTCGCATTTTCTATGAATTTATATTTTGGATGGCTGTCTATGATAGCAATAGTTACACAACAATATCTTAAAAACTGCACATGATGATGTCATGACAAAAGGCTGCAAGCTGCAAGCTTACGAAATTCCAATTATGTAAAAACATTTTTTCTGTCATTTTTTCACTTCTAAATTGTTCAGAGCTTCAAGTCTCACGTGAGCAGCAGTGGCTGTTTTGTTGCCAGCGCAACTGATTTATGGACAGGCATTTTGTCTGGCTTTCAGTTATTGCAGTCACACAACATTTTGCATTTTCTATGAATTTATATTTTGGATGGCTGTCGTTACACAACAATATCTTAAAAACTGCACAGTCCTCCAATTATGTAAAAACATTTTTTCTGTCATTTTTTCACTTCTAAATTGTTCAGAGCTTCAAGTCTCACGCAGCAGCGAATGTTGCCAGCAACTGTGGCGTCTGGCTTTCAGCAGTCACACACATTTTCTATCGGAAATGCACAGTCCTAGTTTAATGTTGAATTTTCCGTCAGTTAGCAACATTATTATGAGCTATTATAACCAGTCAATATTTTACTATCAGTGTGTAAAGATGTCACTTGAGTCCCTCATTCGTTTACATGGTGCCATTTTAAAATTTTTTGCGATATAGTGCAGTTTAGTTTTTTTTGTTAAGATATTGTGGTTTCTTCATCCCACACCATTCTGCTGTGGTGACTTCTGAGGGGGCAGGCCAGAAACCGTTATTTTTTTTATATCAGAAGACTAATATATAAACTGCTGGACAGTGCAGAGATGAATGATTATAAGAATTGATTTCTAAATGTTGCACATTGTAGACAGCATGGCAGTGGACACAGGAAGTGAAACGTTAACTGTGGTTTCTGCTGTGCTCTGTGTTTCAGTGGTCCAGGCTCAGAATGACTGGGGAGTGACGTACACCTCCAATCAGATCTCACATCATCTGACAACTCTGACTGTCACAGGTACTGATCAGCACAGACTGATGTTATACTTACAAACACAGTCCAGGTAAATTATCAGAGAACAATCACATGTGTGACCTGAAATTAGACAATGGAAATTGTGTTTATGTTCATGTCTGAATATTCATTGACAAATTACTTGTCCTCACATCCAGATGTGCAGGTGCAGATGATCAATGTAACAGTCCATCTGTCTTATACCAAGGCTGAGCTGAAGTGTCACAGCAGCTGTAGTCCAGCAGGAAGTCGTTCCTACATCTGGTTCAAAAACGGAGAGAAAAATATGACGGAGCAAACTTCTGTTTATACAGACAACTTTTATCCTGGAGACACCGTCTACTGCGCTTTCAAAGGACATGAAACTCACCGCTCTCCTTCAGTTTGTGAGTTTACACCAACTTTGGATGAAACTTACTAGACTAGTTATAAGTGAGACTAAGGAAAATTCTATTTAATATCTGCTTCTTTATTGTAAAACCGAAAAATCCAAGTAGCCATTTGTTTTTCAAACATTTCTGTGCAGAATGGGCTTCATCAGACTGTAATATCTCCTAAAATCTCTGAACCCATCACAACTGAAACCATGTTTGTCTTGATTTTACTTCTAATAATAATAACCTTCACAAAGGCAAGCAACTAAATGGAAGGTCTATGAGATATATTAATTGCAATTTCAATTTGGGTTTAGCAAAATGACACTTTGACAGTGACTAATATCCATCATTAATCTTCTAGTGCAGGAACCAACCATCATATTACAATGATCTCTCTTCATTATTGTCCAGATCCTCCAAAGGTTCCCTCAGTGTCAGTGAGTCCCTCTGCTGAGATAGTGGAGGGTAGTTCAGTGACTCTGACCTGTAGCAGTGATTCTAACCCAGCAGCTAATTATACCTGGTACAAGGAGAATGAAGACTCAGCAAAAGCTTCAGGACAGATCTTCACCATCACTGACTTCAGACCTGAACACAGTGGGAATTATTACTGTGAAGCCCAGAACACGATAGGACGTCAGAACTCCACCTTACTATTTTAATAAATAGCATAATAAATATAACCACAGCTGGTTCAAAAAATATTAACACTGAGTTATTGATAATATCAGCAGGTAGCAAGAAGATCGTTGGTGACTTTAATCAGTGCGGTTTCTGTACTATGATGAACTCTAAATCCTGACTGAAATTCTTCAGTCACATAATTGCTTTGCAACTACTTTTTCAAGTATTTTAGAAATAAAGGGGAGATTGGATACTGGTCTGTAATTGGCTAAGACACCTGGATCCAGGTTTGACATCATCATGTGCAGACATGATAAACCAACCACTCACCCATTCTCAGTTTTATTCTCTGCCAAAACGGAACATTGTAATGACGCCTGACTGTAAGTTTATAATAAATGTATAAGAATTCATACAGTGACAGATAAGGTTATTATAAGCTGAACTTTTAATCCTTTGTTGCGGTACTGTATTTCTGCTTTCATTTGCACCAAGGGTTTAAATAAATGTCAGTATGAGAATTTAGGCCAGAACTTTCAAAGACTGTAAAACTAGACATTATTTCAAAACCAGAATTGGAGGTAATGTATATAAGACGGACCCAGGGTGGTGACGACAGTGGAGTGTGTAAAATAATTATTTAAATAACAAAAACTAAAACTCTCTCCAAAAGGAAGGACAAGAAACAAATAAACAATGCCTAAACAAAATAGACAAGCTATGGGGACAAATAAAAATCACAAAATAAAAACTTAAGGGAATAGAATAAGTAAGAACTGAAGATTTAACAGAGGGACAACTAAACTAAACGGGACCGCAACTACAAACTTAACGAATTAAACTCACAGGGGCAAGAACAAATAGTCAAAAAGAAATAAAGGGGAAAAACTGAGTGCACCAAAATAACAAAGTAATCTCTAATAAGGAAAATAATAAAGAACAAGCAAACTAACTCAACGGAAAGATCAACTAAAACAAAAGAAAAGAAGTGACCAACCAAAAACCCTCACAACAACAAACAGACTGACAACAGATGTAGAAAAGAACAAAGAAAAGGACAAGACGAAGACAGAAGGTGATCAGACTAACGAGTTAAAGGTGGAGACAATAAACAGACACAAAGGAACCAAACGCAGCACGAAGGAACAAACGGTGGACAAGAAGAGTGTACGAGTGGGAGACAAACCAACAGTCGACAGTGAAGGGAGAACTGGGTTGAAATAAATGAGAAGACCAGTGAAACCAGGCAAGAAAAGCAATACTATAAAATAAAAAAAACGTGGCAGGAAATGAACAAAAACACGACCAACAAAAGTCCAGAATTTTGACAGTTAACACCTCTCAGTATCTGTTTGCACAATATCTAACAGATCCTGTCAGTTATCGTGCATATAACAAAGTTATTAAAATGCTTGTGCACCAAGGGTTTAAATGTCTGTGAGAATTTAGGCAAGAACTTTCACTTGACTGTAAATATCGACATTATTTTAAAACCACTTCTGCTTTGGCAGAACCTGCTTATGATTATAGACGACGTACATGTAGCAACCCAGGCATCAAACAATTTATTCATGCTTTTTTACCTATTTGCGAAATTAGCCTCACATAAGAGGAAGGAAACTGTTGAAAGTTGGGGCTTGGCTATAGTGACATGTCAGAAATTCCCCATCGTTCCCAGTAAGGAACACTTATTTTCTTACCGTTTTTTATTAATTTTACTGATGAACGAGAGAATTTATACAAAGAACAGCTAAAGATATAAAAATCTGCAGCGGAAGGAGCAGAAGTTCAGACATGAGGTTTACAGCAGCAGCAGCTGGATTTGGTTTCCTGCTTCTCTCTTTAACAGGTTCTGTATATCTACATTTTCACATGTTGTACCTGCTTGTTATCAGATATTACAATCATGTTTTTACCAAAAACAAAAACTTACCAAGTTTGTACATAGTGTATTTTTTTAAATACTGTGAAATACTGAACATTTACACTCAGTGGCCACTTTTGTAGGTCCACCTGTACAATCTAATACAACAGCACAAGGTGGAGGCCACTCCACCACCTGAGCTACTTATTGATTCTGGTTACTAATTAAATATTTAAAATAATGAATATGTTAATATTTATAATATGTCCGAACACTATCAGTCAATTCTTTATGTGTCTCATGTCTATGGAATATTTTAAAATTACTTGGCGGCCTGCTGTGTTTTCACATCTTTGTATTTACTTTGACATTTGGCCAACGAATCCTCCAGCCTTAATGTGCATAAAATTTGCTCGTTCCCGTCCTGTGAAACCACCCACTGAAACATTATTAAGATACTGAAGCTCCACCACAGTAAAACGTTACAGTTTAACTTAAAAATCACTGGATCTGTTTATGGCAAAATGTTGACGAGAGCATGTTTTGATTCTCTCTTGAAACCAAAGGCTGCAACTTCAATTCAATTCAACTTTATTTAATCTCACCAATTTACAACAAGGCCATCTCAGGGCACTTTACATGATAAAGTCAAGACTATACAAACATTTAAAGAAAACCCAACAAATCCCCCTTGAGCAGCCATAGGCAACAGTGGAGAGGAAAAACTACCTTTAATGGAAGAAACCTCCAGCAGAACCAGGCTCAGGGTGGGCGGACATCTGCCTTGACTGGTTGGGGTGAGTGGAAAGTGGAGAGAGAAAAGAACAGAGCAACAAAACATTGGGCAGGTTAGTAGGACCAGTAGCTGCACACTGGAGGACACACATCACCAAAGCTGCGGATACCTGAGGACAGGGACAGAGAGAGGGAGAAAGATGACTACGGGACAAAGAAGATACAGAGTTAATGTCATACAGTGGTGACATTAAAAATGTGGGGTGAGAGAAGGAAACTGTCTCAGTGCATCAGAGGTTGGTCCCCCAGCAGTCTAAGCCTAGAGCAGCGGAACTATAACTAACTATAATCTTTATCAAAGAGGAAGGTTTTGAGCCTAGTCTTAAAAGTAGAGAGGGTGTCTGTTTCCTGAATCTGGGGAGCTGGTTCCACAGGAGAGGAGCTTGATAGCTAAAGGCTCGGCCTTCCATTCTACATTTGGAAATTCTGGGATCCATAAGTAGGCCTGCATTTTGGAACCGAAAGCTGTTGCAGAGATTTGTTTTATGTGTGAGGTAAATTACAAATCCTGGTCAACAATGACTCAGAGATTCCTTGCTTAGATTCCCTGGTTATAAAAACATGTTTTTTAGACTTTTAGGCCCAAATACAATAACTTCAGTTTTATCTGAGTTTAGAAGAAGGAAATTATACGTCACCCAGTCCCTTATGTCTTTTAAACATGCTTGTAGTTTGATTAATTGATTTGTTCCATCCGGTTTCATAGATAGATATAACTGTGTGTCATCAGCGTAGCAGTGAGAGTGAGTGTTTTCTAATAATGTTGCCAAGGGGAGACATATATAGAGTAAAGAGTATTGGTCCTAACACAGAACCTTGTAGAATTCCATAACTAACTTTTGTGTATGTCGAAGATTCATCATTAACATGAGTAAATTGGAACCTATCTGATAGATATGATTTAAACCAATTTAGTGCTGTTCCTTTAATTCCAATTACATGTTCTAGTCTCTGTAATAATATTCTGTGATCAATAGTGTCAAATGCAGCACTAAGATCTAGCAGAACTAGTATAGAGACAAGTCCGTTATCTGAAGCCAGAAGAAGATCGTTGGTGACTTTAATCAGTGCGGTTTCTGTGCTATGATGAACTCTAAATCCTGACTGAAATTCTTCAATCAAGTCGTTTCTGTTTAGGTGGACACATAATTTCTTTACAAGTACTTTTTCAAGTATTTTAAAAATAAACGGGAGATTGGATATTGGTCTGTAATTGGTTTTTTAAGTAGAGGTTTGATTACAGCTACCTTATAGGCCTTTGGTACATATCCTGTTTGTAAAAATAGATTAACTATATCTAATAAGACAAACTTCAAACCTCAGAGACACAATTTACACAAAAATTGGTTTAAAGCCCCCTTCAGACAGCACTGGAATTCAAACATAATCCAGAATTTACCCAAAGAAGGTGCATGTGTGAACGCGAACGCCCAAGTCTGTTGGCCAAAACAATATCTGGATTTTACCCAGCCAGGTCCTAGAACAAAGACCGGATTATCTCCAACGGAGCTCCTGTGAATAGAGGAGGTAATACTCCGGAGGATTCACCACGAGTGAGTGGAAGTAATATTGATATCAACGAAACATGAAGCCAACGTTAAAGTGAGTGGGTAGTGTCGTCCACCATCGCCATCAAGAAACAAACTGTCACTTCTGCTGCTTTTTTTGCCTCATATCCCGCCCCCTGCTCCTAGTGCCCAAGCGCCACCATTTGCCCAATTACTATATATTTTTTCAAAAGTAAGAATGCATTCTGCCCTGATGATCTCTCAATGTTGGCTACATGTCTGAAAAGGAAATTCCTGACAATGTCTGGACCTGATCCTCCTAATATTCTCCAGAGTTCATTTATGAAAGAGGCTTAAAACTGTTGGGGGGACCTACAGGAGTCATTACACACCTTTACTGGGGGCTCTCAACTTTATTCATCTAAAAGAAGACGTTATTTGCAACTCGCCAACATAATGTCCTTTCGAGACTTATTGACAGACACAACACAGATGCAACACTGCCTAGTCGTGCGTTCGGTCCTTTATTGTGTTCTCTGAACACAGCATATCACATACAAGGTTCCTACCTGGACATTTCACCTGATACTGAAATGTCTGCATGTGAAGCTAAAGCTAAAGCTAACCTCGGACTCTATGCTGATGATGAAGCTTTTTAAACTCATGACTGTCCTAAACCAGAGGACATGGACACAAGAAAGACAAAGTATTTGGCTTTTGGCCCAAGTGACCTGGAGATAACTGTGGTTTCTGCTGTGCTCTGTGTTTCAGTGGTGCAGGCTCAGAATGACTGGGGAGTGACTTACACCTCCAGTCAGATCTGTGCTGTAGAAGGATCAACAGTGGACATCAGCTGCACTTTCAGATACCCAGACAGAGTAAATGGAACCGTTACTGTAGTAGAAAAATCTGTGTGGATTACTAGGACGACTGGCAATGAACCTGTGGATCTGAGCACAGACTCAGAGTATGCAGGTCGTGTGCAGAATAGCTGCAACGAGAGCAGCTGCTCTCTGAGAATCACAGACCTGAGAAAGACCGACTCAGCTGAGTATAAGTTTGTGTTCATGACAAACCCACCAGAAGGGAGATTTACTGGTTCACCTGGAGTCACTTTGTCTGTCACAGGTAAGATTTTCATCTGCAGATGAGTCAGTTCCCACCAAGAAACACTGATATTACTGGGAAACATTACTGAATGTATCTGTGTTTGTCTGAGTTGACAGTTTCTCTCTTTATTGGAGCAGATCTTGAGGTGCAGGTGAGCAAGTCTCATCCTATTTCGTATCCTTCCTGGGCAAAGTTGACGTGTCACAATAGTTGTCACCTGCCTGTTAATCCTTCCTACATCTGGTTCAACAAGGGACTGAAGACTCAACAAGACAAAGCTTCTTTTGAACAATACTTTGATTGGTCAGACAGTTATTCCTGTGCTGTAAAAGGATTCGAGCAGTCCCCTCTCCTTCAGTGTGTGAGTTGTCTTCCATGTGATTCCACCTGCTGGACACCTTTACATGCTCCACTGTCCCTCTGCAGTTTGTAGCACTGACACATGTAGTTTTAAAGCGGCTGTTTAAAATATTTTCATCTTCTTTCAGGTGTCAAGGATGAATCCTGCTACAGAGTGACTTACACTCACAGAAGCATCTGTGCCTTCAGAGGCTCATCAGTGGACATTTCTTGTTCTTACTACAGTTATTACAAGGTTAAATCCAAATTCTGGTTCAGGTCTGACCGTCGTCATCAGTGGCAGAATCCCTCACAGCCTGAGGATCTTAGTAAAGACTCCCAGTATTCAGGTCGTGTTCAGGTCTCTCACACAGAGACAGGACGCTCCACTCTGACAATCACTGACCTGAGAGAGACAGATTCAGCCCAGTATCACTTCACATTCAGAACACGGGGCTTTGAATGGACGAGCAGTTTACCTGGTACAACTCTGACTGTCACAGGTACTGATCAGCACAGACTGATGTTATACTTACAAACAGTCCAGTTAAACCATCAGAGAACAATCACATGTGTGACCTGAAATTAGACAATGGAAATTGTGTTTATGTTCATATCTCAATATTCATTGACAAATTACTTGTTCTCACATTCAGATGTCCAGGTGCAGGTGATCAATGTAACAGTCCATCCGTTTTATACCAAGGCTGAGCTGAAGTGTCACAGCAGCTGTAGTCCAGCAGGAAGTCGTTCCTACGTCTGGTTCAAAAACGGAGAGAAAAATAGGACGGAGCAAACTTCTATTTATTCAGACAACTTTTATCCTGGAGACACCGTCTACTGCGCTTTCAAAGGACATGAAACTCACCGCTCTCCTTCAGTGTGTGAGTTTACACCAACCACAGCCCAAAGTAACAAGAATTACCGACTTTAATGAGAATTTAGCAAAACCAGGAAGTCATTGGTTTTTTTTCAGGTTATTAACCCTTTTGAATTGTCTCTACTTTTACATAGAAAATGTGAGGCACATTTCATTCAAGGCCAAAAGCTAAAGAAAACTGGGTTGATCAGGTTACATTTTAAAAATGTTATGTTCAGTAATAACAAAAAGCATCTAGTCTTACAAGTGCATCCATCCATCATCTGTAACTGCTTTTCCTGTTCAGGGTTGTGGGGGGCTGGAGACTATCCCAGCTGTCACAGGGCAATTGGCAGGGTCCACCCTGGACCAGTGTGCAGCCATGCACACCTACACAATATAGTCCCCAATTAACCTGTCCTTGCATGTCTTTGACTGTGGGGGGAATCTGGAGTAAACCCACACAGGAAGGCCACAGCCCTTCCGTAGATTCGACCACACATAATAAAAGTATAAAACCTCTTTAACAATGAATTCATGGTGAAAATTAGAACCACGTGTTGCAGACAGTAGGATGATTGTTGGGGAAGAGTGTGGGAGGTCCTGCCTTGTTACAAGGGGAGAAACTTGAATCTATGACAGTCGGATCTAGAAAATACAGGTTTGTGTCATGATGCTCATCAGGCCTCCAGCAGTCGACTGTCAGGTAAATGAGAAACGTTTAGCACCACTGTTACCCTCCACAGCAGGTCTCAACCAACATCAAGAACCAAATCTGTCTAGGTCCAGGTGCATCTGTGGATCAGTTTATAGATTAGTCACCCAGAAGCAGCAGGACGTGCAAGAAAAAAGCAACTGCTCTCCAAAAAGATCATTTCTGACTGTCTAGTTTGTTCAAGACCATGTGGATAAAGGTTCATAAACAAGCACATATTTAACATTGTTTCTGCTGTAATATTTTTCTCCAGACCCTCCAAAGGTTCCCTCAGTGTCAGTGAGTCCCTCTGCTGAGATAGTGGAGGGTAGTTCAGTGACTCTGACCTGTAGCAGTGATTCTAACCCAGCAGCTAATTATACCTGGTACAAGGAGAATGAAGACTCACCAAAAGCTTCAGGACAGATCTTCACCATCACTGACTTCAGACCTGAACACAGTGGGAATTATTCCTGTGAAGCCCAGAACACGATAGGACGTCAGAACTCCACCTTACAACTGACTCTTGTGACTCGTACGTTTTCCACTTTCACCTACAATAATAATAATAAATAGAATAATTAATGTAACCACAGCTGGTTCAAAGATATTAACGCTTTCTATTTGATGACACTGAGTTTCTGACAATATCAGCAGATCATTTGTAACTTTTACTTATATTACTCAGACATTTTTAATGTAACTGCAGTATTTCCATTTCTAGGGAACTTAAGGAAAGCAAATATCATTAGGCTGACTCTGGTGGTTCTGGGGCTGATTTCTTTGATTCCACTGACTGTGTGGATGAGGTAAAACATGAATAATCCATCACTTCCATCTCAGCTCTTTCACTTGTAAAAAATAATACACACATCAGTTTGGCATCATGAAGACTGATGACTTTGGTGCTACAGTTTGAAATTCAGGAAAAAGAAAACTTCACTGAGCTCGACCTCTGAAACAAACAGGAATGAAGAGAATATAAAGATGAGAGAGACAAGTGACAACCTCATACTGACAAATCTTACCACGACTACACAGTAATTTACTGCTGATTGTACTAAAGGAAAATTACAGGCAAGAACTTTGCTTTAAACATTCTAAAGTATATTTGAGATCATATCAGGAGCATGTTTCACGATTCACTGTCTCTTATTGTCTCTCCCCATCAGCTGGACACTTGTCCTGCAGGAGAACATCCACCAACTGAAGGTCGTCCTTGTAGAACAAAGAGGATCCATGACAGAATGCATTACCATAGCAACAATACTGCAATTCGCCATCGTGCTTGTGTGTTAATAGAAAAATGTAGCAAAGCTTGTGTTGGTTCTGGTCACCTCTGACTGGTTATTTTCCCCTTTGAGCTGCCGTGTCATAAATACATCCCATCAGTTCGACCATCATCATTAACCACTTATCCTGTTAAGGGTTGTGGGGCTGTTAATTACGTCCCGTCATCAGAAACTGTTGTTAAGTTAGAGTAAAATTAGGCTGATCAGGGACATTTGGTCTGTGGAAAGAAACATGTTGGACATGTCTTTCATCACCTAAAGTCATATTTATTTAAATTAATACAATGTATATTACTTGTAATTAAAATACTAGTTATGTGTTAGAAACGCCCGACACACAACGTTACACATTCAGTGTGAAACAACCAGTGAATAACATTTGTACAGTAGCTGCTTCATAGACAATAAACAGAAGTGGATTTTCAACCCAGAACTTTGCTGTTTTTTGATTTAAAGTCATTGAAATCAGTAGGACATGACTGATCTGTGCAGACATGATAAACCAACCACTCACCCATTCTCAGTTTTATTCTCTGCCAAAACGGAACATGGTAATGACGCCTGACTGTAAGTTTATAATAAATGTATAAGAATTCATACACTGGCAGTTTATTATAAGCTGAAGTTTGAATTCTTTATTGCGGTATTGTATTGCTTCTTTCTCTTCCCTTTAATAGTGTTGATGCTTTTAAGTGGTTGCCAATGACCATTATGCAGGCCATGGTTAAGAAAGGATGTTATTGTGTTGACACCTCTCAGTATCTGTTCGCAGATACTGTCAGATATCCTGTATATGAAAAAGTTATTAAAATGCTTGTGCACCAAGGGTTTAAATAAATGTCAGTATGAGAATTTAGGCCAGAACTTTCAAAGACTTTGGTTTCCTGCTTCTCTCTTTAACAGGTTCTGTATATCTACATTTCTACATGTTTTATCTGCTTGTTATCAGCTATTAAAAACATCATATTTTTTTAAAAGAACTTGCCAAGTTTGTACATTATTTTTGTGAAATACTGAACTTTCACATCCTTCAAACCAAGATTTTTTAGGCTCACATTTAGCTAGTATGGTTGGTTTTACATCAGACATTATACAAGTTTTAATAAAATTATAAAAGGGGGACGTAAACTTCAGTACTAAAATGATTTCCATTATTTCGCTATAACTTGTTTTTTCATATACCCCTCGACCATTTTTGTTCTCACGAAAGAACATCTGTACTAGTTGAATTAGCACTATTTTTATGTTAGGGTTCAAAGTATCCACTAGCTGACTGTAAACTGGGGAAACTGTAGCTGCCTTTTCCAAACACCTGTAAACACGGTTTTGAAAGTAACCGTGACTAAACACACCTACAAACGTACCAAACCTGACTAAAGAACACAGCAGTAGCATGGCAGCTTCCTTCTGTTTGCCAAGTGAGAGCGGGAGACTCGTACATAAACTACTCGTACCGGTATGTAGCCGTTAGCATGCTAGCGCTCGGCTCGCTGTGTGAGCTACGCTAAGTTTGCTCCACTTCAAAATGCTGCTTTTATAAGTACATTAAAAATGTGCCCTGCTCTTAAAATAATCTTTATACTTAAATGCTCAGATGATATTATAAGTTGCTTGTCCCCACCTTCTGATATGTGTCAGACAATAGACCTTTTTCACGTACGTAGCAAATGTGTAACCCTGTGTCCGCTTACCGCTGTACAAGTCGGTGACACGATAACAGTGGATTGCAGGAGTGATTTCAACTTCTCTGATGATGACTAAAATTACTCTATTTGTATACTTACAATAAAAATCCTTCATAAAGCAGGACATTTAGCCAGGATGCTATATTTTAGGAACACATCTGGATATTTTCATGTGACAAGCTTGACAAACATAATTACGCCTTATACCTAAGATCTTTCTCTTTTACACTCTTGAACTTCCTTGTTCCACCACCAAGTCTTCTTGTCTACTTTCCTCTGTCCTGATGACACACCAAATTCCCTCCTACCTGCCTCCCCGATCACATTAGCTGTAGTTGTCCAGTCATCTGAAAGCACCTCCTGACCACCCAGAGTCTGTCTCAACTCTTCCCTGAACTACACAACGTTTTACCTTTTAAAACTTCCACCACTTTGTCCTCTGCTCTACCTCGTTCCTCTTTATCTTCCCCACCGCCAGACTCATTTGACACACAACCATCCTGTTTTGTCTGGCCAATACTCTACAGTCACTGATCTCTTTCAGATTACAACATTGACAGAAGATATAGTCCACCTCACTGCTTCTGCCTCTGCTTTTATATGTCACCCTATGGTCCCATCTATTCTGGAAGAAAGATTTCACAGCAGGCATTTCCATCCTCTGTGCAAAGTCTACCACCATCTGTCCTTCTGCGTTGCTGTCCAGTAGACCAATCAACCCTGTTCCCTTGAACAACATGTCCATTGAAATCTGCACCAATCACCACCATCTCATCTGGGGATGTTTTGGATAAATTCATCTTACTCACTCACGCTTGTAAATAAACACACACAAAAACTGCCTCTTCCTCCTTCATCCTCCAGGCCTCAAAGACCAATTGGTCATTTTTGGCGACAGGTACAACTGACCTGCTCTGACGTTACAGAAGGACAGTTTCATTATTATCCTGCCTTTATTGTTCCTTCATAGATTAACAGGAGACAGCATGGCTAAATCTGTGTTTCAGTGGTGCTGGCTCAAAATGACTGGAGAGTGACTCACACCTCCAATCAGATCTGTGCTGTAGAAGGATCAACAGTGGACATCAGCTGCACTTTCAGATACCAAAACAGAGTAAATGGGACAGTAACTGTAGTACAAAAATCTGTGTGGTTTACTAGGACGACTGGCAACAAACCTGTGGATCTGAGGACAGACTCAGAGTATGCAGGTTGAGTGCAGAATAGCTGCAACGAGAGCAGCTGCTCTCTGAGAATCACAGACCTGAGAAAGACCGACTCAGCTGAGTATAAGTTTGTATTCATCACAAACCAACCAGGAGGGAGATTTACTGGTTCACCTGGAGTCACTTTGTCTGTCACAGGTAAGATTTTCATCTGCAGATGAGTCAGTTCCCACCAAGAAACACTGATATTACTGGGAAACATTACTGAATGTGTCTGTGTGTCTATGTTGACAGGTTCTCAGTTTATAGAACCAGTTCTTCAGGTGCAGGTGAGGAAGTCTCATCCAAGTCTTATCCCGTTTCCTTCCTGGACAAAGATCACAGAAACATGTTGGTTGCAAAGCAGTATTTTCCATGTGTAAGGTGATCAATGCTTCTGCAGATTCAGCAGCTAAGCACTAACTCATTGTTATCTGGTGAACTCTAACACATGTTTCCTTTCTCAGTATCTGTCCATGATTTTAACAAAGTTATTAAAATGCTTGTGCACCAAGGGTTTAAAGAAATGTCAGCATGAGAATTTAGGCCAGAACTTTCAAAGACTGTAAATATAGACATTATTTTAAAACCACTTCTGCTTTGGCAGAACCTGCTTATCTTTATAGACGACGTACATGTAGTAACCAAGGCAACAAACACTTTTTTCATGCTTTTTTACCTATTTGCGAAATTAGCATCACATAAGAGGAAGGAAACTGTCGAAAGTTGGGGCTTGGCTGTAGTTACATGTCAGAAACTCCCCATCGTTCCCTGTAAGAAACATTTATTTTCTTACTGTGTTTTTTATTAATTTTACTGATGAACGAGAGAATTTATCCAAAGACCAGCTACAGATATAAAAACAGAAGTTGGCAGAAGAAAACTTGGTCAGTTGGCAGAACAACTAATCATGAGGTCAGTTATTTATTGCCATTGATTTAATTTGTGACGTTATTCATTTGATTCGTTTTGACGTGTCTGCAGCAGAAGGAGCAGAAGTTCAGACATGAGGTTTACAGCAGCAGCAGCTGGATTTGGTTTCCTGCTTCTCTCTTTAACAGGTTCTGTATATCTACATTTTCACATGTTGTAACGGCTTGTTATCAGATATTACAAACTTGTTTATATATATTTTCATGTATTTAAGTTTTTCCTAACGTACAAAACTCAGAAATATAGTTTATTCTGACACCCCTGACAAATTAAAATAATTTAATTACTGATTCAGATTGTAAATTAATTATTTATAAAAATGAATATGTTACTATGTATAATTATGTCTAAACACTATCAGGCAATTCTTCATATGTCACATGTCTATGGAATATTTAAAAATACTTGGCGGCCTTCTGTGTTTTCATATCTTTATTTACTTTGACATTTGGATAACGAATCCTCCAGCCTTAACGTGCATTTCCAAGATGGCGCTGCACGACCAGCCGACTGTAACAGTAGCTCCTCCCTCTGTTTTTCTTTTTCTTTTCTTGTCTATTGTTCACTGGCCTGTCCTACAGGTTTTCTTGAAAGTGGTCAAATCCTGCTGCAAACGCGCACTCAGGGAAACCACCTTAGTTACTTTTTTTTTTTTTTTTTTTTTTTTTTTTTTTTTTTTTACTTTTCATGAGCGTGTCTGGGGATCCCTTCAGGACGAAGGCTCCAGAAGAGGAAGCAGAATACAGACCGTATCTGCCCTCCGTCATTATCGGAAAAGTTTGTTCCCTCTCCAACTAACTGAATGAGCTCACGGTGCTGACCCGGCTGCAGCGGGAATACAAGGATGCAGCCTCATGGTTTTTACGGAGACGTGGCTGACACAGGACTCTGTGGTTGCCTTGGATGGATTTAAACTGGTTGGGGGAACAGGGGACTGAAGGAGAGTCACCTGCAACCCCTGCCCCTACTTGGCTATCCGATCACAATCTGGTACACCTGCTTCCTGAATACACACCCAGGGTGAGAAGACAGCCTGCACAGAAGAAGACTGTGAAACTGTGGACTTTAGATGAGGCCAGTAAGAGACTGAGAGACTGTTTCGAGACCACAGACTGGAACACACTCTGCTGCTCAACAGGCTGACCCACTGCATCACAGATTACATCAACTTCTGTGTAGAGAACTTCGAGCCAACCAGGAGGGTGCAGTGTTTCGCAAACAACAAGCCCTGGGTGACCTCGGAACTTAAAGACCTACTAAATAAGAAGAGGAGGGTTTTTATTTCAGGGGACACAGAGAAGTAGAAAAGAGTTCAGTGTGAACTCAAGTACAAGATCAGACAGGCTAAGGACGGATACAAGGAGGAGATGGAGAAGTGGTTAGAGAATAACAACACACGAGGTGTGTGGAGGGGCCTGAATACCATCTCAGGCCATGGACAGGGAGCAGTCAGGGGGTCAGCTGATGAAGATCAGCTCTGGTCCAACGAGTTAAACCTGTTTTTCAACAGATTTGACTCCAGCCCCAATCCCTCAGCAAGCCTCCCAGCCCCCTCCTCAAACGTCTACAGTCCGGCAGATTTGAACACCATCCCTGATCTCCTCCACCTCTCCGCACCCTCCTGTCTTCACACCACTCCACAACCAGCCCCGCTTCCTCCCCCCTCACGCAGACTGAGGAACTGTGCTGACCAGCTCTGTGAGGTGGGGTAGGAGTTCAAGGTGGAGGTGGGACTACACCAAGGATCAGCTTTGAGTCCCTTCTTGTTTGCTATGCTGATGGACAGGTTGACAGATGAGGTCAGACAGAAATCTCCCTGGACAATGATGTTTGCAGATGACATTGTGATTTGCAGTGAGAGTAGAGAGCAGGTGGACTAACAGCGGGAGAGGTGGAGGTTTGCTCTGGAAAGAAGAGGCATGATAGTCAGAACGTAGCAAGACAGAATACATGTGTGTAAACGAGAGGGAGCAAGGTAGAAGCATGAGGTTACAGGGGGCTGAGGTGAAGAAGGTGCAGGAGTTTAAGTACTTGGGATCAACAGTTCAGTGTGATGGGGAGTGTGGAAAAGAGGTGAAGAGGCGGGTTGGAGTACGTGGAGGAAAGTGTCAGGAGTGTTGTGTGACAGAAGAGTGTCAGCAAGACTCAAAGGAAAGGTGTACAGGACAGTGGTGAGACCAGCTCTGCTCTATGGGTTAGAGACAGTAGCAGTGAGAAAGAGACAAGAGGCAGAGATGGAAGCAGCAGAGATGAAGATGTTGAGGTTCTCCTTAGGAGTGACAAGGTTGGACAGAATAAGGAACGAGTTCATCAGAGGGACAGCGCACGTTGCCTGTGTTAGCAACAAAGTCAGAGAGGCCAGACTGAGATGGTTTGGACATGTGCAGAGGAGGGACAGTGAATATATTGGTAGAAGGATGTTGGAGAAGGAGCTGCCAGGCAAGAGGGCGAGAGGACGACCAAGGAGGAGATATATGGACGTCCTAACAGAGGACATGAGGTTAGCTGGTGTCAGGGAGGAAGATGCCCAGGATAGAGTGAGGTGGAAAAGGATGATAGGCTGTGGCGACCCCTGATGGGAAAATCCGAACGAGTAGTAGATTAGTAAGTGCATTACTCTTGCTGTTTTCATTGCTTTTATCGCCTTGTATACTTGTGAGCTGTGTAACAAGTAAATTTTCCTCATGTGGGAACAATAAGGATTACCTTACCTTAATTTGATCGCTCCTCCCTCTGAAATAACCCACTGAAACATTAAGATACTGTAGCTCCACTGCAGTAAAATGTTACAGTTTAACTTAAAAATCCCTCTATCTGTAGTTATGTTGAATAGAGCATGTTTTGATTCTCTCTTGAAAACAAAGTCTGTAACTTTAGACACAATTTATTTTTAAAAAATGGTTTTAAGCCCCTTTTAGACAAGCACTGGAATTCAGAGATAATGCAGCCTCTACCAAAGAAGGTGCATGTGTGAACGCAAACACCCAAGTCTGTTGGCCCAAACATTATCTGGATTTTACCCAGCCAGGTCCTAGAACAAAGACCAGATTATCTCCAACCGAGCTCGTGTGAATAGAGGAGGTAATACTCCGGAGGATTCACCACGAGTGAGTGGAAGTAATATTGATATCAAGGCAACAACAACCAACGTTAAAGTGAGTGGGTAGTGTCGTCCACCATCGCCATCAAGGAACAAACTGTCACTTCTGCGGCTTGTTTTTCTGAGTCATGTCCCGGCCCCTGCTCTAAGCGCCCAAGCGCCATTTGCCCCATTACCATATATTTTTGGGGGCTTTTTCTGGGACTGGGGGCTCTCAACTTTATTCATGTAAGAGAAAAAGTTATTTGCAACTTGCCAACATGATGTCTTTTCCATTAGCCGTAGGTGAGGAGGCAATATCTAGAGACTTATTGGCAGACACAACACAGACACAACACTGCCATGATCGTGCATTCGGTTCTTTATTATGTTCCCTGAACACAGCACATCACATACAAGGTTCCTACCTGGACATTCCACCTGATACTGAAATGTCTGCATGTGAAGCTAAAGCTCAAGCTAACCTCAGACTCTACGCTGATGATGAAGCTTTTCAAATTCATGAACACAGGACATAAGAAAGACAAAGTGTTTGGCTTTTGACCAGACTGACCTAGAGTTAACTGTGGTTTCTGCTGTGCTCTGTGTTTCAGTGGTGCAGGCTCAGAGTGACTGGGGAGTGACTTACACCTCCAATCAGATCTGTGCTGTAGAAGGATCAACAGTGGAAATCAGCTGCACTTTCAGATACCCAGACAGAGTAAATGGGAGAGTTACTGTGGTACAAAAATCTGCGTGGTTTACTAGGACGACTGGCAATGAACCTGTGGATCTGAGCACAGACTCAGAGTATGCAGGTCGTGTGAAGAATAACTGCAACAAGAACAGCTGCTCTCTGAGAATCACAGACCTGAGAAAGACCGACTCAGCCAAGTATAAGTTTGTGTTCATCACAAACCAACCAGGAGGGAGATTTATTGGTTCACCTGGAGTCACTTTGTCTGTCACAGGTAAGATTTTCATCTGCAGATGAGTCAGTTCCCACCAAGAAACACTGATATTACTGGGAAACATTACTGAATGTGTCTGTGTTTGTCTGAGTTGACAGTTTCTCTCTTTATTGGAGCAGATCTTGAGGTGCAGGTGAGCAAGTCTCATCCTATTTCGTATCCTTCCTGGGCAAAGTTGACGTGTCACAGTAGTTGTCACCTGCCTGTTAATCCTTCCTACATCTGGTTCAACAAGGGACTGAAGACTCAACAAGACAAAGCTTCTTTTGAACAATACTTTGATTGGTCAGACAGTTATTCCTGTGCTGTAAAAGGATTCGAGCAGTTCCCCTCTCCTTCAGTGTGTGAGTTGTCTTCCACGTGATTCCACCTGCTGGACACCTTTACCTGCTCCACTGTCCCTCTGCAGTTTGTAGCACTGACACATGTAGTTTTAAAGCGGCTGTTCAAAATATTTTCATCTTCTTTCAGGTGTCAAGGATGAATCCTGCTACAGAGTGACTTACACTCACAGAAGCATCTGTGCCTTCAGAGGCTCATCAGTGGACATTTCTTGTTCTTACTACAGTTATTACAAGGTTAAATCCAAATTCTGGTTCCGGTCTGACCGTCGTCATCAGTGGCAGAATCCCTCACAGCCTGAGGATCTTAGTAAAGACTCCCAGTATTCAGGTCGTGTCCAGGTCTCTCACACAGAGACAGGACGCTCCACTCTGACAATCACTGACCTGAGAGAGACAGATTCAGCCCAGTATCACTTCACATTCAGAACACGGGACTTTGAATGGACGAACAGATTACCTGGTACAACTCTGACTGTCACAGGTACTGATCAGCACAGACTGATGTTATACTTACAAACAGTCGAGTTAAACCATCAGAGAACAATCACATGTGTGACCTGAAATTAGACAATGGAAATTGTGTTTATGTTCATATCTCAATATTCATTGACAAATTACCTATTCTCACATTCAGATGTGCAGGTGCAGGTGATCAATGTAACAGTCCATCTGTCTTATACCAAGGCTGAGCTGAAGTGTCACAGCAGCTGTAGTCCAGCAGGAAGTCGTTCCTACGTCTGGTTCAAAAACGGAGAGAAAAATAGGACGGAGCAAACTTCTATTTATTCAGACAACTTTTATCCTGGAGACACCGTCTACTGCGCTTTCAAAGGACATGAAACTCACCGCTCTCCTTCAGTGTGTGAGTTTACACCAACCACAGCCAGTCAGTTAACTCAGCAAAGAATGACAATATGGTTCTACAAACACTATATGGAAACAACAATCCTTAAACCGCTGTGAATTTACTGTATTTTCACATGGAAAAATCTAATTTTAACTTGTCCCAAAACAAAGACAAAGGAAACTGAGCCGAGCAAATTACATTTTGAGAGTTATATGTTCATTAATAATGAAAAGGATCTATGTATTGTCTTTAACCCCTTTAGCTCCAATCTGTCTTAGGGCCAAAACAGAGACATGTACAGGCAAATGATAATGTTTAGCACCACTGTTACCCTCTACAGCAGGGCTCAACCAACATTTACCAAAGTAAAACATCCCAACTTTAAGACATGGTGATGGCAGGATCAGGATCTGGGTCTACTTTGCTGCTTCTGGACCGGGATGATTTGTGATCATTGATGGACCTATGAATTTTGAGTGGTAAAAAACTTTTTACAGGAAAGTCTCCACACATCCATCTGTAAACTTAAACACTACAGAAAGTACTTAATACACTAAGTCAAAGATCCTAAACACACATTCTATCAAAGAATGGTTAGGTCCTAAAGAGGTTCACCAACTTTCAAGCACACATTTAACATTGTTTCTGCTGTAATATTTTTCTCCAGATCCTTCGGATCTTCCCTCAGTGTCAGTGAGTCCCTCTGGTGACATAGTGGAGGGTAGTTCAGTGACTCTGACCTGTCGTACTCATGCTAACCCAGCAGCTAAACACACCTTGTACAAAGGGAATCAATCACTGCCTCTAGATCCAGGAGGAATTTATCATTTCACCTCCATCAGCTCTGAGGACAGAGGGACCTACTACTGCAAGTCTGAGGCTCAAAACTCTACATCTGTATTCATAGACGTCCAGTGTAAGTGACTGGATTATTAAAAGCACGTTACAGTTGACAGGACAGCTGCTAAAAATGACTCACTGACTCATGTCTCTGTCCTCCAGACCCTCCAAAGGTTCCCTCAGTGTCAGTGAGTCCCTCTGCTGAGATAGTGGAGGGTAGTTCAGTGACTCTGACCTGTAGCAGTGATTCTAACCCAGCAGCTAATTATACCTGGTACAAGGAGAATGAAGACTCACCAAAAGCTTCAGGACAGATCTTCACCATCACTGACTTCAGACCTGAACACAGTGGGAATTATTACTGTGAAGCCCAGAACACGATAGGACGTCAGAACTCCACCTTACTACTGACTCTTGTGACAGGTAAATGTTAGTTTATGTGAACACACCTGAACTGCAGATTGTTCGTGAGTTTGTTAAGGATCTGACATGATTTAGGAATCATCACATATCCTTAGTCTCACTGTATATACATGAAGTTCTTAAACACTTTTGTACAGTGTTGTACAACCCCAATTCCAAAAAAAAAGTTGGGATAATCTGTAAAATGTCAATAAAATAAGAATGCAATAATTTGTAGACATTTTATCAATTCATTGAAAATTTTAGCTAATTTTGAATTTGATGGCAAACAATCAAAAACTTTCCAGAAATATTTGTTGCTCAACATTCTTATGCAAAGACTTTGAACCTCCCTCTATTTGCACTGCATAATATCATTAAAATATTCTGGATGAATCTCTGTGCACGAGGGCCAAGACCAAAGGTCAAAACTGGATGCACGTGATCTTCAGGCCCTCAGGCAGCACTGCATTAAAACAGGCTTGATTGTCTGGACATCAGTGCATGTGCTCAGGAACACTTCAAGAAATCACTGAACTCTGTTTGCTGTATAATCCACAAATGTCAGTTAAAGCTGCATCACGCAAAGAACAAGCTGAATGTGAACACAATCCAGAAATGCCTTCCCGTTGACTGAACCAAAGCTCATTTTAAAATGGTTTGAGGGAAAATCGAGAACTGTTCTGTGGTCTGATGTCGAGGTCCGGGGCATCTGGAAAGGCTCCATCAATGCAGAAAAGTAGATAGAGGTTTTACTCCTTTTCAGCGAACGCCTTGCATAATTCAGATTTCATATCCATCACAACAACACGGCTTTTCAGGAGAAGAGTCGGGTCACTAAACTGACATGTCTGCAGTCCAGAACTTTAACAAACAGAAAAGATTTGACACATTATAAAACAAAAAAACAACAACAACAACAACAACAAAAACAAAGGCCCAGGACTGTTGAGCAGCTAGAATCCTGCATCAGCGAGAAAAGGGACAACATTCCTCTCCTGAACTCCAGCCAATGGTTTCCTCACTTCCTAGACGCCGTTAAAAGAAGAGAGGATGCACATCTTTGCATTCTGTTTTCATTTCTCACATCGTCCCCACCTGTTTTAAATTGGGGTTGCATTTCCTCTGCATTTTCTCGATTTTGTGTTTCAGGTAAATGGAAGATTCCAGTAGCGCTGTCGATCGCTGCTGTTGTTTTGGCTTTAACCCTCGTCTTCCTTTTGCTGTGGATTCGGTGAGCAGCTCAGTTTCCCAGTGGTTGTTGTTCACGTTGTACCTTAAAGGAGAGATTTCGTATTTCTTTAATTAATAATCACATGCCCATATGCACATGCAATATTTTTTAGTGTGGTTATGTTTCACCCTTCTACATTTAATCATTTTGCTTTAATAGCAATGTGAACCTCTCATGTCACATCTGTCATGTGTTTTCAGGATATTCATCACTTTCATTGTTCTAAATGTTTGTGCATTTTTTCTCCTGTCAGAAGAGAAAAATCAGTGCAACAACATTCTGAGGTTGAGGAGACGTCACATCCCAGAAGACAGGTGAGGATGAGGCGTTCAGGTGAACCGGGACAAATCATTATCATAATCTTCCATTTGCACCTCATATGCAAGCAACAATCATTTACTGTAAAAATGTAACTTGTTAATTGCCGAGGTCGTATTAATGACAAAATTTACATCAGAATGTCCGTCATATATAAGCAATGTCCTCATTAGGAGGAGGAGAAAAAACCAACCTACAGTTCCACATGTGGCCACACGACAAATCAGTCACAGGAAGTGTTTTCTATTGGTGAAAACCTGGTTTTGCCTGCACTGCCCTTTAGTGTCACCATGAACACACTAAAATGAGGCTTTAGAACTTTAACAATGTGTATCATTGCGTTTTTGAACTGGGACGTGTCCTACCATGATGCACTGTTACTTCCTGGGCCCAGGGTTTCCAGCTGTGAAGAGCACACTGCACTCTACAGGTCAACCATTGCAACCACAAACACTTCTGCCAAGAGTCAGGGCCACAGTCTGTGCAAGTTCAGCTTTAACTCAGTGCCCATGTTATGCCAAAGGACAGAAAACTAATTTACTATCGTTAGTCGCACCTGAGTTCTGTTCATCAACAGGTAGGAATACAGGAAAATGTCACAGCGTTCATGTGTGTGTGGTCAGCAGGAGGATGAAGTTCAGTACGCCAGTGTCCAGTTCAAGAGGCGGCAACCTGACGCTCTGTACTGCAACTTCCTCCCAGCTCAGAGAGGCCAAGACCAGGAGGGCGAACGTCCGCAGGATGAAGTGGACGGGGTCCAAACGAGCCGAGAGTGAGCTGCTCTTCACACCTGGACTGAACATTCCAGTGCATTTAGTTCAGAATCATCCGAGTTGGATTTATTTTAAAATGTTGTTTTGTTCCTTCACAGAAAAAGAAGTCAGGCAGCTATGGAGGATCCATTCGTTCTGTACAGCACCGTCAGAAAAGTTCGCTGAGTGGACCTGTGCAAATAAAGCACCATGGCAACCACATTATTAGAAACACCTCCCAGTATAAAACAAGACACGTCAACCTGAACTTCAGCGTCGAAAGTGCGTCACACACAACTCTCGAACATTGACAAAGACAGAATTATTTGGTTTTGTCTGGTGCTTTAGCTTTTATTAGTTGTCATAGGTTCCCGCACATGGCTTGTTAAAAAACATTGTTAAAGTCAAAAATACTCTTATTTTGAAAAACAAGAACAGGCTGATCAGGGACGTTTGGTCTGTGGAAAGCAGCATGTTGGACATGTCTTTCATCATCTGAAGTCATGTTCGTTTAAATTAATACAATGTATATTACTTGTAATTAAAATACTAGTTATGTGTTAGAAACGCCCGACACACAACGTTACACATTCAGTGTGAAACAACGAATGAATAACATTTGTACAGTAGCTGCCTCATAGACAATAAACAGAAGTGGATTTTCAACCCAGAACTTTGCTGTTTTTTGATTTAAAGTCATTGAAATCAGTAGGACATGACTGATCTGTGCAGACATGATAAACCAACCACTCACCCATTCTCAGTTTTATTCTCTGCCAAAACGGAACATTGTAATGACGCCTGACTGTAAGTTTATAATAAATGTATAAGAATTCATACAGTGGCAGGTTATTATAAGCTGAAGTTTGGGTTTTAGCAAACACTGAAATACTTTTCACTGCCCTGTATGATTTAACTGACTTTAGGAACTGGGGTGGAAAACCTCGTCGTTTGACCTCCCATAACCATGAGTGCTGATGCTTTCACTTGCTCGTCACGGCTCCTTATATTCAGGCCGTGGGTAAGAAAGCGTCTTGTTGCTCTGAGACTTAACACGAGTTTGTGCAGATCACAGAAACATGTTGGTTGTAAAGCAGCATTTTCCATGTGTAAGGTGGCCACTGCTCCTGCAGAGTCAGCAACTAAACATGAACTCATTGTTGTCTGGTGAACTCTAACACATGTTTCCTTTCTCAGTGTCTGATTTTAAATAAGTTATTAAAATGCTTGTGCCCCAAGATTTTAAATAAATGTCAGCATGAGAATTTAGGCCAGAACTTTCGAAGAGGGTAAATATCGACATTATTTTAAAACCACTTCTGCTTTGGAGGAACCTGCTAATGATTATCATGATTATACATTCAGTAACCAAGAAAACAAACACTTTTTTCATGCTTTTTTTTTCTTATTTATGAGATTAGCATCACATAAGAGGCAGGAAACCGTCGAAAGTTGGGGCTGGCTATAGTGACATGGCAGAAACTCCCCATCGTTCCCTGTAAGAAACATTTATTTTCTTACTGTGTTTTTTATTAATTTTACTGATAAACAGCAGAATTTTTTAATTTTTCTAATTTGTGACGTTATTCATTTGATTCGTTTTGACGTGTCTGCAGCGGAAGGAGCAGAAGTTCAGACATGAGGTTTACAGCAGCAGCAGCTGGATTTGGTTTCCTGCTTCTCTCTTTAACAGGTTCTGTATATCTACATTTTCACATGTTGTACCTGCTTGTTATCAGATATTACAATCATGTTTTTATCAAAACCAAAAACTTACCAAGTTTGTACATAGTGTATTTTTTTAAATACTGTGAAATACTGAACATTTACACTCAGTGGCCACTTTTGTAGGTCCACCTGTACAATCTAATACAGCAGCACAAACCTCCGACCCGTTGGTCGATGGAGGCCACTCCACCACCTGAGCTACTTATTGGATCTGGTTACTAATTAATTATTTATAACAATGAATATGTTATTATTTATAATCATGTCCGAACACTATCAGTCAATTCTTTATGTGTCTCATGTCTATGGAATATTTTAAAATGACTTGGCGGCCTGCTGTGTTTTCACATCTTTGTATTTACTTTGACATTTGGCCAACGAATCCTCCAGCCTTAATGTGCATTAAATTTGCTCGTCCCCGTCCTGTGAAAACACCCACTGAAACATTATTAAGATACTGAAGCTCCACCACAGTAAAACGTTACAGTTTAACTTAAAAATCACTGGATCTGTAGTTTTGGCGAAATGTTGACGAGAGCATGTTTTGATTCTCTCTTGAAACCAAAGGCTGCAACTTCAGACACACAATTTATTTTAAAAAATGGTTTTAAGCCTCTTTCAGACCAGCACTAGAATTCAAACATAATCCAGAATTTACCCAGAGAAGGTGCATGTGTGAACGCAAAAACCCAAGTCTGTTTGACCAGACATTATCTGGACTTTACCCAGCCAGGTCCTAGAACAAAGACCGGATTATCTCCAACCGAGCTCGTGTGTGAGGTAATACTCCGGAGGATTCACCACGAGTGAGTGGAAGTAATATTGATATCAACACAACAACAACCAACGTTAAAGTGAGTGGGTAGTGTCGTTTGCCATCGCCATCAAAGAACAAACTGTCACTTCTTGTTTTTCTGAGTCAAGTCCTGCCCCCTGTGTGAGTGAGAATCATTCTGCCCTGATGATCTGTCGATGTTTGCTACATGTCTGAAAGGAAAATTCCTGATAATGTCTGGACCTGATCCTCCAGATATTCTCTACAGTTCTTGTCTGAAAGAGGCTTAAAACTGTTGGGGGGACCTAAAGAAGTCATTACAAACCTTTACTGGGGGCTCTCAACTTTATTCATCTAAAAGAAAAAGTTATTTGCAACTCACCAACATAATGTCCTTTCAAGACTCATTGACAGTCACAACACTGCCATGGTCGTGCGTTCGGTTCTTTAATGTGTTCCCTGAACACAGCACATCACATACAAGGTTCCTACCTGGACATTTCACCTGATACTGAAATGTCTGCATGTGAAGCTAAAGCTAAAGCTAACCTCAGAAAATATGCTGATGATGAAGCTTTTCAAACTCTTGACTGTCCTAAACCAGAGGACATGGACACAAGAAAGACAAAGTGTTTGGCTTTTGACCCAACTGACCTGGAGATAACTGTGGTTTCTGCTGTGCTCTGTGTTTCAGTGGTGCAGGCTCAGAATGACTGGGGAGTGACTTACACCTCCAGTAAGATCTGTGCTGTAGAAGGATCAACAGTGGACATCAGCTGCACTTTCAGATACCCAGACACAGTAAAAGGGACAGTTACTGTGGTAGAAAAAGCTGTGTGGATTACTAGGACACCTGGCAAAAAACCTGTGGATCTGAGCACAGACTCAGAGTATGCAGGTCGTGTGAAGAATAACTGCAACAAGAACAGCTGCTCTCTGAGAATCACAGACCTGAGAAAGACCGACTCAGCTGAGTATAAGTTTGTGTTCATCACAAACCAACCAGGAGGGAGATTTGTTGGTTCACCTGGAGTCACTTTGTCTGTCACAGGTAAGATTTTCATCTGCAGATGAGTCAGTTCCCACCAAGAAACACTGATATTACTGGGAAACATTACTGAATGTGTCTGTGTTTGTCTGAGTTGACAGTTTCTCTCTTTATTGGAGCAGATCTTGAGGTGCAGGTGAGCAAGTCTCATCCTATTTCGTATCCTTCCTGGGCGAAGTTGACGTGTCACAGTAGTTGTCACCTGCCTGTTAATCCTTCCTACATCTGGTTCAACAAGGGACTGAAGACTCAACAAGACAAAGCTTCTTTTGAACAATACTTTGATTGGTCAGACAGTTATTCCTGTGCTGTAAAAGGATTCGAGCAGTTCCCCTCTCCTTCAGTGTGTGAGTTGTCTTCCACGTGATTCCACCTGCTGGACACCTTTACCTGCTCCACTGTCCCTCTGCAGTTTGTAGCACTGACACATGTAGTTTTAAAGCGGCTGTTTAAAATATTTTCATCTTCTTTCAGGTGTCAAGGACGAATCCTGCTACAGAGTGACTTACACTCACAGAAGCATCTGTGCCTTCAGAGGCTCATCAGTGGACATTTCTTGTTCTTACTACAGTTATTACAAGGTTAAATCCAAATTCTGGTTCAGGTCTGACCGTCGTCATCAGTGGCAGAATCCCTCACAGCCTGAGGATCTTAGTAAAGACTCCCAGTATTCAGGTCGTGTCCAGGTCTCTCACACAGAGACAGGACGCTCCACTCTGACAATCACTGACCTGAGAGAGACAGATTCAGCCCAGTATCACTTCACATTCAGAACACGGGGCTTTGAATGGACGAGCAGTTTACCTGGTACAACTCTGACTGTCACAGGTACTGATCAGCACAGACTGATGTTATACTTACAAACAGTCCAGTTAAACCATCAGAGAACAATCACATGTGTGACCTGAAATTAGACAATAGAAATTTTGTTTATGTTCATATCTGAATATTCATTGACAAATTACTTATTCTCACATTCAGATGTCCAGGTGCAGGTGATCAATGTAACAGTCCATCCGTCTTATACCAAGGCTGAGCTGAAGTGTCACAGCAGCTGTAGTCCAGCAGGAAGTCGTTCCTACGTCTGGTTCAAAAACGGAGAGAAAAATAGGACGGAGCAAACTTCTGTTTATTCAGACAACTTTTATCCTGGAGACACCGTCTACTGCGCTTTCAAAGGACATGAAACTCACCGCTCTCCTTCAGTGTGTGAGTTTACACCAACCACAGCCCAAAGTAACAAGAATTACCGACTTTAATGAGAATTTAGCAAAACCAGGAAGTCATTGTTTTTTTTTCAGGTTATTAACCCTTTTGAATTGTCTCTACTTTTACATATAAAATGTGAGGCGCATTTAATTTAAGGCCAAAAGCTAAAGAAAACTGGGTTGAGCAGGTTACATTTTAAAAATGTTATGTTCAGTAATAACAAAAAGCATCTAGTCTTACAAGTGCATCCATCCAACATCTGTAACTGCTTTTCCTGTTCAGGGTTGTGGGGGGCTGGAGACTATCCCAGCTGTCACAGGGCAAGTGGCAGGGTCCACCCTGGACCAGTGTGCAGCCATGCACACCTACACAATATAGAGTCCCCAATTAACCTGTCCTTGTATGTCTTTGACGGTGGGGGGAATCTGGAGTAAACCCACACAGAAAGGCCACAGACGTTCCGTAGATTCGACCACACATAATAAAAGTATCAAACCTCTTTAACAATAAATTCATGGGGAAAATTAGAGCCACATGTTGCAGACAGTAGGATGATTGTTGGGGATGAGTGTGGGAGGTCCTGCCTTGTTACAAGGGGAGAAACTTGAATCTATGACAGTCGGATCTAGAAAATACAGGTTTGTGTCATGATGCTCATCAGGCCTCCAGCAGTCGACTGTCAGGTAAATGAGAAACGTTTAGCAGCACTGTTACCCTCCACAGCAGGTCTCAACCAACATCAAGAACCAAATCTGTCTAGGTCCAGGTGCAGCTGTGGATCAGTTTATAGATTAGTCACCCAGAAGCAGCAGGACATGCAAGAATAAAGCAACTGCTCTCCAAAAAGATCATTTCTGACTTTCTAGTTTGTTCAAGACCATGTGGATAAAGCTGAAGGTGAGACCAAAGTAAAACACTTTGGTTTAAAAGTGCAATGTTTGCTTTTAATATACCAAACTTTTCCCAACTGTAAGATATGGTGGTGGCAGGATCAGGGTCTGGGCCTACTTTGCTGCTTCTGGACCGGGATAACTTTTGAGTTGTACAAAAAGGTTTTACAGGAAAGTGTCCACGTATCCATCTGTAAACTTAAACCCTAAGGAAATTGCTTAATCAGTCAAAGATCCGAAAGACACGTCCTACCAAAGAATGATTAGGTCCTAAAGGGGTTCATAAACTTTCAAGCACATATTTTACATTGTTTCTGCTTTAATATTTTTCTCTAGATCCTTTTGATCTTCTCGCTGTGTCACTGAGTCCCTCTGGTGACATAGTGGAGGGTATTTCAGTGACTCTGACCTGTCGTACTCATGCTAACCCAGCAGTTAAACACACCTTGTACAAAGGGAATCAACCACTGCCTCTAGATCCAGGAGGAATTTATCATTTCACCTCCATCAGCTCTGAGGACAGAGGGACCTACTACTGCAAGTCTGAGGCTCAACACTCTGCATCTGTATTCATAGAAGTCCAGTGTAAGTGACTGAATTATTAAAAGCACGTTACAGTTGACAGGACAGTTGCTAAAAATGACTCACTGACTCATGTCTCTGTCCTCCAGACCCTCCAAAGGTTCCCTCAGTGTCAGTGAGTCCCTCTGCTGAGATAGTGGAGGGTCGTTCACTGACTCTGACCTGTAGCAGTGATTCTAACCCAGCAGCTAATTATACCTGGTACAAGGAGAATGAACCAATGCATCAAGGACTAGATGGAATCTATCATTTCACCTCAATCAGCTCTGAGGACAGAGGGACCTACTACTGCAAATCTGAGAATCAGTTTGGATGGATCAACTCTTCATCTCTACTCATAAATGTCCTGTGTAAGTATTAAGTGTAACTCCTACTGCTTAAAGCAGCACTGTTCTTTCGGTGAACTTAACATCTTAGATGTTCAGCGGAGCTTTTACTGACACACTTCAAAATCATCTCATCAGTCGTCCCAGCCATGTTACAGGCAAATGCTAATGATGAAATGTCTTCACATGTTACTGTCCAGATCCTCCAAAGGTTCCCTCAGTGTCAGTGAGTCCCTCTGCTGAGATAGTGGAGGGTAGTTCAGTGACTCTGACCTGTAGCAGTGATTCTAACCCAGCAGCTAATTATACCTGGTACAAGGGGAATGAACCAATGCATCAAGGACTAGATGGAATCTATCAGTTCACCTCAGTCAGCTCTGAGGACAGAGGGATCTACTACTGCAAATCTGAGAATAAATTTGGATGGATCAACTCTTCGTCTCTACTCATAAATGTCCTGTGTAAGTATTAAGTGTAACTCCTACTGCTTAAAGCAGCACTGTTCTTTCGGTGAACTTAACATCTTAGATGTTCAGCGGAGCTTTTACTGACACACTTCAAAATCATCTCATCAGTCGTCCCAGCCACTTTACAGGCAAATGCTAATGATGAAATGTCTTCACATGTTACTGTCCAGATCCTCCAAAGGTTCCCTCAGTGTCAGTGAGTCCCTCTGCTGAGATAGTGGAGGGTCGTTCAGTGACTCTGACCTGTAGCAGTGATTCTAACCCAGCAGCTAATTATACCTGGTACAAGGGGAATGAACCAATGCATCAAGGACTAGATGGAATCTATCAGTTCACCTCAGTCAGCTCTGAGGACAGAGGGATCTACTACTGCAAATCTGAGAATAAATTTGGATGGATCAACTCTTCATCTCTACTCATAAATGTCCTGTGTAAGTATTAAGTGTAACTCCTACTGCTTAAAGCAGCACTGTTCTTTCGGTGAACTTAACATCTTAGATGTTCAGCGGAGCTTTTACTGACACACTTCAAAATCATCTCATCAGTCGTCCCAGCCATGTTACAGGCAAATGCTAATGATGAAATGTCTTCACATGTTACTGTCCAGATCCTCCAAAGGTTCCCTCAGTGTCAGTGAGTCCCTCTGCTGAGATAGTGGAGGGTAGTTCAGTGACTCTGACCTGTAGCAGTGATTCTAACCCAGCAGCTAATTATACCTGGTACAAGGGGAATGAACCAATGCATCAAGGACTAGATGGAATCTATCAGTTCACCTCAGTCAGCTCTGAGGACAGAGGGATCTACTACTGCAAATCTGAGAATAAATTTGGATGGATCAACTCTTCGTCTCTACTCATAAATGTCCTGTGTAAGTATTAAGTGTAACTCCTACTGCTTAAAGCAGCACTGTTCTTTCTGTGAACGTAACATCTTAGATGTTCAGCGGAGCTTTTACTGACACACTTCAAAATCATCTCATCAGTCGTCCCAGCCACTTTACAGGCAAATGCTAATGATGAAATGTCTTCACATGTTACTGTCCAGATCCTCCAAATGTTCCCTCAGTGTCAGTGAGTCCCTCTGCTGAGATAGTGGAGGGTAGTTCAGTGACTCTGACCTGTAGCAGTGATTCTAACCCAGCAGCTAATTATACCTGGTACAAGGAGAACCAAACAGAGATCAACAAAGAACCACAGCTTGTCTTCAGATCTGTGCAGTCAACTGACTCTGGACAGTATCACTGTACAGCTGAGAACAACCTGGGGAGCAGGACATCTGAACATTTGTATATTAACGTGGAATGTAAGTGAAACAACTCACACCTGTTTTATTTTGCTGTGATTCTGTCACTGAACCTTCCTAAAGTTTCAGGATTCATGTCACTCTTGGTCTTTATAGATGAACAAAAGCTTCCTACTGTACTGTTACGTCTGATCATTATCATTAGCCTGATTCTGAATCCTAAAATGAATATGTTGAAATCTTATTTTCCAGATCCTCCAAAGGTTCCCTCAGTGTCAGTGAGTCCCTCTGCTGAGATAGTGGAGGGTAGTTCAGTGACTCTGACCTGTAGCAGTGATTCTAACCCAGCAGCTAATTATACCTGGTACAAGGAGAATGAAGACTCACCAAAAGCTTCAGGACAGATCTTCACCATCACTGACTTCAGACCTGAACACAGTGGGAATTATTCCTGTGAAGCCCAGAACACGATAGGACGTCAGAACTCCACCTTACAGCTGACTCTTGTGACAGGTAAATGTTAGTTTATGTGAACACACCTGAACTGCAGATTGTTCTTGAGTCTGTTAAGGATCTGACATGATTTAGGAGTCATCACATATTCTTTTTTCGAAATGTTTTGCTGCCATCAAATTCTAAATATTTTTCATGTTGTTTATGTTTTATTGTGAATAAAATTTGGGTTGATGAGATTTGCAGATCTTTGCATTCTGTTTTCATTTCTCACATCGTCCCCACCTGTTTTAAATTGGGGTTGCATTTCCTCTGCTTGTTCTTGATCTTGTGTTTCAGATAAATGGAAGATTCCAGTAGCGCTGTCGATCGCTGCTGTTGTTTTGGCTTTAACAATCGTCTTCCTTTGCTGTGGATTCGGTGAGCAGCTCAGTTTCTCAGTGGTTGGTTTTCATGTTGTAACTTAAAGGAGATATTTCATATTTCTTTAATTAATAATCACATGCCCATGTGCATATGCAGATTTTCCAATATTTTTTGTGTGGTTATGTTTCACCCTTATACACGTCTTAATCATTTTGCTTTTATAGCAATGTGAACCTCTCATGTCACATCTGTCATGTGTTTTTTCAGGATTTTCATTTCTTTGAAACTTTGAAACTAAATGTTTGTGCATTTTCTCTCCTGTCAGAAGAGAAAAATCAGTGGTACAATATTCAGAGGCTGTGGAGACGTCACATCCCAGAGGACAGGTGAGGACGAGGTGTTCAGGTGAACCAGGACAAATCACTATCATGTTCTTCTGTTTGCACCTTATATGCAACTACGTCTGATCACATTTTTGAACTGGGACATGTCCTACCATGATGCACTGTTACTTTCTGGGCCCAGGGTTTAATCTACTGTGAATGCTTTAAAGCATTCATCTACTGTGAATGCTTTAAAGCATTCACAGTATGTTGTTGTATTCTTTATTATTATTATTCTTCCGTACGTTTTTTGTCCGCTAACTAGTCCCGCATACTTTGTGCTAGAAAGCCCGTTCAAATTTTAAAATGTTCAGCTTCTTCAGGAGAGGTGTGCTTACATTCAGATTTTTGATATCTTTCATACTTTTTATGATATTCAGCTTTTTTCATGCAATTTTTCCTATTAAAATGAATGGGGAAGGCCTTCAGCTGCTCTTTAACCTTGTCTTCTTTCAGCCTTCACCATTCAGGCATACTTCAGCCTAGAGAAACCATTTAAACTTTAAACAAGTCACAAGACCTTCAGCTACATTTCATCAATTCAGCTTTTATTAATATCTCTTATGGTTTTTGAGCTATGGCAGTTTTAGTTTTAGGCAATTTTTGGAGATTTCTTATTCCTTCTGCTAGAGCGTGTGACGTCACACACGCTCTGCCGATTCCGCGATTACTTTTTTTATGCTTTTCCGCTTCTCTTTGTGATTTCCTTCAGCCACCTTTCATCCTTCCTCAACAAATTATATATCAAAACGTAGGTATTTTTGTCCTCTTTCAGGAAATGTAACTCTCACGGCGACAGGTCTTACGGTTCTCTCTCCACGCGGCCAGAAGCGGAGAGAGTGCCCTCTCAAACTCCCATTAGGGCCCATTCTAATGCAGCTCCACAAATGTCTGCTCAAATCTCAAACGAGGGCCGTTTTAAAATCGCCGCCACGCCTTCATTTTATTGACTATCTTCATATAAATTACATCAGCGTGTGCGGTGAAGCCTTCTGACGCTCACAGTTCTTTCCGTTTGTTTCTAGGACTAATACTTTTTCACTTATTGCACATTTTGCGAGGCTAAGTTTTAGCTTTTCCTGTTAGCACCAGAATGAGTAGGCATGTCATTATCATAATGAAAGGCACTTCTGGTCATGTGATCAGCCTCACAGCTGCGTCCAATCACCTTAACTGACACTTCTTATTACTGCTAATACACAGAGTAGAGATGCACGAACGCACACACACTCGCAGACACACACACACACTCACACACACACACACACACACACAGGAAACAAACTTTCAAAATAAAAGCCTGCTTAATTCTTTTTTCACATTTTTAGCTATTAAATGCTAAAATTAGTTTGTTGTCAAGTCCACCTACAGTGGACACACACACACACACAGACAGGAAACGCACTTTCAAAATAAGAGCCTACTGGATTATTTTTTACACATTTTTACCATTTAAATGCCAAAATGAGTTTGTGCTTTCAGTCTGTCTGCAGTACTAAGTCCACGTTGCTAATTTGACAATTGTTAGAATTATGTTCATATTTTTAAACAATTACACTTAGTTTTAACTTTCTGCTATTTTTAAGCAGTTCAGCTTCTATTCAGCTTACGTTCTACTTGTTTTAAATTTGAATTGTAATTTTCAGCTATTTCAGCTATTTTTAAGCAGTTCAGCTTTAATTCAGATCATGTTCTACTTCAGCAAAAACACTTCAGCTTTTTTTAGCATTGCTGGGACAATTTTTCAGCTCTTTTTAAGCAGTTCAGCTTCTATTTAGCTCATGTTCTACTTCAGCTAAAATACTTCAGCTTTCTTTAGCATTGCTGGGACAATTTTTCAGCTCTTTCAGCTATTTTTAAGCAGTTCAGCTTCACTTCAGCTCATGTTCTACTTCAGCAAAAACACTTCAGCTTTCTTTAGCATTGCTGGGACAATGTTTCAGCTATTTTTAAGCAGTTCAGCTTCTATTCAGCTTACATTCTACTTGTTGTTTTATATTTTAATTGTAATTTTCAGCTATTTCAGGAAAAACACTTCAGCTTTCTTTAGCATTGCTGGGACAATTTTTCAGCTCTTTCAGCTATTTTTAAGCAGTTCAGCTTCAATTCAGTGTACTTTCTACTTGTTTTTTTACATTTTAATTGTAATTTTCAGCTATTTCAGCAAAAACTCTTC
Organism: Channa striata; assembly: GCA_033026295.1. NCBI lineage: Eukaryota > Metazoa > Chordata > Actinopteri > Anabantiformes > Channidae > Channa > Channa striata. The sequence goes on from CM065188.1 coordinate 15,853,772, forward strand.
AGCTTTTTTCAGCATTGCTGGGACAATTTTTCAGCTATTTCAGCTATTGTTAAGCAGTTCAGCTTCTATTCAGCTCATGTTCTACTTCAGCAAAAACATTTCAGCTTTCTTTAGCATTGCTGGGACAATGTTTAAGCTATTTTTAAGCAGTTCAGCTTCTATTCAGCTCACATTCTACTTGTTGTTTTATATTTTAATTGTAATTTTCAGCTATTTCAGGAAAAAACAGCTTTCTTTAGCATTGCTGGGACAATTTTTCAGCTATTTTTAAGCAGTTCAGCTTCACTTCAGCTCATGTTCTACTTCAGCAAAAACACTTCAGCTTTCTTTAGCATTGCTGGGACAATATTTCAGCTATTTTTAAGCAGTTCAGCTTCTATTCAGCTTACTTTCTACTTGTTTTTTTACATTTTAATTGTAATTTTCAGCTATTTCAGCAAAACACTTCAGCTTTCTTTAGCATTGCTGGGTCAATATTTCAGCTATTTTTAAGCAGTTCAGCTTCAATTCAGCTCATGTTCTACTTCAGCAAAAACTTTTCAGCTTTCTTTAGCATTGCTGGGACAATGACAAGTTCAGCTTCACTTCAGCTCATGTTCTACTTCAGCAAAAACTCTTCAGCTTTTTTCAGCATTGCTGGGACAATTTTTCAGCTCTAAAGCATTCACAGTGCAATTTCTTCTTGGAATTGCTTTTTCTAGTTTACTATCGTTAGTCGCACCTGAGTTCTGTTCATCAACAGGTAGGAACACAGGAAAATGTCACAGCGCTCATGTGTGTGTGGTCAGCAGGAGGATGAAGTTCAGTACGCCAGTGTCCAGTTCAAGAGGCGGCAACCTGACGCTCTGTACTGCAACTTCCTCCCAGCTCAGAGAGGCCGGGACCAGGAGGGCGAACGTCCGCAGGATGATGTGGACGGGGTCCAAACGAGCCGAGAGTGAGCTGCTCTTCACACCTGGACTGAACATTCCAGTGCATTTAGTTCAGAATCATCTGAGTTGGTTTTAGTTTAAAATGTTGTTTTGTTCCTTCACAGAAAAAGAAGTCAGGCAGCTATGGAGGATCCATTCGTTCTGTACAGCAGCGTCAGAAAAGTTCGCTGAGTGGGAAAACGCCACAGACCTGTGCAAAGAAAGCACCGTGGCAACCACATTATTAGAAACACCTCCCAGTATAAAACAAGACACGTCAACCTGAACTTCAGCGTCGAAAGTGCGTCACACACAACTCTTGAACGTTATCGTCTTGCCTGTTGCTTCAGTTTTTATTAGTTGTTTTTGTTTCCTGCACGTGGCTTTTTAAAAAACATTGTTAAAATCAAAAATCCTCTTATTTTGAAAAACACATTCACAATCATCTGTGATCAGTGTTAATATGCAGGGGCCGGTCTGGAAATTGTTAATGGGGTGGCCAAACTGGGAAACCCTCCAAGAAGGTTGGCACATTCACAGTTGATTAAATTCAATCAAGTAAAATGAGCTGCTTGAATTTTTAAAAGTTCAAATAATATGCTGTATATATTGTGTGTATGTCATTCATGCTCAGATTATCACTTATTGCGACAGCTATAACATTCTAGTGTGACCAAAGTTTACACGCTGAATTTACAATGTTTCATATTAGTTTGTAATCATTTCTTATGATGATGATGTACTTCAGCATTAAATCTGCTCAGTGATGAAAGTTTTACTATCCACAACTGCTGCCCGACTCTGGTGGTCCCCTGTGTATATGCTGCTTTTCCATATTTGTATTGTTAAGGCTTTGTCGTCATACTTCATTAGTTGTACTGCTCTCATCTCTCATTATTAAATCTTAGTTTTTAAACAAAAGTCCAGAGTCTGGTGATGTATCTGACCCTGAGCAGCTGAGCTTTTGATGTCTTCAAACTTCCACATTTGTGATGTAGATAACGACACTGATGTTCCTCTGGTGCCACCTTCAAATCAAACCCCTTCAGACTCGTCACGTTGGATCTGCTGTAGACTTTTAAGCTGCTATTAGAGTAAATGTGGCCCAGTCTGATGTGAATCAGCGTTGTTCTTTGGCAGTGAACCTAACGTTGCAGGAACAAGACTCCACCTTTCGCCTCTGGCCACCTTAGCGAGGTTTATCACAGCAACGGGAACTGCAGAATTTTCCTGAGGATCCAAGGAAAATGTTCTTTTAAACAAATACAATTTTACTAATACAATTAGAGTAAAGTTAGGTTGATCAGGGACATTTGGTCTGTGGAAAGAAACATGTTGGACATGTCTTTCATCATCTACAGTCATGTTCTTTTAAACTAATACAATGTATATTACTCGTAATCTATTTGACGTTGTGGGCAGATGGTGAGACGGGAACATTTGAAATTGGAAAGTGGAAGGTAAAATTGACTGTACATTTGTTTTCTGTCCTGGAACCAAAACTCTAATGCTTCTCTTGGGTTCATGGTGAATCCTCCTCCAGTGTCCTGGGGGTCCAATTGTCTGGCCTGATTGTACGGTCAGTGTTTTGTTCTTTGGACCAAGGAATACAGGACACAGGAGGAAGATTGTGAATCTTTAGTTATTTAGTTATAGAGCAGAATAAATACAGTGAATCAGGAGGCGGGAAGTGTGTTGCGGGGCTTTTTTTTTTTACTTTTCATGAGCGTGTCTGGGGATCCTTTCAGGACGAATTCTCCAGGAGAGGAAGTGGAATACAGACCATATCTGCCCCCCGTCATTATCATAAATGTTTGTTCCCTCTCCAACTAACTGGATGAGCTCACGGTGCTGACCCGGCTGCAGCGGGAATACAAAGAGTGCAACCTCATGTGTTTTACGGAGACGTGGCTGAGGGACATGACACCGCTCTGTGGTTCGGGCGACACCCGCAGCCTCTGTGCCTCATCACCAGGGACTTTAATCAGTACGTGAAGTGCCGCACCAGGGACAACAAGACGCTGGACTTATTGTATGCTAATATAAAGGACGCATACACCTCCAGCCCCCTCCCCCCACTTGGCTGCTCTGATCACAATCTGGTACACCTGCTTCCTGAATACACACCCAGGGTGAGAAGACAGCCTGCACAGAAGAAGACAGTGAAACTGTGGACTGATGAGTCCAGTGAGAGACTGAGAGACTGTTACGAGACCACAGACTGGAACACACTCTGGAGCTCAACAGGCTGACCCACTGCATCACAGATTACATCAACTTCTGTGTAGAGAACATCGTGCCAACCAGGAGGGTGCAGTGTTTCGCAAGCAACAAGCCCTGGGTGACCTCTGAACTTAAAGCCCTACTAAATAAGAAGAGGAGGGTTTTTATTTCAGGGGACACAGAGAAACAGAGAAGCAGAGAAGAGTTCAGCGTGAACTCAAGTACAAGATCAGACAGGTCAAGGACGGATACAAGAAGGAGATGGAGAAGTGGTTGCATAATAACAACACACGAGATGTGCTGAAGTTAAACCTTTTTTTCAACAGATTTGACTATAGCCCCAATCCCTCAGCGATCCCCCCAGCGCCCTCCTAACACATCTACAGTCCGGCAGATTTGAACACCATCACCTCTCCCCAATCCCAAGTCTTCACACCAATCAACAACCAGCCCCACTTCCTTCCCCATCACCCTGACTGCTAAGCAACAGTGCTGACCAGCTCTGTGAGGTGGTCACGTACATCTTCAGTCTGACCCTCAGTGTGGAGAGGGTCCCTGTTTTATAGAATACTTTGTGTGTGGTTGCGCTTCCCAGGGTTACTCACGTGAAGGAGCCAAACCACTACAGACCTGTAGCCTTGACCTCCCACCTGATGAAAACCATGAAGAGGCAAATTCTAGTAGTTGGTAGTAGTTGGAGCAGTAGTTGGTTGTATATCAGATGGGAATGAGCTGCAGTACAGGTCAGTGATCATGGACTTTGTGGACTGGTGTGAAAGCAACCACCTGTGCTTAAACATCAGTAAGACGAAGGAGACGGTGATTGACTTCCGGAGAAAGACCGGTGAACATCCAGGGCTTGGACATTGAAAGGGTGGATAGCTTTAAGTACCTGGGTGTTCACCACAACCATAAACTGGACTGGACTGACAACACTGATGCCCTGTACAAGAAGGGTCAAATTCGCCTCCGTCTTCTGAGGAAACTGAGGTCCTTTGGCATGTGCAGGCCCATGTTAAGAACATTCTATGACTCTGTGGTGGCTTCAGCCCTGTACTACGTTGTGGTCTGCGGGGGTTCAGGCAGCATTGACCAGGACAGGAACTCTCAGGGGTGTTGGTGAGTTAGAAGACCCAGAAGGACAACAACGGGAGGGAGTACAAAAGGACGTGAAACTTTATTAACCTCCTCAAGGGTCAGATACCATACGGCCCAAAACAGTTTAATGACCGGACTGACCCGGTGGGCGGCGGGGATCTGGAGGAGGGTCCGAGCCGAGATTGGGACTGAAGGAAGGGGTCTGAGGTCGGTTACGACGGAACTGAATCGGAACCAGGTGCGGGGCCGGTGCAGTCGATGGCCCCCTTGGAAACAGGACCAGAAACAGGGACGGGTGCAGGACCGGTGCATTCGACGGCCCCCTCAGAAACAGGACCAGATGAGGCTGGTACTGGATGAGTACCTGAGGTCGATTGCTTGGTCTGAGGTTTGGCTCTGGACCTACGTCGGAGACATCTAAAATAATATGGGTCAATCTGCCGCTGGGGGCGAATAGCTAGCCGGGAGCCTTCATACCTGCCCAGATGACAAGAGCGATTGTCAATCTGGGCTCTACATGACAACCAGACTGCTATTGCCTCCAGCGGGTGCATTGGAACAAAAAAAAAAAAAAAACGTGTTGCTGGGTCTTATGTGTCCAGATTCTACTGTCAGGGGTGTGTGAATTAGAAGACCCAGAAGGACAACAACGGACGTAACAAAAAGGCACAGAAACACAATGAAAAACCCGAGAGAGAAGGGAAACAGGGCAGGCTGAAAATGTCAGGGAACACTGGCAGAACTGAACACACAGGAAACTAAACAAAACACACAAGGACCAAAAACCAAAACCCAAAAACCAGAGACCAAACCTCAGAATACGGGGAAAACGGGCAAAGAGTCCAAAAGCTTGAGAGTCATGCAAGTGCGGGGTTCCAGTAATCCAAAAAACAGTGAGTCGACATGGGAGCAACGACACGAAAGCAATGTCAAGAATCTGGCAAGGAGCTGTAGTGAAGGGCAGCCATAAATAGTCAGGGGGTAATAGGTGAAAACAATCAAGGTGAGTGGTGAGTTGTGGCATTGGTAAAGTTAGTTATGGTGTGGAAACAGGACGTGGGGAAAAAGTCAACAAAATAAAAGTCCAGGTCAGGAAGTGGAAGTGAGAGGCTGAATCATGACAGGAACAGACTGAACAAGCTGGTCAGGAGAGCCAGCTCTGTCCTGGGCTGCCCACTGGACTCTGTGGAGGAGGATGTTGGCCAAGCTGACATCCATCATGGACAACACCTCTCACCTGCTGCACCAGACAGTGGAAGCTCTGTGTAGCTCCTTCCGTGCCCGACTGATACACTATCGCAAGTCTTTCATTCCCACCGAGGTTAGAGTCTGTAACTCCACTCAGACATAATTAATGTAACTGCAGTATTTCCATTTCTAGGGAACTTAAGGAAAGCAAATATCATTAGGCTGACTCTGGTGGTTCTGGGGCTGATTTCTTTGGTTCCACTGACTGTGTGGATGAGGTAAAACATGAATAATCCATCACTTCCATCTCAGCTCTTTCACTTCTAAAAAATAATACACACATCAATTTGGCATCATGAAGACTGATGACTTTGGTGCTACAGTTTGAAATTTAGGAAAAAGAAAACTTCACTGAGCTCGACCTCTGAAACAAACAGGAATGAAGAGAATATAAAGATGAGAGAGACAAGTGACAACCTCATACTGACAAATCTTACCACGACTACACAGTAATTTACTGCTGATTGTACTAAAGGACAATTACAGGCAAGAACTTTGCTTTAAACATTCTAAAGGAAATTTGATTGTATCAGGAGCATGTTTCACGATTCACTGTCTCTTATTGTCTCTCCACATCAGCTGGACACTTGTCCTGCAGGAGAACATCCACCAACTGAAGGTCGTCCTTGTAGAACAAGACAGAATGCATTACCATAGTGTGTTAATAGAATAATGTAGCAAAGCTTGTGTTGGTTCTGGTCACCTCTGACTGGTTTTTTTCCCCTTTGAGCTGCCGTATCATAAATACATCCCATCCGTTCGACCATCATCATTAACCACTTATCCTGTTAAGGGTTGTGGGGCTGTTAATTACGTCCCGTCAACAGAAACTGTTGTTAAATTAGAGTAAAATTAGGCTGATCAGGGACATTTGGTCTGTGGAAAGCAGCATGTTGGACATGTCTTTCATCACCTAAAGTCATGTTCTTTTAAACTAATACAATGAATATTACTTGTAATTAAAATACTAGTTATGTGTTAGAAACGCCCGACACACAACGTTACACATTCAGTGTGAAACAACCAGTGAATAACATTTTTACAGTAGCTGCTTCATAGACAATAAACAAAAATGGATATTCACTGTAAGTTTATAATAAATGTATAAGAATTCATACAGTGGCTGGTTTTTCTAAGCTGAAGTTTGGGTTTTAGCAAACACTGAAATACTTTTCACTGCCCTGTATGATTTAACTGACTTTAGGAACTGGGGTGGAAAACCTCGTCGTTTGACCTCCCATAACCATGAGTGCTGATGCTTTCACTTGCTCGTCACGGCTCCTTATATTCAGGCCGTGGGTAAGAAAGCGTCTTGTTGCTCTGAGACTTAACACGAGTTTGTGCAGATCACAGAAACATGTTGGTTGTAAAGCAGCATTTTCCATGTGTAAGGTGGCCACTGCTCCTGCAGAGTCAGCAACTAAACATGAACTCATTGTTGTCTGGTGAACTCTAACACATGTTTCCTTTCTCAGTGTCTGATTTTAAATAAGTTATTAAAATGCTTGTGCCCCAAGATTTTAAATAAATGTCAGCATGAGAATTTAGGCCAGAACTTTCGAAGAGGGTAAATATCGACATTATTTTAAAACCACTTCTGCTTTGGAGGAACCTGCTTATGATTATCATGATTATACATTCAGTAACCAAGGCAACAAACACTTTTTTCATGCTTTTTTTTTCTTATTTATGAGATTAGCATCACATAAGAGGCAGGAAACAGTCGAAAGTTGGGGCTGGCTATAGTGACATAGCAGAAACTCCCCATCGTTCCCTGTAAGAAACATTTATTTTCTTACTGTGTTTTTTATTAATTTTACTGATAAACAGCAGAATTTTTTAGATTTTTCTAATTTGTGACGTTATTAATTTGATTCGTTTTGACGTGTCTGCAGCGGAAGGAGCAGAAGTTCAGACATGAGGTTTACAGCAGCAGCAGCTGGATTTGGTTTCCTGCTTCTCTCTTTAACAGGTTCTGTATATCTACATTTTCACATGTTGTACCTGCTTGTTATCAGATATTACAATCATGTTTTTACCAAAAACAAAAACTTACCAAGTTTGTACATAGTGTATTTTTTTAAATACTGTGAAATTCTGAACATTTACACTCAGTGGCCACTTTTGTAGGTCCACCTGTACAATCTAATACAGCAGCACAAACCTCCGACCCGTTGGTCGATGGAGGCCACTCCACCACCTGAGCTACTTATTGGATCTGGTTACTAATTAATTATTTATAACAATGAATATGTTATTATTTATAATCATGTCCGAACACTATCAGTCAATTCTTTATGTGTCTCTCTGACTGTGTCACCTTTAGTGGGGGCTCTCAACTTTATTCATCTAAAAGAAGAAGTTATTTGCAACTCACCAACATAATGTCTTTTCGAGACTTATTGACAGTCACAACACTGCCATGGTTGTGCGTTCGGTTTTTTATTGTGTTCCCTGAACACAGCACATCACATACAAGGTTCCTACCTGGACATTTCACCTGATACTGCAAAGTCTGCATGTAAAGCTAAAGCTCAAGCTAACCTCACACTCTACGGTGATGATGAAGCTTTTCAAACTCTTGACTGTCCTAAACCAGAGGACATGGACACAAGAAAGACAAAGTATTTGGCTTTTGGCCCAAGTGACCTGGAGATAACTGTGGTTTCTGCTGTGCTCTGTGTTTCAGTGGTGCAGGCTCAGAATGACTGGGGAGTGACTTACACCTCCAGTCAGATCTGTGCTGTAGAAGGATCAACAGTGGACATCAGCTGCACTTTCAGATACCCAGACAGAGTAAATGGAAGAGTTACTGTGGTACAAAAATCTGTGTGGTTTACTAGGACGACTGGCAATGAACCTGTGGATCTGAGCACAGACTCAGAGTATGCAGGTCGTGTGCAGAATAGCTGCAACAAGAACAGCTGCTCTCTGAGAATCACAGACCTGAGAAAGACCGACTCAGCTGAGTATAAGTTTGTGTTCATGACAAACCCACCAGAAGGGAGATTTACTGGTTCACCTGGAGTCACTTTGTCTGTCACAGGTAAGATTTTCATCTGCAGATGAGTCAGTTCCCACCAAGAAACACTGATATTACTGGGAAACATTACTGAATGTATCTGTGTTTGTCTGAGTTGACAGTTTCTCTCTTTATTGGAGCAGATCTTGAGGTGCAGGTGAGCAAGTCTCATCCTATTACGTATCCTTCCTGGGCAAAGTTGACGTGTCACAATAGTTGTCACCTGCCTGTTAATCCTTCCTACATCTGGTTCAACAAGGGACTGAAGACTCAACAAGACAAAGCTTCTTTTGAACAATACTTTGATTGGTCAGACAGTTATTCCTGTGCTGTAAAAGGATTCGAGCAGTCCCCTCTCCTTCAGTGTGTGAGTTGTCTTCCATGTGATTCCACCTGCTGGACACCTTTACATGCTCCACTGTCCCTCTGCAGTTTGTAGCACTGACACATGTAGTTTTAAAGCGGCTGTTTAAAATATTTTCATCTTCTTTCAGGTGTCAAGGACGAATCCTGCTACAGAGTGACTTACACTCACAGAAGCATCTGTGCCTTCAGAGGCTCATCAGTGGACATTTCTTGTTCTTACTACAGTTATTACAAGGTTAAATCCAAATTCTGGTTCAGGTCTGACCGTCGTCATCAGTGGCAGAATCCCTCACAGCCTGAGGATCTTAGTAAAGACTCCCAGTATTCAGGTCGTGTTCAGGTCTCTCACACAGAGACAGGACGCTCCACTCTGACAATCACTGACCTGAGAGAGACAGATTCAGCCCAGTATCACTTCACATTCAGAACACGGGACTTTGAATGGACGAGCAGTTTACCTGGTACAACTCTGACTGTCACAGGTACTGATCAGCACAGACTGATGTTATACTTACAAACAGTCGAGTTAAACCATCAGAGAACAATCACATGTGTGACCTGAAATTAGACAATGGAAATTTTGTTTATGTTCATATCTGAATATTCATTGACAAATTACTTGTTCTCACATTCAGATGTCCAGGTGCAGGTGATCAATGTAACAGTCCATCCGTTTTATACCAAGGCTGAGCTGAAGTGTCACAGCAGCTGTAGTCCAGCAGGAAGTCGTTCCTACGTCTGGTTCAAAAACGGAGAGAAAAATAGGACGGAGCAAACTTCTGTTTATTCAGACAACTTTTATCCTGGAGACACCGTCTACTGCGCTTTCAAAGGACATGAAACTCACCGCTCTCCTTCAGTGTGTGAGTTTACACCAACCACAGCCCAAAGTAACAAGAATTACCGACTTTATTGAGAATTTAGCAAAACCAGGAAGTCATTGTTTTTTTTTCAGGTTATTAACCCTTTTGAATTGTCTCTACTTTTACATAGAAAATGTGAGGCACATTTCATTCAAGGCCAAAAGCTAAAGAAAACTGGGTTGAGCAGGTTACATTTTAAAAATGTTATGTTCAGTAATAACAAAAAGCATCTAGTCTTACAAGTGCATCCATCCATCATCTGTAACTGCTTTTCCTGTTCAGGGTTGTGGAAGGCTGGAGACTATCCCAGCTGCCACAATTGACAGGGTCCACCCTGGATCGGCGTGCAGCCATGCACAACTACACAATTTGGAGTCCCCAATTAACCTGTCCTTGCATGTCTTTGACGGTGGGGGGAAATTTGGAGTAAACCCACACAGAAAGGCCACAGACGTTCCGTAGATTCGACCACACATAATAAAAGTATCAAACCTCTTTAACAATAAATTCATGGGGAAAATTAGAGCCACATGTTGCAGACAGTAGGATGATTGTTGGGGAAGAGTGTGGGAGGTCCTGCCTTGTTACAAGGGGAGAAACTTGAATCTATGATAGTCGGATCTAGAAAATACAGGTTTGTGTCATGATGCTCATCAGGCCTCCAGCAGTCGACTGTCAGGTAAATGAGAAACGTTTAGCAGCACTGTTACCCTCCACAGCAGGTCTCAACCAACATCAAGAACCAAATCTGTCTAGGTCCAGGTGCATCTGTGGATCAGTTTATAGATTAGTCACCCAGAAGCAGCAGGACGTGCAAGGAGAAAGCCACTGCTCTCCAAAGAGAACACTGGTGACTTTCTAGTTTGTTCAAGACCATGTGGGTAAAGCTGAAGGCTTTTGGAAAAGGATTCTGTGGTGAGACCAAAGTAAAACATTTTGCCTTAAAGGGAAGTGCAATGTTTGCTTTCAATATAACAAACGTATCCCAACTTTAAGACATGGTGGTGGCAGGATCTGATCTTGCTGCTTCTGGACCTGGATGATTTGTGATCATTGATGGACCTATAAATGTTGAGTGGTACAAGCAGATTTTACAGGAAAGTCTCCACACATCCATCTGTAAACTTAAACGCTACATAAAATGGCTTAATCACTCAGAGATCTGAAAAATCAAAGAATGGTTAGGTCCTAAAGGGGTTCATAAACTTTCAAGCACATATTTAACATTGTTTCTGCTGTAATATTTTTCTCCAGATCCTTCAGATCTTCTCGCTGTGTCAGTGAGTCCCTCTGGTGACATAGTGGAGGGTAGTTCAGTGACTCTGACCTGTCGTACTCATGCTAACCCAGCAGTTAAACACACCTTGTACAAAGGGAATCAATCACTGCCTCTAGATCCAGGAGGAATTTATCATTTCACCTCCATCAGCTCTGAGGACAGAGGGACCTACTACTGCAAGTCTGAGGATCAACACTCTACATCTGTATTCATAGACGTCCAGTGTAAGTGACTGGATTCATTAAAAGCATGTTACAGTTGACAGGACAGTTGCTAAAACTGAATCACCAACTCATGTCTCTGTCCTCCAGACCCTCCAAAGGTTCCCTCAGTGTCAGTGAGTCCCTCTGCTGAGATAGTGGAGGGTAGTTCAGTGACTCTGACCTGTAGCAGTGATTCTAACCCAGCAGCTAATTATACCTGGTACAAGGAGAATGAACCAATGCATCAAGGACTAGATGGAATCTATATCATTTCACCTCAATCAGCTCTGATGGACAAGTCCTGTGTAAGGATCTACTACTGCAAATCTGAAAATCTTAGATTTGGATGGATCTTCAAAATCTTCATCTCTACTCTAATGATAAATGTCCATGTTACTGTCCAGATCCTCCAAAGTTCCCTCATTGCTGAGATAGTGGAGGGTAGTTCAGTGACTCTGACCTGTAGCAGTGATTCTAACCCAGCAGCTAATTAACTGGTACAAGGGGAATGAACCAATGCATCAAGGAAGATGGAATCTATCAGCACTGTTCTTGCAAATCTGAGAATAAATTTGGATGATCAACTTAACATCTTAAGATGGTAAAGCAGCACTGTTCTTTCGGTGAACTTAACATCTTAGATGTTCAGCGGAGCTTTACTGACACACTTCAAAATCATCTCATCAGTCGTCCCAGCCACTTTACAGGCAAATGCTAATGATGAAATGTCTTCACATGTTACTGTCCAGATCCTCCAAAGGTTCCCTCAGTGTCAGTCAGTGGAGCAAGGGGAATGAACCAATGCATTTACTGACACACTTCAAACTGTTCTTTCGGTGAACTTAACATCTTAGATGTTCAACCAGCGGAGCTTTACTGACACACTTCAAAACCATCTCATCAGTCGTCCCAGCCATGTTACAGGCAAATGCTAATGATGAAATGTCTTCACATGTTACTGTCCAGATCCTCCAAAGGTTCCCTCAGTGTCAGTGAGTCCCTCTGCTGAGATAGTGGAGGGGTTCAGTGAGTTCAGTGACTCTGACCTGCATCAAGGACAGTGATTCAGTTACCTCAGTCAGCTCAGACAGGGATCTACTAATGCAAATCTATACCATAAATGGTACAACTGGAGAATGAAGACTCACTTCAAAATCAAAGCTTTCAGGACAGATCTTCACCATCACTGACTTCAGACCTGAACACAGTGGGAGCTTGTTATTACAGTCAACTGACTCTGGACAGAAGAGAACCCAGGACAACACTGAACCTTCCTAAAGTTTCAGGATTCATGTCACTCGTCTTTATAGATGAACTCCACTGATCATTACAGCTGACTCTAAAATGAATATGTTGAAATCTTATTTTCCAGATCCTCCAAAGGTTCCCTCAGTGTCAGTGAGTCCCTCTGCTGAGATAGTAATTATACCTGGTACAAGGAGAATGAAGACTTTCACCTACAATAATAATAATAAATAGAATAATTAATGTAACCACAGCTGGTTCAAAGATATTAACACTTTCTATTTGATGACACTGAGTTACTGACAATATCAGCAGATAATTTCTAACTTTTACTTATATTACTCAGACATAATTAATGTAACTGCAGTATTTCCATTTCTAGGGAACTTAAGGAAAGCAAATATCATTAGGCTGACTCTGGTGGTTCTGGGGCTGATTTCTTTGATTCCACTGACTGTGTGGATGAGGTAAAACATGAATAATCCATCACTTCCATCTCAGCTCTTTCACTTCTAAAAAATAATACACACATCAATTTGGCATCATGAAGACTGATGACTTTGGTGCCACAGTTTGAAATTCAGGAAAAAGAAAACTTCACTGAGCTCGACCTCTGAAACAAACAGGAATGAAGAGAATATAAAGATGAGAGAGACAAGTGACAACCTCATACTGACAAATCTTACCACGACTACACAGTAATTTACTGCTGATTGTACTAAAGGAAAATTACAGGCAAGAACTTTGCTTTAAACATTCTAAAGTATATTTGAGATCATATCAGGAGCATGTTTCACGATTCACTGTCTCTTATTGTCTCTCCCCATCAGCTGGACACTTGTCCTGCAGGAGAACATCCACCAACTGAAGGTCGTCCTTGTAGAACAAAGAGGATCCATGACAGAATGCATTACCATAGCAACAATACTGCAATTCGCCATCGTGCTTGTGTGTTAATAGAAAAATGTAGCAAAGCTTGTGTTGGTTCTGGTCACCTCTGACTGGTTATTTTCCCCTTTGAGCTGCCGTGTCATAAATACATCCCATCAGTTCGACCATCATCATTAACCACTTATCCTGTTAAGGGTTGTGGGGCTGTTAATTACGTCCCGTCATCAGAAACTGTTGTTAAGTTAGAGTAAAATTAGGCTGATCAGGGACATTTGGTCTGTGGAAAGAAACATGTTGGACATGTCTTTTATCACCTAAAGTCATATTTATTTAAATTAATACAATGTATATTACTTGTAATTAAAATACTAGTTATGTGTTAGAAACGCCCGACACACAACGTTACACATTCAGTGTGAAACAACGAATGAATAACATTTGTACAGTAGCTGCCTCATAGACAATAAACAGAAGTGGATTTTCAACCCAGAACTTTGCTGTTTTTTGATTTAAAGTCATTGAAATCAGTAGGACATGACTGATCTGTGCAGACATGATAAACCAACCACTCACCCATTCTCAGTTTTATTCTCTGCCAAAACGGAACATGGTAATGACGCCTGACTGTAAGTTTATAATAAATGTATAAGAATTCATACAGTGGCTGGTTATTATAAGCTGAAGTTTGGGTTTTAGCAAACACTGAAATACTTTTCACTGCCCTGTATGATTTAACTGACTTTAGGAACTGGGGTGGAAAACCTCGTCGTTTGACCTCCCATAACCATGAGTGTTGATGCTTTCACTTGCTCGTCACGGCTCCTTATATTCAGGCCGTGGGTAAGAAAGCGTCTTGTTGCTCTGAGACTTAACACGAGTTTGTGCAGATCACAGAAACATGTTGGTTGTAAAGCAGCATTTTCCATGTGTAAGGTGGCCACTGCTTCTGCAGAGTCAGCAACTAAACATGAACTCATTGTTGTCTGGTGAACTCTAACACATGTTTCCTTTCTCAGTATCTGATTTTAAATAAGTTATTAAAATGCTTGTGCCCCAAGATTTTAAATAAATGTCAGCATGAGAATTTAGGCCAGAACTTTCGAAGAGGGTAAATATCGACATTATTTTAAAAGCACTTCTGCTTTGGAAGAACCTGCTTATGATTATCATGATTATACATGCAGTAACCAAGGCAACAAACACTTTTTTCATGCTTTTTTTTACTTATTTATGAGATTAGCGGCACATAATAGGAAGGAAACAAAGTTAAAAAGTTGGGGCTGGCTACAGTGACATGGCAGAAACTCCCCATCGTTCCCTGTCAGAAACACTTATTTTCTTACTGTGTTTTTTATTAATTTTACTGATGAACAGCAGAATTTTTTAGATTTTTCTAATTTGTGACGTTATTCATTTGATTCGTTTTGACGTTTCTGCAGCGGAAGGAGCAGAAGTTCAGACATGAGGTTTACAGCAGCAGCAGCTGGATTTGGTTTCCTGCTTCTCTCTTTAACAGGTTCTGTATATCTACATTTTCACATGTTGTACCTGCTTGTTATCAGATATTACAACCATGTTTTTACCAAAAACAAAAACTTACCAAGTTTGTACATAGTGGATTTTTTAAATACTGTGAAATACTGAACATTTACACTCAGTGGCCACTTTTGTAGGTCCACCTGTACAATCTAATACAACAGCACAAGGTGGAGGCCACTCCACCACCTGAGCTACTTATTGATTCTGGTTACTAATTAAATATTTATAATAATGTCCGAACACTATCAGTCAATTCTTTATGTGTCTCATGTCTATGGAATATTTTAAAATGACTTGGCGGCCTGCTGTGTTTTCACATCTTTGTATTTACTTTGACATTTGGCCAACGAATCCTCCAGCCTTAATGTGCATTAAATTTGCTCGTCCCCGTCCTGTGAAAACACCCACTGAAACATTATTAAGATACTGAAGCTCCACCACAGTAAAACGTTACAGTTTAACTTAAAAATCACTGGATCTGTAGTTTTGGCGAAATGTTGACGAGAGCATGTTTTGATTCTCTCTTGAAACCAAAGGCTGAAACTTCAGACACACAATTTATTTTAAAAAATGGTTTTAAGCCTCTTTCAGACCAGCACTAGAATTCAAACATAATCCAGAATTTACCCAGAGAAGGTGCATGTGTGAACGCAAAAACCCAAGTCTGTTTGACCAGACATTATCTGGACTTTACCCAGCCAGGTCCTAGAACAAAGACCGGATTATCTCCAACCGAGCTCGTGTGTGAGGTAATACTCCGGAGGATTCACCACGAGTGAATGGAAGTAATATTGATATCAACACAACAACAACCAACGTTAAAGTGAGTGGGTGGTGTCGTCCGCCATCGCCATCAAAGAACAAACTGTCACTTCTTGTTTTTCTGAGTCAAGTCCTGCCCCCTGTGTGAGTGAGAATCATTCTGCCCTGATGATCTGTCGATGTTTGCTACATGTCTGAAAGGAAAATTCCTGATAATGTCTGGACCTGATCCTCCAGATATTCTCTACAGTTCATGTCTGAAAGTGGCTTAAAACTGTTGAGGGGACTTAAAGAAGTCATTACACACCTTTACTGGGGGCTCTCAACTATAATTATCCAAAAGAAAAAGTTATTTGCAACTCACCAACATAATGTCCTTTCGAGACTTATTGACAGACACAACACAGACACAACACTGCCATGGTCGTGTGTTCTGTCTGAACGTGAAGCTAAAGCTCAAGCAAACCTCAGAAAATATGCTGATGATGAAGCTTTTCAAATTCATGACTGTCCTAAACAAGAGGACATGGACACAAGAAAGACAAAGTGTTTGGCTTTTGACCCAACTGACCTGGAGATAACTGTGGTTTCTGCTGTGCTCTGTGTTTCAGTGGTGCAGGCTCAGAATGACTGGGGAGTGACTTACACCTCCAGTAAGATCTGTGCTGTAGAAGGATCAACAGTGGACATCAGCTGCACTTTCAGATACCCAGACACAGTAAAAGGGACAGTTACTGTGGTAGAAAAAGCTGTGTGGATTACTAGGACACCTGGCAAAAAACCTGTGGATCTGAGCACAGACTCAGAGTATGCAGGTCGTGTGAAGAATAACTGCAACAAGAACAGCTGCTCTCTGAGAATCACAGACCTGAGAAAGACCGACTCAGCTGAGTATAAGTTTGTGTTCATCACAAACCAACCAGGAGGGAGATTTGTTGGTTCACCTGGAGTCACTTTGTCTGTCAGAGGTAAGATTTTCATCTGCAGATGAGTCAGTTCCCACCAAGAAACACTGATATTACTGGGAAACATTACTGAATGTGTCTGTGTTTGTCTGAGTTGACAGTTTCTCTCTTTATTGGAGCAGATCTTGAGGTGCAGGTGAGCAAGTCTCATCCTATTTCAGTATCCTTCCTGGGCGAAGTTGACGTGTCACAGTAGTTGTCACCTGCCTGTTAATCCTTCCTACATCTGGTTCAACAAGGGACTGAAGACTCAACAAGACAAAGCTTCTTTTGAACAATACTTTGATTGGTCAGACAGTTATTCCTGTGCTGTAAAAGGATTCGAGCAGTTCCCCTCTCCTTCAGTGTGTGAGTTGTCTTCCACGTGATTCCACCTGCTGGACACCTTTACCTGCTCCACTGTCCCTCTGCAGTTTGTAGCACTGACACATGTAGTTTTAAAGCGGCTGTTTAAAATATTTTCATCTTCTTTCAGGTGTCAAGGATGAATCCTGCTACAGAGTGACTTACACTCACAGAAGCATCTGTGCCTTCAGAGGCTCATCAGTGGACATTTCTTGTTTTTACTACAGTTATTATGATGTTAAATCCAAGTTCTGGTTCCGGTCTGACCGTCGTCATCAGTGGCAGAATCCCTCACAGCCTGAGGATCTTAGTAAAGACTCCCAGTATTCAGGTCGTGTCCAGGTCTCTCACACAGAGACAGGACGCTCCACTCTGACAATCACTGACCTGAGAGAGACAGATTCAGCCCAGTATCACTTCACATTCAGAACACGGGGCTTTGAATGGACGAGCAGTTTACCTGGTACAACTCTGACTGTCACAGGTACTGATCAGCACAGACTGATGTTATACTTACAAACAGTCGAGTTAAACCATCAGAGAACAATCACATGTGTGACCTGAAATTAGACAATAGAAATTTTGTTTATGTTCATATCTGAATATTCATTGACAAATTACTTATTCTCACATTCAGATGTGCAGGTGCAGATGATCAATGTAATAGTCCATCCGTTTTATACCAAGGCTGAGCTGAAGTGTCACAGCAGCTGTAGTCCAGCAGGAAGTCGTTCCTACGTCTGGTTCAAAAACGGAGAGAAAAATAGGACGGAGCAAACTTCTATTTATTCAGACAACTTTTATCCTGGAGACACCGTCTACTGCGCTTTCAAAGGACATGAGACTCACCGCTCTCCTTCAGTGTGTGAGTTTACACCAACCACAGCCCAAAGTAACAAGAATTACCGACTTTAATGAGAATTTAGCAAAACCAGGAAGTCATTGGTTTTTTTTCAGGTTATTAACCCTTTTGAATTGTCTCTACTTTTACATAGAAAATGTGAGGCGCATTTAATTTAAGGCCAAAAGCTAAAGAAAACTGGGTTGAGCAGGTTACATTTTAAAAATGTTATGTTCAGTAATAACAAAAAGCATCTAGTCTTACAAGTGCATCCATCCATCATCTGTAACTGCTTTTCCTGTTCAGGGTTGTGGGGGGCTGGAGACTATCCCAGCTGTCACAGGGCAAGTGGCAGGGTCCACCCTGGACCAGTGTGCAACCATGCACACCTACACAATATAGAGTCCCCAATTAACCTGTCCTTGCATGTCTTTGACTGTGGGGGGAATCTGGAGTAAACCCACACAGGAAGGCCACAGCCCTTCCGTAGATTCGACCACACATAATAAAAGTATAAAACCTCTTTAACAATAAATTCATGGGGAAAATTAGAGCCACATGTTGCAGACAGTAGGATGATTGTTGGGGATGAGTGTGGGAGGTCCTGCCTTGTTACAAGGGGAGAAACTTGAATCTATGATAGTCGGATCTAGAAAATACAGGTTTGTGTCATGATGCTCATCAGGCCTCCAGCAGTCGACTGTCAGGTAAATGAGAAACGTTTAGCAGCACTGTTACCCTCCACAGCAGGTCTCAACCAACATCAAGAACCAAATCTGTCTAGGTCCAGGTGCATCTGTGGATCAGTTTATAGATTAGTCACCCAGAAGCAGCAGGACCTGCAAGGAGAAAGCCACTGCTCTCCAAAGAGAACACTGGTGACTTTCTAGTTTGTTCAAGACCATGTGGGTAAAGCTGAAGGCTTTTGGAAAAGGATTCTGTGGTGAGACCAAAGTAAAACATTTTGCCTTAAAGGCAAGTGCAATGTTTGCTTTTAATATAACAAACGTATCCCAACTTTAAGACATGGTGGTGGCAGGATCTGGGCCTATCTTGCTGCTTCTGGACCTGGATGATTTGTGATGATTGATGGACCTATGAATGTTGAGTGGTACAAGCAGATTTTACAGTAAAGTCTCCACACATCCATCTGTAAACTTAAACCCTAAGGAAATTGCTTAATCAGTCAAAGATCCGAAAGACACGTCCTACCAAAGAATGATTAGGTCCTAAAGGGGTTCATAAACTTTCAAGCACATATTTAACATTTTTTCTGCTGTAATATTTTTCTCCAGATCCTTCGGATCTTCCCTCAGTGTCAGTGAGTCCCTCTGGTGACATAGTGGAGGGTAGTTCAGTGACTCTGACCTGTCGTACTCATGCTAACCCAGCAGCTACAGACACCTTGTACAAAGGGAATCAACCACTGCCTCTAGATCCAGGAGGAATTTATCATTTCACCTCCATCAGCTCTGAGGACAGAGGGACCTACTACTGCAAGTCTGAGGCTCAAAACTCTACATCTGTATTCATAGACGTCCAGTGTAAGTGACTGGATTCATTAAAAGCACGTTACAGTTGACAGGACAGTTGCTAAAAATGACTCACTGACTCATGTCTCTGTCCTCCAGACCCTCCAAAGGTTCCCTCAGTGTCAGTGAGTCCCTCTGCTGAGATAGTGGAGGGTAGTTCAGTGACTCTGACCTGTAGCAGTGATTCTAACCCAGCAGCTAATTATACCTGGTACAAGGAGAATGAACCAATGTATCAAGGACTAGATGGAATCTATCATTTCACCTCAATCAGCTCTGAGGACAGAGGGATCTACTACTGCAAATCTGAAAATCCGTTTGGATGGATCAACTCTTCATCTCTACTCATAAATGTCCTGTGTAAGTATTAAGTGTAACTCCTACTGCTTAAAGCAGCACTGTTCTTTCTGTGAACGTAACATCTTAGATGGTCAGTGGAGCTTTTACTGACACACTTCAAAATCATCTCATCAGTCGTCCCAGCCACTTTACAGGCAAATGCTAATGATGAAATGTCTTTACATGTTACTGTCCAGACCCTCCAAAGGTTCCCTCAGTGTCAGTGAGTCCCTCTGCTGAGATAGTGGAGGGTCGTTCAGTGACTCTGACCTGTAGCAGTGATTCTAACCCAGCAGCTAATTATACCTGGTACAAGGGGAATGAAGACTCACCAAAAGCTTCAGGACAGATCTTCACCATCACTGACTTCAGACCTGAACACAGTGGGAATTATTCCTGTGAAGCCCAGAACACGATAGGACGTCAGAACTCCACCTTACAGCTGACTCTTGTGACAGGTAAATGTTAGTTTATGTGAACACACCTGAACTGCAGATTGTTCTTGAGTCTGTTAAGGATCTGACATGATTTAGGAGTCATCACATATTCTTTTTTCGAAATGTTTTGCTGCCATCAAATTTAAAATGAGTTAATATTTTTCATGATTTATTGTGAATAAAATTTGGGTTGATGAGATTTGCAGATCTTTGCATTCTGTTTTCATTTCTCACATCGTCCCCACCTGTTTTAAATTGGGGTTGCATTTCCTCTGCTTGTTCTTGATCTTGTGTTTCAGATAAATGGAAGATTCCAGTAGCGCTGTCGATCGCTGCTGTTGTTTTGGCTTTAACAATCGTCTTCCTTTTGCTGTGGATTCGGTGAGCAGCTCAGATTTTCAGTGGTTGTTGTTCTCTTAAAGGAGAGATTTCATATTTCTTTCATTAATAATCATATGCCCATATGCATACGAAGATTTTCCAATAATATTTAGTGTGGTTATGTTTCACACTAATCACTAATCATCGTCTAATCATTTTGCTTTAATAGCAATGTGAACCTCTCATGTCACATCTGTCATGTGTTTTCAGGATATTCATCACTTTCATTGTTCTAAATGTTTGTGCATTTTCTCTCCTGTCAGAAGAGAAAAATCAGTGCAACAACATTCTGAGGCTGAGGAGACGTCACATCCCAGAGGACAGGTGAGGACGAGGTGTTCAGGTGAACCGGGACAAATCACTATCATGTTCTTCTGTTTGCACCTTATATGCAACTACGTCTGATCACATTTTTGAACTGGGACGTGTCCTACCATGATGCACTGTTACTTCCTGGGCCCAGGGTTTCCAGCTGTGAAGAGCACACTGCACTCTACAGGTCAACCATTGCAACCACAAACACTTCTGCCAAGAGTCAGGGCCACAGTCTGTGCAAGTTCAGCTTTAACTCAGTGCCCATGTTATGCCAAAGGACAGAAAACTAATTTACTATCGTTAGTCGCACCTGAGTTCTGTTCATCAACAGGTAGGAATACAGGAAAATGTCACAGCGCTCATGTGTGTGTGGTCAGCAGGAGGATGAAGTTCAGTTCGCCAGTGTCCAGTTCAAGAGGCGGCAACCTGACGCTCTGTACTGCAACTTCCTCCCAGCTCAGAGAGGCCAAGACCAGGAGGGCGAACGTCCGCAGGATGAAGTGGACGGGGTCCAAACGAGCCGAGAGTGAGCTGCTCTTCACACCTGGACTGAACATTCCAGTGCATTTAGTTCAGAATCATCCGAGTTGGTTTTATTTTAAAATGTTGTTTTGTTCCTTCACAGAAAAAGAAGTCAGGCAGCTATGGAGGATCCATTCGTTCTGTACAGCACCGTCAGAAAAGTTCTCTGAGTGGACCTGTGCAAATAAAGCACCATGGCAACCACATTATTAGAAACACCTCCCAGTATAAAACAAGACACGTCAACCTGAACTTCAGCGTCGAAAGTGCGTCACACACAACTCTCGAACATTGACGAAGACAGAATTATTTGGTTTTGTCTGGTGCTTTAGCTTTTATTAGTTGTTATAGGTTCCCGCACATGGCTTTTTAAAAAACATGTAAAGATCAAAAATGCTCTAATTTCATAGTCATCTGTGATCAATGTTAATATGCAGGAGCAGGTCTAAAATTTGTTAATGGGGTAGCAAGACTGGGAAACCCTCCAAGAGTGTTGGCACATTCACGGTTGATTAAATTCAATCAAGTAAAATGAGCTGCTTGAATTTTTAAAACTCAGTTGAAATAATATGGTGTATATATTGTGTGTGCACAGAATGAAGGATTTATTTAGTGTAAGAAAAAACACATGTTCAGGTTTATTTATGCTCTATTAATAACTAGTTCTCCATTCAGTTATACACAAATAATTAGTAATTAAATTGAAGCAGAGGTCAAATTCATTCATGTTTGGATTATCACTTATTGCAACGGCTATAAAATTCTAGTGCGACCAAAGTTTAAACGCTGAATTTACAATGTTTCATATTAGTTTGTAATCATTTCTTATGATGATGACGTACTTCAGCATTAAATCTGCTCAGTGATGAAAGTTTTGCTCTCCACAACTGCTGCCCAACTCTGGTGGTCCCCTGTGTATATGCTGCTTTTCCATATATGTATTGTTAAGGCTTTGTCGTCACAGTTCATTAGTTGTACTGCTCTCATCTCTCATTATTAAATATTAGTTTTTAAACAAAAGTCCAGAGTCTGGTGATGTATCTGACCCTGAGCAGCTGAGCTTTTGATGTCTTCAAACTGCCACATTTGTGATGTAGATAACGACACTGATGTTCCTCTGTTGCCACCTTTAAATCAAACTCCTTCAGACTCGTCACGTTGGATCTGCTGTAGACTTTTAAGCTGCTATTAGAGTAAATGTGACACAGTCTGATGTGAATCAGCGTTGTTCTTCGGCAGTGAACTTCACGTTGCAGGAACAAGACTCCACCTTTCGCCTCTGGCCACCTTAGCGAGATTTATCGCAGCAACGGGAACTGCAGAAATATTCCTTAAGTTGAAATAGCAGATAGGAAACTGGGGAACTGAAGCTCACGGTCCAGGAGGCAGAGGATCTGCCGCATTAACCCTCAGGACGTGATCAGCAGGAGCAGCCAGATGCTCTGAGCGGTAATCACACCTTCACTGTAAAATCTCCCAATCTGTTGGTGTCTGAAGTGGAATTTAGGTCACAATAAGTCACCTGTTAAACTTTACTCACCTCTTGGCGTATTTCTGAAGATCCTGCTGCTGAAAACAACAAGGACCATAAACGATATAAATTCAGTTTCTGTCTAATCCCACACACTGTCTGAATGTTGGAATTGTCTCAAAGTTAAAACAAGTAGCAACAAAACTGATGGATTGAGTGAGTGTTTACCTGCTTTAAACAGACTCACCTATACACTTTTAGAAAAAGAGGGACAGTTGGAGTCCATTTCTGTCCACCAAGGGACAATCGACACCAATGTACCACTTACGTTATTACAATAATAAATTACCATTGATTAGTTCGATGAAAACACATGGACTTACTGTAAGTAGCAGTGTGCTGAATCACGAGCGTGAAGGGTCCAAACGTGGCGAGGGTACAGTCCCAGCGAGGAGCCGCTGTACTGTCTCAGTTCATACATAATGTATGTTTAGTGAAATCGGTTTAAAGGTTTCACGGCTGAGATGCGGTCGGGCCTGCGGTGGTTTGGTTAAGGTTGGTGGAAACGCTCAGGGTGACGTAGAGTTATTTGTAACCTCGGGTTTGTGCTGTGCCATAAATAGGAATCACTCACACACTGGCCTCACATTTGAACCAGATAAGCCCCTGAAGGAGGAGGAATCTGCCCCTTCAGGTCCTTCAGCTGTGAAAAGAACCAGGCTCCATCTGCCGGTCTAATCCAGTCCAGGTGGTCCTGTCTGCTCCTATTAGAGGAGGCCGCAACCTACAACTACAGGAGCTGAGCAAAATGATCTTTAGCCGATCTACAGATTAGAGGCAGCTGAGCTCAGTGACGTTCTCCCTCTAATCGGTATGTTATGATAGAGATCTGAGGATCGGAGGTGTCGATCCTTATTCACAGTCCTGATCAGGGTCATCTGAGCAGGATGTGGGGCAGGTGCTGGTGATGTGTCTGTGCTCACTGACATTTGATTTGAGACGAAACGATCTCGTGAACAGTTATAAACTTTAATCGATGCTCTGAGCATATGACATGATCAGTGATTGCAATAAAAAGAACAAGAAATACATGTAGAAATAAATAAATGAATAATCTACGAACTGACAAAGTACTAGACAGTCTGGGGTGTAAGTGCAGATGAACCACCGCATCTGATCACATTTGTTGTGTTTGTTCTTGCCTACGTGGAGCCTGTGATGGTGCAGTAACATCAGGACAGAAAAATAAGGTAGCGACACATGAACATCCCAGTGGGTTTCTGAACCAAAATCAGTTGCATCTTCTCTCTCTTCTAAATTCCGGTAGTTGTTGGTTAAACTGTAGTCACAAGTTGTGAAATTCCCCCTGTGAGTCACAAACTTTCTGTGCCTCCTCCCACATGGCATCTTCTCTCTACAACAAACCAGATTTACCAGGTTTTTGCAAACTTGATGGGACCCAGGTTCACTTGAAGCTGCAGCTCTGCTCTCCCATCAGGCAGTTGATCTTCCTCCACCAGTTCTCCGAAAGGCTCCTGATCTTTCGGGTGTCTTCTTCCTTAGAGTCAGCCTCTGCTGCTGGACGCTGCTACTGTCCGTCTGCTGGACGCTGGCGAGGATGGCTGAGTCAAATGCGTCCTTCAGGTTCTTCTGGGTGAGCGCCGAGCACTCTGCGAAACTCACCGCCCCGAGCTCCTGGGCGAGACCCTGCCCCTCCTCCGTGCTCACCGGTCGCTCCTGGTTCTTTGCCAGGTTGATCAGCACCTGGACGTCCTCCCTCAGGTCCAGCTGGGTGCCCACCAGGACCACGGGGGCACTGGGACAGTGCTGCCGGATCTCAGGAACCCACCTGTTGATCAGGTTGCGGAAGGAGCAGGGACGGACCACACTGTAGCAGAGGAGGAAGACGTCTGCGTTCCTATAGCAGAGAGGCCGGAGGCGCTCCAGCTCGTCCTTCGTGAAACAGACAAAAAAGGTCAAAGGTGCTGGGAGTAGGAGAGGTGTTCATGTCAACAAATCCTATGGAAAGACAACACGTTCTCATCCCACAGCATCAGGCGTCAAACTGGGCCACTTTTCACGTCCTTTGGCATCACTAAGACCCATGGCGTCACTTTTGCGCCACTATTTGGCACCACAGGAACGACTTTATATTCACACAAAAACGTCAGGGTGGGATTTCCATGCACAGAGGGTTTGGACACACACACATTTGTTGACAGTGAGGAAAATGTAATTTCCAACTAATTTAAGGTAGAACTAATGGAAAGTCTTTGTGAGGATGAATGTCTCTTCGGATTCTCACTGTTTTACTGGGTTTTTCTGATGCTAAATGAAAACAAACAGTCAACACTGTTGAGGCTCTAAAGGAAGTTTTACTCTAAGTCTAGTTGGATCATAGTTAATCTTTGTCTACATGGTCCTGATGGAGAAAAAAATAGACAATTTGTCCCTTTCTACTTTTTCCCAAATAGACCAAAAGGGGGTTTTAACAAACTACACCTTTTCCTCAAAGATCTCATTAAGCTTCTGTTGATGCTGGTTTGTTTGCAGGTTTATTGAGGAGCTCCTATAAAAGTGTGTCTGGATTGTCCAGCGTCCCGGGAATACAGAGGAGCAGCAGCTGTTTGGTTTGGGAGGAAATCATCTTCACTTTCCCTTTATAGTGTCAAAGGTTCTATCAGTAAACCTGAAACTGTGGGGGTGAAGACATGTTCGTAGATCCAGGCAGTGGACACGGGGTCACACAGGAATGGGGGGGGAGTGGGGGGTAAAGCTCAGCTAATTCCTGCCTGCAGGGGGCGACGTTAACCGTGGGGTAAACTAAGGGGGCTCCAAATGTTTAGTACTGACCAATCCGTACTGACTCACATTGATCGATCCATCGAACAGCCCCCATTTCTGTCAAGACAAAGCGGGGGGGGGAAACGAGCATCTGACTGATCAGATCCGAACCAGTGGATCCATCAAACACGTGTGTTCATGCAAAGAGCGAAGGTGCAGCTCACCTGTCCTGCCGTGTCACACAGCGTCAGTCTCACCGGTTTCCCGTCCACCCCGACCATCACTGGGGACAAGCAGAGACAGTCTGAGACCCACCGCTGCTTCCTCACAGTGAACCCAAACCTTCAGACGTGGCTCCACTTACCTGTAAAGTTGTCCAGCGCCGTGGGAACGTATTCCGTCGGGTATCCGTTGGTCGTGTAGCTGACGATCAGGCTGCTCTTGCCCACGGCGCCGTCTCCAACCAGGACGCAGGTCACCCTGCGCTCGGGTGCGGAGCCGGAGCGCCGGCGCCTCACGTCCCGGTTCTTGAAGCGCCGAGGCGGACCCGGAGAACGGTTCCCGCCGCTCACCGGGTCCGACACACGGCGGGGCTTGTGCTTTCCGACGTCCTGAGGGAGCATGGCTCCACCGCCGGACGCGAACCGGTTCCGGTTCCCTGTCGGTTCAGAGCTGGAGAGACTTTGTTCCCTGCAGCGTCACGGACGTCGGGTTCGTCCGCGCACCAGCAGCTGCCGTCGGACTAAGAGGCTTAGACGTGCCGCCGCGGACGCGTCCATTCACACCTTCAAGACCGGGTCTGTTAAAGACGGACCCTCCTGTCAATAATACTAATTATGAGAAACACATTCGTCTTATTTGCTTATTTACATTCTTTCCAAACGTAATTCTAGACAATTTATCCATATAAACTATTCACACGTCAAATAACAATAACAGTCTTTGTTCGGACTCAGTTCTGCTGTTCTCCGAACTGACGAATCACGACCTCTGGTGGCTGCGGGCGCAGAAGGACCGACTGATGCAGCATGAATCATCGTTTCCCATCACCGTCACCGTGTGTGTGTGTGTGTGTGTGTGTGTGTGTGTCGTCATTTCTGGGTTTGGGTGAATTTATCACTGTGGAACATTGACAACACACACATACACACACACACACACACACACGTGTAGTTTCTTAATCCAGCTTGTTCTGTTGCTTCTCAAGGACGTGAGGCAAATTTGGACGGATTAAAATTTGCAAATAGCTGCAATGTAAAGACATGTCCAAACATCTTAGAGAAAGGAATGCATAATAATATGACAGCGTTTTATAATCACTATTATTATTATTATTATTATTATTACTTCCTTCCCAACACAGGTCCAGCAGCCCCAGACATTAGGGAATCTCATAGACCACAGAACCTCTGACGTTTCTCGTTCAAACAAGTTAAAAGATAAGAAACCGCATGAAAATACACTGCTAAAAAAGACATAAAATGTCCAAAAGATAAACAAAGTCTTCAGAAACGTCTGGAAAATTACCACAAACAGGTTTGAACCGACCGAAACCAAAGAGTTCGGGATCATGATTGGTTCCGCAGGAAAAAGCTCACAGAGGCCTGATAGATGAACCTGTCCTTGTTTTTGTGTGTGTGTGTGTGTGTGTGTGTGTGTGTGTTCACATGTGGGACATTCCGCCTTAACACTCGGCCGCCCGGTTCCTGTTCCGGTTCATGGTCCACGTGCAGACTTGTTTCTAGCAGGCACAAACTTTACAGCCACGTCTGTCCTTGAACAAACAGGTTCACGTCCGGGCGCCGGAGTCCCAGCGGTTCAGCTTCAACAAACCGCAGGGTTCAGCTGAAGTGGGAAAAACCCGAGTGCTGTCGTTTCTCTACAGAAACCGGGGTGAAGCTTTTTGGTCTGAACACAGCCAGCTGCTTTTCACTTCCTCAATTATTGATAACCCGTTAAACATTTACTTAAATAAAGGCCTTTGTGGAATTGGCATATTTTTAGCTCATTAATATAAAGTAAATATTCAAGGTTTAAATAACACAAATATCTAGTTTTTATATTTGCTACTTTAAATTACTATTTTTTTATTGTTAGAATTTCAAATAACAGACTTTTAATTTGAAATGATGATCTGAACACACAAAATGTGAAGCAAAAGTGGCGTAGGAGTGATTTCCCAGCATGCATTGCTTGGGCTGTCTTCCCCAAAGTGCAACGTCGTCGTTTTGGCAGGTGGAGCATAAGTCGTAGGAATTTGTACGTGCTGCTTTGTTATGAACCCCGTCCTAAAACTCCAGCGGTTGTCACCGTGGATCATAGCGTCCCCGCTCTCAGGTCGTCCTCACGGACACGGACGCGCAGAGTCAGTCTTTAACCAGGCGCCGACATCGCTGTTAACACGATTAATGGAGAGTCACTGAGAATGAGACAGTCCTGCTCCAGAAGCTGCCACCGCACCCGGACCCCCAGAAACCCCGTCCACACACACACACACAACTTATAAAGCTGCTATTCTGCTCATGTACAAACAGCCCCCCCCCCCCCACACACACACACACACTCACTGTTCTTCTCCCAACATCTGATAAACTAGACATCTAATCAGAATCTGTGGGGACCCTGGGCCTCCTTTTGGACGTTGCAGACCGGGCAAATACATTAACTCAATTTAGAATTTGGGATTAAGCCCCCCCTTCCCCCACCACACACACACACACACACACGCCATCATCCCCTTCCTCCTGCCTTTCCTCTTTCCCTCGTCTCTCTTTTTGATGGGATCAGCTGAGCGCTACATTCTCCCCTCTGTCCCCTCTGTCCCTCTCTCCTTCCTCTCTCCCTGTCTGTCCCTGTCTCCCTTTCCCTCGGGGGACTCGGGTGCTCGGACTCTATAGTTATGGGCCGGGGCCATCTGTCACCGTGCGCATTCATGCAGCCACCAGAAGGCCACAACATGTGCACATTTAAATGGAGAACCCAACTTTCCCAGGACACACAGGCCTGACCCCGGCAGCCGCGGCAACCCTCCCTCCCCGTCACCCCGTGTCTCACCCTCCTCCTCCATCCTGCAACCATCACCACCCAGCATCCCTAAAACCCCGATCCCACCCACCTGCCACACCCTCCACACCACCAAGAAATACTGTCTGCATGTGAATCAGTAAATGAGACCCCCCCCCCACCAAACACACCCTTCTAAGTAAGTGTGTGTGTGTGTGTGTGTGTGTGTGTGTGTGTGTGTGTGTGCACCTTCTTTACACACAATGATGGATTTCCACCTTACATAGCAGCTGATGGTAAAGGGGGAGGTGATGGGTGAGGGTGGGAGGAGAAGGTGATGGGGTGGGGGGGACAGCCCCTGCTGCATGTGTGAGAAAGATCAGCTGATTGATAAAATAGATTGTGAGGAAGAGGAGGAAGAAAAGGCTGTGTGTGTGTGTGTGTGTGTGTGTGTGTGTGTGTGTGTGTGTGTGTTGGGCAGCAACAGAAGTGTGTGCTGTAGTTTTTGTGCTTGTGAGCAAGGAGGGGGGCGGGTGAGAGGGGCGAGGGCTGGGAGGGTACCAGGATTGGTCTTGTCTGTGGGACCCACGGGGAGGACAATGGGAGCAGCGGGGGTGGGGCGAGTGTCACACGCTTTTGCTTTGTGGCTCGGTCAACAGGCGTGTGCCACGGGTGTCGTCTCGCCTCCCCTCGCCTGCTGTCCAACTCTGGGGACGGACCGGCATCCATGAGAACCGGGGCCCCGGGCCCTTTAATGAGGGGCGTGCTGTTTCTTATCAAAGATGGACAAGCCATCATTACAATCATCATTAGAAGCTGCACAATGGAGTGCGCCTCCCTCCGCCACGGATGGGAAGATCCTCCAGGAGTGATGGTGGATTCTGTGGGGAAGAGTTTTTCCAAAAGGGCCTAAAAAAAGTCTCCGTGAACGTGGCCATTTAGTGAATCTGCAACAGTTAGATCTGCCGAGGCGGCGCCCGTCCGTCAGGTGACACTGAACCAGGTCCTTCAAACAACAGCTGACGGGCAGGTGATGGGAACCAGGACCTGTGCTGCTCACACTGGGCCACGTCTTCACTATCCAATGAAAAGCAACAAGCACGAGAGAAACATGGCGGCTCATCGAGAAGCGTACGAAACGTGCTGACATTCAGCCAAGTTAGAAGGAATGTTCTCAAACGATCGGAGAACGTTTTGTGACTTCTACACATCACAGATTGGTTGTGATGCTTGTTTACATCCTGTTAGAAGAAATCGTTATTACACGTAATAAGTCCGTAGCTGTTCGCCACCATCAGCGCCAAAACCGAGCGAATGTGGATGAAGACAAATGTAGAAACTTAACGTCTGTTTGTTCTAATGTAAACACAGGAGAAGGAGGAAACCTGAAAGGACCGTAAGAAGACGGCCGTAATACAGCAGCTCTGCCGTGGATTGTCATTTGTATTTAACGTGAGCGAGATGGCCAAAACATTAGAACCACCTCAACTCAACTCCACAACACACAGTAGAACTATCACCTATCATACAGCCGCTGTATTGTATTGCATTAAATTGCGCAGGTGTTCCTAATGTTATGGCTGATCACTGTATATCGATATAAATAAACACACACACTTTCACTTTTATGTTGCAGCCTGACAGTACAGTTGTTGGATTGTGGTTTTTTCTCATGAATCTACGCTCACACACACACACACACACACACACACTTGTTTTATCAGCGGTTCTGCTCTGAACAGAAAGTGTCTTTGCACAATAGTAAAAGTACTTTGCACCTGAACCGCAGACAATCATCTAAGCTGATAAAGTATCTTTAGCTGGTTTCAAAGTGTTGCTGAACTAACAAGTATTAGCTGAAAAAACTTCACAGACTAATTTCACATCGATGAATATGATATTAAGAGATAAGATACACCGTTGTTTGTCTAGCAGTGGGCACATTTCTGTTTATAATTACTGATGCATTCACGTGTTCATGCGGATGATTTGTGTGGAGTCAATAAAAAAATGACTAGCTGAATGTGTGGGGATCAATAAATTCTCGATTTATGATTCACACTTTGAATAAGTAGCAGCATAATTGTACTTAAGTACTTGGTTCCCTGCCAGCCCTGAGCTGACGAGCGATAAGTGAAACGAGACCTGATAGGCCCCAGTATCAGCGAACTTTGTCAGTGTCATGGCGCGACTCCAAAGGTTGACGTGTGATTAGGTTTCAGTAGGTGCTCAGGCTGCATCTGTCAAAACGAAAGGAGGAAAGTGTTTCTCTTGGACTTGGAGGAAGTGAAGCGACCTGCGACTGGGTCTTTAAATCTCTGAAGTCAACAAAGAGGAGCCTCCAAACCGCGGTAAGTCCCACGCACCGGCACCTCCTGTCCCTCAGCGAGGGGCCGTGGGGTCAGGACGCTGTGGTGGACTGTAACCCTGCTCAGAGTTTGTCATCATTAATGTTTGTCCAAAAAACCTGCTGTCTCCTCCAAGTCCTTTT
This sequence comes from Channa striata, assembly GCA_033026295.1. NCBI lineage: Eukaryota > Metazoa > Chordata > Actinopteri > Anabantiformes > Channidae > Channa > Channa striata. Next base: position 15,884,848 of record CM065188.1, read on the forward strand.
TAATGCTGTGTGGCCCCGGCCGCAGGGAGCATTGTCATGGTGCCGAAGGTGGACAGGATGCTGGGAGGAGCGTGTGTGTGTGGGGGGGGGGGCTGACGCTGCAGCAGTGGCAGCTGGCGGCCCAGCTTGCAGGGGCCATCTCTTCACAATGGAGAGCCTTCCCCCTGGGGCCAGTGATTTAGGACAGGGCTCTCTGGACAGGAGGAGAGAGGACACTGGCTTTGGAGGAACGCGCCCTCCCACCTCCCCTCCTTCTTCTTGTCCTCTAAAGCTTCCCTGCTGGCCTCCCCCCCCACTCAGAGCTCCTGCGCACACACTCCTGACACCCTCCCGCCATGGCTAAGCTCTCTCCTGGGACGGGCAGCCCGGCCTCTGGACAGGGAGCATTCCTGAGGTGAACGCTAACGCTGGCTGGACACAATAGGGGGACCACAACAGGTGCGTGTGGATCCTCTGTCGTCCAGCGGCAGCTGAAAGATAGGGACGGGGCCATTCCGCCGCCATTATCCGCCGCTGCTCTAGCAGTGGGCTGTTGGACCTCTTTTCTCCAACAAAAACAAGGCTTTTTATGTGTAACCTGGTCTTGTACCCACCCCGCTCTGACAAGCCTCTCTTTCATCCTCCTACCCCAGCTAGCACCTGCCGCCCCCGGGCCCTCCAAACAAGCCCAACGGCCACTTATCCCAAGACTGGGTCCCATTCAGCCGAACCCCAACTGCAATAAAACCTGAGCCCGCTAGTTTAAAAACACCCACCACTTCATAGTGGAGCCATAGAAATCAGCCAGGCAGCCACCTCTCTCCGCAGGCCGGGGCCCACCCCCACCTCCTCCGTCCGTCCCCGTGTCCCTCTGAATTATGTTATGTCTCAAATGAGCAGTCATACAGCAGATTGTTTGGTGCAGCCACTTGATATAACTGGTGACAAAGCCTCTAACAGAGCGAGTGTCCTGGGGGGATAGGCAGTATTTGGTTACTGCATCCCTGATCTCTCCCCATTGTGGTGGGCTCTGGGTCTCATGGAAGGTTGAAGGGGGGGGGGGGGTCTGGGGAGGGGGACTTGTGCATATGTGGGCCCACGACGCAGGTGCCTACATCTGTTCATTTCTGGGCAGATGCTCATAGTCGAGGAGATAGAGAGGGAGAGTTAGAGACGGGGGGTGGACTTCCTCCATTTGTTCACTCATCGTTCACACTGATGATTGAGCCGAGATGGAACAATAGAGCAGAAACGTGTGTGTTTTGTGTGTGTGTTCCTCTGTATGACCCACGATATTTGATAATCGGCTACAAAGTCCCAGTGTGGAAATCATTTCACGTCAACGTACATAACTTTAGAAAGACTTCCTGTGAAAGTTCTTTTTGTGCATGATTTGGATTATAATTGATTCACCGGCTTATTAAACTGGTCTGATTTGATCACACGGTTTTAAATTATTGAATATAGTCTGAATTATTTTACATGGTGATCAAATAAATCGGATCATTATTCTGTATTTTGATTTATTAATCAGATTCTCAAAAGGATCAAATAAATGTAGTGGAGTAAACGTGTCATATTTGATCTTAATAGTAGAAATAGTGCAGTACTGAAGTAAAAGTACTCGATTACTCTCTACCACAGGACCTGAACACAAAGTGAAGCAGTGGCTGATGGGAAAGTTTGATTATAAAAAGCAAAATAGAGACAAATTTAGAGTCAATATTAATGAGTGGAATAATAAATGATGTTAAAAGGATATTTACACTCGTGTGAACGTGAAGTCATCACGTCGTCATCCTGTGTCGGAACCAGCATCTTCCGAACCCCTAACGCCGTTGTTCCGAGGTGACGGTCCGGTGACTGTGACGGACACAAAGCCCAGTGTCGGTGAACCTGCCTGAACCCAGAGCAGGATTCGAACCCCCGTTTTTTTAAATTAGGAGGTGGTTTTAATGTTTTGGGTCCCTCGTTCCTTTTAAAGAACCACCGCTTAATATAATGCAGTAAATTGTTCTCATGAGACCTGGAGGTCAGAACATTTTTCTGAATGTCAGATTCAGAAAAAACTACACAGACCTCAGGTGTGTGGCACCAAATTTGCCTTCATTATTAACATCATAACCGGATGCTGATCCTTGGCTCTTTATTATTTTCTATTTCATTGAACACGTTTGATTGGCTGCTTCAGCTCTCACCGGACAAACAGCATCAGCTGATGAATTATTATTACATTTTATTCATTTGTTGTGGTGCGTCATGCCGGGGCGCGCGGCACATGTGTTTTCATAAACTCTGGCACGCGACTTGCCCACCCCCCACACACACACACACACGCACGCGCACACACACTTGCAGGCCCCCCACGTCATTACTGCGCCACTCTTCCCCTAAACTTAAGCCCAGCACGTCTCTATGCAAATGAGGCCCGAGGAGCCCGGACCGGGAGCCCGAGGAGCCGTGGGAAGCCGCCCGGAGCCCCGGAGCCCCGGAGGGCCCTAGGGAGCCGCGGATCTGGCCTGTGGCCCCCTGCTTCAGCAGCTGGCCGCAGTAATCTGATCCGGACACAAAGGAGCCTGTTGATCTCTGCTTCGGCAGGTAGAAGCAGTGGCAGACAGGCAGTCCAGGTCACGTCCAAAGGTTTGAAAAGAGCAGAACCCAACGCACAGAGTATGTGAGGTTCTGGTGGTACCTGACCATCACACGCTAATGCGCGTTTGCGTCACTGAGGATTCAAAGCTTCCATTCCCTGAGCTTTTCAGTGGAGCCTAGGTTTTAGCAGAGGGGCCTCCCTGACACCCCCCCTCCTCCATTTGTTGTGCTGCCTTGCTCCTTCTGCATCATTCAGGGAATAGAACCCACCGCAGGACCGTCCTGGGGCCCGAGTGGCTTCACCCGGGGACGGAGCTTTCACTCCAGTGAAAGACGAATCAATATCTCCTGCACTGATGATGTATCAATGTGGGAAAAAAATCAATTGATCATCGATCAAATAGCATCACCGCTTCACGTGATCGATATCGTGTGATGCGCGCCGTGTTTACGTTCCCACGAGTGACCATGTGGTGTCTCTTCATCGTGGACCCCCCAAAAAAAAAGAAAAACCCTTCCAGACTCCCCCTCGCCATATGGCCCCGGAGGGCCCATACCGTTACAGCTCCTCTAACATGCTTCCAGTCGAGAGTAGACGGAGCCCGGCGGACGGAGGCGCGCAGAGACGTGCGCTGCAGGCCGGAGGAGGGAGGGAGGCAAGTTGGGACATAAACGTCGTTTTCTGGATGGGGCTGGGATGGAGGATGGGGGGGGTGCTTGGTGGCAGATGGCTCGTAAGGGTCTGTCCGCGTCTGAAGGCGTGTCGTGGCCCTTCACTGGAGACCCCCGTCCTCCCTCCCTCGTGCATTCACAATCAATGGAAATTAAGGCGCAGAGAATGGATGAATAGTCCGAGGCCGAGTCAGCCTTTTCTGTGGGGAGCAGCTACTGGTGGGCAGGAGTTAAACTACAGCAGCCCCCTACAGCAGCCCCCTACAGCAGCACTTGAGTTAAACAGTCAGAGCCCGGCCAGCAGCATCAGTGCAGGGACAAGTGTGTCCAAAGTGGTTCTGCGTCTTCATCTGGGCTCGACGCGGTCGAACCCGGAGGAGACCTAGTGTGTTGGGGCCGTTTATACGTCGGACCAGACTTCCGGGTGGGCTTCCTTTAGAGATGGGTCTTCCTGTTGAACGGGCTGTAAAACTTTCCCTTCATCATTACAGGCCCGCAGTGACTTTCTCGTCTCCATCAGGGGTTAATTGCGATGGTCACGGCTCGGCCCGGGTCCGCGTTGAAAGGAGAGATGGACGGTTTTATTAATGGAGCAGGACTCCGGTTGGTTGTTGGACGTAATGAGCAACCGAGTCATTTGGAAGAAAAAGGGAAACCGTGTCCCTGTTTGGCGTCCTCGAGGGGGGCGGGGTGGGCGGGGGCCTCCTCTGACAGCAGGTAAGGGACACCGGAGCAGCCGTGACGTGCGCGGTGACGCAGTGACGCAATGTCCGTGAGCGGGGAAAAACTCCCCCCCCAATGAAGAGGCAGCCCCCACCTCACGTGCACGCGCGCACACCAGCCTAACGCAAATGAGACTCAAAGGATGGAGCGCGTGCGTCCAATATTTAAAGAGGAGAAAAACGTAAATATGCGCCATATTTGTCCGGTGTTGTTTGTTTAATGTGGGCTGATGAGTGTGTGTGTGTGTGAGTGTGTGTGTGTGTGTGTGGGGTATTGTGTAGCCTCGGGGAGCTGTGGACACGCGCTTAGTCAAGGGAGGCGCGCGCACGCTGTTATTGAGGGGAGAGCAGGTGCTGGCTGAATTACCATACAGCTGGGGGGGGGGGGGTATTCCTTCACCCCACACACACACACACACACACGCGCGCGCGGGGAACAACATGGAAAAGCAGGAGTCCAGCCCCTCAAGTCGTTTACCTCACCGCGCTGCGCTGCCAAGGAATGTTTTCTTTGGTCTTTTGAGTCAATTCAAAGCATCAAATTCTTCCCACAAACCAGAAATACCAAAATTTAGCGGGTGCACATCCAGAGAAGGAAAAGAGGGAGGAAGAGAAGAAGGGGGGGGGGGGGGTGTAAACAATTAAGTGAGTCAGAGTTTGATCAAGAAGATTCTTTTTTTTAATCTTTTTGAAGAAGCAATTCCCCACTGTGTGTGTTTTTGTGCCATTTCATCCAAAACATCTTAAGATGCCAAAACAAAGAAGTTTGTGAAGCAACAGCTGCAGGGATCAATTAAAGCCCGTGTCATTATCATCCTCCTGTCGGGAGGAACTCATCGAACCACTTAGATCATATGTTTTATCATAAAAAAAGTTGAACTCATTTCCATAAACTGTGAATTGCAGTTTGCTGTGGCAGCCTCACACACGCAGGACGAACGTGGCTCCGCGTTTCCACTCGGATACATGTGCTGCTCGCGTGGGATCCCATTGTGGAGCGCAGGGCCAGATTGGGAGGTGAACTCGGGGAGGAGGGAACATTTGCATGTTATTACCATAGCATGTGCCAGGCCGTATATAACAGGCTGCGGGCGGCCTTTGCTGGAGACACGCGCACAGTTCACAGTGAGGGAAGACGCAGGGAGGGAGAAGGAGGCATGAAAGCCCAGTGACAAACCCCGTCCTTGGGTTCGACCAAGACCTTCACGCGAACAGCTGCTTCTGAGCATTTGAAAGTTGCTTCAAAACGAGGAACTCCTCTGGTCTCTCTTTACGCACTGGATTACCGCTTCGACTCGGAGCTGGAGGACTTCTCCGCCTTTGCTTTTCTGACCAGGCGCTGCGCACTCGCAGAGGCTCACGCACCTTGTTCTGTGGTTTTATTGTCATTTTTAGGATTTGGGATTTACTCTCTCCGTTTTTGTTCCTCGGGACATGAACGCCAGCGGCGTGGCTGACAGCAGCAGTTGATGAGAACACCGACGGAAACGAGCTCAATGCATCTTCCTCAGAGGGACTGAACAGGCGCAGGCACCCTGAGGACAAGCCGAGCCCCGAAGCTTTTTACTTGCTTATTTATTTATTTATTGATGTATTTATTGACTATGGGGCGCGTCATCCTGCCGACTCTTGCCGTCATGTCCATGCTGCTGTGCCAGGTAAGCTCCAGCCTTTCTGTTTCTTCCTAGCCACCAGCATCGCCTCCTTCCCGAACACACACTCGCCCTCGCGCCTTGTAGCTGCTGATAACGCGCCGCTTTCCTCCGCAGGGGCTTTGTTCGGGAGTTTTCGAGCTGAAGTTGCAGGAGTTCCTGAACAAGAAGGGAGCACAGGGCAACAAGAACTGCTGCAAGGGAGGCCTGGCCTCGTCCTTCCAGCAGCAGTGCGAATGTAAAACCTTCTTTCGGATCTGTCTCAAACACTACCAGCCCAACGCCTCCCCGGAGCCTCCGTGCACCTACGGCGGCGCGGTGACGCCCGTGCTCGGCTCCAACTCGTTCCAGGTCCCCGACGCCATCCCGGAGAGTTCATTCACCAACCCCATCAGGATAAACTTCGGCTTCACGTGGCCGGTAAGTCCAGCCATCCACGTTCAGTGTGAGTTAAAGCAGTCAAATCGCCCCCACCCCACCCCACCCTCCCTTTTTTGGTAAATCCGTGCGTAAAACGAGCTGCTGCGCCACGATTTCTGACCACAAGTTAAGAGCGTAGAAAGTTTACGGGTGTCTGGTGTCACCGGATCGGGTTTTGCAGCTTGCATTCAGCACATGGGGTGTGTGGCACAATCGCCTGGAGCTTTTGCTTGATGTTATCGCCACATCTCTCCGCTGGCCACCTGTCTCATGAAGCCATTTGTGTTCCCAGGGGACCTTCTCGCTAATCATTGAGGCCTTACACGCCGACTCCAAAGACGACCTCTCCACAGGTAGGTTACACACACACACACACACACGCTCTCTCTGCCATTTTCCAGACTTTAACACATCACTTTGTCATTTTAGAGAACCCAGAGCGCGTCATCAGCACCATGACCACTCAGAGGCACCTGACGGTGGGAGACGACTGGTCCCAGGACCTGCACACCAGCGGCAGGACGGAGCTCAAGTACTCCTATCGGTTCGTCTGCGATGAGCACTACTACGGGGACGGCTGCTCGGTGTTCTGCCGGCCCAGAGACGACGCCTTCGGCCACTTCACCTGTGGAGAGCGCGGGGAGATCGTGTGCGACGCCGGGTGGAAGGGACAGTACTGCACCGAGCGTGAGTAACGAGGGCGGTTCAGCCTAAAACATTCAAGACACAAAAATAAAAGATGTGAAATTAAACCAGAAAAGTCTAAGAACGACATTTCTGAGAGGTTTAGAATCAGACTTTGTGGTTCCGTTAGACGGTAACTTGTGCGTAAACACCACACGCACGCGCTCCTCCCTCTCCTTCCCCCTCACACACACACACACACACACACACACACACACACACGACCACTTGATTTATTCTAAGGAAAGTTTTGGGGAATAATCTCACGCGTGCCATAAATTTACATGCCGCCTTCCGATTGGTTGCTTTCGGAGTGGGCCGGGCGCTGATTGGCCGAGGCAGGGGAGGTATTGTTTGAAGTGGGCAGCTGCCGGCAGAGAGGAGACAATGGAGCAGCTGTCGCGCACTGGCAACACACTCGCCAGCTGTCCACTCTTATCTGCCCCAATCCGAGACATTAAGGGGCGTGTGTGTGTGTGTGTGTGTGTGTGTGTGTGTGTGCGCACAGAGGATGAATAAAAGAGTTTTGACCCGCAGCAAAGAAGAAAAAAAAAGAGAGGGTGGTGGGGTGGGCTGAGGGGCTTTGTGTGTGTGTGTGTGTGTGTGTGTGTTCCACAGAGCGCTCACACACACACACACACACACACACACACGCTCCTTTGTCTGTGCACAACAGCAGAACATTCTTTCATGGTGATAAGGAGAATAAGGCAGCAGCTAATAGGTTTAAGATCCCGTCCTTACGTTTGTTTTAAGGACTTTCTTGGGCTTTTTGCTGATACGTTTTAGTTCGTTAAAAGCAAAGAACCTGAATCAGAGTTTTTTCTTTATGTCTTTGAGTCTAAAATATGTTTCTTTCCCCTTTTCTTCCTCTGCAGCCATTTGTCTGCCAGGCTGCGATGAAGAACACGGCTTCTGCGAGAAACCCGGGGAATGCAAGTAAGTTTTCTCCACCAGTTCACTGATGCGTTCGTTAATTAGTAGGACACATGAGGTAATGTGAGCGGACTGACCAGTGTTCCCTCCTAATTGGACAACAACAGGTGCAGAGTGGGATTCAAAGGCCGCTACTGCGACGAGTGCATTCGTTACCCGGGCTGCCTCCATGGGACCTGCCAGCAGCCCTGGCAGTGCAACTGTCAGGAGGGCTGGGGGGGACTCTTCTGCAACCAAGGTGAGAGGAGCGTGTGATAAGGGTTCAGGGGCGAGTGAGGGATGAGCAACGTGGAAAAGGGAGTAGAAATCCAGATTTTCAGACGCCTGTTGCTCGACAGCATTTCCATGGCTACAGACCGAGACGGGAGAGGGAGAAACGTGGTAATAGATCCCGATATAGCACAAAAGCAACAGCTCTGTGAACAAAACCAGAGCAACAGTTGTCTCGAGATGAATAGCAAAGACAGGAGGCCAGGGACAGGAAACAAAAAACCACTGGAAGAAGAGGGAGTCAAGTGGGCCAGAGGACAAAAAGACATTCTGTCGCTGCTGCTGTTGTCCTGCCATGTGTTGTGCTGTGGCTAATCCACATGTGCTGCTGTGTCTTTCCAGATCTCAACTACTGCACTCACCACAAGCCCTGCATGAATGGCGCCACTTGTAGCAACACGGGTCAGGGCAGCTACACCTGTTCCTGCAGGCCCGGTTTCACTGGTGCCAGCTGTGAGATCCAGGTCAACGAATGCGCTGGCAACCCCTGCCGCAACGGAGGAAGCTGCACTGTAAGTGTTGTTTGGTCAACTTACATCAACCTGAAATGAGAACAGAGGAGAGAGCCCTGTGAACTGTGGCCTGACCCCTCACAGCGTTTCTAGTCTTGTCCACTCTCGACTTCACGCCGAACCAGAAACCCGAAACACATTTAAACATCACTGAAAGAACCAACCAAACACCACATGGAGCAAACTGAAATGCAAAGGATACAGCTTGTAGCAGCTGCAGTTGTAAGAGAGATCTCGATGTCAAGCCTGTTCTATTTTTTCCCCCACAGGATTTGGAAAACACATATACCTGCACTTGCCCGCACGGTTTCTATGGCAACAACTGCGAGCTGAGTGCCATGACATGCGCTGATGGGCCCTGCTCTAACGGTGGCCGCTGTGCTGACAACCCTGACGGAGGCTACTTCTGCCAGTGCCCCACAGGATACGCAGGGTTCAACTGCGAGAAAAAGATCGACCACTGCACCTCCAGCCCCTGCTCCAATGGTACGAGCCAGACGTTGCGTCTTGGACGCGTTAAAAATTACTTCAGTGTACCTTGAATGTCACATCAGGTATGTCGTCACTTCGTCGCCCACACACTGACTCTAGGCTTCTCCTTCGTTCACAGGTGCACGCTGTGTGGATCTTGTCAACTCGTACCTGTGTCAGTGTCCAGATGGTTTCACTGGCATGAACTGCGATCACACTGGAGATGAGTGTTCGCTTTATCCCTGCCAAAACGGCGGTACCTGTCAGGAGGGCCCTAATGGCTACACCTGCAGCTGCCCTCCGGGATACACCGGACGCAACTGTAGCTCACCCATCAGCCGCTGTGAACACAATCCCTGTCACAATGGGGCCACTTGCCACGAAAGAAACAACCGCTACGTCTGCGCTTGTGTTCCTGGTTACGGTGGCCGCAACTGCCAGTTCCTGCTTCCGGAGCACGATGCGATCCACGGGTCAGAGGTGCCGTGGATGGCTGTTGGCTCAGGTGTGGCCCTGGTGCTGCTGCTGCTGGCTGGGTGCGCTGTACTTGTTGGATTTTTCCGCTCAAAAGTCCAGCGTGGCGGTCAAATTGAAACCGTTGCCGAGGTAGAGACAATAAACAATCTGACAAACAACTGTCACCGCAGTGACAGAGACCTGGCGGGCAGCGTGATGCTGATGCCGGGCATCAAAAACATCAACAAAAAGATGGACTTCTGCAGCGCCGACCCTGACGAAGGATCTTCACCGGGGAGGAGCAGCTACAAGAGCCGCCATCCGCCTGCAGACTACAACCTCGTACAGGAGGTCAACTACGAGCAGGCGGCTAAGGAGGCCATGCTGGAAGCAGCCTGCGAGGACAAGTGCCAATCCCTGGACTCGTTGGAGTTTGAGGAGAAACGCAGCAAACGTTTAAAATGGTAAATGTCTCTTACAGAAAACCTGAAACCAAAGCCGTGACTATGATGATGCTGACTCTGTTTCTTCTCTCTTTCCTAAAGCGATGCGTCAGAAAGGAAAGCCCCAGAAATGTCCGCATGTGCGGACACCAAGTACAAATCTGTGTTTGTGATGTCAGACGAGAAGGACGAATGTATAATTGCAACTGAGGTGAGTTTTGATGTTACTTTGTTTTACCGTTCAGCACAAATGGTCTTTTAGCCGACAAACACTAAACGTCTTGGTCTTCTCGTGTCTCTGCAGGTGTAACGAGCCACCAGTGGGCTGCCCGTTGCTCATTTGCTCTATGGGAGAGTTTTTATGCTCCTTCAGATGCTGCTCTAACCCTAGGGGGAGGTGTCCCACCTTGAGACTGCTGCTGATATTGAGACGTTTAACTGATATTCAGAGTGAGCTGGTTCTCTACTGGAAAATAAGCGCAGGCAGCGGCGGCCTGTGGGGTAAGAACTGGCGGGGGTAAAAAAATTACGTTTACGGTTTAAAGTAAACGGCCACTTAGCTTTCTTTTCTGCCTTTTAACAAGGAGCGGGGGTAAAAACGAAATATTGCGGGATTCCGTCACGTGGCAATAAGGCTGCGATTTTTGTTTCTGCAACATTTGCACCCGGGCCTTTTCTCTAACCCACACGCCGTTGCTGAGCGCAGGAACTGCATCAAACGGTGGATGTTTGGCCATACTGGCCTTTTCTTCGTGAGGCTGTTCACGTGGGCCGTGCTCCCATTGCTACGCCTGTGAAGACTGTATGTACTTGATCACTGTGTAAACTGAAGTGTGTTTTCTTCCCCGAGTCCTCCAAACCATTTATGACATAGTATTGTTCATTTCTTCACCGTTTGTTTTTTTTGGGGACATGAAAACTTTTGTCTTAATGGGAAAAAAAAAATGCTTTTTGATACAGATTGTCCTTTTTGTAAAATACAGAAAAAAACATGAAAAACTTATGATTTAAAATTATGATTTAATTTATGTTAATTTAATGATTTTGAGTTATTTTTATTTTCAATTGTATATTTGTGATGTTTGTTATGAGTATTTAAGTTGCTTTTTTTAAATGATAATATTTGCAAAGGCACTTCAGGTCAATGGGACTTTTTGTTTTTTGAGAAAATGTTATTTAAGAGGGATTGTACTGTACAAATTGTTACGTTACCATCTCCTTTACTCTTTTTGAATGAAGGAATTAGCCAAGACTATTTTTCCAAATAAATATTACTAAACGTGAAATTTTAATTGCGTCCAACTTTTGTTTTGTCCATCTGCAAGCACTCTGAGAAGGCTTCTTTAGGCGTCCGTGAGCAAAGTTAATCAGTAACATCTGTTGTCTTTCCCTGGTGACCCCATAGTGGGCTTTTCTATGCCGACACTGTTGGCTCCTGCCAGAAGTTGAAAGTGTCTCCCTGGAGACGGGAGAGGGGGCCTATTCATAAAAACAATGTCCCTACGCTAGATTTACCACTCCTGTTTCTCCTCCTTCTACAGAACAAGTCAGGTAATTCATGGCTCTAAAATTCAGATCAATGTGGAGTAACGCCTACTGGACACTGAACGCTCGGGGGCTTTGGTTACCAGCCTTCCGGTTTCCTCCAAAAACGTCTTTTTGCACAACTACAGCAGCACAAGTTTTGTCTTCTCACGGCCATACAGTAGCTGCGTGTCGCGATCACACTTTATAACAGAAATCCAACTTGCCAGCACCCAGCGTCCGTGCTCCTCACCACCACTTCTTTAAATTCCCCTCCGTTTCCTCCTGTAATCGCTCCACAAAGACACGGATTGTGTTTGGCCACAAATAACTGTAAATCATCGGCCCAGCGGAGTTGGCCTCTGGTAGGGTTTATAACCCCGTGGCATTATGGGAACAGACTTTCGCAGACAATGATGGAATTGACAATGGGGCACACAAAAGGCCACCCTTGGGAGAGCCTCCGTGTCCCTCGGCATGCTGGGAGAAGGAGAGTAACAGGAACAGATGTTGTTGAGTAACAGATGCCTTCTGGCCAGAGCTCAGCTACGACCTTCAAAGGCACGAATGGAGCCTTTCGGACAAGACAGCTTTTAGGACGTTGTCTTTCTGATGAATTTACTTGGGATTTTGAGAAATGGAAGAGATAAGACGACACTTGCAGTGAGAGGACTTTTGTGTTGACAGACAAAGACGCTACAGTACCGCTAAAGTAACAGACAAAGCATTCAGGCAAGAATTTGAGGAATAAAGGAAGGTTATTTTTCATATTTAAAAGAGTAAAACACCGGAATTTATTCACTTCTGAGCGCCAAAACACAAAAGTGACCGTAACAAATGTTCACAACAGCGCTGGAAAAACAACAGAGAAACGCCACATTTAGACAAAAACTGCACATGCCTGTCGATTTCATTTAGATATTGCCAGAATTTGACCAATTAAAATCGACCAATATCATATTTAAATAACTTGCTTTGTCCAATCACGAGATTCAGTTCTGTGTCATAGGAACCAGCGGACATGAACGTCTGTGCGTGTCAGCTGACCGTTTCGACTCAAACATAACCACAAAACTACCTGACAATCCTCAGCATAAACATGTTTTTCTGCTAAATCCTGGACTCGTCATTTTGTTAATGGTTTGCCAGCAAACAGCGCGGCCGTGTCAGTAAATCTGTAACACTCTAGTTAACTCAACCTTTCCACTGAATGATTTGGTTTTAGGTGACAACAAAGATCGTGTGTCAGCCTTTTCCCATCTCCAACATCATAGAAATAATGACAATATGCACGGAGGGATAAAGAAAAAATGGGGCCCTGGGCACAGACTGAGGAGGGGCCCCCTCACACATCTATACACGTCTCCAAGACCCAGTTCTTCTTTAGTGGTTTGACAGTTTATGGTAATTTTGCAGCTTTTTAATGTTGGAAAGTTTGGATCAATTTTCAATTATGTTGTGGGTTTTTAGTCCGTAGGCTTTGTACGGCCTGTTGATCCTTTTCAGGTTTTGCTTTTTGTCTATTTAAACACGTTGCCTCTCTCTTATATTATTTTGTAACTTTTGCACATTTTATTTCTTTTAAGTCTTTTCATTTTAAACACAAGATAAACACTCACCAACCTGTGGACCACCTGACATTTCAGGCCTCCGTTGATCCCGGTGGGGCCCATTCAACACTCCGTCCACGGCAGTGTGCGATGAGTCAGGCGAGGTGCAGTCATCCACGTGAGGTTGTCTGGAGGTTAAGTCAAAGCGACTGGACCAAGACACGTCTTCAGTTGGGTCCTGTCCCTTCTGAAGACCCACATCTCTGTGGCCCCTAATGGTGGTTGACATGCAGTTGGTCCCTGTAATCGGCCCTTTCTTATTCCCGTACGATCGTCTGGGTTTCTGCTCTAAAGTGCTTAACATCATCATCATCATCATCAGCTTCAGTCAGGATCCAGAAACGGCTCGGCAGTACGAGCAGTTAAATGTTTCACACTAACAAGTGCAGTTGCCGTAGCAGTACGGAGTGTAAATAAAGGCACAGCTCTGTGTGACGAGAGAACAGCAGCACTGAAACATCTACTGCCACGACAAGTTAATATAAGACAATGTCCCGTAAAAAAAAAAAACTTTACAAACTTTCAACAAACTTTTTAACTCCAGAACTTTGAGGATGAATCGTAGTTGTGCATATCTGCGGAGGTACTAACTCCTCTCGCTGCTGGAGTTACTTATTCACTAACATGGGCTAATAACTACACCACGCCGTTACCGATTCAGTTCCTCAACTGTTTTTAAAATAGCAGATAATTAGTGTTAAGTGCTTATAAATTAACACACCAGTTTTAATCATTTAATATTATACAAATCTGTGTTTTGATTTTACTGAAAATTTTTACCTTTTCTACGTCTATAAGTACAAAGTTTGAATGTTCACTGCAGGACGATAAAGTTCACTTGTTCCAATACTAACAACTCACCACCAAACAAACTACTCCCACACAGCTGTGAAACAAAAAATAAATCTTTTGACATTATAATGGCAATAGCAATGAATAATGTGGCAATATAAAGATATTTATATTAAAGTACTTTATGTACTCTGGCTTCTCTTTCTCTCTCACACACACACGCACTTTAGCAATAATTAAAAAATGAGATCTAACACAGGTGTTTGGCCTGAAACCATAGAAGACTTTTTATTTGGAGAAAGAAGTCTTTGAAATCACTCATTTTTAAAATTCAATTAATTAAGTACGACATCTAAGTTCTCAGAAAAAGTTAAAATCATGCCTTTAGTCTTTTTATACATAAAAGATGTGGTTTTACGATGACAAGTGGATATTTTTTTATAAAATGACTGTTTCTTCTTCTGACATATTTAACCTCTGTTAAAGAAATATTAATGTAGAAAAAACGATTATCAACTTCCCTCCCAAAAAAACAAACAAACAAAAATAATAAAGGCATAACACAGTACGTTACAATGCGCTGACATGGCTTCAAAGCACACATATTACAGTACTGTACAAGGGTCCGCCTCAGACAAAATGCACCAAAACCACTTCCACTGCTGAGGAAAGATCAAACCTCTGAAACAGCTGAACCTGCTTATTTACAAAACCCAGAGCGCAGCACGGTGTTGGCAACTGGCGAATGAGGTAAATATTCCCAAAGGAAAAAAAAAAAGCTAAATAATAATAATAATAAAAAAGCGCACCAAAGGCTTGGCGTTAGAATTGATTTATAGCTTATAACCAGCATAGAGTGGGAGGAGTTTGTTAAAGTGTTTTTAATCTCCTTTCATCCACGACACTGGAGAACCAAACTCTGAGTCTGCAATGATGAGCGGCCAATCGACACACACGGCTAGGACTGCTCCGTGTAAATAAGCAGTTTTCCCACGTTTAAATGAGACATTTAATGTCTAGACTTATAGTGACGTCCAGGCTCAAAGGAGGTGGATGTGCCTCTTTGCTGGACTCACTTCAAAAAACTAAATAAGTATTGATTAAAGTCATTACATTTTTTGTTCTGTCAAATTTTCTCTTCACTCGCAAAAAATTAAAATGTCTCACTTGTTAGGGAGGTCCACTTATGAAGCTCTGAAAAAACTTACGTAATCTACTAAATATCATATAGCGCTTCGACTAACAAACATTGAGGAAAACAAGCGAAAAGCAGGGACATTTTAAGATCACCTTTCAGGCGTAAAGAAAGAATAAAGGAAAACTAAAACAATCTTAGGCCAAATGCTTCAGGGGACAACAACATCTACGTCTAAGGAACATGATGTGCAAACTTAGTTGTGCATAGAGATCAAATTGTAATAAATATTAATGTGATAATTTACATTATCACCAGTTTGACTTTGTCAGAAGTTGCAGGGGTGATTGTACGTATTCATGACTAATTTAGTTTTACTAAAATGTTAAAAAGTTGTTTTTAATAGTGCTGAGAGAAAAGCTTTGATTTATTTTTTAAGCAACAAACACTTCCCATTTATTATTAACCAGACCCCCGATAGACAAGCGCAACCAAACACTCAATAAAAATCCTGATAAAATTCACTGATTTGTCAGAGTTATTCAACCAAGTTTAACTTCCTCTGAATGGCTCTTTCACTTTAAAGGTTTTTTTTTGTTTTTTTTAAAGATTTTTCCTTATTTCTGCTTCAAAGAATCACATGAGCAACAAAGAACAAACTGAGCATTATAGCGATGTACAGGAACTTTACATAGAAGTACTTTAGCAAGCTTTCAAAAAGTAAACTTATCTATCTTAGCTTTAGTTTTCACTGTTTCTTCGTTTGACGTAGCTTAAAAGATGTGAAGCATAATGCCTGTCTTTGGACCACAGAGGTAATTGTAGGTGTGTGTCTGTGTAAAACATGCTGAAATGTTTCCCAAACATTTGAAATGAGAAAATAGTGTCCCTCCGAGCCGTCGGGGCTCGTCCTGGTTCGAGGTATATGATCCTGGGGCTGACCGGTAGCGCCTGTGGAAAATGTTACAAAGCTGTCTGATGGATGATGGTGAATTTCATTCACGCTGCTGTGCATCTCGCCGCCGCCTCCTCCCACCGCTCCGACTACTTTCCTTCTTCATTGAATCATTCATCAACAACCTTCTTTGTCACTGTCACCCTGGTTTTCTCCTGAATAGCACCAGGCTCCATTCACATTCAATTCACTTCATTCAGGAAGATCATTTTTTCTCTCTTTTTTTAAAATAATCATCCGAAATGAGGAGTTTAAGAGAGGCTGAACGTGCACTGGAAGGCGGGATTTGACCGCTGGAGCATTTACCCAGAAACAGACAACGACTTTGCCTGAAAGGTCAGGAGCTGAGTGTGTAAAGTCGGATTTACATTCAGTCTGCGGTCAGACCTTCTCAAAATCCTGCTCCAACGGCAGATTATTTGCCATTGTCTCTGATTTCCTTAGTGGAGTAAAACAACTTTAGGATATGATTTCTAACTCATGAAAGTGCATTTCTGCCTAATATAAACACGGTGTGTTTCAGCAACAACATTGGGATTTTATCCTCAGACTTCCTGTCTGCACCGGACACTTGTCGCTCTCCTTAATACAATCATGTCCTGCATGCGCTCACATCACTGAAGGTGAATAAAGGTGGAAGACATTCTTCCAAACTTTCCAGTATCACCAAATTCTCACACTATAGTGCTCTGTGTAGTGTGTTTGCCATTTTGTAATACTGTCTAAACGGTGAATGTGTAAATCGGTGCATTGTGTAATGCAATCAAAACCTTCCCAATGCGACTGTGACCGTCTACATGGAATATAAACTACATCCCCCACAATGCAACGCTCCACGTTTTACAGGAAGTTGCAGTGGCACAGCCCAAAAAGCTGTTAGTGACGATGCACTGTGACAGTAAGTAAGTGTCTGAAGAATCACCTGATGGCTCATCGCTGCCTGTACAATGTGAACCTGGTTGTTACTACACTTCAAGTAGAAATGATGAGGCCGTCAGCGAGCTAGTAACAGTTAATAGAAAGAGTTAGCTGGCACCAACCTTAGATTTGTGTAGTTCTGTATGATAATATACTGTCCCTACAGTAAAAAAAACAACTAGACATGTCCTGACACCAGTGTCTGGCATCAGGTCCCATCTGATCTTTGTGTACGTTCTCCAATCCTGCACCCGATGCCACGTGGGCCTCTGCAGGTGGACGGATGTGGAAAAAGGTCTTTAGTCTGAGAAACCATGACAACAGTAAAGCCAAACGTAGCTCTGCTGTGCTAAAGTACTGAAATCTAGTTACTAACAGTCACGCTCATGTTGAAAGTCATACTCACTTTAAAAACTTGCGACATGCGACAGACTGGTCAAAACACAGTAACCAGTAAGTTTTTTACCTACACATTCTGTTGTAGACCTGAGCTTCGTACCTTTATCTGTACTTAAGCGTAAGTACTCGTGTCCGGGTAAAGTGCCTGACGACGACATTCGCTGCACTTCCATTATTTAAGCAAAAAACTGAGCGGTGGAAAATCCCTCAACAAATCCTGTCTCTGCATAATCTGGCTTCTCACCTAAGCTTGACAAAACGTTGATGGGTTGAGAGCAAAAAGGCATGCATGATTTTATTGAGGACCTAGTGTTGTGCAAATTGAGTTTGTATTAATGAAAATGTATTTGATTACCCACTGTTTACTGTGTGTACGTGTCCGAGGACTGCAGAGGGAAATTAGCTCATAGTTGAAGGGTTACAACGGTTCACAGTTACGTTTCTTCGTTCTAAAAACGACGTTTGACGGTTGTTGCTGAATAAATGTACAAAGTCACCGCGATACTGAGGATTTGGTTTGTGTCTGGCTGACGTGTTTTCGTTCATTTTTGGACAACAAATGAGGTATAGCACTGACAAATAAGCAAATCCAGCTGGCTGACAGAAGTCACCCACGAGAAGAAGCAATTCGTCGTTGGTTTTGGGTATGTTAAAGATTCTGCTGTTGATCGGGATTTTGGGATAAACAGCTGCTCCAAGGCAAACGGTCACATGACGGGGGTGTTTACAACCCTCAAACATGTTCACGTTTCATTTTAAACTTCTCAGCCGCTGAACTGCAGTTTTCAACTTGAATGAAATGAATTGAAGGTGAATCAAACCTTGCAACACCCACGTCCCCTCAAGCCATTCTTCCCCTAATTTCCACAACTTGCATCTCGAGATCCCACCTGCACCTCGAAAGCCTGCAGCCCCCCACCCCCCACCCACTCCCAAACCCGCTCTGTTTTCCTAACCTCTTTGGTGACTCTCTATGTTTAGAACAGGGTTCCTACACATTCTCCATTACAAAATTAAAGACTTCTTTCCACCAGCACCGTACTCGCTAGCTGCATTTCGGATGGCTGTTCAAAAACACGGGTGGTTGTTAGCGATGTTGCTCTATAGCTCATGTCACAGCAACCAATGTCACAACACAGTAGGGCTAAAACTATTTAAGATTATTGTCTGAAAACTACCTTTTTAAAAACATTTCCATAATTATTGTGCAATTCCAAAACACCTTATAAATTTACACAATTGTCAAACTTTAAAAGGCTTGCCAGCCCTGTGTAGGAACCCTGATTGAAGGTGGCGTTAAGATAAAACAGTGGGAAACTGTAAGTGCTGTTCCCACCAAAACAAAAGATCAACAAGGCTGTTAGGACCAACTAAGTGTCGGTTCAAGGAATGGGCTCGCTAACCTCCCCTGTATCTCCCCTCCTCCCTCACTCTAGGTGGAGGAAGCTCCATGGCTGGACATGTTGGCCATGCTGCCAACCATGCCAGCCGCGCCAGCCATACCTGAGGGCCCTCCTAGAGCCGGAGGACTGTGCTTGGTAGGTGAGGTCATGTCGGCTCCACGCCCCTGGCCTTGGCCCTGGGGGGCGTGGTGGGCGTGCTGCAGGGCGTGGCGCTCCAGCAAGGTGCGGTGGGTGAAGGCCCGGTGGCACACGTTGCACTGGAAGGTGCGCTCGGCACGGTGGGTGCGCATGTGCACGTTGAGCGAGCTTTTCTGGGTGAAGCGCTTGCCGCACATGGAGCACTGGAAGGCCCTGACACCCGTGTGCACCACCATGTGTTTGAGGAGGTAGTCACGCAGGGAGAAGGAGCGCCAGCAGATGGAGCACTGATGAGGTTTTTGACCTGGAACACCAGATTTCAAAGACAACATCAATACAAACTGACGCTAAGCTGTTCCAAAAAAAGTGGATTCCAACAATATTGAAAAAAAGAACAAAGTAAGTTTCTGATTTAGACATTCAAAGAATCTTTTCTCAAACACAAAGTAGGTTCACTGAAAGTTCTTCAGTTAAGAGAAAATTATACCTTATGTATCCATGTGCAATATCATAATGTACAGTATATCCACAAAAGGAATATTCCTAGGAATATTTCTGTTTAACACCGTGTCAACCAGTCCTAATGCGGAAGAGCTGTCCGGTGTTTCCATTTAAATTATCCTTCCAGAAAAGAAACCTACCTACCTTTTACTGCAAATCCAATTAAAGAAATTAAAAACAATGAAAGTAGTTTCTGTACTTGTATTGTGTAGGTCAGGGGTTCTCGATCCTGGTCGTCAAGGCCCCCTCCTCTACTTGTTTTCCAGTCATTCCTGCCCTAATCACTGCTGATTACCTGCATCAGGTGTGCTCAGCCGAGCAGCAGTGGGTAATGCAGGGAAGGCTGAAAAACAAGCAAGGCAAGGAAGCTAGAGGACCAAGTCTGAGAACCCCTGGTGTAGGCAGATGTGTTTATAGAGAAATTATTCATGAATGACCCCGGATGGTCCATGTATAATAGCAAAAATGACCATATTCAAGTTTCAAAGCTGCTTCATTGAGCATTAAAGGTACATTTATTTTGGTCTTTGCTTTTATTTTGTCTCTATTTTTGTTCTCCACCAGTTTTATGACAGGAATCTGACTTGTAAACTGCTCCACTAGATCTAAATTTACTTAGCAGCTAGTCCCTCACTGCGTCTGTCGGTCGTTTACTGCAGGGCAGGTTGTGTACAGTGGGTTTTTAAAGAGCTTGTTTGCTGGAAACAGCTGCACACCAGGGTTTGTTAAAAATAAATTAGATTGTAAACTGGGATTTAATGTGGCATAAAACCAAAACTCTCCCATAAAAAATAGGGACCGAGCTGCAGAGTTGATAATTCTCACTGCGTAACTGCCACAGTTGCAAACAACCTCTTCGATATGACTCACTGGTGTCATTTGACTCATGTTAACATGAATTAAACGACTGGAAAAAGGAAACAGAGGGGTGCGAGGACGAGGTGCGTCTTACCAGAGTGGATGAACATGTGCTTGCTGTAGTTCTTCCTGGAACGTAAAGATTTGCCACAGTGCGTGCAGTCGAACGAGGTCTCAGATCCCTGGGAGGAAGGGGAGGGGCCGGCGGAACAGGAGGAGGTGGAGGGAGGTGGGACTGGGGTCATCGGCGCTGGGGGCGGAGGCTGCTGGCTGGGCCCTGTCCCCGCCATGCTGTCAATCCCACCCATAGGACCACCCACATAGAAGGGAGCTGGCTGCGACTGGCTCACTGGGTACTGGAACAGAAGCTGAGGAGGAAACACCGAGCAGAATATCATATCAATTACATTCACCGTCAGAATAAAAAAAGTCGTCCGAGAAACTGACGAGCTGATTTTTGTCTCTTCATATCTGCGTTTATGGCCAGCTGATTAATTAGCAACGTTACAAACGCCAGCTCACCAAGCAAATGCTAGACTTAATGTTTGACCCCACTCACGTGCTACACAGCGTTTTCCCTCCATCAGGACTCCTGATAGCGTCGGATAGGATTTAATAGCACGATGTGTTTGGTGTAACCACCACGTGCTGTCTGTCTCTCATGATATTGCGGTGTTATTTTATTGAGGTGCTGCATTGCAGAGTCTAAAACAAATAAAGTATATCTTATCGGTGGTTGGCGGCATGATGGTGCAGTGTGGTCGCCTCACAGCAAGAGGGTTCTGGATGTGAACCTATTGGCCAGCTGGGGCCCGTTTGTGTGCAGTCTGGATGCGTTCCCTGTGCCAGTGAGCGGAGTCTGCTCTGGTTTCCCTGAAAATTTAAAACCGTCCGTTGGTGTAAATTTTTATTGGCTGGTCACTGATGACACAAAGCCTGCCAACTTTAATGTCACTAATCATCATGTTTCAGAATATTAAGAGCCGATTTTTAAAAGCTGATATTACAACTGAAGAATAATAATTTAAGGCAGAGCCATGCTGAATGCGGCACTGGAATCACCTCACGTTCCCAGATTCTGTACGTAGGCACATCAGTTTCAGATGAAGTAATGAGCCTAAAGAAGCTGCTATGAGAAATGCATTATTTACAGACTGTATTTGTTTACCACTCTGCGTCCATGCATCCATCCAGTGAGCTGGAATTTTTGATTTTGTGTTTGTGCAGATTTCAGGCTCAGCACTCTGGTAGAGGCGTGAGTAGCTGCACACACAATTAATGCTTACTTATTCTGCGTTTACTATAAAGAATCATTTCATCCCTGTAGGGTTTTCTTTTCCCTCATTTGTATTAGGTTAAATAATCTCTTGTTTGTCGTGCGTCTTACCTTCTCTCTTAGGTAAAATAAAACAAGTCTTCCCACACATTTTTCATGTTTCGCAAAGCTCTACAATGAATGTAGTTACAATTACATTCAAAATTTACTGAATAACATTGTGTTCTATTTTAAAAAAAAAAAGTAATTGATGTTCTAATAAAGTGATGTGTGACAAAAATCCATCCATGAATTAGCTGGACTCGCACCTACAGGCAGTTTTGAGTCTTTGGTTAACATGTCGGCATATCCCACCATAACCCAGAGAACATACACACAAACTTTAACATTTTCTCTCCACAGAAATACGCAGTCGTGTTTTGACCACCTTCATTCATTTTAAATAGGGTGGCCAAAACTGTGGAGCCGTGTCCTTCAGTAAGACTCCACTACACACTCGGACCTCAATAACAAACACACAGAATTATCACCTTTCTGATGCCTCAACTTAAAAACTGAGAAATTATAATCTTGTAAAGGTAGAAATTACGGCAGAGATGCTGTACTGGATACATTAAAGTGCACAGGTGGTTTACAAAAAGCAAATCATAATTCATTGCTCATTACATTATTTCATTATTATGAGTGAGGGCTGAACACGTTCAACTCAATGATTTCCTTTACATTTGCGTCTCCACATGGTCACGTGTCGGCTCCACAACACTTCAAACGCAAGTGTAGGCTCTCGTTTGCATTTTCATTTTCAAAGTCAACATTCCTGTCAATCAAACTGTGTGAGCAAGTGTTTCAAGAGAAAAGGTCTTTATTTGGTTTGCCGCATTTCTCTTTGTTTCATTGTTCAGAGTATTTTTATCTAGTGCTGCACTGCGTTAAATTTTACCTTTCTGTCAATCACATCTCCATCGCCAAAACTAGGAGGAATCCAGCCGATCACTGGGCTAAACGGCACGCGCTTGAATACATTCAGCTTTCTAATTACCACGTTGAGTTTTTCACATATTCCTCTTAAAATAAAAAAAAAAAAATGATTCTCGAAATATTTGGTTGGGTTTTATTATTAAAGGTTAAAGTTGGTCATTTTCTATATTAATACCATTTTCCATGCAGAGAATGAAGCCAACAACTAACGTTTAATAGGTATCAACCTCAAACCCAGTTCAGCTTTTCCATCAGCAGATGCAATTTATTGTTGCTTTTAGACTCTGTGTGGGAAAGTTTAAAATTTATTTAATTCATTCAAATATTTGTTCGTGAACATTGTTAAAAATATCATATTTGTGCTTTCTCTGCTGTCACTAAAATGGCAGCGGCAGCAGCAGTTCTCTGGAGCTTTGACATTAATATAAGCTGTAGCTGTTTCCTTGGAGATGTCTGCACATGTGAACTTTGCCAGTCAACAAGCTGGAGTAATGCAGCAGGTACAAAGGAAGGCAGCGATGCTACCTCAGTAATATGGTAATGGCAGATATCCCTCCTCCTCTCCCTCTCATTTGTGTTTGTGTGTGGGCTTTACATAAAGAAAGTAACACGGTGTAGCATTAGCCACCCGCCAGCAACAGCTATGCTGCTCTGTGCGTGTTGGATGCGTTCAGGGACGGCACAGAGTGTAGGCCACAAACGCTTTGGAAGCTTTCACAGCCCAACACGCAGTTACTTTGGGTGGGCGTCACTTTACTGTTCTCCTTCACAATGCTCACAGTCCTGCCTGTGATCATTTTCTTCCACTGGCATTGTTCGTGTGGCTCGTTTTTAGTATCATGGTTTGGATGAAGATTGTATACACTGAAAATAAGATGCATTAAAAAATCACCCAGAAGGTTGAAAAACATCCTTCTAAATATAAAGATAATAATTGCTTTATATTTAAAGAACATCTGAAGTCACCTCAAATAAACTTCCCATAATTTCCCCCCACAAAGACAATAAAAAAATCCTAACAACAGCTACACATTTTCCCATACCAAGATAAGAAACCTTTATTTGTCCCCAGTGGGAAAAGTTACAAAAGCCATAAAGACACGTGTAAATATTGATAATTTAAGTTGAACTACTGGACAAAGCCTGACTATGAATAAAACTATGATTTGCTGCAAGCGACAATCTCAGAATGAACTTGAACTATTTTTAAAATCATCATTTATCATTGTGCAGAGTGAAACTCAAACATCTGAGGGAGCAACAGTAAATGAAACACATTACGTTTGATATAGATCTTATTCAATCAACTAACCATATGGTTCCAGCACTAACAGTACACACAACAAGCAAAAGTTGAACACTGAGGTGCCTCCAGTGCTCCGCACGGTCCATTTCCACCCTGCAGATTAAATACGCTCACAGCGTATGATAGTGCACTGACCTGGTTATTGATGGACTGAGTAGTCGGAGGTGGAGTCAGAGGCTTGTTGACCCTTGCTCTAGGGTTGAAAGCCATTGGCTGAGGAGGCTCACTCTGGGGCCAAAAGCTCTCAGAAAACACCCCCTGCTCGTCATAGAAATCCTGCGAGACATGAGCAAACACACGCAACTTAAAGTTACATTCCATACGTCCACGCGGCTCGGTTCACTTTGACTTCAGCTCAAGGAAAACAAAACCTACAAATGTATTAAGCAAACGCTTCCTACGCTACAGGTCTGTTTCATTTCTCCTGAAGCTGAATGCTAAATGCTTACCTGCTCCATAGGTGTGACTCCTGTCCGGACTCTGTCTCTGCTCCAACTTGTTTGGTGTAGTACATGCATATACATATGTACAGAAAATAACCCCCAACGACATGGTTTGGGTTTTCCAAAATGTTTCCTTTTACAGACCACATCCCCCATTATTTGCATTTACAAGTTCACCCTCCCCCCTAAACACGCAAAGGTGCAAATCTCAGAAAGCTGTGACACGGTTCCACCAGTCGAGCGACATTATTGTCAAAACAGCAAGAGCCGTCATAGGTAAAGTTTGACTTATGGCTGGGGAAATATGAAGAAATACTGGCATGGGTGGAGCTCGTTCAACATAAAGTCTCAACCTACGTGTAGTTTCTAAAACCCGAATATGCTTTTCACTTACAGGCAGGCAATAAAACATTAAAGCGTAAATAAAGTTGACAAAACCGATCTTGTGAATTCTAGAATATTTCCACCAGGTATAATAATCCTATGACCTCAGGAGAGCGTGCTTTGTGGTCACAGGCCGGTTTCATCCCATCTATGGTGCCATTTTCAACATGAAGTCTTTCTGGTGTCTTTTTCTTTGCCTTATTGAAAACACACAGCACACCAGAGCAAACAAAATTTGGCCCATCCTCAAGCGGCTGCTGCAAGGGTCACATCTTAGACAGAGACAGCCGAAGGCGTCTGTGGGCTGTTTTGACGGCGGCCATGTTATCTAGGCTAAAGTTAGTTACACAGAAAGAAGGCAACAAGAGCCAGTGGAAAACATTATGTAAAATGTAAAATAAGTTGGCGGGAGAAAAAAAAAAAATCACCACTAGTTTTTGCATCTGGCAGCTTCGAATACATCAGACGACAAATGCCCAGTTGGAGAAGAGCTGTCGGAACAGCACTGCACATCCCCAGAACTACAGCTTCACTAGAGCCCAGCCAGTGCCAACTGCTACGTATGTGTGAACGCACAGTGGCTTCGAGTCTGCATACACCTTTAAATCCTGTGGCCCTCATTATATTCGCTACGGTGAGAATAAGTGATGCTGCTGTATGGGCTCTGCTCGTTTCTCCTCGCAGAGGATGTAGATATTTGAGCCGCACTCTAAAGTTGTCATTTATGCTGCAGTTGGACCATTAGTCGTAAGTGCTTGGCCAATCTAACTGCAATGAAATTGCAGTGGATTGTGCATGCACATAAACACGCTGCATTCAGCCTTTGTTTTGTCTTAAGCCACAAGCTTTTGAAAGTTTTAACAGCCATCTAAATCTGCATAAAAGGACCTGTGTGATCACATTAAAGACGAGCACGCTTTAAAAAGTTGTGTACAGCAAACTGAAAACACATCTATCATTCCCGATCATTAACTTACTCTGCAGCACTTTCGGCTAAACTGACTGGCAGAGCTGAATCCTGTGTGGCAGATGTTGCTCGTGGAGTCTGCAGTGTACAGCAGGCTGCGGCATAAATCCACTCCACCGTGCTTTTCCCTCTACTTACTTCAGGACTTGTGTCAGAAGCCCACAGCGTACATTCAGCACAGTAAGATAATTGCAAAAGTTTCACTCTTAGAAAACATAATTCCTTTCGATTAGTGTTTTTCATTGACTCTGATAGCTGCAGATCACCTCTGAGTAAAACCCACCTGTCCAAAGCCTGCCATGGATTCCTGGGAGCCCTCCTGCTCTCCATCTCGTCTTCCGTCCTCCAAGGCATAGACGGTCCCATCTGTGTCCTGAACCCCTTCATCTTTCACCACCACCCCCTCTCCTCCCAGCACCTACAGAGCAGCAAAGACATGACCTTTACAACAGTGCTCAAAAGCAGCACATAGTCCACAAGAACAACAGCGCATTGACCCAGCTACAGTCCTTTCTAGCAGGTCCTAATAAGTTTAATCACCTACAGTAAATATGCAGAAGTCCATAGGCAATTACTGCTGAAGTTAAGACAAGAGCTTCTCTTCAATTGTGCAAAGTGCAGAAACATCTCAGCGATATACGCCAATGCAGTGCGAGAAGAGGGAAAAGCAGAAAAAGAAAGAAAAGAAAACCGTTGCAGCTCTGCATGCCTGAAAACTGTAACCATGGCAACCATTCCCCTTATCCCCCTACCTGGAGTCTTAGCGGCTGCCTCTGCTTGCGGCTGTGGCTCGCCCCCCTGTCTCTGTCTCCGTCTCTTCCCCGCTCTCTACCGTCCAAGTCCTCCTCCTCGCTGTATCTGTCCATCCCCACCAGGTCATCAGAGAGGTCAGTTGTGTTGCCGCGGAGGCTGTCCCTGCCGATGCTGTCCACACTGCCCACACCGGAGCTGCAGCCCGCTGAGAGGTTCCCTGTGCTACTAGTGCTGGCTCCATTGGCAGTCTGTGCCAACAGGTCTCGGAGCTTGTACCTGACGTCCTGAGTGCAGCTGGAGCTCTGCTTCATGAGGATTGTGCCGGCCCCAGGGCCCATCCCGTCACCGCCACACATGGGGCCGGGACCCATGTCGCCTAGTGCCATCAGACTCACCGTGTTAGCTTGCTCCATTGGGCCTGGCCCGCTCTCACTGACACTGACGCTGGCCCCCATGCCCCCACCCATGTTACTAGCGCCGCATTCAGCCATGAAGTTTGAGAAGTTTCCATAACTCCCGCCGCTGCTTGCACCAGTGACAGAACAGCTTCCACCGCCACCACTCTCTCTTCCTTTGCCCCCACCACGCTCTTCTTGTTTGGGGAGAACTCCTTCGAGCATCCCCCCCCCTGCCGCTGCCGCTGCTGCAGCGGCGGCCGCGCTCGCCGCCCCCGCGGCCGCCTTCCGCTGAGAGATTATCTGGGTGCACTCGTCAATGACCGTCTTGATCTGCAGGATGCTGGCGGCAGTGAGGATGCAGAGGGCCTGCGACTGCAGCACCACCAGCGAGCCGCTGTACATGAAATCCACAAGCTGCTTCACGGTTTCAGCGGGCACCAACGGCGGAACAGAGATCTCAGAGTGACCCAGCAGAAGCTTGTCCTGGAAGAAGGGGCTGCCAGCTGCCAGGACGCAGGCGTGGGCGCGTAGCGAGGCGTCATGTATTCGCACTGTCACGTCGCAGAAGAGGCCCTCGCGCCGCTGCGTGCGCAGAGCTTCCAGCACCGACTGGCTGGAGTTGTGGAGGTGGATGTAGTGCACGGTTTCTGTGCCGGACACCATGGCAGGAGGGGGCGAGTCGCTGGGGACAGGGTGGGAGTGAGGGTGGGGAAGGGGAGGTAGGTGTCTGGGGTTTTGCGTCAGCTTGAGGGATAAGGAGGACAGGGAGGGAAACGGGTACAGTGCATGGGCCACGTTGGGGCCGCGTCCCTTCAAACAGTCATGAGTCCGACGACAGCTTCTAGACTGCTGCTCTGCTGTGATCTAGGTGTGCGAGGAGCTGCCTTTGTTGTCCTGAGAGGAAGGAACGTCAAGAGCTTGCTTCCTTGTTTCCACCGGCTTCACCGTCCCTGTCAAAAACCTGTTGGAACAAGTATACGTCTATATACGTGTGTGTTTGCATTAGCACTGAAAGGATTTGAGTTTTAACAAATCGATCACCCAATCTCTGTCATTAATGTTTTAAGGCTTCCTGGTTCTCACGTAGATTTGCTGGGGTTCTTTGTTTTGAACGGCTGTACACCGAACACCTTGTTGACACGAACTAAACATAGAAAATGTCGCCTTGGAACCTTTTCACCATTTGGACGGTTTGTAGACTGCAGACATAACGACAGAACTTTGGTATATCGAGCCGTCAACACATTATTCGATTATTAGTTGTTTCCTCATTTTGATGGTCGATCGGATTTCTCGTTGAGCCCGATCACGCAGCTGTTGACAAAGGTGACACGTGTGAAACCCGAACAGCTGTTAATCAATGATCGGTCGCGTCGCGTGCATCGACGGGAACACCTGTTTTGGACAAATGACAGCACGTGCCGCGCGCACGAGTCCAGCTCGTCGGGTCGGCGTGTTCGTCGGTTCCGCACAGTGGGTGGCCGGTACCACGATACAAAAGATCCGAGCGCTGTCAGCTGCGTTGAACACGCACACGCTCGACACGGCGTCGTTGACCGACCGTGTGGCTGCACAGGTTAACGAGCAGACCGCGTTAGCTCCAGCAACAAGCGAGCAGGTTAAACGGTGCCGAGCTAACGCTAGCTAGCGTTAGCTGTTGACATTAGCCGCCGTTCTCCTGCACGGAAATGTGCACGGAATGCGGAGACGTGCACATGCAAACGGACCCTCGCTGCTAATTAACCCACAAACGTGAATCCCCGAATGTCGAAAAGCTGCTGGCAACGTGTCCAGCGTTACATAAAAGCGGCTACGGGCGCTCGCCCCCACGCTCCGGCGCAGTGCTAACCTAGCTCGACGACTAGCTAGCTAGCGCAAATTGGCAAAAACAACTAGTAAAGTTAGCATGGCAGCTAACGGGCTCCCACCCTTTTCTGTGCGCGGAGTGGAAACGTCGCTCCCGACTAGTTCGCAGTCGGTGTCGGCGCTCGCGTTTTATTCGCGGCTACATACCTGCAACGCGCGGCGACAGTTCGGCGCTCGTTAGTTTCAGCCTGATGGATGCAGCAGGAAGCTCAGTGCAACGCAGCCAACCTGGCGAGCGCTGGAACACACACACACACACACACACACACACACTCGAACACACACTCAGACTCGCACATCCACTTACGGACAGAAAGGGGATGTGGAGTTTCTGCTGCTCAGCTAATCCATCTCCGGCGGGCGAGGCGGCAGCAGCCTACTTCGCTCACACCCTTCGAAAAGTAGGACAAATACCTGCACAGCGGCCGCGGCCGGGACGCACGCGAACACACACCTGTCCACGCCACACACACACACACACACACACACACACACACCGGAGGAAACGAGCCTGGAAGCGGCTGTTTCCAATCTATACATCGGATTCACATGTGTCCGTTTTCCGTCGGGGAGTTTCCCAGTGAGGAGGAAGTAAATGTGTGTTAGAGGCAACAAAGGCAACAGTGTGTCGAGGAATCCGGCCGAACGTGTGACTCTGTCTGTGAAACGTGTGACTCTGTCTGTGAAACGTGTGACTGTCTGTGAAACGTGTGACTGTCTGTGAAACGTGTGTCCGTGCAGGTCCGAGGTCCGACTGACTTTAGCTCGGGTGAACTCGGCGCTTCTGCTGTCGAGGATGGAGGCAAGACAAAGGAAGGAGAGCGACGGCTCCGTCACAGGCAGATGGCTTTTCACGGGAAAGAAGAGATTGGGAAGGTCAGATGTTTAGGTTATGGATAAAATTATAAGGTTTTAAACTTTAAAAACTACTGCACTGCAACAACATTCAGTGGATCTGGCTCCTCGTGTAGTTTTTTTAAATCAGTGACAGGCACAACGTTAATTTTCTGTCATTGTATAAACTAAATGCCTAATTACTAATTCACGATAAACCAGGTAATCATTTCCAAAGATTTGTTCCTCATAAAATTATGTTAATTGTTCTGTGTGATGGTGTAACTAAAGCTTGACCTGCTCTAAAACCATTGAGCGGCACACAAACATGTCCCATGTTCCCGTGTGTCTGATGCGTGTCCCATACTTTCTTTTCCCACGCGTCTGCCCTACATACAGTTCCCCGTCTGGTAATACAAGTTCAAGCACGCCTCTGCTGCTGCTTCGTAGTTTTAAGAAAGAGACACCAGGTTTTACTTCACAACAAAATATAATTTAATGAGTTCACTTTTCACTGTGTCGATCACAAATCTATATGGATGTTAAAAACCAAAAAAAAAAAAGGGAAATGATCCAAGCGCTCTCCTTTGTCTTAATGTAAGGCATGCAGTCTCCACGGAGCTTTGGACATTTAAAGCTACAGGTAATCACAGTAGGACGCACTGACACTCGGCCACAAATGCACACAAAAGCGTTCATAATCCGCTCGTTTCCTGGGGCCCAATAAACATTTATTCTTTGCACGTACAATGAGCAGAACTTGGATTTGTCACAACACTGAAAGAGTAGTAGTTCACAAGTACACGGGATACGTTACACTTCTACTGGGGCCTTTTCTACCGTCTCAACGTCTGAGGAATAAATGTTGCCGGAATTCCTTAATATGGAAATTACAATGACAATTACACAAAAAGGGGGTTAGTAGCTTAGCACGTTGTGTGAGCACGTAACATGAGGATGAGTTTTAACAGCCGTGACTCTTGCATTCAACCCTTTGCAGCGAGCCCTTTTGGAACTGTTTTTTCCGAACCAGTGGAGCCTGTAAAAAGGGAGTTTCATCATTCAACGGGAAGGACGTCCTTCGTTCGGAAGTTACATTGAAATGCTGCAGTTGTAACTCTCGTATAAAAAGTTCACATTTTCTTGTGTCTGTGGTGCAAAATCCTAATAACTTCTGGAATTCAAAGTGGCGTCAGCTATATAAATACAGTTATACATTTGCCTCCATATAAAAATAAAATAGCAATACATAAATATTGCACACCTAAGGAGTTTAGATTTATCAGATTGATAAGCCATCGAGCAAAATGTACAAACGTGGAACTAATAAAACCTCTGGAGCAGTATAAATAAATATTTAATTCCCTATGCATGCAGCGCATCTCTCTGGCTGTTAGGGGGCCAGGTGGGGCAGAGACGGAGTCACGGCTGCCAAGGGGGCGTGGAGTCGTTGGGCTGTGCGGCGGGCGAAGCTCACGGTGGAGCAGCAGGTAGTTCTCAGGGACAGGCGTGGCGGAGTGCCTCAGTGCTGCTGTGCGTCCAGCTCCCTCTGACGGCAGCCCACGGCAGTGATGAGGGCCGCCCCCTTACCGCTGCCGTCCTCGGACAGCAGGAAGTTGACGTCGCATTTGGGGGCGAGTTCCTTCACCGTCTGCTGGAAGATCCTGCAGAAGCTGTGGGAAGATGAGAACAGGAAACTGTGGGTAGGAGGCACCTGACGTTCCGCGGTTACAACTCTGAGCAGCCAGGTAGAATAAAAGTCCACGTTGTCTCATTAGGACAAATCGTGAGGTTATAAGTTAAAACTGCTCTTTTGGATGCTACTCATCACACTTATCCAGCTGACTAAGTCGTCTGTCCTTCAGTTCCCTCCTTCACAGCTGAACTGAGCTTTGGTGTCTCTTCAGCGGCAGATCTCGCAGGAGGAGCATGTCGTTATCACTTGCTCTTAAAAAGGACATTTCTGAAACGTGCTGGTGCAGTAGGTCATGGTTGACTCTGCTCGGGCAAAAATCTGCCATTTCTTTCCCTTTGCATGGCTGATCAATGATATTATCCATAACTCCTTTGAAATTGTACTGTGTTATACTCTAGCTTTTCTACCTCCATGATGTTTCCTCGGTTTAGTTTGTGGCAACCTGCCAAACATTTTTGCTTTGGTGTCATTTTGGATGCTCATATACTGTAATGTAACACTTATGCCTCCAAGTGCCAAGAAATATCAGTGGGACACAGACCAGAGATGCACTGCATCTATGTCGACATCTGTGCTTCGACTCACAGTGTGTCTGTGCAAACAAACGAAACCGGAGACGAAATAAGAACGTTAACAGAAATGAAAGCAAATCAGTGGCAGAAAAGAAAAGATTTCTGAGTTTACGTTGACATTTCAGTAGCTAATCAGTCTTCACTCCCTTTTTTAGTCTCGATATTGATGTGCATTCTCATATTTTTCATTCCATGTTTTGTCAAAGTTGGTCTAAAAATCTAAACTTGTTCCCTTTTGTGATGATAAAACGGGGAAATGCAGTGCTTCTACAAACCTACACTTGTGGCCAGTGAGATTTAAAGCTTTTACTCTTCAGACGTCCCTCGATGTATATCTGGGTAATTTGTGTTGTGTGTGGGGGGGGATCTAAATTAAGATTTGTTAGTTAGCTAATCCTCTCTTTTGAAATAATTGCAACAAAATAAACACGCTGTGATCTTTGCAGCGTGATGAAGTTCCGTCTTTGAACGAGTGGACCTCTTTCCGTCCCAAACACGCCCTCTATCATGTTCCTCTCCTGCGTCTTACTGTGGGTGCAGCTTGTAGAGCGTGCCGTCGACGCCCACAGTGATGTCCAGGTGGTCCAGTCCTCTGTTCTCACGGATCTTGTCCACCACGGCAGCCATCCCGGCTCCGCAGATCTGAGCCGCGCGGCGGGACACCGTGCCGCACACCTCCTTGACGATGATGCTGTCATCGCAGGTGCTGTCGAGTCCCAGCTGCTGCAGGATCGACCTGACCTGCAGCAGCGCCAGACGATCGCTGCGGAGCAAGAGGGGTGAGGGGGGAGAGTGTGTCAGAGGTCAGCCGCCAGCAGGAGAGTCACTGGATACCTCACAGCTGTTCCTAGAGGCTAAGGTGGGCTTAAGTAGTGTATAAACACGAGTCGCCACATCCCCCCTTCCCTTATTCCTAGGTGTGTTATCGCACAAGATGCTACTTTTCTGTGAATGACGCTGCCTAACATGTGCTTTCATGCACTTATCCCAAGTCACGCCAGTCTCGTTCTGGTATTTCAGGTTTAGTAATTTCACTTTTTTCCTTCGAGTACCTTCGAGGCTGTAATCATTTCCTATTCATTTCACCGCAGTATGAAAATCCATCTGCACCTGTTTGCGGCAGTCACACTCTGCGTCTGCACAAATGGTTTGGGATCTGATGTGGCGAATGCCTCCGCAACGACGTGAATGAATCACCAGCAGGGAAATGATTCACCCACCTCTCTATCTGAGACAGGAACTTTGTCTCAAAGATGCCCCTGGTCTTCAGAGTCTCGGAGATTTGTCCCCGGAAGAGGAAACCGCGCTTGGTCAGATCAATCAAAATCTGCCTGACGATCTCCCCCAGGTACATGCCACTGCACATCTTCTCATATCTGACATGTAGGAATGAAATACGTCTTAGTTAGCAGGGGATGACAGAGCAGATCCTGTGATGCTGCCTTGATTTCTGACGTGTGCAAACTGTCAAAGCTGTAGTTTGACATTCGAAGCTCGCTGACCTTTGTTTGCCTTCGTTGAGCGAGTTCTCGTCCACGGCCTGGTCATACTTTGTCCTGATGTCATCCAGGCAGCCGTTGTCTCCAAACGCCCCCCACTCCATGTTGACGCACATACGGCCCTCGTTTCCTTCCACTATCTCAATGTTCTTCATTTCCTCCATGTAGCAGGCGTTGCTGCCGGTCCCTGAAAACACACACAGCCCAAAATCAGCTCAGCTGCACCTCGTTTCCTGTGTTCAAACAGACAAATATGAGGCATTTCTGCTCTACGTAGCTACTGTGGCGCTGCCCATTATGAAAATATATGATGCAAATGTGACAGTTCAGTGGCAGCCTTTCACATGCACGGATTAAATTATTTTGTGACATAACTCACTTTTGAAAGCAGTGGTTTCAGCTCACCTGCAATCAGTCCAACCTCACAGGTGGGCTCCTCATACGCACACGTCATCATTGTCCCAACTGTGTCGTTCACGATGGCAACCACGTCCAGCTCGAACTCCTACAGGCAAACAGCGCAAGTGTCAGGCCAAACAGCGATGACGTTCCTCACGAGCTGCCGTAACGGCTTGTTTGATAATTACAGAATCGTGCGTTGTTTTATACCGTATTACATTAAAGAAAAATCTGCATACTTGACTGTTTAAAATGTTAGACTTTACTTATTTCTGTCACTCTACATAATTAAAAATAGCTGATTATTTTCTTTGCCATTATTTTACTAAAGCTAAGTAATTGTCAAAGTGGTTATTGATGATTATTATTAATTAGATTTTCATGTTTTCACTCGGTGTTAAAGTAATGTTGAGTATGTTGACTGAGGGATTAATGTCAGGCATAGCACTGCACAGAGCCGCACACGGAGCACAAAGCTGTTCACGCACACTCCTGAACAGACTGTACAGTCAAATACAAAAGCCGTTTCCAATAGCTGCAAAGCTCAGGAGCCTTGCCAAACACACGAAATACAAAATATCATCTCTGCGGCCGTTCTGAGTATAAATACCACCTCACACTGCAGACACAGAAAGGCACACTCCTCCACAATGTCTGAACGTGGGCTTTTCAGGTGTTAAGGCATGCTCTTACAACAATAACCACACACCGCTCCAGTCCTGCGGCTTTACCTGCCAGTTAATGATTTACTTTCCCTTAATACTTACTGGATTCTCCATCTAAAAGAGTGAAATCGATATGGCAATCTCAAAGAGGGCGACAAATAGATAAACAATGAATAATGCAATACAAGATCTGAAGTGTATTTTATTTTTAATGAGTGATTGGCTGTTTGTGATGTATGGAGGCCAGAATTAGTGTAGTCGGTTTCTGGGTTGGGGATTCAGTGTCTCTTATACCGAAGCTGCTGAACTGCTGTTCAGTCCAAAGGTGCCTTCAGGCTTTATGAGTGATGCACAGCGTACGTGTATATCATTACCATCTCATGAGGATTGCTTAACCATTACATCTTCTTTGCATGTCCACATTCTTGTCTTTTCACCCACAGGGCTTCACACTTTTTAAAATAAAACAGTCGCTCTTTGTAGTAAGAAACACTCGAGGTCTGATACGAAATATTTACATCTGAAAACACTGCCGTGTTAATATTCAACCCAAGTCTTATGCCCGACCATTCGCATGGAAGCTTTAAGAGAAGCACGAGACAGCAAATGTGGAAAGTCTTTTCAGTGCTTAACAGTAACCAAACATGTCATGAGAGCGGCGGACAGAAGACACTTTCTAACAAGCAAGAGTATCGAGAAATAAGCAACCAGTTGCCATGACTTTATGATTTGGTTAGATCTGACATTTTTCATGACTGCGATTACCTCTTTCCTCTTTATCGCTTCCCGAAGAAGCTCGACCACGTCTTCCCCCTCGCAGTCTGTGGCCTTGAAACCTTTGGTCCAGGTTACGAGGATGCCCTGCAGACACAGAACGCACGCTGAGAAATGGCTCATATCAATACTGTGGTTTTAAGGAAGTGGCACAGAACCTACTGCGTCTAGGCTTGTCTGAAGGCAGGGGAAGGAGAAGGTGAACCCAAGCGGCAGGCGAGCACTTTTCATTCCCATGTAGTCCAGGAAGTCCGAGATGCAGTGCACAATGTGGTCAAAGAGCTGCAAGGAGACACGGGTTAGGCTCTCTGTAGCTTTTAGTGTGCGTTCCTTTGTTAGCAGAGTAGGCCAAGCCCCGTGTGCACACACTGGAGTTAAGTAGAGGCATCCTTGAAAGGTCCGTTCATTGTGGCTATTGTACTGATGTTCGTTCAGCACGAATATGAAAAGTTATATACAAAAAAATGACAGAACCAACATTACCTCTTCTCCTGTGCCCTGCATCACCTCTATGGGAATAGCATAGATTTTGTTGTGCATCTCCACCGATCGCCTCTTCCCACTGCGGATCTTTACCAGGAGCACGCGGAAGTTTGTCCCCCCAAGATCCAGAGCCAGGAAATCTCCGTTCTCTGTATTACAAAGAATTTGTCAGCATGAGAACCAACAGCGTCAAATAGGCGTTTTTATTTCAGCAGCGATACTGAACAGTTGCATATTTCAATTAATTAAAAGGCACAAAAGTCGACTTTGACTTGAATTTTAAAAGTCAAGACGTAGCTGGAACATATTTCACGTGCAGAATGACTTTGCTGTTGCCTGCGTTTGGAACCCTCACGTACTTGTCTGAACCTGTGCTCTGTGAGACAAGCGACAACGGTTTAACGTGACGGCAGATATGCTCGCAGACATTTTAGGTGTGGAAGAAATCAGTCCGCGTGTGCTGACACCACGTCTGTGTTGTCAGAAACCTGCCAATTGAACAGACTTTTAAGAAGACAGAAGTGAG
Organism: Channa striata; assembly: GCA_033026295.1. Lineage (NCBI taxonomy): Eukaryota > Metazoa > Chordata > Actinopteri > Anabantiformes > Channidae > Channa > Channa striata. The sequence goes on from CM065188.1 coordinate 15,920,709, forward strand.
CCTTACATAATGGCCCTATTTTTGATTATTATTTTTTAACCTTCTGTGGGTGATTTGAGCAGGTTGGTTGGGACTCGACGGTGCAGCATATCACCATTTCTACACAGCAGTTGTCTCAAGCCTTGGGAAATGTGTTTGATTTTTATGTTCGTTTTTTAGGAAATTAGTCGGTGGGAAAATGCCTCTGGTGTGAAATTACTGATCCAGTGACATGGTTCTGGATTTAACGCTGACATTGTTAGACTTCGTTTAGGCTCTTGTCTATCTGAAGGGTTATTAAACTACATTTTTGCCACATTTCACATGCCTCCATAATATTCATAGATGCAGCTTGTTTGCTGATCAGTTTTGTTGCTTCGTGGCATAATTATTAGATATAAATTAAGTGATTACAACATTAGGCGAGTGCCATTGTGTGATTGATTATGCCGCTAAACCTGTCTTATCTGCAGATGAAAGCAGGCTATGCTGCTGGGTCTGTCTCTCCCACCTGGCTGCACATGCCTCTGTTTACTCACCAGTTCCATCTGGTGTACTTCGAACAAAGGTGGGCAACATTTTAACCGTAGCTTCCTTGTGCGAGTCCTTCTTGAGGCCTCGTTCGATCTCCACCCTCATCCGTTTCTTCACCTCCAGCAGCTGGGTTTTGCTCAGCCGGAACTCCGCCAGAGTCTGCTGAATCTGTCGCGCCTGCTCCGTCAAGCGGTAGGCCACTGCTGTCACCATGGCGGCGCCTTTCGCACTCCCACTCTCAGACAGCAGGAAGCGGACATCTGAGTCTGGTACCAAGCGACGCACCGTCTTGTGCAGACGGCGGGCGTATCTGTTCACGGAGCAGCAGATATTCGAATAAGAGGTGTTAGCAACAAAATCCCGAATTTATGGGAGTGAGCTGTGGAGTATTTGAGCAGGTATTTTCCCCCATAAAACACTATTTTCCTATTTCACTGCTACTTACATTTTTCTGTTAGACATATCAACTTAAGCGCCTGCAATGAGGCTGAAATTATTACCTCAATATTTAGCTGAATGTACATTTACATTTACATTTAGTAATTTGGCAGACGCTTTTATCCAAAGCGAATTACAAGTGAGGTACAAGGCAGCAAAAATCTAAGTCAAGTAGAAAACATCAAAGCAAAGTGCTGTCAAAGAAGTGGAAAAATCCTGTTTCCGGCAGTTTTAAATATTGAAAGTGAGGTTGCTTAATATATTTTCATATTACAAAATCATAAAGTAGCACCTCTAACAGATCTGATTATTACCTTATTTCTAGTCTTTATAGAATTAAAAGCCTGGCCTGTGATTTCATCCGTGTGCATCGTGTATATCTCTCAGAGGATCTAACTGCAGGATTTATTATATCTGGCAGCTGTGATTTCTAAGCGTTCTAGTCGTCGTTTCATCTCGGTTTCCCTGCTCTTTTGGGGGAACGTGGAGGCACTGGTTGCTCTCACTCTTTGTCCTTCAAGTTCCTCCTGTCTGAAGGAATACTCACTGAGGGTGCATCTTGTACAGAGACCCGTCGATGCCCACAGTGGTGCGGAGGCGTGCGACTCCTTTGTTGTCCTTTAGGCGAGAGAGAATGGCTCCCAGTGTTGACGAAATTAAATTTGCTGAGCGGAAGGACACAATGGTGCATACGTGCTGCACAGCCAGACAGTCTTCGTGAGAAGGCTCCACACCGAGCCTCGTCAGGATTTCCATGCATTTCTTCATCCCCTCTTTAGTCCTACAGACATAAACGTATTGTAATGTATTACTTGAATTAAAGCAACCAACCTGCGGATTTTAATAATAATTAAAATACAACTCATAATTAGTTGTGAATTCTGTGGATTTTGTAATAGATCTTATTTATATTTATTTTCTCCTGTGCATTATTTAAGTAATTAATGAAATTGTTGTATTCTCCCACTTTTCAATGGCAGAGACATGCTTTGTCTCAATCTTTCCTTTGGTCAGGAGCTCGGGGGTTATCCGTCCCTCAAACAGCAGGCCCTCCTTTGCCATCTTGACCAGGATCAGTCGAACGAGCTCTCCCATGTACATTCCACTGGCCAGCTTTTCAAACCTGAGCGGACAGAACAACACAGCAGGGACCCAATTTATGGAGGTGATTATGTTCACGTTGCTTTGCTTGGCCTCACTGATAGAAAACAGGTGAAATACGGTGTATTGTTCAACAGCGTTGTAGCCTAAAGCTGCCGTAGGCAACTTAAACCAGAGCTAGCATATGAATTGAAATCAGCCTCACCCAGCCCTCCCCTCTCCCTGCTTATGGTCTTCTACAGTTTACCCGGCACTGCACAGGCCTCCAGGTATTCATAAATATTGAAAATGATTGAAATTAAAAACATATTTGGAAAAGTATTGAAAACTGTAGAAACTGTCAACTGATTGTATAGAATCTGTCAAATTTTGCAGTGACACGGCTACAGAATTAAAAAAGGCAGATGCAAGCTGCTGCATTTTCAGGGATGAAACAAGATGCAGAGAAGCAACACAATCAGGAAAAAATAAACCCCCAAAATGAACGGAAGCTCTTACAGCTGCTTCCCAGGATTGATAGAACCCCTGTCGATCTCCCGGTCAAACTCTGTGCGAATGTCCTCCAGGGAGCCATCGTCCCCGAAGGCCCCCCACTCAGTGTTGATGCACATCCGGCCTTCGTCTCCCTCCACCAGGTCGATGTGACGCAGTTCCTCCATGTAGCAGGCGTTTGTTCCCGTTCCTGAAATGATGCAGAGCTGCATGACTTTTGTCCTGCCTGACTTGGACTACGAGTGCATGGTCCTCATAGTGCAGGCTTGTGGTTATAACACCTCTGGCGCCCCCACATGGACAACATGGTTCATGCTGCTCTAAGATGCTTTGAAGCTACAGCACGCCTGCTTTTTAGTGCGCTCTCATGAGAGTTTTGGGCTTGTACGAACAAGTCACGTGCTCTTGAAAGAGGCGGCGTGTTTACCGATAATGATGCCCACTTCACAGCGCTGATCATCGAATCCACAGGTCATCATGGTGCCGACGGTGTCATTCACCACCGCCATGATGTCTGCCTGGTAGTCCTGAAAAGAAAAACCATTCTCGTATTGCTCCAACATTCACAGCCAGCAGTCAGTGGCGAAGGTTCTGACTGTGGGTTTCTTTTGCCAGTCCTCCATCGTTGTTCTGCATCGCAGTCAAAGTGACAGAGGTGTCAAGTTTACGAGTTAATTATTTAAAAGAAAAAAGCAACTCACCCCTCGTTTCTTGATGGCCCTGTTCAGCAGCTTCACAATGTCCATGCCTTCTACACCACTGGCTTTAAACTTCTTTGTCCATGTCAGTAAAACCGCCTACGAAACAAGCAGTTTCAAAAGGCCAGACTTGAAGTTACAGTTGGACCGTAGAAGTCCAAAACCTCTGCCCATTGCTATTCTACGCATCGCATCCCACATACTTTGCATTCACAAAATTGAAATAAAATGCCATTGCCATATAGTAGAAGTATAAAAACTTTGGTCTGGTCTTGTAGTTTCGATCCAAAACTATGAAAATGTATCTGAGTGAATGCAATTTAAAATTCCAGGCTCGCACATCTAATATTGGAACCAGTATTTTAGAGGCTGACAAATGTGAGAACGATCACAGGATGTGAAGTTCTGAAGCCGTCCTGTTAACGCCACACCGTTCGTCGTACTTATGTGCTTACCTCGTCCAGTTTGGTTTGGGCACAGGGGAAGGAGAACGTGAATCCTACAGGAAGCTTTTTATCCTTGATTTTTTGCCTCTCCATGAAGTCTCCCAGGCAATCTGCAACGTGGTCAAAGAGCTGCAGAAAGAGTAAAAAAATACAAATACAGTATATAAAATGCTAGTCAGCGTCAGCAACATGCAGTTTTCGAATCAGCGTGTGACTACAGCGTTATCAGTTGTTCTTATTGTTTCGCTGAGAGTCTTGCCTAAACTTAACCACATGCTGGACACTGGAGTTGAACTTGGGTCTGTGATGTAACTGTCGTAAACCCTGAATGGAAACTAAACGCAGTGGTTGTTTTATGTAAAAATAAAATGATGAATCATCGGGATGAGAGTCGATGAGAGTCGGGGAGAGCAGCTGACGTGTGGGGCCCCAGATGTTCTTAGTTGTACATGTCCAAACACCCAAAACCCAAACTTTGACACTTTCAAATCATTGTTTGCAGTACGTGTGCTGTGTAGTTGAATAAAAAAAGAGAACCTCTCACACCGAAATGAATGATCAATCACGTTGCAAATGAACCTCTTTGTTAACAAACCGCTTCGTGTATCGCGTTACACGTGTGGCCAGCTGTCCATTGAACTTTTCATCAAACGGCATCTGTCCACTTCTGTCTGTGTAAGTCCGGCTCTGGACGGCTCGCACGCCCTCAGACAGTTGCTCCTGTTTTGGTTATCGTGTTACGTTACGGCTGCCAGCTGTTCGCTACAAGGTCATTGCAGGTCAGCGCGGGTTCTGACGTCACGCTCGTTACCGTCGGCGTTACCCAGAAGGTCGTTTTACACACCGTGATCTTCGACCTGACCTTAATACAGCTAAGCTCTGTACAGAGGGTGACGACAAACCTTCAGTATTTTCAGTAGACACAGTCCGACTGAGGTCGTGGAGTGTTTAGTAAGTGTCTGTACAAATGAGGGATTACTGTATTAGGAATTACAAACAGTTTAGACACAATCTTACTTTTCGGAAACATGACCCTGATCTGTTGAATAATATACAAATGGAATTTTAATCCCACACATTTTAGAATAAAACACTCCACAAATTTAAATATAGTCGAAGTGCATGTTTACCTGCGTCCCGCTCCCGTGAATAATGTCATCAGGGGTCTCATAGACCTGGCTCTCCATCTGGACCGGCTGCTTCTTGTCTTGGGTTACCTTGACACGCAGTATCCGAAAATTTGATCCCCCGAGGTCCAGAGCTATGAAGTCTCCCTTTTCTGTCAGGATAACAGCACATTTTAGAGACGGTGTGTGCAATCATTATTAGTTATTTATGTCATAAAACACACAGTAAAATTCTGATCAGTTTCAGTAACGCAATGAAACGAACCCATGTGTGAGTGTAATAAAAGAAAAGGGAAACGTCCGTCGGTGAACTGAGGACACACACAAACAGGATGACCTAATTACTGGATGCACTTTATCCTGTTTTATGTGAACAGAGCCGGCATCGAGTGCTGAAGTAGTTCCACTGAGGCAGGAGGCCAAACGCTCTCCAGTCGTCTGTGGAGAGAAGCTTTCCAATCGCATCAGACGGAGGGTTTAATTTCACTCCTTCGGAAATGAACGAAGGACGAAAAGTGGCTTTTAATTTGTGATTCCTCGCTCAGTGCTGTAGCTAATTTAAAGCGCCTGACATTGACCTGTGACCTCTCAGTTACCAGCAGGACATCAGGCCCCCCCCCAAAAAAAACAACAATGTTCTTCAGTTAATGTCGCGTGTTTGCCGTGTTGCTCTGTTTATACCGGTGACCTGACTGGAATGAGAGTTGACCGGCCGTGACATATAGACGTGTCACTGACGTGTGTCCATTTCAGCCACTTTAACCTCCGTGAGCCTTACGTGTGGCAGGGCTGACGCTTTTTCCTGACAGTCCTGACAGGAATCAGGTACCAAAAGAGAAACTAAAGACAAAGACGAAGCACCAAACTCTGTTGGAAAAGGATTTACGATGATGAGACGGTAGATGTTTGGCCTTAAATATTTAGCTTTAATTTAATCCTTGGCAGCGAACTCCGTTCGCTTTAATCTCCAAATGTCAGAGACGCACCGGCTGAGGCTGTGGTCACACTGTGTGTTTTGATCCTAAAAAAAAGACCCATGTCTGCATTTGCCCCCTGGCTCTCGGTCACCCGGCACCTCTGAGCATTGTTTGCTGTGCCATGGTGAGCCGGGGATTAAAGCTGCAACATGCACCTCAAGCTGCTGGCGTGTGAGACCCCACACCAGTCTACTCTGCTCTGCACAAGCCTTCATATATTATATAAGCCGTCATTATTAAATTGCAGTAAATTAGGAGCTTTTTTGATTCTAGGTAATTGTTCAGAATCTTGCTTCACTTCCGACCGGTGGCACATTTGCACAAGCAGGATTCCAGTTCGATAATCGCAAGGAATTCACAGAAAATGGAGTAATCATGAGATGCAAGAAGCACAACCATGATGTTTGGACTAAAATCTACACACACAGTTTTGTGAAGGCGTGACAGGAAAATGCAAGCTGAGCTGGTCGTCTTTCATGTTTTATTTTTAATCTTGCTCTTGGTCTAATCTTATGCAGTAAAGATTATTCCGTAAATTGGCATTATTAGAGCTTAGCCACGATTTCATTTTCTCGTTTTCCTCTGATGCTGAACGTCTGCCACGAGGGATGAGACAACACGTCACGGGGAGGAAGCATTGAGTTCTATCGCTGTTGCTGCTGTTTTAGCTTTTACGTGTTTTAACTGTCGCCGTGGCTTCAACTCTGCCCTTTGCTTCATCCCTTCCCACTTCATTTATATAATAATCTGAGGCTATTTATAATGCAAGAGAGACGGGGGACGATGCCCCCCACCGACTTTGTTTAGCAGATCTCACAGGCCCCACGGTCTATTTTGGTGTCCAGGCTGTTTACTCTCTATAGTAGGACAAAACCCGCTGGGCCGGTTCGTGGAGCAAATCCTCTCGGTTTTGACTGTTGTTCGGGAAAGACATCCCGCCGTGTGCTGTGGTTTCTCAGAGAACGTTAACATCTGGAAACGACCTGTTAAATCAGACCGCCTCTCAAAACACCAACGTTATCTCCTACATGACGGGTGATTTATCACGGGACTGTTGGAGTGAAGTGGCTGCGGCGTAGTGTACTTCATAAACTGAAGACTCAATCACACGTACAGTGATCTTCACGTCTAACTCGTCTAACTGGACACATTATAGGAGATGAACACAGTGTGTGATGACGGAGTGTGATCTGAGTCCAAATCCAGAGCACAAAGAGGCTTATGTCACATAACAGGCCTGACAATTTCAACATATCAGCACATTTTTAGACCAGACAACAAACGAGCACATGTCAACAATGAAACCGTAAATAACCACGTTTTCAACTTCACGTCATTAATTGTGGCGTCTTACTGAAAAACCTTCCTCACTTGAAAGCTAAGACTTTTTTCAAAATATGGAACATAACCTTTTAATGCTTTTATGTATATTTTTGATTCTATTTTTTAAGTTACATTTCTCATTGAGCTTCTGAATTGTCAGTGGCCTGATTCCACATTAGAGTTTTTTGAAGATTCGGGACACAACTAATACATTAAACTAACTTAAACAGAACAGGACTTGCTAAGGAGGCTGAGCTAGTCGCTGCAGAGAAGGTTCTTCTTAGGTCAAGACTATTAAAGCTGCTATCACCAATTCCTAGTTTAAGTGTTGCTTAACTGAGGTTTTGGGCTGCAGGGCCACCGACGGACGCGTTCAGCTGGAAATGTGTCTAACACTCCATGTGCACTTTACCTGATCCGTCAGGGATGGACCTGACAAAGGTGGGCAGCATTTTGACCGAGGCGGTGGGGTTGGTGTCGCGGCCGAGCCCGTTCTCCATCTGCCTGCGGAACCGGTACATGATGTCCTTGAGCGTCTCGTCCGATAGGCGCATGGAGTACAGGTACTTGTCAATCTGAAGAACAGGAGCAGGAAACAAACACGGGATGTTCAGAACTCGTTAAAATGTTGAAGTCGTTGTCAGGGACATTTTGAGGATCTGTGTGAGAAGTCTGGGGTCATTTTAACAGCTTTCATCGGGTGCTCGGTGATTGCTGAACGGTTCAGGCGCAGACCACGTCACTGCTGCATTCCTGGTTTGAGTGCAGCTGGGGACCCTTGGCTCATGTCAAGCCCTCACACCACAAGTTTCCTGTCTCCTCTTCACTGCCGCATTCTTCTAAAGGCATTTGCCTCCATCTTGTTTGTCTTGAGGATGTTCCTGTGATTGTTGCAGCCTAAAAGTTCTTATGATGTTTGAAATTGTAAGCTCAAGCAGAATTCACAGGGGACTGGCTGATTTAATGGTTCCAATCACAACATTGCACATTTGTGGAGGTGCTGGTCAATGGCGATCTGTCGCGACGATTGGTGATAACGCAGTCTTTCGATTGCATGACAGGCCTGTTGGCAGATTGAGTGCCGAGGCTGAAAAATCAATGGATTGACTCAGTCTGACACACATTGTGTGGAATAGGCCCCGGACAAAGGCACCTCAGGCCTGTGAGTCCTGAGCTGTGCCACGGCAGAAACACGGCAAAACCAGACAAAGCTGCCAAAGGTTTGCGGCCTGAAAGCAGCGTGGACGTACTGTGTCCATTCATGCAGCACAATCACACTCACACAATAATACTAATTCTGTTATTGCTGCGTAATTACAGATTGAATGTGATTTATAAACATATTCTGCATTAGCCTCTTGGTAACGTACAATAACACCGCGGAATGATTGACATAGTTTAGAGGATCCAAAATCAGCTAATCAGCCCCTCTGCTGTTCCTTTCATGACCTCATTTCCTGTACAGCATTTAATTAAAGCAAAAACACTGAGCAAGCTCATGTAGAGTGTCACTGGCAAATATTAAGTTGAAGCTTTATGAAGCAACGTTGAGTTAAATATTCAGCACTAGCTTCACTGTTATGGGAGTTTTGTTCGGTGAAAACATGGTTGTGTGCACGGACAACTTTGGAATCGGCTGAAGTTGTGTGTGTGTGTTTGAGCAGTTGTCAGGAGTTCAGCATGAGGACGTGAAGATGAGCTGATGGAAGATGTGTTATGATGGATACATGGGAGAGAGCAGGCACGGTGACATCATGCGTGACATCACGGATCCCCCGCTCTCCCTCCATCTGACTCCCCCCACCCGTCGCCCCATGGGACTATCCCGCCGGTGTGTGACCCCGCCCAGTGGCTACTATCTCCTGACCCCAAGGTGAGCTTTTTTTAGATGGCCAGAGACTATAATCACGCTCAGATTTCACTGGTGACAACATCTGTGGTCTTGCTAGTGAGTTTGATTTCATCTTTGCCAGAGTTTATACAGGGATAACTGAATTAAGAGAGGGGGGATGAAACGGACGCGAGGGGAAAGCATGCACAGAAAAAGCAAATGTCGTGGAGCTCACGACATTTCCCAAAAGTCTCCTGCAGACACCTGTCTGCTTCGGGCGCCCTGGCATCCGGAAGCACTCAACAGCGAGGGTCTGTCTGCAGCACATCGCCACCATCCCTGACCACAGCCTCTCTCAAGGACATCCGTGTCAAACACGGCTACCACCTGAACATCTTACGGCCAAACCTAAACCGCACGTCATCTCGGCCTTTTCCACTTCCCGAATCCCGCGTCCTCCTCTCCCAGCTCGGTGCAGCCCACAGGTTAATGCTGACCTCTAATGCTGACAGCTAATGCAAAGTGGCGTCCGTGGCTGTCCACTGGGCTGCAGTCACGCCACGCAGCCCCCCAGTCCTGCACGAGAAGGACCAGTTCTGCTGATTCAAAGCTGCTTTCGCTCTCACCTTTTTGAGCTGATCATCCTTCAGCTCGGTGAAGTAGTAGGCCAGAAGCTGAGCCGCTATCATCCTGCCTGCACGTCCGCCAGGAGCTGTCAGCGACTACTAGGTGTTAAGAGAGGAAAGGAAGGAGAGCAAGGTTAACGTCCGTTCTTTCCTGTCCCACCAAGCCGATCCCTCTTTATCCTGACGTGGAGGACGAGACCCTGTGGGCTATGCAAGGTTAAAAGAAACCGTCTGAAACAAGAGTACGGCAGCGGCTGTGCCTGCACACACTCACGGCCTCACGCACACACACTCAGACACACACGGAGGCTGGGTTTGAGCGAGTCTCCTCCCTCTGAGCTGCTAGCTCCCTGTTAGCCCTGGAGAGATGGAGCAGCTCTGCACTGGAATGGTGGCTTGGCTGACACCCTGCCCCCACCGACGGCTCCGATTGGCTGAGCTGGGGATGAGCAGGACGGGGGAAGGGAGGGGGTCGCTGGGAGGAAGGGGGCTTCTCCTACAGCAGCAGGGGGTTGGGGCGAGGAAGAGAAAGGAGAAGGAAACTGCATCTGCACGATAACCTGCCACTCTCCTCCTCCCAGCTGCACAGAGGGCCGACTCTCCCCCCAAACGCCCCCCTCCCCCTGCCTCTCCCCGACACGTCCCTCACGTTGCCACGGCAGCGAGAGGTGGACGTGCAGAGGGGCAGGGCAGCCACACAATGATGTCACTAGCCTTCCCGCTGCATCACATCTCATGAGCTGCAGGCTGATGGCTGCAACATCCAGCTCTACTGCAGATAAACAGACGTGTGGCGGCTTCTTATCTCCCCAGATACTCCCCCCTCCCTCGGACACTTGCATGCCAGCAGTAATTACTTGAAAACGTCTAACTAGAGTAAGCAGAACCTCAGAGATCATATGTGCAGACTACACGCTGTAAACACAGTCTTTGAAATAGTAGTCTGCTAAAGTAAAAATAACTCATAAATATTTAATAATGTTCTAAAGCAAATCTTCCCGTGTGATTAGTACTATGCATTTAAACCTTTTTTTAAAGGTATGGGTGAGGCAACATCATTTTAAAAGTACACGTAAAGCTTATTTAAACATTTTGCATAACACATAAAGAAGTGATACACAGAGAGTTTGAGGGTTTGCACAAAAACTGTGTTGTCGACACAGAAAAAGACCAAACGGGAAAAGATCAGATCTCTTGTTTGTTGGAATTTGCCCTGTTAGCATCTGTACGCAGAGGGAACCCGTATCATGGTCCCACTGTCGTTTGTGGAAAAGCAGGTTAGGAACGTTCGGGGGAAACTGGTGGAAATCAGCGATTCCAAAGCTTAAAACCAGGTGTGTCGTTATTCTGTTGTCCCCTCAGTCCAAAGACCTTTAGTCTGTTCCTGTCTGTGGTTTACTGAGGCTCTGTGGAACACGTGCTCTGTTGTCCTCAGTGTGACACTCTTTTTACTCAATTCGTGATCGTAAACCCCCGTACGCTGATGAGGCCTGTCACCACAGATCACAGACGGCCCCTCCCTCTCCCTCTCCCCCCCGCAGCCTGATTACGTCAGCGCTCTGCGTGACACGGGCCGTGTCTGCGGAGCCCCTGGTACCGCTTCTCCCCACGACCTGCTGTGATTTGGGTCTTTCCTTGGGTCTTTCCTGTCCTCGCCTTAAAAGGCGGGGAGGGAAAGAGGAGGGTGGGCTTAGAGTTCGTTCACTCCCCTCCTGCCTGCTGTCATGGCGGCTTCAAGGTGACCTTCTCCTCTGACCTCTGTAGTGTCCACTGCCGACACCAAAGCATTCGAACTGAAAACACCATCGGTAAAATCTGCAGTGATGCCGGACCGGGGCTTTTTAGAAAGGTGCACAAACGGGGTTTGTGTGGAAATGCGACTTCCTCCAACCAAGATGAGCGTCTGTTGAAACTCTCTCACACCTACAAGTGAAAACAGGATCAGCGTCTGGATTAGGCAGGTGTTTCAGTCGATGTCACCGCCTCCAGGTCCTGGTGTTTGTGCAGAAAGTTAAATACAGGGGAGGGGTCTGATTATTTATGAATTATTTAAAGTGAATAATAATTTTACAGACGTGTAATAAACCCTCTGTATGAAAGGTTTCCTGGTTCTGTGCAGTTGTTAGTTTGAACTGATCAGCTCATTTTGGTAGAAAGTTTTACTCTAGTGTAAGTGGTGACAGATGAAAGTCGGACTTTCATCCTGCCTGAATGTGGCAGTTTAACAATTTAGGGAACGTTCAATAATATTCAGAATCTTTGCTTAGTCAAAGGGTTCAGGGATGTTTGGCATGCACTACAGGAAAGGTACAGGCCAAATGTAGAAACCCAGGCAGCACATAGAGAGACGACCAAAGTCGGTTGATTAAAGTAATCAAAGACAGACAGACTGTCTCTCTCCCTGCTCCATGATGCTCCTCTACTGCCTGCTGCTTTTTGAGAAACTCGCTCTGCACCAAAGTCTCCTCGGCGAACTGAAGAACAAACCAAGCGACTGACCACACGATGAACCTCTGTACCCTGACATATCGCTGTGACTTGGACCGAGACTGGAATTTATCGCAGCCAGTTGAGTTACGCGGCTGCACTGGAAAAAAACAAAAAAGTATTGTGCCCTTCACTTCATCGCACACACAATGTGCAAGTTCTGTAAAGTCCAGAGTCGAGTGAACGGGAAGGAGGCCCCTCAAAGCTCCTCTTGCTCATCATACTCTCATGCTCCAGTAATCGTATTTTATTCCCAGTACAAACATGCTGCACACTGGGGCCAGAGAGAGGAACAGAGACTGGAATCCAGCAGGAGACACACACACACACACACACACACACACACACACAGGGTGTAAGGAAAACTGCTCGGCGTGTTTGGATCTTCAAAGGTGGTGATTCATCCTTTGGAGCAGTGGTGGATGAAATGCTCCAAAACGGTGTTTAGGTACAAATAAACATACAACAACGTAAAAAAAGTGAGTAAGTGACATGATTTCTATTTAATAAGTATTAAAAGTAAAAGCACTCGACTAGTTTCGGTCCTGTTCTGTGGAGCAGTGCTGCTTCGTGTTTAGGAGACATTATCGAATGAATGTGAATCGACATAAATGACGGCTGGAAGCTGATCACGTGAGAGGAAGAGGTGGGCGTGTCCACGTTCAGGAAGCCAAAGACTGTAATCACTGCAGATCCAACACGGTTCAGTCACCTTGATGAGTTCTGAAGTTGTGCGCTGAGCTTCTGCTGGGTCTGACTCGGTGCTGCTGAACTTTCCTGCCACGACTTCCACCGGGGACACACCGGGTGGCAGTGTGGAACAGAGAACAACAGCAGCCTGCCAGTCCGCTGGTGTCCACACAGGGATCAGTTCACTGCTCAAACCTGGGGACAGTTTGGCTCTTCAGGGACGTTAGACTTGGTTTGCTGCAGGGTCCATCAGTTTTGGTGCAATATTAAACATCTGAAGTGGCTTGACAGTGTCTTAAAAGTGAGCCCGCTCAGAGTGAAATGACGTCCTATTAGCCATGTCTACCTGAATCTGATGCTGCTGCTGTTACGTGAAACTGCTGACAGGTGTTTCTGTCCCACTTCAATCACCTTCCTGTGAAGTGCAGCACAGGTCAGCATCTCCACAAACTGCTGCACCTTTCCAGCTGACGTACAGGAACAAGAACGTTGGCAAAGTCACAGTCCTGCTTTGAAAAAATGATTATGAGCCACTTTACTCAACATGTATAAGTAGGTGCAAAGAATTTTGACGCTGGATAAAGTTCAGGCAGCCCGTGATTCAGACGTTTCTGCCAGCACCACCGGGAGGCGCCAACCTGGAAAATGTCTAAATCCCACATCTTGTAAAGGTGAGAAAGGCTTCTGTTTAATAACTTTATGTATTTTAATATGATTCTGCTATAGGCATAGTTGCAGTATATTGGCCTCTATACAAAGGGGGAGTGAGACGACAGGAGCATGTTATCGTCATGCCTGCGTGGATCGTAAGTCTCTTTATTTCAATTTATTTTTAATAGACTCCTGTGAACATAAATAGCTGCGTGGGCTGTTGTACAGTAATTCGGGGTGTCACTGTATCGGAGGGCTTGCAGTTAAAAATAGGCTGACTGCTGCCCACAAGTGCTGGGCCAGGGAGGACAGGCTGTCTCAAGGAACCTAAAAAGGTCTCGGAAGGCTGAAGGTGTCCTGCTCCGGGCTGGATTCATGTTGTACATATCTGAAGTTATGGGGTTTTCTTTTTATCAATACTGGCGGGACGGGAGCTCGTCACTTACAGTGATACTGATTATATCCTAAACCCATGACTCTTTTGTGAAAGCAACATTCTATTTTAGAAAACCAGCCCCAATAACTGTTTTTAAAAAATCCTTCAAATGAAAATCTCAAAAACTAGTTTGCAGCTTTGCAGGTTTGCATGCACACGCTCCATCTCCAAAGTGCAGAATGAGAGTAAAATTTTGGGGCCTAAGTGCTATATATAGTCTTAAGTGGCTCCATACAAGGGGTGGAAGGGGAACGGCATTCCTCCTGTGACAGGGTAATATTTTTGTTGCCATCAGCAAGTGCTTCCCAAGCGGCATCAGGCTGGTCTGCCACCGCTTTGTGCTGTTTTAATCTCTTTGGGTAAGTCACTGCGCCTTAATATTACCAATGATTATCAGTGTAAATATGCTTGTTTATTGCAGAGCGACTATCAGAGCAGGAAATGAAGGAGGCATCTGTGTCTAGAATAAATGAGGGTTTCCTGTGCGGGGGACAGCAGCAGTCTGCCGTAGTCCCCTTACAAACCGCGGCATTAGGAGTTTGCTGATCGTCTTTTTTCTCATTTGCATCGACTCAGGAGGTTCAGGTTAAAATGTCCTTCTGAAATAACCAATTACTCAAAATGAATGGATAATTACGCTGAGGTGGAATACGCCGCTTTAGACTCCAGCCTCGTTCAATTCGAAAGAGTCTGAGCACTTTGATTGGTCCCATTTCCCGGATAATGATTTTAATTAAACAGTTGTGAAGCCGGTAACGACTCTGTTTCCTTCACGGAGTCGGCAGACGGCTGCAAGCTATTCATAGCTGAGTTCTGTTGGGTTGTCAGGTGAAACATTGCGAGTGCTGATGCCTCCTGAACGTTGGATATTTACCGTATTAATAGTGCTGAATATATTAATGTGTTTGGTGCGTTTGTTAAATATCAGTGTTAGAGCAGAAGTGTGTGTGTGTGTGTGTGTGTGTGTGTGTGTATAATATGAATATAATCACTGAGATAGTCATAAAAAACACACTGTTGTTGTATTATTGTTGAGCATGCTTGAGCCCGTTTCATCTAGTAATGGTGACTGTGGCAGTAATGACCTGACTAACATGTCTGACCCCCTCCTCCCCTCCTCCCCGGTGCTCTCGGCCAGGTCTCCTTGAGGTGTTCCTGCCATGGCTTCCAAAGTCAAACCTTGGTACAGGAAGTACGAGGGCGAAGTCAAAACGGATTTTGCGTATCACCACACTAAACATGTGAGGCAGCAAACGGAAAGGTATGAAGCTGGAGGTCACCCGCCGCTCTGAAACGACGAGCTTCCTGCTGCTTTCTAGCTGGTTACGTGCTCGCCTCCTGTGCTTCGATGTAAAGCTGTGCAGGGACCGAAGTTAGTGAACAAATCAGCCCACGACGATAATAAACCATAAATGCTGATGCCTTCAATAGTTCTGAATCACTGAAGACACAGTTTCTAAGTCACTTTGAGGCAGAATTAGTTGCCTCTAACTTCAGGTCGAAACCGCCTCATAAACGTCAGACGACTCGGCCACAACAAACATTTTACTACTGAAAGAACGTGTTGGCGTGTCCTCGTGTTTTGTGCGTCATTGACTGAGCAGGTCAACACGTACTTGAATAATTCATAAAATAAAAGTGAGTGAAGCCTATGTAAGTTCTGAAACAGCTGCTTCTTAAGTGAAGTTTCTCTAAAGGTTTGAGCAGTTTGAATTGACTTGTAGGCTGTTGTTTTCCCGTCTGATAAGTTTAGAGAAAAGATGAGACGTTGTCAGGAGAAACTCCCGGAAATGCTTCACCTTGCCGTCGCGTCTGATGGCGGTCAGCTGTCATCTGTGTATTTTACGGTTTTGCCGTACTTTGCGTGTGTCTCTGTACGTACACCTCCGTCTGAAACTGACACGCGAGTTGAAGGCCGCACCAGCTTTGTTGCCATAGTGATGAGAGGAGACGGAACCTTAAAGCGCCTCGTGTTCCATAAATGAGGCGTGACGCTGAGGCTGCCATGTTGTGGTGTTGTCCCGTCCGAGGCCATGACCTGCATAGTAGGCCGGTTATTGGGACCGTGGACACTCCTATCATGGCTGACTGCGTTTCTCTTTAAGTTTTTCAGGATAGCAACACTAATGGTGAATATTAATTTATGATCAAATTCGTTGATTATTTTATTCAAATAGACTTGGCTGCAGTCCCGTTATTTACTGTCTGCTCGGCAAATAAGTTGAGATGAAAATATTTAATAAAAAGTATGGGATTGCATTCAGTTTTATTCGGAGCTGCACCTGTTTCTGTCCATCCCTATCAACTGAACTGGGCCGTACAGTCACGTAGATCTTTAGTTTTGCATCATTTAGACTTTTTTTTACTTGTGCTCAAGCTCAGCACCAGCTTCTGCAAAGCAAAAACCCAAAGTTCAATATGAAGTTATTTTCCTTTTAATAGCTAGTAGATAACTATCGACTTCCCTCAACAGGACAGAATCGAGCTCCAAATCGGTGAGCCAGGTGCAGGCCCAAGCCGCAGAGGCTATGGCGGAACAAACCTACAGCGTACCGGCGTTCCGGCAGAGGTGAGTGCCGTCATATGTCAGGCTAATTTTAGGTGCAAGGTAATACTGAGCTACCGTCTCTGCTGACCTCGGTCCAGACCGTTTTACTGCCTGGTGGTTTTCAGTCATGATTATTACATTGAATCGGTTTTGATTTTAGGGTCGTAGAGCTCGTAGAAACGTGACATTCACTGCGCTGGCTTTCACTGAGGATTTTAAGTAATACATTTGTAAGATTGATATTTGGAATTTACTGAAAGATAATATGTAGGTCTTTAATTAAAATTTTTACTGTTATAATTTCCATGCATTATACAATTATTTTTCAAATTCTTCCTCCCCAGTTTGTTTTGAATAATGCATATTAAAATACATCTGCCTTGTAGCTTAGATAGAAGGAAAATCAATTGTAGAAGAGCCCAAAAAAGAAAAATGAATTTATGCACATAAAAAGCTTGGACAGACATCACAAAAAAACAGTTTAGCAGCCGCGTGAACTCGTCAGGTTTTGTAATTCCACTTTGTTTAGAATTTAATTTCCACGATCGATGGTCGTTTCATACGATGTCTGTGTGGTTAGAACTGCCGAGGAGACTGAGGAGTACCAGAGAGTGGCCACAAATGTTGGAAAAGGACTGATCGTTATTCAAGAAGAGCTCCACAGGATGAGGATGGCCACCAAGGCCCAGGTGGACAGTCTTGCCATTCAGAGAGAGGTACAAGCAGGAAGTGCACGTCTCGATGTCATTCAAACTACACGGTCCTGCTGAAACACTAATCCCATTCATGTTTGGTCAAAAGAAGATTAAACTGTGTGTTGTCTCTTTACCTTAATGATACGGTTTAAAGAAAGATTTATAACTTTTTTCATTTATTACTAGACATCAAGCTGCTTGACCTACAGCGCAGATATTTGGATTCTCTAGACCTCCCGGCTAATTTAGCGTAGGTCTAGTTGTAAAGGACGGTAATCCTGTTGTCAGTGTGCTTCCTTTATTTCTAAAATATATCTGTGACTGTAAAATGGTCATGAGCAAACAAACTGACCGGAATTAGTCTGAATGTTTCAGTAAGTAATGGAAATGTCGATCAAAGCATCAGATCAAACATCCTGATCACCAGTTTTCATAGGACAGTTGGGAAAGTGATGTTGTTGTTGGGGTCTGTTCCATTTTACTGATGATAATTACGCGTTGAATATGCTCGATGTGCTGTCTCCAGGTAAAAGACATGATGCCCAGGAGGGGGGACCTGTTGGACGAAATCCCCAGGATGCCGGACTTTCTGGTGGCTCTGCGGCCCCACACCGTGTGGGAGAAGACTCCCGTCAAACTGTTCTGCACGGTGCAGGGAACCCCGAGGCCCATTGTCCAATGGTCAGAAAACTCTGATCTCTCTTAGATTTGGCCCCACTTTTTCAGCTTGTAAACGTCTGCCGTTATTTGAGGACACGCTATTTTTCCTGCATCAGCATCGTTGTCAAATTGGTCTCGCATATATTGATATGTTTTATTAGTTGAAAGCATTTATGTGAAGGTGTGAAATGCACTGACAGGTACAAAGGAGGAGTGCCGGTCGACCCACTGAGCGCCCCAGGAAAGTACAAGATTGAAAACAAGTATGGAGTCCACAGTTTGATCATTAGCAGGTACGTCACAACCCGAACCGACGGTTTCATCATTTCCGACACAGTCACTGAAATAACCGTACAAAGGTTTCCTCGAACCACAGACGTTACCTGCTCTGCTTATACCTTTGTTGTTGGTGCTTATTTGAATGTGGCTCGGTTTCTAATGGGAAGAATCCACTTCAGAACAACGAGTGTTAACGGTGAATCACAAACAAAAGCAGGAATCACCTCAACACGTTGGAAACAACCGTTTGACGCTGAAACACAAACTGCCGGCGCACGTCAAGGACTTTGTCTTTGATTTACAGTGTCCACAAATCATGTGAAATATCGAAGAACATCTAGAGCCACAAAGGAGAAACAGAACAACAAATACATCAATCGTAGCAGGATTAATGCTGTTTCCAGTTATTTTCCAGTTATTAACGATAATTAATAACTACTACAACTACTGCTTGTACTACTACAAATAATAATCATAAGTAATCAGCTCTGTGATATGTAAAGAGCTTTTGTTCTGATATTTCGTGCCTTCCCTTTTGACGTTAACAGTTAAATGGCAGCAGGCTGGAAAGGGAACAGAGCCGGGCTGGAGGTTTGGGCCCCGCCCGCTGGTCTGCTCGTCATCTTCAAGTCTCCTCAGCTGTTGGGGTTGAAGTGCTGACCTTTGCGTCATTCAAGCCCCGAATTCCTCCCTCTCTCTCCTGCTCTCGCTCTCTCTGAGGCGTTGCATTTCTCCAGGCCTTTTGTCGGTACATTACAGGCTCAGACAGGAGACGACCGTTGGTGTCCCCAACTTTTCAAAATGGGGAATGTGCCATTAAAAACTGCAGTTAAAAGAAGAGCGGCACAGCTGAAACGAAATAGTTCCGTTCAGCGTGAAGGTCACATTTCATCTCCTCTCACCTCCAGACTCCTCTGCTTGTGAGATCCTTTTTTAAACGCGGCACTGAAGGAGTTTTATCTGTCGTCACACACTCACGTCTGACCCCAAAGAGCCACTGATGTGTTGTTGTGGAAAAACCGAGTTCAGCTTTTACGTGTCTCACATGTCCCAAAGTCAGACTGTCTGTTGTGGCGCCATAATGTTCCCAGCTGTTTAGGATCCTTTTGTGTAACAGAAGCAGTGACCGTAGAACGTGGTTACAACATTTAGATTGACAGAATTCCTGAACAAACTAACCCCTGAAATTCCCCTTAAGCAGATTCTAAACCATATCGATTCACGCTGACATCATTAAAGACACACACTTTGACATGTGTCCCTGCTGTCTGTCCCCGTCAGGTGTGTGGTGAGTGATACGGCTGAGTACAGCGCAGTGGCAACCAACCAGCACGGCTCCGCCACCAGCAAGGCCACAGTCATTGTGAAGAGTAAGTGGTTCTTTTCCGCGGACTCAGTCTGAACGACGCCGCCTCCACCTGTTGTCTTTCTCTTCATAATCACGATTCCCTCTGTCCTCACAGGACCAGCAGGAGCCGGGGAGTCCTGTTATCTTGGTCTAGGTGAGAAGACAAAGGGGGATTTGTTCGAGAATCATGCCGGGGGGTGTTTTTTTATTTTTTTTTTTATTTTGCTTGGAATCTGGCCCAGACACTTCGTGTATCACATGGTAAAATTTGTCTACAAATAGCCGAGCATGTGAGAGGCCTGATACCGGCGGAAACTGTGGGGAGAAGACGTCGTCTGTGAACAGTGAAGCTCTCAGACTGGATTAAACAACAATACATGTTTGACAAGGAGGGACATAATAATTATCCTCTATTAATTATGGCCACTATGAACCTAAGAGCAGTGTTGGTTTTTAGGAGCCCGAGCCAGGTTCTCAGTCTTTATACAGTTTACTGTTAAAGAGGGAAAATAATTAGTTAAATATGATATTAATTTGTTGATTTTATGTCGAGGCATTTCCTTGGCACCTTTTTAAAAAGCTTAGGTACAGTAGGACATGATTTTGGAAACTTGTTGGAACACCAGCAATCAGTCGCTTCTCGTTACACAAATTATTGTTATTCTTTTCGGTTTCGCCCACACTGTATTGTATGATGTGCATATGTTTAACAGACACTCTGCTTTCATATGCTGAGACATTCGGCCTTTTGTCTCCCTGCAGTGCCTCATATGTCGGAGATCCACCGCAGTAAGCTGGAGGTCAGCCTGCTCGACAGGTTCCCTGTTCGCTTCGCTGTGGAGGGCAGCTCCGTCACCCTGCTCTGCTCCCTGGTGGTCGTCCCCGACCTCCCCAACTTGCCGCCTCTCGCCCAGTGGTACAGAGACGGTAAGGCGTTGGTTTGCACGTCATTCGCTCACACGTGGAGCTCCACGTTCACGGCCGCTTTCATTTCATCCGCTGGCAGATAAACTGCTGACCGCAAGCAAGCTGGTGGAGATGTCGGTGAGTGGGAGCGAAGCCCGTCTGACCCTGTCTCACCTGGCCAAAGACGACGAGGGCCTCTACACCCTCCGCATCTTTACAAAAGACGGCACCACCGAGCACAGCGCCTACCTGTTCGTCTCAGGTGGGGCGTTTTTTGGATCCTGTCACAGTGAAATTTAAGGGTTTGCTTTGGGATAAATAGAACAGTGAGATGAGTGGTGTGCTTTCTCCTGGACGAGGAATAGCAAACAGAAAGTCCTCTGAAAAAGATAAAGCAGAAAAAAAAGTTTTTTGTGTTGTGTTCCTTGGATTAAAATCTGCACACTGTGGTGGGTGGATGGAGACGGATTGCTCGTGTATCGGGCAGACGTGGTCTGTGTGTCAACCTGTGGAATGACTGAATGGTTGATTAGCGGCAGAAACTGGCTAAAATTTTTCTTTTTTTTTTACATGTAGCTGCAGCACTTTTCTTGACTGAGCTTCTACATAATGAATATTTGCATATCCCATAATGATCACGACTATCTGTTTAGAGTTATGATTAGAATCATCCTCCATTCAGACAAAAACAACACAACAAAGCAAAAGTAGTAATCTGAGCTACTTTGACTTCCTTCCCTCCTTCCAACCTTTCCTTTCCTGGCTCCCTAGATGCTGCTCCCTCGGCCCCCGGGGCCCCTGGTGCCCCGCTGAGCGTAAAGGCCTATGACATCAACTCCGACTATGTCCTGGTTGCCTGGAAACCCCCAAACATTGTCAGCGAGGCGCCAGTCACTGGATACTTCGTGGATCGGTCAGTCTTCAAACCTCCTCGGCCTTTTCTTTTTATGGACTGGACACGAGAATGAATATGACTCAAGTCTTACTGTTCAGAACTGCAGTAGTCGGCTGATTAATCAGTCGGCCAGTTAAAACGAATCTGGTGCAGTTATTCTCACCTGGTTGTAAATTCAGTCCTTGGGTTTGACGAGATGCTCCTATAGTATCTAAGACAGTTAAAAATTCAGTTAAAATGTAATTTAGTTTTTTATTTAGAGAACTTTAATTCTGTTTTGTGAATTTGTCTAGTTTTTTCTGCATTTTATGTTTATTTCTGGATATTCTGGGTCTGTTTTTGGAAAGAATCAGGCAGGTGTTTTTCTCTCTGAACAGTGATTTATCCACTGTTGTAAAGAGAAGGTGGTTATGATGCAGAAGGTGATTTACAATTATTTGTCCAGCTACATTTAAAATGTTGTTGGTTTAAATATACGAGAACAACAGTGAATTGTTGCTGCTCGTGCTGCTTCCTTTACTCACTGGAAACGATTCTGTGCTGCTGTTGATGTTCTTCTTGTCCCGTGTGCAGGTGCGAAGCTGGCAGCGACACCTGGGTCCAGTGCAACAGCGCCCCGGTGAAGGTGTGCAAATACCCGGTGCACGGCCTGAGCGTGGGCCGCGCCTACTACTTCCGGGTCAGAGCCGTGAACAGCGCGGGCATCAGCAGGGCGTCGCGCAAGTCCGACAAAGTGACCGCGCTCGACGCCACCGAGAGCGAGAGGCTGCAAGGTAAAGAGGAAGGTAAATACAAAGCACACAGCGGCCGGGTGCGAGTGTTTCCTGACCGGCCCCTTGTCATTTCCAACAACAGTGATTAAAATCGAAGGAAGGCGCGACATAGTGATCAAGGATGATGACCTGGAAGGTACAGTGGTTTCCAAAGACTGATCTGGGGTCAAATAACTGCTTTTAATCCTTTAAACCACCTAATGATCCCTCACACACCAGACACTAATAACAATCCTCCTTTCTGAACAAAAAAAAAGAGTTTAATCGTGATGTAGAGGAAAAAGTGACCTGTCATGATTAAAACTACAATATGCATCTGCACAGGTCTGTAAGTACGAGGCATCATCGAATGGAAATAAATAGGAGGCTGCAGAACTTATGGGAACTGTGAGACGGGTTGAACCTCGCTCATGAACCTACAACTGAAAATCTCTGCGTTACTGTGTTTAGTGCAGCTCACACCTAAAATCTCTTTATGGTGTCAGCTGTCAACTGTCTACACATCATTTTAATATATCAAACCAAATTTCCAACACGGCGCTAACATCCGTGCCGTAATCTCAACTAACGTCACCTGCACTAACGTCCGCACAGATCCACTTGTTTTCCGCTCGCCTCCCATCCTAACGGTTGCAGTGGCTCCACACTCTTTTCTCTTCACTTTAATCCACTGTTTTTCTATTAAACGGCTCAGAGTTTTCTTCCTACTTCCACGTGTGTCGAGCATCTCCTCCTCCACCGTAACGCAAAAACTAATTAAAAACTAAAACATATAATGAACAAATTGGTATCATTTGACAGATGGCAGTGTTGTAAAAGTCCCACATTTTACTGCAATGTTCTCCGCTTAAATCCACACGATTTCTTCTCCACTGGGGAATTCAGGACTGCATGTGTCGTTGTCTCCCGGTTTTTTCATCAGCCACAACATTCACATGCCTTCAGACGACCGTGCTGGGAATTAGGGCTATATAAATAATCTGGGATTAAATTGCATTAAAGAATTGGATTGGTGGTCAGCATGTGATTCAGTGTGACCTGTAGTGGATTCATTCATTCATTACGTATGTGCAATACCATCAAAGTGTCCTGCTAAGAAAAAACTAAAATAATAACGGACTATGTAATAATGGCAAAACCTACAAAGTAAATAACTGGTAAAGTGGGACCTGATTTAACCACCTAATTTCAGCAATTCATGATTCACAATGGTTTTATAAAAAAACATATGAAAACCACCAGGTAGTTTTAATGTTGTGGCTGATCAGCGTCCATAAAGTGGATTCTCTAATCAGTGTTTTTAAAAAATTTGACAAAATATACCCGGAACATTCGGGCTATCCGGCTGCGCTCATGGATGTTTTGGTAAAAGCTAACAAATTAATATTTTAATGTTTTTGTTTAAATACAAGAAATAACGTGCAGAACTTTAAACTCGGAGTTTCTTTTATTGCATAATGTGGGACTTTTCCAATAGCTGCGGCTCTGTGTGTTTCATGCCTCAACACCCTTCACTCCCAATCTAGGCTACATAACGATCCCGGGGGAGCCCACTGACGTGCACGCGTCCGAGATTTTCAAATCGTACGTTGTGCTGAGCTGGAAGCCCCCCAGCCCTCGCGGACGAGCTCCACTGTGGTACATCGTCGAGAAGGTGTGTGCCGCCTCGCCTTTTGGCCGTGCATTTCCGCCACTGCAGCTTCTTCTCGCTCAGTTCAGCTCCCCACCTGTTGCAGTTACTGTTGGGGCTCCATTTTTATCCAAATATAAAAAAAAGTGCTTGACACAAGCATGTCCATTACGTTGGACATATTATTACGTCAGAGGCAATAGTTTTTTTTGGGAGGGACGGTCCTTGCCAAAATGTTTTTTAATGTTAATTATAGGTCTTTATGTGTAAGCAACAAACAGAAAAGTCTGGTCAGGAACAGTCTTTTCTTCGGAGCCCCAACTATGACGAAAACTCCGAGAAAAACCGGAAAATAGTTGTGTTTGTGCCACGTTGCTGAGGTGGTCGCAGATGTCTGTACCTGCTCATGTCCCCTCCCTCCCTGACTTTCCCACAGTGCTTAGCAGGCACTGGAGCGTGGCAGCGGATCAACACGGCAGTCAAACTGCACTCCCCTCGCTACCCGGTTTTTGACTTGCAAGACGGGCAAAAGTACCAGTTCCGAGTGTTTTCGGTCAACGCGTACGGCTCCAGCGAGGCCTCCGCGCCCTCCGAGCCCGTCCAAAAGGTCGACAAGGATGGTAAGGGCAGGGATCTGTACACAAACACACTGCTGCACCACACGCACAGACGAGACCACACACTAACACCCGGGCAGAACACACACACGTGGCAGCAAAGGGATCATGCAAAAGCTTGATGCAGACAAATGCAAATACGTACGTAAACACACGAAAGATCAGATGGAGCTTTTGGATAAAGATGAGCCGCTTTGTGTTGCAGGTTCTGAGCTGCTGATGGGTACGTACACATCAGTAGCAAAATCACCTTTTAAAAAGCTGCTTCACGCTGTCGCAACGTGACGAACAAGGGAATGTCTCCACCGAGTGTTTCTGCGTGTCTGCTGACCACAGTTTTTCTATTCTTATTCCTATTGTTGTGTCATTTGCCTATTTCAACGACAGCACCAACACGCACCACAGCAAGGCTCAGATGTGTCAATTCAGCACCTGAACAGGCTCGACCCAATTGGTTAGACCCAAGTTTCCAAAAGAAAAGCACAGGAGACTGACACGTACCTTATGTACATGTGCTGGGGTTAATTGAGTCCAGGTGTGAACAGCGTATAGGTGGCCACCTGTAAGCATGAAGAAGAAGCTAAATTCACCGAAACCAGGGCAGAGTTCATGAGGATAAATGTCTGATGTTGTTCCCCCTGTTTTTGTCAAAGAAGGTTGTTTCAGGTGAAGCACCAAAGTGTCACTGAGTCATGAGTTTGCTGTAAAGTCTACGATCCATCACTCTCCACAAATCTCATCCCCTGTCCCGCCTCGTTCTTCCTTGGTCACACTTCCTGCAAATCAACCGCTCACGTTTCACCTTTCAACTTTTCATCTTTCAGCGGGATCCATTCGTGCACCTGTCTGAAACTGGGTTGGGTTTGAGGAGTATCTGCATCGTTATCGTAGGGACGATGCAGTTACTCCTCAAACCCATTTCATTATCAGTTCTTCTTAACAATTATGACTTTCTCCTCGGTGAATAGGCGTGCCCTCGGCTCCTGGTCACGTCGTTGCCACCAGGAACACCAAGTCGTCTGTGTTTGTTCAGTGGGAGGCTTCCAAACAACCCAAGAACCTGATGGGATATTACATCGACGGCCGTGCTGCTGGGTCCAAAGAGTGGTTCGCCTGTAACCACAAACCGTTCAAAAACACCAGGTGAGTGTTATCGAACTGTCTAATTGAAGTTTTTCCTTGGTGCAGACTCATTAACGCTCGTTTATGACGTTGGCTGTGCTCAAAGGCGGCAGCAAACTATTTTAAAACTGCTGTACATCCAGCTTGACTCAATGTGTTTCTGCTGCTGTGGTGATGGATTTTTAATGCACGTTGTTAATTGGAAACAATAAAAATCTGTGGAAAGCTTCAAAGTGTGATTGTAAATAGAACGGTGACACAGAGTTGCTCGGGCTCATCGCAGCTGGTCGCAGTGATGGTTTGTAATGTTTGTGTCAGGTTCGTGGTCCACGGCCTGACCCCAGGAGAGACCTACGTGTTCCGTGTCCAAGCTGTTAACGTGTTTGGCCTGAGCGACGAGTCCCAGGAGTCGTCTCCCATCGCTGTGGAGCCAGCCCTCGGTAAGAGCTGCACCTGTATGCGGCATGTTAAATCAGATTACGCCAGTGTCAGGAACACGAGCAGCGCTGATGTTCGTTGTTCTGTCCAGGCAAGCGAGCGGAACATGGCATATACTCAGTGAAGTTCATTTTCTCCTGCCTGACACACTCCTTCCTCTTTGGCCACGATCACTTTGTGTGTTTGAGTCACAGGGAATGACCACGATATTAGCGAAACGCACAAGATCACAACACTGATCCTGTGTTGATTTATCGTGTACAAAGCAATAACTAAAGTGACCTGACGTTCGTATCAAACCTGACATCTTACGCATGATCCAGCTACGCCCAGCGCTCCCCACGGCATCACCATGCTGAGCAGCGACGGCTCCTCCATTACTCTGGCCTGGAAGAAACCCAAACACTGCGGGGGGTCCAGGGTCAATGCCTACTACGTTGACAAGAGGGACGCTGACACCTTAGTGTGGAAGGAGGTCAACCTGTCTGGATTCACTGAAAGAATGTGCACAGTGAGTGGAATCGATCAGGTACAGCATTGTCCCGTGAGTGTCCCCACATTAACCCCCGTTCTGATCTGCAACACTTCCTCTTCAGGTTGACGGTCTGACAGAAGGGAAGTTCTATGAGTTCAAGGTCCAGGCTGGTAACATGGCCGGCGTTGGTCCTTCATCGGTCCCCAGTGCCCCAATGAAATGTGAAGCTTGGACCATGGAAGAGCCAGGTACGGAATGATGGACCGTAATATCACTGGCTGAACAGTTACCTACCCGTTTAAGGATGGAGCTAAACACCAGGACAATCTAATATTTTTATTTTGTATTATTGATGGATTATACTGCTGGTATAATTTACCACTGTTTTCAATAAGCAGACAAACCACTGCACGAACACTGACCGACTCTCTTCGGTCCTGTTCCCGTCCTATTATTTTGAAGCGTTTGTCTAATTCCAGGCCCAGCTTACGACCTGAGCTTCAGTGAGGTCAGGAGTCACTCCCTGGTCATCCTGTGGAAGGCTCCAGTCTACGCTGGAGCCAGTGCAGTCACCGGATACTTTGTGGACATGGCCAAGAAGGGCTCCTCAGAGTTTACTACCCTGAACCACGAAGCCGTGAAGCACCGTTACCTGCAGGTCTGAGATGGACTGTCTCCCCATTAACACCTTTGCTGGCATATGTTTTGTTCAAACATCGGAAACTTGAATTTAGCTTTGGATCTGTGATAATGCCCCCGAAACCAGGGAAACGGTCGACATTTACTTCTTACTTTCCACTGGCGTCACGCTGAGCACGCATTGACGTTCGCCTGGTTTCCTGCAGGTGGCCGATCTGGAGGAAGGTGAAAACTACGTGTTCAGAATTCGTGCTGTCAATGCAAAGGGCATCGGGAAGCCATCGCAGCTGTCCGACCCAGTCTGTGCCAGAGCTCTTCCAGGTGACTCAGTTTCTGATTTATTTGCATAAAAAAATGTATGTGTGTGGCTGTTTGCTTATTGAACTTCACTCAGATTAAAATTGCTCTTTTATAAGAATGTCCTGAAATAGGAAAAAGCTCAAATATAAAGAAATTAAGATACAATTCAGATGCACATTTGACCTTTGTATGTGATCCACGTTATTACACTGAAAACTCGGAACCACACAGCTCCTGCTATGTTTATACGTGACGTGGGTGGATTTCATTTTATTATCATTTCCTGTTTCCTTTTAGTATATGTGCATATGTAATTTCTCTTTCTCTTGCATGTGTCGTCACAGGAACCAAGGAGATTGTGGCTGGTGTGGACGAGGAGACTGGAGATGTCTTCCTGTCTCTCGAGGCCTGTGAGATCTGCGAGACGTCCAAGTTTGTGTGGTCGAAGAACTACAAACCCATTGGCGACTGTCCTCGTGTCGCCGTCACAACAAAGGGCCGAACGTAAGCTCACCGTGATTCCCGGCAACGTCTTTTTATTCATAAATGGGACGTTCATTGGATCATGATGTTTTATTCCTCCTTCAAGAAGTTGTTGCTTCAAATGCTCAGAACCTCTGGACAGGGGTTTGATCTCGTTTGAAATGTTTTTTTACCTTTAACCCAAACCGTTAGAAGTGAAGACACGTGTCACCCAGTGGAGTGGAGTCCGGCCTTTAATCATTTCTTGAGAGTAATGGACAAATAAATCAAACTTGGCTGCGGACTAATTACTGCGAAGTCGAGGCAGCTGGTTGTTGGTTTTAGACTCTGTCTGCGTGTTGTTAAAAATACAGTTAGTCACAATAATGAGCAAAGTTAAACTGACTCGACTAATAGATGATCATAAAAAGTCGCCCAGTCCGTTCGAAATGTGGGAGTTTTTCTTTGCTAAAGCTGCTTAAAAACGTTTTTTAATTCTTCCTTTAAAATAAAACCGCTGTGTGACCGAAAACATAATCCGCACGTTCCGTTGACCTGCTCCGACTCACAGTTGAAGGCAGTTACGGCGCTTTAACTGGAATTGTGCCCCTGTGTCTATTTAAGCTTATGATTACTGTCATAGATGCTTAACTTACAGAAATCTGGCAGAAATTTGTCAGGACATTTTTGAATTGTAAACGCAGTAAACGTTTTTTTAGAAATATTTGGCATTTCCTCGTCAAACGCAAGCGATAACAGCAGCTCCTGAGCTCAGCTTCTCCAGGACGTCTCCTACTTTACTGATTAGTGGACATGAGCAGCTGCTGTTTGTTCTGCAGATCCAGGCTGACTTTCACCCAACCCGACAAGGACGATTTGGGCAGATACTCGGTGTTCGTCACTGATACCGACGGGGTTTCTGCCAGCCACACTCTGACGGAGGACGGTACGCGGTGCAGCTGAAAAACTACAGTATATGTCCTGAAAGAAACAAGCCCATTTCTGCAGACTTTCCACTAATGTTTTGCTTTTGTTTCCTGGAATCTGTGCAGCCCTCAACACCATGCTGGAGCTCAGCTACGCCATCCGACATCCAAGTGAGTACTGTGCAGCAGCAGACTTCATGGGTCTGAGAATTTATACCAAACATTAATCTCACAACGCGAGAAATATTTTTACATTTCGGTTTCTAAATGTAGCAAAACTACAAGTTTGTTATCTCTGATCTGTGAAGGCTGTTTTTCATCATGACGAAGAAAACTGCAACTCGTTCCGTTCTTTGGTCTAATGGTTTGTCTTGGTCTCGCCTTTGTTCCGGTGCAGTTGTGCCCCTGAAACACGGCCTGAACTACGAGGTCCTGGAGAAGGGTCACGTGCGATTCTGGCTGCAGGCCGTCAAACTTTCCCCCTCTGTGTCCTACAGGTTCGTCGTTAACGACAAGGAGGTCACCAGTGGGGAGGTAAAGCTTCACCATTCACACCGAGAGACCTGCTCCTGTCACCACAGTCATTAGTAATAACTGTTTAGGCACTGACTTCTTACAGCGTTAAAAAAATCAGAAGTATTTCCCCTTCAGGTGGGAACGTGCTACACTTCCTGCTCCGCGTCCCCTCGGGTTCACAGCTTTGTTTGACTTTTCTAATTAATTGTCTCGGATCGTCTGACACTGTTGGCTCGTCGTCAGACACCTAACACCTGTCACCTGTCGGCTACAGTCGCTGTTAACCCTTTACTCCCCTGCAAATTAAAGGCCATGATCAGGTAGAGAAATAAAAGTACAACATTTGATTCTCGAAATTGGACCATTAAAGTAACAATCAGCACAAACTTCAAACGCTCACGTAAAGTACAAATGTGTGATCACTGTAGTCGCAGTATGAACAGTGTTTGAGTGTTGCAGTGGGATTATGTGAATTTAAATTCAGCGAGCCGCTGTGTGAGTGGACTGGTTTAGTTTTGGAATTTCAAGTCCCTCTGGACCTACTCTGTTTACATAAGGGCTCTTTTCAATGCAGGACTTTTAATGGACTATTCCACTATGCGCTAATAATTATTAATAATATCTCTATCACTCTCTGCAGGATTTCATGCACCTTATTGTGATTTTCAAAATGTGGTTTGAATTGCAGGGTAGTGCAGAATTCACAGGGGTCTGATTGAAACAGTTGTTGTTATTGGTGGGACTGATAATACATACACTGAAAATATAATAAAATGTTCCTCACCTGCCGACACAAATAACGCAGATTTAGAAGAATAGTTTTTGTTCTTCTGCACAACTTACAATTTTTCATTCAGGGTCACAAAATCAGCCACGACGTGGCCTCAGGAATCATCCAGATGACCTTGGATCAATTCACCAGAGCCGACGAGGGCACGTACACCGTGCAGATCCACGACGGCAAGGCCAAAACCCAGAGCTCCCTGGTCCTGGTGGGAGATGGTGAGACTCCAAACATTTAAAGCGCTGCTTTTTATGTTTTTTTTAAAGGGATTAATTCTACTTAATAAAAAAGGAATGAAAGAAAGGGACTTTTTTTTGTATTTAGCATTTCCTTGTTAATTATAATTTAAAATCCTATTTTATTCGTGTAACCAAGAATGAGGTCAAATACCAATTGGCCTCGAAAAGTGAAATGACTGTACGTAAAAACAGATATTGGAATAAGACAATAGTGTCATCTGCAAAACATGGACATGTTGTTTTTGATCCAAGTTTATCGTCTGACTGTTTTCAGTGTTCAAAGCTGCTCTGAAGGAGGCTGAGTTTCAGAGGAAAGAGCACATGAGGAAGCAAGGTACCGACACAAACACCGGGTTTCACCGAGAACTGATGTGTGTGTGTGAATTCCTGTGACTCCACTTTGTTCTTCTAGGTCCACATTTCTCGGAGTATCTGGACTTCACTGTTACTGACGATTGTACCGTTAAACTCGCCTGCAAGGTAACAAAAGGAATGTTCTTCGTGGCACTTCTTGATGTAACCTCAAACCCCCTCTTTTAACTTCCCTGCTCCCTTTTCTTGCTCCCACTCTTTCTGTGTGTGCGCTGGTTGTCAGATGGCCAATGTGAGGAAGGACACAACCTTCCACTGGTACAAAGAGGACGAGGAGATTGTTCCAGAAGCTGCTCCCAATGTCATGTCGGGAGCCTGCGCCCTTCCCATCCCACTGGTAACTACTGCTCGAGCCGCTCCCCACGTTCGTGTGGTTGGCTGTGTTTATTTCAGATACAGGTCGTCTCCAAAAAAGATGCTTAGTCCTGGCTCAGAACCATGTATTCAACCTAAAATAATAATAACCCTTAACAATAAACTTTTTTTGCTCTTTGCGTTTGCGTTTATAATCTTGTCCTTGTTCTGGTAGTTCTCCAGAAAAGATCAGGGAGTTTACAAGGCCGTGCTCAGTGACGACAGAGGAAAGGACACGTCTGTGTTTGACATTTCAGGCAAAGGTACGTGTGATTTCTCACCAGTTGGCGCGTTCGTCAGCACGTGGTCCGGTTTTTAACGTGTCCTCCTCCTTGACTTGCAGTGTTTGACGACATCATCAACGCCCTCGCCAAGATTGCCGGTGGGTTTCAGCAGCTCATCTCAAGCTTGTGTCGTCCAGTGTGTGCATGACAGGATGTGAACCACGCTGAGCCCAGCCCAGCTTTGTGTCCCGCTAGAGTGGACTAAATGACAAACACGCTACATACGTGCGACATGAATTGACGAGCGCTCTCTGATCTAAGCGTAGAGTGCAAAGCTTTGTCCTGGCGAACGAGATGATCTACAAGCTGCACACGTGTTAATCAGTTTGCGGTTGTGCCTCTGGGATCTTTAGTAGTGCTGCTTCTCTCCGTCTGACCGTGGCTTCGTGTGTCTGTTGCCGTCAGGTGCGTCTGCCTCCGACCTGGTTCTGCAGTGTACTCCGGAGGGCCTCCGGCTGCAGTGCTACATGAACTACTACACAGAGGAGATGAAGACCGTCTGGAAGCACAAGTACATAACGACCACTTTTTTCCTCCATCAGTCAAAACGTGCTTTTGTTCATTCTGGGAAACATGTCAGTTTCACTTTGTTTGTTCATTTTTAATACTGCACAGAAATAAAACACAACGATTTTGAGACCAGGTGCCTAAGTGTGTAGGGCGCCAATAGCAATTAAAATGTTCTTTAATTAGATGCTTATATAAGTTTTTGATTGCGTTTGAGGATCAGGTTGTTTTAGTTGTGGTGCTGGTGGTTAACAAACCCTACTGCAGCCTTTGCACGGTGGAACATTCTGCATCCGACTAAATCGATGAGCAAATTCCATGTAAACCTGCAGGGAAAGTAAGATCGCCTCCTCTGAGAAGATGAGGATCGGCGGAACGGCAGAGATGGCGTGGATGCAGATCTGCGATCCGTCCGACAAGGAGAAGGGTCACTACTCCATCGAGATCTCCGACGGCGTCAAGACTCACACCAGGACCTTTGATCTGTCCGGACAAGGTAAAATAGAGTTAGCTCCATGCCTCACACTTTCCCTTAGATCGTCTGGTTCCTTTATTCATGGGTGTGTGTTATTCCTGATTTATCCCGAAAACCTTTTGGTGACTTTGAAAAGTAAAATCAAGAGGTGATTATTATTTTCTTCTTTTGCAGCATACACGAATGCCTACGAGGAGTACCTGAGACTGAAGTGAGTGGTGTGACAACAGTTCACGAACACGTTTCTTTGAATTATTTAAATAATCTAATAAAACCCACCATCTTTTTCCTTGTAGGGCGGCTGCATTTGCTGAGAAGAGTGAGTATTTGCTTTTTTACTGTCCTGACACTGTCAGAGATTCGGAGAGTTATGCTATAACCATTATGGATTCGTTTCAAATCCCGCTTACTACGTGTCATTGATTTTTTAACAGTTTACACATTCTGAGGGTTTTAGATTCACATTTCTTCTGTCAACCTTGTTTACACTGGGAAAACAAAGTGTTTTTTCAGATACTGATGTAAAGGAGAGCTGGGCGATGCGATTGCTGAAGGTCTTGTTAGTGAATCAAGGAGTAACCTTAGCTTTTTCCTCACTCCTCAGACCGTGGCAGAGTGGTGGGTGGTCTGCCTGACGTGGTCACTATCATGGAAGAAAAGGTGAGGCTTTGAACATCAACCGGGAGAGCAACAGAGGAGGGACTCCTCGTCCAAGACACAAACAGCTGACATTTTAGGACAGAGCAGCAAGACCCGAGCCATCCGACGCCCTCCGTGATCGCACAAACACATACACTAACCAAACCAATGACAAACGCTGCTGCTAACTTTAGCTGAGATAGTTATAAATCCTGTAAGAGAGCAGAGGCGAACAGAGGGACGATGGGAGTTAGTGTCTAAAGAGTTCAGCCATCTGTACACAGACCTCAGCGTGAACAGCTCTCTCACGAAGGCAGCTTTAGTTTTCTTCTCGCTTGTTTTGCCAGACGTTGATCACCACAGTATCAGTGTGTGAAAAATATCTGAAGTCAAGGTCCATCAGAGTGGACCGCTAGTTTGAGGATCAGGAAATCAGACCAAAAATCCCCAACTCATGCCAGACACCTCTAGGGCACCTTTGGGTCCAAGCTTTCAAGTTCTGACTGCTCTCTTAACTTCACTTAAACACACCTGCAGTCTTGAAAGTTGCTCCTTGAATGCGTTTTGACTCGAGTTGACTCTCTGTCCTCTTCAGTCCCTGAGCCTGACCTGCACCGTGTGGGGCGAGCCGACCCCTGAGGTCACCTGGTTCAAGAACGAGCAGGAGGTCGCCTCCACCGAGCACACCCGGGTCACGTTTGAGGGCGGCAAGTTCGCCAGCCTCGTCATCAACAAAGTCACTCCCGACGACTCTGGCAAATACAGCATTAACGTGCGGAACAAGTACGGCGGCGAGTTCGTCGAGATCACCGTCAGCGTCTACAAGCACGGGGAGCAGATCCCCGAGCCCAAACTGGGACAGCCCAAAGCGGCCACAGCCACGCCTGTGCCGCCAAAGTCCCCAGCTCCCCCTTCCAAAACCCCGACCCCGACTCCTTCCAAGTCCCAGACCCCAGCATCCATGAAGAGCCCAACTCCAGCATCCACCCCTGCTTCCACCCCAGTCCCCAAGTCTCCGACTCCACCTCGCAGCGTCAAGTCGCCAACCCCGCCTAGGTTCATGAAGTCTCCAACCCCACCAAGGAAGTAAACGGTGGTGGAGACGCCTGATGGCAGAATTATGCTTCTGCATGCTGCACGTAAGCAAACGTATGTTTTAGTTTTTTTATGCTTCTGTGATAGTCGTACGTGGTCCACTAGGAGCGAAATTGTAATACGGGGGAAACAAATCAAACAAATCCCTGCACGCCATCGCTAAATGGAGAAGACATGTTTCCATTTTCTAACTGCTGCTAGCGTTTCTTTCCTACTTTGATTCCACCTTTGTGACCTTGATGAATCCACTCGCTCGAAACACAGTTCCAAGACCCGCGTTTACCCATAAGACCCCTCTGTGTCCGGGTCCCCGTCGACGTTTACGTGTACCTGTGGAGAAGCAGAATTCCGCCTTGAACGGGAAATGTTTGCCGTCAGCAGCACGGATTTAGCGCATGAGCGTGAAACCACGGGCTGTCACTTTATGTCTAGATGTAGTCACCGTTTAGGTCCCGTCGTTTCTGAACTGCTACAGTACGTCTTTACAAAGAAAAGATTCAAAAGGAAACACAGGCGGACTTGACAGAAGCTGCTGTAGTAACATAGATGTCCTGTATTACGTGTCTTTCAGCTGTGGGGAAAAAAACGAAAAGTAAGGAAAATAAAAGGCCGGGGTAGATGTCAGTGTTCGATGTTTTCAAAGCTGCACCTTCCGCTGCGCAATGCGAGTGGAATGCCTGTCTGCAAATGTTGTTTTTGTCACAGCAGAAGTCTGGTTTATTGCAACTTTGGTGTCACTTGCAGTTCAGTTTCACCGGCTGCAAAGGAGTCATGCAGGTGGAGAAACATGATCGGCTGGATAATCGGGGTGGGCCCCAGAGGAAACAAAGGCTAGCACAGGCTAACTGCCATTCAAACGATTATTCACACCTTCCCCAGAGTGACTTCTGCTGGCGGTAGGAGTTTGTTTTTTTCTGACATGTCACACGTGTTTCACTTGTGAACACAGAGGCTTCGTTCACCTGGGTGACACATTTCCTTGTTTACAACCTGCATGAACATGCCAGTCCGTTGGTCCTGTCCCAGCGGTGTAGCAGCGTATCCAGACAGACTAGACTGAGTTGTAGTAAACCAGAATAATCTTTGAAACCAGACGACCTGGGAGTTGTCGGGTTTTTCTGTTTGTTTTTGAACTTCTATTATCAGCTGTTTTTCTCCTTCGGAGGTGCTACTAACGCCACCCTGCTGTCAGAGAAACACTCACTGGCTACCACGGTTTGTCTGTCCGTGACATGTTTTAACCCTTGATGCTTTGTGGCGGCAATAAACTTCACTTATCAACCTCCTCCTGTTGTCTCTGTGATCTTATTTCTGCCTCACCCTCTTCATGCCAGATATGCGGGAAGGACGGTGACAGGATGTAACATGATTCCTGCAGCGGCAGCAACAGCGGCGCTAAATAAATCTGACAGTCAAAATGCACAAATTGAGCCGTATCCAGGCTCAGCTAGATGGGTAAACAAACCTGCTCCTGAAACCAGGTGAGCTCCGGTGGGCTGGGCTTGTGTGTGTCTGTGGAGTGAACAGGGCAGGTTCAACAAGCTGTTCGTTTACCTAGAAAGTTCAGTCCGCACCTTAGTGCTGCCGGTTCAGTCGGACTGCTGGATTTAGCTCTTTTTGAAAAGGCCAGTGCTGGATTCTGCCCAGGAAAACATTTCCCCGATCATGAAGTAAGTGTCTTTAATTCTGTGTTTAAATGTCAGTCACGGTGTTCAGTGGGACAACTGGCTGAAGAAGTCGGCATAAGGCTCGTATTGTTTGGCTGCTGCTGCTAAATCACACTTGACAAACAGGTTTTCACATTTTTACGTTACATATTTAAACAAGCTTTTCCCATGAATAGGACTTCCTGTGCTTTGTTTTAAGGCAAGGCCTCTTGCAGGACAGCTTAATTAAATGTCCCACAATTTGTCACGCTGAAGGTGAAAGCACAGAACAACTCCGAGGGGATCCAGCTTCCATGGAGTCCAACCTGTCCTTTGTGTCTTCGCTGAAAGAGGAAGACATTCCGGTTTACATTCAGCCTCATTACAAAGAATCCTACCGCTTGGCTATTTATGCCTTGCTCTGTGGAGGCAAAGAGGCCTACCAGGAGTTCCTCCGCGTGGAACAGATCAGCCACTTTCTGTCGGAGGAGGAGATCTTCTTCATCCTGGGACATGCAGAGTTACCGGTGGTGGAGGACGAGTCTGAGGCGAGACGGGTCCCAGACGAAATCAACCCGTCCACCTACTTCCCGACAGAGTCGGACGAGGAGGTGCCGGACCTGGACCTGGGCTGGCCGGAGGTCTCGCTGGAAAACATCGACACCAGCATCAGCCTGCTGTTCCACCCACCCAGACAGAACACGCCCACCATTAAAGAAGTGGTTCGAAAGCAGATTCAGGAGGCGAGGGAGGTAAGAACCAGCCAGTGTCAAGTGTTTTTTGTGTCTGGTCATAAAATGTTCGGGCTCCTCCCCAAAAAACACGTAGGAACAGGGGCCCCTGAGGGCCCCTCATACTAGGGCCCCCTCAGAGGCTGGGGTCCCCGCTGCTTTTGCTTCAATAATTCATCGATGAAAACATTTCTTTAAAGGTGAAGTCAAAACCAGATCTGTCAGCAGTTGTGCAAGTTTGTGCCTTCGCTGCACAAATATTTAACTCTCTGCATGAAGTACAAGGACAAGCCGTTTATCACCAGTAAAAAGACAAAAGAAGTCGCTTTACACACACTGAGAAATCTTCCGCTCAAAGAGGCAGAATAATTTCTAATAGAAAAACTGGACAAAAGATAACGGTCATCGGAAAAACAGAACAGATGGTTCTAAATGCAACAGAGAAATAAAATGAGCATGTGAACAAAACCTGGAGCCATGAATCAGTCCTCAGAGGCAAACAGGTGCTGGTGTGCCCACAGCCTGACGATCCCGACGAAGGCGTTCAGACGGCGAACCGGAGTAAAGCAGCAGAGTGAACAGGGACAGAAATGAATGTTTTACTGCTCCAACAGCTCGTTAACATAAAGGCCCTCACAACGCAGCGAAACGGCACGTTGATGCGTTAACGTGTAGTAAGAGATGAACTGAATCCACCACGATTCATTATTTACTGGATAAAGAAGGTCACATCCTAAAAATGTTTGACATGTCACACGTGTTTGAAGCACGTTCACCTGGGTGTCACATTTCCGTGTTTACAACCTGCATGAACATCTCAGTCCGTTGGTCGTGTCACAGCGGTGGAGCAGCAGGGAACCAGAATAATCTTTGAAACCAGGCGACGTCAGGTTCTTCCTGCTGTCAGAGAAAGACTCGCTGGCTAGTGTCCGGTTGATAACACTATATCAGACTTTACTGATCCGTGATGTAAAGTCATTCAACATTAATGCAGGAATCATAATATTCCAATATACTTGTTCAGTAATAACCTCTTTACTGCAAGTGCTTCTTCCACCGCTGACATCTTTGGTCCTAGTCGTTGCACCTCATCTCTCTATTATCTGTAATAAAGTCATAAATGTGCACAAACAAACTAATCCCTTAGCACACGACTATTTACTTAGTGATACAGTATATACTCGGGTACATCGCACAAGAGGAAGACGTTTTTAATAAATGGCTAATTCATGTTGAGTTAATAAAGAAGAAAAGGTAAAACATGCACAAACAAGCAAAAGCTGAATTAACTCTGACGGTTCATCAGGTTTGGGACAAACCGCATAAACATGTAACAGTGTGAGATGCAAAAATAGTGTTGGGACGATTAGCAGCTCACATAACACTGACTTACAGGAAACCATAAGTACTGGGGGGCGTTAGTCATTACTGCCTTTACAAGAACACATGACAGCAGCTCTTGTCACAGCTTGAAACACATGCGGCTTAACTCTGAAACGACTGTGACATGATTAAAACGGGGCTTAAACGATACGTCTCGCTCACAGACACATGACATTAAGCAGCCGACGTGTCCCAGCCTGAATGTTCCCGATGTTCAGCTCCACACGTTGTGACGACTGCCAGCTCCAGCTAATAATTTATGAATCGCTGCAGGGCGTGTGTCTGTGTCAGGCAGTGCAGGAAATGGGCTCCCAGATATCTGCAGACCCCATATGAGGGGGACTGAAGCGGAGCTGAGTGACACTGGCAGCAGAAACGTGGTCTGATGTCAGTTGTGTGTTCAGGCATGACGGTTCTTTTTCTCAAGCTAATCACTTCTCCAGTTTACAAAACACGTTTTTATGAATTGTTTGAATGTAGTGACACAGTGAGGTGGGAACAAACAACATTAAGGCAGCAAAGTCGTCAAATTAAAAACATTAAAAAATTAAATCCCGCTTTTTAAAAAAAAACATTTCTCTTCCCCTGTTTCCTGGTTAGAATAAAGTTTTTGTCAAGTTTGACTCTGTGAAGAAAGTTTCTCCAACTTTTTACACTGGAAAATATTCAGCGCTGTTGAAGAAGAACGACTAATGCCACAAGTTGTTCCTCCAACATCAACACAAACTGGAACTTTGAATATCTGCCAAAGTATCTAATGTATTCAACACCTGATGGACCTAAATCACGAGCTTCAAGTCAAATACGATGGGGTACGAAAACAAAGCGAAGGACCGAAGGTTCCCAGAGAAACATTTGGAGGAACAGTGAAAAGGTGAAGGAGCCGTGGCCACGCTGCCAGGAAGTTATTAAGAAACCAGATTTCTGACGACACAGGTGGAGAAAAACCCTCGAATGAGCTCCTCTCTGGTGGGATGTGAAGAAGGTGATTACGACACACAAACCCAAGCACGTTGGTGAAGTGGAGGCCGTCGCCCTTGAGTAAGAGAAGGATTGATTCGAATGATTCCTCGGGAACGATGGCAGATCTGCAGCAGGTCACAGCTGCAAAATAGGGGGTTTGTTCAATGCAGAAATTTCCCAAGAGGCTCTAAAAATGTAGATACTGCAGCCAGAATTACAAGCTGGATTTTGTGGTGATTTGGAGGAACCTTGGTCGTGTTGAGCTGCCGAAATGTGGATTCACAGGAAATAAGAACAGACGTCGTGTTTGAGCAGGTAAACCTTTGGATTCAGAGATCCACAGAGGTGTGTAAAAATAGCATGAGACAAAGTTCAATGTGGAGAGGCCCTTTAACACTCAAAGGAGGGTTTAGAAACACAGATATGTCAGAGCTACGGCGATAACAACTCAGTGAACTGCACCGACAAAAAACCACAACCAAGAACAGAAACCTCCTTCTCGCATGCTTCTGTATTTGATTTTGTCTCGAGTTTTTGCTGCATTTTTCGGTGGTTTCGCTGCGGTGTGCTCCGCTCTCTGGGCCCCCGTACAAACGGGACTGTAGACGTTTCAGACATGTTAAGGATCTACGTATTCCACATTCAACGCCGTCTCTAAACAAGAAATAACTGAAATTCCAACTGTCTGAAATAACAGTTGAGACGCGTCCCCGCCCCAGTTTCCCATCCTTTAGTTTCACAGAGCAGAAGTTTTACCTGCTTCAAAAAAAGAAAATACAGGTTTAAATCTGTGATAACTGAAAAACTGCCTGACTAACTTTAGTGTAGCGCTCACATTTCTCATGTGTCTCCAGGTTATTGCCATAGCGATGGACGTCTTCACTGACGTGGACATATTTAAGGAGATCGTCACTGCGACCCTGAGGGGGGTGATGGTCTACATCCTGCTGGATGAGTCCCAGTTCAGGAGCTTCCACACCATGTCACACAGGGTGGGAGTTAACATCCAAGACCTCAAGGTGAGAGTCAGTGCACCGCTCAGATCCAATGATCCACCACCGCAGTGGTGGAGTGGATAGCCCTGCTGCCTTATAGCTGGAAGGTCGCAGGTTTGATTCCCAGATGGTTGTCATCTTTCTGTGTGGAGTTTGTTTGTTCGAAAATCTCTTTGTGTTGAATCTGAGACACCATTTTTTTCAAGCCTAAATCTATTTATATGAAGCAGTTATTTATTTCCACCAAATCATGCAGACAAACTGAGATTAGGTCATATTACATTTCGGGGTTTAGTCGAACCTGGAGCTCAGAAACAGCCTTCGAAAGTGTAAGACTCAGTTCTGGGCCTCATAAATCCTGAATCAGAGCGATGTCTGGTGAAACACAGAGAACATCAAATCTAATTTTGGACCATATAATAGCAACACAACACACCCATATTTTTGTTCAAGTTATGAAAATTGTAGCCAGAGGGGAAATTCTTGCTTTGGTTAAAATTGAAATTACCAAAATAAAAACCCTCTTCCTGCAGTTGACAGTGTTAGAAACTGAGTGTGAGTCTGTTCCACTTCACTCCTGTGAACTTTTTATCACACTTTATGTGTGTGATTATTACTTCTTGTCTGGTCATGACGACGCACAGAAAGTCAGACATTTGCTAATCAAAGCAATTTCCACACGCACACAGGACAAAACCAGCATTCTGCTCCAAAGCAATGTGCCGTTTTCCTGCGGCCTGTGTCATCCAGCAGTGTTTCCCCGGCAGAGGAAGCTTCGCCTGTGGCACGACCTTTCCTCTGTGGGCAGGAGCATTTAGTGGATTAAGTCCGACGTTTTCCCCATTCGTACCTGTCATTATCATACGAGACGGCCGCAGAGGCCGCAGGACAGATCTGGTGGCGGGGCCTGATTTTCCTGTTGAACAGCATCGCGGCGGCGTTTCCACAGCCCAAACAATCAGTTATCAGAGCCAACACAGTGACGTCTTAGTGGTGTGTGCAAATTGCTTAGCCGGTGGCCACATCAAAGCGCCTGCGTCCGTAAAACCGACACACAGGTTTCATCTTGTCGAGTATCACAAAGTCTGTGTGTGTTCCTCTAGATACTACTTAGTGAGGACCGAATTTCGCTTTTTTAACAACAGTGAGGACATTTTGGCCGGTCCTCACAAATTTTGACCCTCCAAAAGGGATTTTGGAGGGTCAAAACTGGGTTTTGGGTTTAGGGTTAGAATAAGGTTTGGTTAAGGTTAGGGGCTAAGGATTGCATTAGGTCAATAAGTGTATAGAATTTAGCTAAAAACCTGTTTATAATTCACTTAAACCAGCCTGGTTGATATTATTTTTCATAAATCACAACAGGACAAAACTACTGTCAAAAGAATATTTCAGTAAACAAAATAAAAATGGTCAGTAACAAGCGGAAGTATGAATCAAGTAAAGTCAAATGACTAGAGGAGGATAAGACGTGCAGATCTGTAAACGTGATGTTCTGTTGTTTGAATTTGAATCTGTCATTGGCCTTATTGGTCACTAAAGAGTGTTTAGAGACACGCCATTTGTTGGTGATTCCTGCGTTTTAGGGGAACCTTGACTTTCAAAATTCAAATTGTGCACGACGTAGAAACCACGTGGAACATTCATTTTCAGTCGGTACAATAAATATTGAATGAGATGATGTTGAACTTGAAAGGGCAAAACTGGAGGATTACGGTGTGTGTGATCCGAGGCTGCACCAGGGCTCACTATGACTGACTTTTCTTCTGCTAGTTCATGAGTTCACGGCGTACAGCCCGTTTCGTACGTCAGTGCGCGTGTTCTCTGGACTAATGCATCAGCGCTGTTTTCTGCTGAAAGAGATTCTCGTTACGCGGCCACAGTTGAAATGTTAACTTAAAATCAGTTCTGGTGCCGCACAATCGAATGCTGCAGGCGAGTTCATATGTATATTTAAGCTGTGACGTTTACCGTGCGAACTCAAAAGGTTTTAAACAGGTTGTTTCACATTCCCGTTTCTGCTGAACTGCTTTTCTTTGGAAAAGCTGATCATGTGATGAAAGATGGAGCTGCCAGAAGTAGATGGTCACAAACATGAGTCCAACTGAAGGATTTTGTTTTGCTGTAGCTACGGAATGTGTCAATGAGCGACCGACTGACAGTAACAGGTTCAGCGTTTGCGTCAGTGCTGAGGCAATAATGCAATAGAATCAGGTTAAATGGTGCAGTGAATAATCCGCACATGACCTGCTTCCTACTGCATTCATTCTGCACATCCGTCTAATTCAATCTTTGTCGGTTTGCATCATTATGGATTTGAATTATACATTGAATGTCTTTTAATATATATGTCTGTTTTGTGATTTTATATAAAAATGTGATGAACTAATAAAAGCTGATGCGTCATTCTGGGTTAATCTCCTGTCAGCACATGATGTGGTTAAAATCAGCTCCACCTTTTTCAACAGTGACGTTTGACCTTTTAGTAATTACAGTAGGTTTTGCCATAAATCCCCTAGTATTAGTATTGCTTTTACCTTTGCACTTCAGTCACCCTGAAATGCACCTGCTTAGTACTTTTACTTGGGTAAAAGAGTTGTGGTACCATTTCTGGGACAAAAGGCGTATCCCAGTGTATCACATGTTGCTGTCTCTGAGGATGTGTGGCCATGAGTGGCCGCACGTACCCTGGTCCTGACCGCTGCTTTTCAGAGGCAGTGAATATATGAAAACACCAACAGCCTCCGTTACAATCCGCTTTCAGTGAAAATGAAACAGGGGAACCTCGTTTGAAATGTTTTAACTTTTTGCATTTAAACTTTGGGTGAGACAGTCTGTCCTTGGATGGATGGGATGTCTAAACTAATCAAGTGAAACTAATCCTCTGGTGTGGACCCAAAATGTGGTTGTCTGTGATTAACAGCCAATGTTAACTTTGACTTTGGCCACACAGACGATGTCTGATGATGAAGATAAACCATCCATGGGATCGAATGGTGCTGAACTGCGAGCAGTTCACTAGTAAAACTCTCTGCTTTGTTTCTCCACCAGAACATGCGTGTTCGGACAGTCCAGGGGCCGCTGTACCAGTGTCAGTCTGGGATGAAGTTTCACGGAGGTTTGGAGCAGAAGTTTCTTCTGGTGGATTGCTGCACAGTTGTGTATGGAACATACAGGTGAGCCAGTCGTACCTTTACGTATTCAGAAGTGTTTGATTTGTGCACTGATTTGTGGATTTGTGCATCAGTCACTGGACCAGAAACCTCTGGATCTACAGATCCCCCCAAATGTATTGGAACCACAAGTTCAGTTCCTTTGTGTTTGTTGTACTTTGAAGACATTTGTATTTTGCATAGAACAGAGCGTCTGAATCCCAGGTGTTTCTTGTTTCCTTGGTTTTGGCCTTGGGTTTTATCTGTGCAGACTGTATTAGTTGTTTTAAAAAGATAAAAACCAGAAGGCTGAGGAATCTGAGAAAAGAGAGAAAATCAATCAAAATAATTGCACTACCTACTAAAACGACATGGGATGTCCTGAGAACGTAAGAAACCACTCGTGCACTGAGCAGCATGCCGATAAATGGTCAGCAAACAACCTCCACAAAGTATCACAATCCACCGTATAAAGACAAGGTCACAAGCATAAATAGAAAAGCCATGCCATAAGAAAAAAAGGAAAAGTAATAATCCCCAAAATTAAATGACATAAAGATGAACTTCTATGAAAGTAATGGCCAGTTCAAAGCGTGGAGGAAGAAAACACTTGCTTATGGTCCAGTACGTGTATAACCAAGGTCGACCTCTCTGCTGACTGTGCTTTCATTGTCTTTTTTAGCTATTCATGGTCATTTGAGAAGATCCACCTGAGTATGGTCTTGGTGATCACTGGTCAGCTGGTTGGCTCTTACGATGAGGAGTTTCGAAGACTGTACGCTCGATCCACTGTGCCTGCAGTTCTGTCCCAGGAGAAGCAATCCGCTCAGTATCTCAAAGACACTGTGAAGGTACAAAGGCCAAGCTCCAGCCAGCTTTCCCTTCATCAAATTCACATGAGATCCAGAGCAATGCACGGCATAAGAAGTGCTCAGGATGATCGATTATACGATGCCGCCATTTTGACTAGGGGTCGGAGCATGCAAGACAAGCTGCATCAGTCTCACTGTCCGGACAATGGGCACCTGGTGAGGGGACACAGTTATGGGGGGGAACTGCAGAAGTTAAACTCGTCGACGCGACTGAGGATGGGGACCAAGGACATTGGAGCCCCTCTTCCCCCTGAGAGGACTAGATCCAACCTGAGGGAGGGGGGCAACAGGTTGCAGAAGCAGCAGCTTCGCCATCAAACTCGATACGGTGCACATCAAAATATGATACCGTTCAACTCTGAAACATCACTCCACAGGTGGAAGATCGATGCGTACCTTAACGAGAATGAAATGCCCGTAGATGCATCATATGAAGCATTATCCCCTATGATATCTCCATATAGCAGTCACACAGGCCTAAATGAGTATCAGTCACAGGTTATTCACAACAGGTCGAGGGACATAAAGTCCAGGATGGAGGAAATGAGGCAGAAGAGGTTCAGTCTGCAGGAGTATGTCAACTTCAGGCAGAGCCAAGAGTCCTTGAGATCCATGTATTCGGCTGAAAGACCAAAATATATTTCCCCAATGCGAGGTCAGGACAAGAGACAGTGTGCAGCAGAATTGGAAGCAAATGCACAAAGTGGTAGGAGCATGGAAACGTCTACTCACAAAGGCACTGAACCAAATAAAGAAAGCAACAAAAGAGAGCAGAATACCCCTGATGGCCAGCGCTCTGCTTCTCACTATGATGCGAATGTGGTTTCCGATCGAAAGACGCCGCAAACATACGATCGGCACGAACCTCTCACCAGGACGATGTTAGCTGCTGATTCAGACATGAAACCGAATGATCCATCGCTCAAGCGCTCTCATTTGCAGTCCAGCAG
Source organism: Channa striata (assembly GCA_033026295.1). Taxonomy (NCBI): domain Eukaryota; kingdom Metazoa; phylum Chordata; class Actinopteri; order Anabantiformes; family Channidae; genus Channa; species Channa striata. Next base: position 15,965,212 of record CM065188.1, read on the forward strand.
TCTCAGCATCCAGCACACAAGAGCAATGGAGTGTTTGACTGAAGTTCCTGAAGAAAAAGAGAGTTCAAATGCACGTGTCAACAATTCGGACTCAGTTGCCATCAACAAAAATGAGGAGGTTTGCAAGGGTGAGAAATCTGTTCTAAATGAGAACTCACACCGCCAGGACAAAGTCAGAGGAAGTTATGGGTCTATTGGTAAGGTGGCCAATAGTTTAGGCTCACTTACTGAAACAGAAGGAACTAAATCAGTATCCAGTGACGCAGAAAATGCTCCGAGAACCTTCAAGAATTTTGCTGGAACTCAACATGCACTGGAAGCTAAGACTGGTGACATGCTCAAGCAACAAGAGGAACCAGCGCTGCAGAGAAGGAATTCCACAAGAACAAAAGTACATTCGATGCTTTCTTCAGAGGAAAAGAAAGCATCCAAAAAAGAGAAGTCTGTCCAAAGAAAGGCTTCGATAAAATCACAGAATTCCTCTGGATCAAACCAAACTGTTAGGGCAGACAATGCTGTGCAATCTGTGAATGGTCTGCCCACAGGGTCACTGAACTCTATCAGCAGTTCATCAGACATGGAGAAGCACAAACCCCCATTCTCGAGATTTCCTTCTTTTCGTTCAAGCAAGAGAAAGACAAACCTTGCAGCAGAGCAGGACCAAGGCTTGAGAAGCACCGTGAGTAGCGACGACATGACCATCTCTCAAACGAAGACGGAGAAGGCCTACAGCCCATACGAGTATTTGCTCAACACTAACAGAAGCGCTTCCCTGAAAAGGCAAGACTCGGGCTACGCAATGCAACAGACAGAAGGTGGAACTGACAACAAACTGGGACGATTCATGCAGCGAATGGGAAATCTCATAAACAAAAACAAATAGTGCTGCTGGAAGAGAAGGCGACGGTCGTGCTCTCTCACTGCTGCACTGTGATATGTTTTTCTATTTATTGGTTTCATTATGTGGCTAAAAGCTTCTCAGGGAACATATTTATCACTGATGACAAAACACATTATGCAATGTGTCAGGTGTCTGCCACTGAAAACCAGTCCAGCGATTAACATGAACTGGACACTACAGGGAAGCATGTATGTGAAAATACCAGTTAGACATGTTGTTGCTGGAAGGTGCTGATATAAAAAGCAGGAGTGAGTTTGTGAATATTGAAAGCTAATCAAGTAAGCTGAATTGTACAAATAAATAAAAAAACACATATCATATTAAATGTTTCTGCTCTATGTAAACAAGTCTCGTCAGACTGTGTCTAATTATAATAAAAGACTGTTGAACAGACCCGTGAATGGATCCTATTGTACTATTAAACACTGTAAATGAAAGACTCAACTCACGCGAGTGAAAGCTAGCAGTCACATTAGCAGCCCCAAAAGGCCTCAATGTGCATTGCACACCATAAATCCGTACTGCTGAATGAACACAAAGTGGAGATACAGCGAACTTTAGCTCTATGGTCCTGAATATATACGCAGTGTGCACACAACACCTCTTAATTTTCATCTGCTTATTTATCCCTGTCGTTTGAGTATAATCATTCATACCAGTGAGAGCACCAGCCTCATCAGTATAGTTTTTGGAAGTCTACCCACAAAACAACAACGCATCCAACACTGCTGTACACTTTGAGGGTGTGGTGGTACCTTTATTTTGAAGCGACTCTGAAAAATACCAATGTAATATATAAAATAAACCCGATGCTTTTCATACTTTTATTTGTGTGACACATTATCAGTATCTCTAGATGAAGTACTCCAGACACTTGTTCCTCTCATCATCCAGTTCTTGGGTCTCAATCTCAAACTTTTTCATGGCAATGAAATACTGAACAAAAGGTTCGCCTAGGGCACTGCGGATGACGTGATCTTCACCAAGTGCCTCCAGAGCATCGTCAAGCTTCACAGGAATGGCAAACTCCTTCTGCTGACTGGGGGCTTTATTGAGGCCACTCTCAACGTTCAGGTTTCGCCTGATGCCATCCAGTCCCGCGGCCACAGTAGCGGCCAAGACAACGTAAGGGTTGGCCATGGCCGAGCCCAGCTTGTTGTCGATGTGCGTCTCCCTTCCGCCGTGACACTTGATGTTAAAGGAGCTGCTGTTATCGTTGTTGCCACATGTGGCGTACAGCATTTGTTTAGCGTCTTTGATCGACTTGGCGATGTGGCTCCGACAGCCGAGGCCGGGCGACATCAGGCAGCTCAGAGCAGCAGAGTGTGTGAGAAGACCGGCCAGCCATTTCCTGCCAATTTCAGAAAGCTCACCTGCCTTCTCCCCACTGTGAAAGAGGCTTCGTCTGCCATTTGCATCCCACAGGCTGTGAGAGAGCACCCCAGCATTGTACAGGCCGTCGTCCGTGAAGAAGCTGGCAATGTAGCTGTGCTTACGAGCCATTTCTTTGATGCCAGTGCGGAAGGTGAAGGCACTATCTGCAGCTGCAATCCCAAACTCTGGTCGCAGATTGATCTCCATCTGGCCGGGCCCGCTGGCAGAAGCCATGCTGTCTATGTCTGCGCCCATGCAGTACATGCTGTCTATCAGTTGCTGGAAGAAAGGCAGGTCATGGTTGCTCAGTAGGGTGGTAGCAGGGAATAGGAGTGTCTTTGGTCCAATCCGGTCTGGAGCTCCAAGGACACAGCATTCATAAGTGAAAGAGGAGTGGAGGGAGAATCCCAGGCTCTGGAGCTGGCCAAGTAGCTGCTTGGCAATAAGTCGAGGTGAAGTGCGAAGGGCACTTCCTGTCACAGTGCAGGGGTCGCAAATGACCCGTGCTGTCTGCTCAGCCCAAGGAAGGACCCTGAAGGTAGAAAGGTCAGGAATCAGAAGGACATCGCTACTGAAGTTGGCAGTGCTGGCGTGGTCCACTTCATTGCTCTTTGGGCTCAGCGTCAGCTCCAAGTAGCTTCTGGGCATAGGAACCCCGTATACTGCTTTTTCCTAAATGTTCGCATTAAAGGAAGGAATATAAATGGATATTGATGAAATGATTGATATCAACTTCATTCTTGTGTTAGTGTTAGTGTTGACAAGTCGTAGCTACCATAGCTGTGCTACCGTAGCTGTAATCTTTATGCTAAGCTATGCTAATTGCTAGCTCTACTTAAACACAGACAATCTTTTGATCTCTTTAAAATACTATTTCCTACAATGGTGAACTTCTGCATTTATCTGACAATTAATTCTACATCTAATTCGTGATGGATTCAGGAATAAGGTGATTACATGGAAGAAGCGGACAGGCACCGTCTTGGACCTAGACACCCCGTGGAGGTCTGTGGCCTCAAAGCGGACAAAGTTGATATTTTCTCTGGCGATCTGCTGTTTGATCTGCTCCATGGCTGCAAAGAACCGTTGATTGACAGTCTCGACTGTGTCGTTCCCGTTATCTGTGGAAAACAGTTTGAAATATCGGCAAAAAGCATTTGACAAGCACTCGTTTCAAACACATAGTATCCCATTAATAAATCTTTTTGCCCTTTTTTTTCCTTTGCATCTGTACAAAAACTTGTAATTTGTAAACTAAAACATACTCAGATATCTACATATCTCATTCAAAATGTATTTTCACAAGTGTCACAATTATTATTACAAGAGCGCAGATTATTTAAAAAACACAGCTATTAGCCAATATATCATTTTGGTTGTCATCCAAATATTACTATCAGTATTTACGACAAAACACTGAGAAATTACTCATAAACAACTACTGAACTTGTGCCCTGTGTATGGGACATATAGCAAAAATGTCATTACGGACAAAATTTCCGTCTCTGTCATTAGCCATAATTAATAAGTTATAAGATTATTACAAATATTAGGTGTTTTTAAAGTTGTTATGTCTATCTTAAAACAACTTGACTTAAGACAGGACTGGACTTTGCACTTAAAGCTAAGCTGTTTCTTCATTTCTATCAGAGCAAAGTTTGTCTTTTAACCAAAGCTTTACCAACCTGAATGAGAAGCTCCCGTCTCTCTGCAGGATTCGCTGGTTTCATATGTGTTTGCCCTAACTTCAGGCTGCCTATTTGTGTTTGCATCAGCCCTGAATGGACTGGATAAATCCATACTGGAAGGCGGTTGAATAGATGTGCTCTCTGTGGACATGGGCCCCCTTCTGGAAGCATCAGACTGGGGTTTGAAGGTGCTGAAGACCCTGCGGGGAGTTCCATCGCTGTGCCTTCCATTGGACCTTCCACCATCACCACCACCACCAGTGCTGCTGCTCACATGCAGGTACGTATAAGGGCTTCCCGGCTTCCCACCATCTCGTTCTCGGATGTTGAGCAGAGGACTTTCTCTCAGGATGTTCTTAAGCTCCTCCATTGTCTGCCTGGGGACACCCGTCTCATTGTAGGACACCCTGGTATCAGACGATGCCCCTCTGGTCCAGTCTTCCCCAATAGAAGAGTCATCCATCCTGGGATCACCCACATGCTCTAGGGCCCTGTGAGGCAGGGGGCCGATAGAGATCACAGTGGGGGCACTGGGAGGTATGGTGGCACTGGTGGGCGAGTGGACAATAGAGGGACCCCCACCTTTGCTACTCCAGTCCACCGGAGGCACGTGTCTCCCTGTCACCCTCACTCCCTTCTTGTTGCCAAGGCTCATCCCTATGCCGTCTATCTGGTCTTTGCTTCTACCCTGGCCCTCCTGGGAAACACACAATGTGGCTGTTACACGAATGGTAAGAGATGGTCAAGTGTGTACAAAAAAGAATGAATAAAGAGTTTAAAGAATCAATGCAAAGTCTCGCAAAGTCATAAAAATATAATTAGCGGCAGTTTTGTGCTGAAAGGAAATTCCAATATAAAAGTTAGATGTGTTAGTTGTTACCTTGAAGTCTTCAGAGTCATTCATGTCTTTGATTGTACTCTTTCATGAAAAGGGATTTGGAAATTTGATAGCCCTCATATGAAGGCAGAGCTTCACTCGCACATTAATTTTTATAGACAATTGATAACAATGGTGACTGATTAGAAATTTCTCTCAGCCCCCAGCGCCAGCAGGAGACCGGCTGGAAACTGGCACCGGCCAGCTGCTGGTAGACCCTGAACCGCGGACGCTGCGAGCTCATTGGCTGTCGGTGAGGACAATTCAGAGTCGCTTTTGTGTCAGCGCAGAGTAAAACTGGCGAGCTCAGCAGGTCTGTTTGTGCTTCCAGAAAGATATGGGAGCAAAAGTATTTATTCCCCCAGACAAAGGCTGCTGTCAGTGATTGTGTTGGCACTAAACAGTGAAATCATCACACACGAGGAGGCATCTGAACATTAATGCTTCATTTTTTACAGGCTTTGGTATTGATATAAACATCCTACTATTCCCCTTCTGAAAAAGATAAAAACGTGTTGTTCACAACATGATTTTACCACCAGGTTCATTTAGAAGTTGCAGAATTTAAGGGACGTCTTCACTGATATTGAACTCGGTCCTTTTGGTTCTAGCTTGGGTAGTATGTGTTCATAAATGCAATTAAACTTCCTGTTAGCTTCCCTATATCAAAATATCTCTCTTGTGCGAGCTGAAAAATGACTCCATATGACATCGCTTGGAAGAACCTTTAGTTCAGGTTACGTCATCTTGTTACTCACTCTATGGGCTTTGTGATCAGGGTCAATCGGTTTTTGCAGATCTCCCCCAGATGACATCATCTGAACTCCTAATGATGGAAAAACTCTTCCGTGCGATGTCATCTGGAGGAGTTTTTCAGCTAAACTTTCAGAAACAAGTTTAAAAGCATTAACGTACATTCGTACCCTAAACTAAAGCCCCAGCAGCTTCAGTCTATTGAGGCACCACAGCAGTTTTATCATGATGTGATAATGTGATATGTCATGTGAAATATCACAAAAACTAGTCAGACCTTTACCTCCCACTCCTGGATATGACACAGAGCGGGCGAGCTGCACCTATCACATGCAATATCCTTTTGTCAAGCACTATTATTATTGTTCTGCTACTACTTTTACCACAAGTCAGGGTCTGGTGCTTACGTGACTCAACTCTGACGTCCACAGTAATGACTTGAGAATTAAACATCAAATGACCTGGGAAAGTGAACTTAATGAGGACTCCGAGATCAGCTTCCCGTCGCCTCCGCATTAGCGTTAATGTGCTTGTTAATGGTGTAGACGTGTTCCTAAATGAGGGCTACATCCACAAACTGATAAAGGTTCATCTCACCCAAATCACAAAAGAAAAACGCTCCATGTGAATTAAAGGATACGCAGATAGTTAAAGTCACATTTTGAAGTGTTGGGTTACATGATAATGGATGTGAGGCATGTATCTACAGACAGAGGCAATAAATCTGAAATATTTTGCAGTTGTCACGTTTCAATGTTTTTCTAACTACTGATGATAACACCAGCCTAACAAAAGTTGAATATTTGAGAGTACAAGAATATGCTTAAATGTAAAGCGCCTCCCTTTGTCCTTTAATAGCAGCAGGAGCTGAGGTTGCGTGGACCCACTGACCCACGTTATCCCAGCAGGATTTGACAGTCAGCCCTCGTTGGCCTTTAAGTAGTTCTTGCAAAGCTGTGAGGTGTGTGCGTGGTAATTATCCGAACAAATCCTTCTTCACACAGATACAAAGGGAACAGCATGCCTCTAGAGAACAGAGTGTTTTTGTCGCTGATTCAGTGCAGATGTCCGACTCCAGCGTAGTTAAAACACCTGCAGACCTGAATGTTCCCACCACATTTCACACGTTGGTTTGACACGCTGCGTTATCTCTCTCCGGCCTCCTACACTGGATTCACCCGTAAACAGGAGGCGACTCCTGAGATCTGATGTGAAGTGCTGGTCTATTTTAACCCACCTCGTTTGCCCTCAGGGGAAGTTTAAATAAGGCTCCTCGGGGGCTAAACCGCCTTTTTATGGCACTAGTTTTGCTGGTTGGAGTCTTTCTTTCTCTCTGTGAACAAATCTCAGTGTGTCGGTCTTTTAATGGTGTGGTCACTTTCGGAGCTCACACTGTGATTTTACACTTTGACGTCTGATCATTTATCTCTGGTGCCGTGTTTGCCCCTATCACAAGGCTGCTTAGTCAGCAGTGTTCTGCTGGAGACTTGATGCCCAGATGAACAGTGACAGGAACAATCCTAAGACGAGCCTGTTAAACATATGCTGAGATCAGTTCACAGACTTGCGTTTCAGGGTTTATCTTGTTTAATATTTTTCAGAATCATCAGAGATTCACAATTATGTGGCGGTCGTCCACCAATCCTACAGTTGTTGGTTTGTTCCCGGGCTCATCTGGTCACATGTCCAAGTGTCCTTGAGCAAGACACTGAACCCCCACTTACTTGCTCATGGTGAGCGCCGGCCAGCTGCATAGCAGCTGTGTGTGTGATTGTGAACGTGAACGGGTGTTCTAGTGTGACCCAGACCCAGTATCGAGTACCAACAGGTACATAAGCGCCGTGTCAGTGCAGGCCATGAGCGTGATTACCCATTTCATATTATCTTCATCACAGTAAACATTTGATTGGCCAAAGTAAATGCAGACTCATCTCCACCCTTTAGCTGGACTAAACAGTTTGTGTCGTCCAGTGTGTGAATCCTTCTGGACAGTCCTGATGTTTTGTGTCCACGTGTGGTGAAGGGGCAGCCGGGCTCGGCACTCACCACCTGACCGGTGCAGCACGGAGGCAGAGAAATGTCTGGACATAACACCTCATGTTTTCAGGGTGGGGTTTCAGGAGCTCTGTCAAGCTAGAGACAATTGAATTTCAGCAGCACCGGGCTTCTCTTCAAAATAGAGGTAAAGGAGTGATGAAACACTTACAAGGGTTACAGTCAGCAAAACCGACTAAACACTTATTGAATCCACTCAAGTCAACTTGGATCCATCCTGCATTTAAACATTTAAAACATGAAATAGTGAAATCGTTGTGGAAACATTTATAAGATGTTGACTCACGGCTGATGACTCTCATGTCTGATATCTGACAAAAGTAAATTAGTTTGAATATAAGTCAAGTCGAAAATAGTAGACTGTGTTTGAGCCTCACCAATGGTCACGCGTGTAAGTTCACATGTGGACAGATGTGTGTCAGCAAGACACTAAGAGCATCGTCATGAAATGAGACTCAGGGACACAATCCCCCCACCCTGAGAAGCAGGGGGCTCATTCTTCCAGGCCTGCTGGTGGGTTCACCCTGTCCAGTGTGGGATTAGTGGGTGAAGCAGCAGGAGGAGGAGTTCCATTAGGAAAAGACTTTAGTGAACGCAGAGGGAAACTCAACTTTATGTTTGAAGAGGAACACACTGAACCAAAAAATGAATTTAAATGAAAATACATGTGTGCTTTATTTGACAGCTATAGGTGGGGACTGGATTTAAATATAATTCACTAATAAATTATGCTGTGTTTAACACCAAATTAGACTGACCAGTTTGCTTCTATTAATTTCCTCTAATTCTTTAAATGATTTACATTTGAAGTTTTGTTTGCTGCACAAATGTGCAAATAGTGATTTATTGGAAATAAATGATGTTCATCCTTTTATGTTTAGGTTCACTCTCCTGTAGCTCCCGACACTGGCCATTTATTGCTACTGACTAAAGGGGGAATTTCTGGAGAAATTAAATGAAAGTTATTTGCAGTGGATTCTCAGATTTAGGTTTTCTGGGCTGTTTTGAATCTTTTAGGTAATTTGCAGAAACCTGATTTACGAGGCACACGTGGAACATAGTGCATGTTATCAGCAGCATATGAATAAGTCTGGATAATTCTGGATTTCTCTTCCATGTGTGACTCCGCGGCTTGTTCTCCGCTCAGACTCCCCAGAAGCGGCGCGTTTTATTTTGAAAGGCGTGGCAGGAAGTTCCCGTCCCGCTCCTCTCGGCTCGGCAGCGTCGCCCTAAAAGATCAGGAGACGTCGGCTCCGCTCGGAGAACCAGCCCGGGACTGTATGGTGGAGAGCCGTGTACCGTCTTTACCTTTTTCTGGGGGCCGGCTGTATGATTAAGCTACAATCTTCAATGAGTAAGCATATCCCAGTAAGTACCGACGGCGCGGCGCCCATTTTGTCTCGGCTCGTCCTGCCGCTGCTGGAAATCGCACCGCGGCCATCCGGCCTTCGATGAAATCACGGCCTGCTCCGCTCCGGCGCCGAGTGGGTCGAGCCTTTCACGCTCGGCCTCGCGCGGAGTCTCCGGATCTCCCCGGTCCCGGTTTGTGGTCGGTTCGGGTTTTTTTTTTTTTTTTTTTTGGGTGTTTCTGGTTTCGGGTTTTGTGTCGCGTTCGTCGTGGTTCGCGGGCGGCGGCACGACGCGCCGCACGAGCCGGTTTAAGCCGGTCACTCGAAGTTTCTGCCGGATAAAATCAGTGTGTTTTTGCGTTAAAAACGTCGGAAATGCAGGTGGCGATTTGTCGGCGCGTCCCGCCCCGGAGCAGCTGGAAGAGCCTCAACGAGGCGTCGTGAGGTTCGTCGCAGCCGCCGCGCCAGCGTCCGCAGGCCTCGAACGCCGAATGATGGCGCCGAACCTGCGCTCACACAAAGGAGGCTGCACGCAGCAGCGCGGCGCCGGCTCGCCCTGCCGGGTCGGCTCGTCGCCCCCCGCGTCCGCTGCGACGGTTCACGCCAAATGCCGGAGAAGTGACGGCGGCGGTAACGGGACCCTCGGGTCACACGCGCTGGCTCGCGGGGGGCTGCGGGGCTGGGACGCCGCGCGGGACTCGGAGCCCTGCCGCAGATGACACGCGCGTTCTTTGTGCGGCAGCGGCGGGGACGATCGAGGCACGTCCGCGTCCGTGTGTCCGTCCTCCGCTGACGGACGGATCGTCCACATGATTCCGTCCTCCACACCTGCACCGTGGAAATGAAAGGACGGCACGAGTTGTCATGAAAGGGAAACGAGCCTGTGCTTTGTTGTAAGGGAACAGGCTTTATTGCTTTATTGCTGATGAAAAATCTCTGAATCCATCTGAACATATTCGCTGACGTTTATTCTGCGTGTGATGACCGTGTCACAGCCGACGTCGGGTGTGACGGGACAGACGAATGAGAAAAGTACGAACCTCAAACGTTAGAGCCGGAAGCAGCTTTGCAAAAAAAATATCATTTCTAATGTTTTCGATTCTGAATTTGTACGTAAAATGTTGGTTTAATGACAAATGTCCGTCAGTAGTAACGAGTCTGACCTGTTGGAGAACATTATAGTCAACTAATGATGAAAGTATTTTTGGTTAATACATTTTAAAAAATTAAAGCCGTAACCACTGAATTCTCTAAAGTAAATGTTAAGCTTTTTTGAATTCCTTTTTTTTTCTCTTTTTAAAACTCCTCAACGACACTAAGCCTAATATCCTGAGCTTTGGGGAGATGAAAGTGGCCATTTATAGACCAGGCGTTTTACTGAAATTGTGCGTTTCACTGCCCAACAGTTGTGGTCATGTTGGACCAGACCAGCGTTGCAATCGAAGCCCGTTATCTGTGGGAACCAGAGAAACGCAGCAACGAATAACCAAAACTCTGCGCTGAAAGTACACGCCACACATCCCCGGTGCCTGTTGCTTCGCGTTTCCATACCGACGAGCCCCAAAACTCAGCAGAAGACTTGAGTATGTGTAAACGGTTCTGTTAACGCCGCTTCTCCCTTCTTTCCCTGTGTGTCCTGCAGCAGTTCTGTGGTGTTCTGGGTCACACATTTATGGAGTTTCTGAAGGGCAGTGGGGACTACTGCCAGGCTCAGCACGCTGCCTATGCAGACGAGTGAACAGCCAAACTTGCCATCAATCCGACGCACTTGAGCCACAGGAGGAACCCGGAAGGTTGGCAGGACCGGGACGCCTCCCAGAACCAGCGACAACTCGGCCTGGATGGGGTAACTCCACCCGCTGCACACTGCCCTTGTCGGCTTCCGCCTGGCCAGAATCAAGGTGGAACCAGCCTTGTTTTTTTCTTCCTTTACTTTTGTTTTGTTCAAAAGAAGAAGGTTTTGAGTTGCATTTCTGATCGTCCGCCCTTTTTTTGGTCGCCCCAAATTCCCCATTTGCCTGTCGCAGCCTTCATTTTGTGTATTTGACACCTTGCCAACCTCAAAGAAGAGCGGAGGATTTTTGTTTCTGGGTCTCTAGGAGCTTTGTGTTTGACATTCCCTCCGAGTTTAACTGTTTACATTAGTGTTTTTACTCTGTGGATTTTTTTGTTACGTTGTCACAATGGCTCGTATGAACAGGCCCGCCCCCGTGGAGATCACCTACAAAAACATGAGGTTCCTCATCACTCACAATCCTACCAATGCCACCCTGAACAAGTTTATTGAGGTGAGCGCCGTGTCCTTGGTAAAAGTTTACATGTATTCAGCCAGGTCTTTAGGGAGCCAGCAGTTTGAGTAGTTTGTTTCTAGATCAGTGCTCGCATGTGAGACGCACAAGGACAAAGATAACGTGTTGATGTTTTGGAGATGATACGAACCAAATGGTTCAACTTATGAGAAAGTTAAGTTACAGGTTTAGAACTGCTGATATGTATTTTTCCTCCCCGGACTTTTCGGGGAGCTGCCGTTTTGTTTCTTCTAATAGTTTGATGTGTCTTTGCAGGAACTGAAAAAATATGGCGTTACCACCGTGGTGAGAGTTTGTGAGGCCACCTATGATGCCACTCTGGTGGTGAAGGAGGGAATCCAGGTTTTGGTGAGCTCAAACTTTTAAATCCTTCAACTCTCTAATTTCCAAATATGCATATGCTAGTTTTGTCGCAGCATTATTAAGCTTCAACTGGATGGTTGGTTGTTTTTTTCTTGTCTTGGCTAACTTGCTCTTTCAGACTAAAACTCTGCTGCGTGACGTCCACTTTTACCAGTTAATCTGTCAATGTGTGTTTTCACTTTAATGATTAGTCTATAAAGCAATAAGTAATAAATTTATGTCATTTATGTTGCTGTGAAACAGACAAAAGCAGCAAATCTTCACATTTGAGACGCTGAAAAGCTCAAGCCGCTGCTGACCATTGACTTTCTCAGCATTTATTAAATAATGTCTGGCTGTAGCTTTTCACCTGGAGAGCGAGTAGCACTGCACCATTTTGTACTTGGATTCACTTTCTAATGCAAAGCCAAAAACCTATTGGTATTTTACATGAACCTGCTCTTTATCGCAGCGCTGTGTGCGAGAGAAACACCTCCACTACGACAGCATTTGTCTTTTCCTGCAGCTGCTTCAGCCCTTTGTTTTTTGCTCCTGTGTCCGTGACGTCATTTCCCTCGTTGTCACTCTTCTTCCTCAGGATTGGCCCTTCGACGATGGTGCTCCTCCCTCCAACCAGATCGTGGATGATTGGCTGGACCTGCTGAAGCTGAAGTTCAGGGAGGAGCCTGGCTGCTGCATCGCTGTCCACTGTGTGGCAGGACTGGGAAGGTGAGCACTCGACAAAGACTCCCGCTTTAAGTTCTCATCACAAAAGAGACGCGTTGATGTGTATAGAGCTGTCACTCCCTTCTGTTTGCCGTAAATTTGGTTTTTGGATTTTGTTTGGGTGGGGCCTTCAGTGGATTAAAATCATAGTGTATTCATCAAAAATAAGAACTGATCATCACTGTTGATACCGTTGCATTTTCCTAGCATAAAATAGTAATAGTTGGTTAAGTCATTCCTTATTGTTTCATTCTGTGTGGAGCCACTGGTTCCCATGAGCCCCAGCGTGGACATTAAAGGGCAACTTCACTGATGATCCACTTGCTTCCTGTGGCTCCTGTTTGGGAACTAGATGTGTATGAATGTCACCTTTTCCTGATTTCCCTACATTATGACATCTTAATACTTCTAGCTGGGAAACGCCTCCAGATGACATCATCCGGAGCAGTGTTTCTATTCAGATGATCCTGTTGCTCATTCTATGGAGGTTGTAGTCTTGGTCCATCTGCTGCTCAGAACCCTTCCGGATCACGTCATGTGAACTTCTAATGGTGAAAGTCTTTGGTTAGAAACGAATCAATTTAGCATAGGGGGGCAGAAAGGAGGCCTAAAAGAATTAATATGTGGGAGAAAATGTAAACGTGTTTGGTCTGGAAACATAAAAGGGCAAAGCAGTGAGCATATGGGTTTTGTGATTCACGAGTCATGGCATCATTCATATTTTTTTGTGTGTGGATGTTTTATTTAATCTAAACGATCTGCTGAACAAGCTCTGAGTCTTCTGCTCATAAACTGTGATTCAAAAATAACTCAAACTCCTTACACTCTTAATCTGCTAGAGTCCTTTCAGATGTTCACTCTGTTTTAAAGCCTTTAATTTCTTGTGGTCTGTCACAAACATCAAGGTTGAAGCTTTTGGTTCGAAATTAAACTGAATAGAGAAGTGTTTCAGACAGTGGATAAAAATAGCCGATAGCAGTGAAAATGTCAGCTTTGAATAACTTGTTCTTGTACTTTGTGTTCTCTCCTGCAGAGCTCCTGTTCTGGTCGCGCTCGCCTTGATAGAATGTGGGATGAAATATGAAGATGCTGTCCAGTTCATTCGACAGTAAGTTCCCATGACAAGCCTGCAGATATGCTGAGATATGAAGCTTGTGTTTTCTTTAAAAATCTGATCCAGGCTCCTGCTGTCACAGTGAAAAAAACATGTATACTGGGATTGTTTTTTAAGCTTATCTCAGGATGAGATAGATCAACTTTTTGTGCATCATGTTTCCTTAGGCTGTTGTGTGTTGCACAGAGAAGGTCTGGATAAATCATAACCTAGAAATAGCTGGATTATCAGATGGTCAGATGAGTGACTCAGTAGGATGATGGGAGTCATTTAAAGTGGGGAGGCGTCATTGCTTTAAATGTTTACAGGTGGGATGTGTTCGCTTTGAAATTGCTGTATATTCATTGAAAGTCTTATGATTTATGAGTATTGTGATTTAGTAATTCATCTTGCGATGCTGAAGGTACAGCCAGCATGTTTCACACATGTCAGAAATAGCCAATGTGCAGCATTCACATTATGTTTTTAGTCGTAAGATACCTCAGGTGCAAGTAAATGACTTTGAGTCAATGGCCCAGGAGCTGGTCTTCCAGCTTTTCCCTGAGTTTAAATTTAAAATTAAAATCTACATGGATAAACTAGATTCCTACATGTAAAATTCTAAACTGCTTCTTCCAGGAAGCGTCGGGGAGCATTTAACAGCAAGCAGCTGTTCTATCTGGAGAAGTATCGTCCAAAGATGCGCCTGCGCTTCAAAGATTCCAATGGCCATCGGAACAACTGCTGCATCCAGTAGAGCCAAACGCTGAGCCACGCCATCCTGCCCCACCGGTTCACCACGGAGTTCAGTTCAGCCTCGCTAGCTTATGGCCGGGCAGGCTTTTCTTAATCATTGTGTTAAAGTATCTTTATTTGGGAAACCATGCCTGGTTCTTCAACTGTCCCCCTCCCTCTTCGGGTTCAAAAGCAAGTGTCCAAAAAAATGAAAAGAAAAACCGAGAGTTGTGTGAACTGGAATCGTAGTGTTTCCTCTTCATGTGCCCGAGAAAAAAAAAGTAAACCTTTAGGAAGGGCAGTGCTGAGTTGTGTATCGTTGTAAGATGTTGGATTAATCATTTTTCTGCAAACACATCCCAAAGATTTTGATTGGCTGGTGTGTTTACTTTGCCTGAGAATATTCTAAACAAAAAAAAAGTCACTTATAATTTCATGTAAGCTACTGTCCCGTTCAATTTTGGAATTCCTGACTAGACTGACTAGAAAGAGGTATGCCTTCCTTCAAATCAGATGGTTCATCCATAAATGCCTTACAATCGAAGTGGAACAAAGGCAATTTAGGCGGGAGCCGACTCCCTCTGGCATTTGGAAAAGGTGTTCCATTTTTCTACTCGGAACAAAAACAAAAATCGTTGCCTTTGTATTGTGCAGGAAGTCTTACACACACTTAAGTCCTCAGTAACTATTTTCTAATATAAAAAGCTTAATTGTTGCAATATTTGTCAGTTAAGTCTAGGAACTCGTATTTTTCATTTCCCTATCAAACCTTCGGTTTACTAATTAACTGCCATGTCCACAATGTGATTTTATTTTAATTTTTTTTATTTTTCTGTATTTTTGATTCTTGCTTCAAACTGGACTTCCAATGTCTGCGATATTTTGTAAGCCTTTTTTTTTTTTTCTTTTCTCCTTTTCTTTTGTTGTCCGTAACTTAAGACTTGGATACTTGATGATTTTATGTATTTGAAAATGTGTACTATTATTAGGTTGGCTATTTATACTATCAATGGATGTGTGATTTAGTACCGTGAGTGACAAAGTTGTACCTGTTCACCAACTTGTGAGAGTACATTAAAGGATACACTGAAAAGCTCCAGGTGGAGAGTGAGTGGTTGTGGCGAGCCTTGCACCATCACGCACCATCACACACCATCAGCATCGCTGATTGGCTGTTAGAGACGGTGTGAGCCAACAGTTTCCTCAGTTGTCAGACTGACGCTGCCCCGAAACGTCTACACAAATTGACGCGTAACATTAACCAGCTTTAGAAATTAATAGGTAAATAGACTAAAGGTTAGGATTTGTTTTAAATGATCTGCTTGTAACAACTGCGTTACTTTGACTGCAGTACGCATCAGATGAATTTAGATTTTTGCCTATAACTGATAAATTGCAAGCGTGGAGATGAAATTCTATTTCACAGGAAGTTCACTGGTGTCCTTTGTTTCCCTCAGTTGAAGCTCATGGACTCGAGGATTTTTGTCACATTTTGTAAAAGTTTACTTTTGTCCCGTAAAAGGTTGATAAACCTTAAATCCCTTAAAACAGAAGTACCTCAGTTTTGAGACACTTGAGTTCATTTATGATGCTTTCTGCTCCACAACATTTTATAAAAGTTTAGTCCGTTTGCTTCCACACACATTATCCTAATAAATGTGATTTTTTTAAATTTTTTTTGATGAAGTGGTGGCTGCTCATGGCCACGTTAATGTCTGTGGGCATATCTGACGCAGGTTGGAGGTGAACGCTGGGATTTTAAATGAAGCATTTACCGATGATAAAATTGGATCTCTTCTCCGAAACACATGTATCTTTCTGCACAAAATAGGTGTTAAAAATTAATCACGTTTTTAAAATAAAAATATCCTTGTTCAGAGTATTTCTATATGAAGGAGTTACTAGTTTACTTTGGTACCTGGTACTTTATTGTCTGTGCTCCATCAACATCCTCTTGATTTAGTTTTGTTTCTCGTCAGTCTTGATGTCACTATGAAATAATTAATCTTTTTCTGCATCATATATCTCATGTTTTGTGTTGCATAGAGCGGGTCTGGATAATTCATAACCTAGAAATAGCTGAGATTTCAGTAAGACGAGTGACTCAGTTGGATGAGCTGTTTAAATAAATGAAGGTGGTGTTGCTTTAAGTGTTTACAGCTATGACGTCTTTGCTTTGGAATTTTCATGTGTTTTCAGAGTTTTATAGAGAGTCACAGCAATAAGGTTAAAATGAGCATTAATTTGGTATTACAGATGGCTTTGTATTGCGATTTAGTAAAATTGTACATGATTTTGTTTTTGTTTTTTTTACAAATTTGCTGCTGTCACAATCATGCAAAAATTATAGGAAGTGAATGTTGCTCAAAGGCAAGACAAGCATATTCCTCTGCAACATTCATATCAGTCGCATTAGTTTCAGACTCTACTTGAAGTATTTGACTGGATGTTTAAATGAAACAAACTTTTCTGCTCAGCATCTATTTTATGTTTCAGAAACAAAGCTCAAATGTTTTGGAGGCGGAACGTTTTGGCAAGATTCAGCTTAATAATGGCAAGTATTAATTACACCTATAAGTGTAAGTCTGGGGTCCTGGGGGCGTGGCTCCGAGCCCGTGGACGCCCCCTGGCGGTCAAATACAACATCTGGCCTTTAAGGTCGTGGAGCTTTTCTCTGCTGCTGTGAACTGCTGGATTTCTTTCTGTCTTTTGTTAGAGAAGTGCAAATGTTCACAAGAAAAGCTGTAGTGAAACATACAGTGTTCACAGACATGCAGAGTAGGCAGTGATTTTTCATCAGGACGAAGCTGGTCCTAAATGTCCACTCAAAAACTGGTAGGACACCGCATGGAAGTAGTATAATAACATATAGTATAATAACTAGTCCTGAATTTCTGTAGGAATTGAAATTTATACACGTTAAATAAGAGCAAAGCATGTTCTCATTTTTGGGAAAGTTGAGATTGTTGTTGAAATTGTTATCTGAAACAGAACAAAGGAAAGTTGTTTGACAGCCTCATGTAACTTGTATTTTGTGAATGTAAGATTAGCGGTTGATGGCTTCAGCACAGCTCAGAGACACGTTTATGTTGACATCACCGTCCCTTCCAATTACACTTTTTAATCTTTTTAAACCGTTTTTAATCAGGTTTCCACACTCTTACCTCAGAGCTTTGGTTTGGTTGCCAAGTAACGTGCTTAGTTTGGAATCATCCAGAACATCATTTGCTTATTAATACTGATTTTGCCCCGTCGTGACTTTTTCCAGTATGTTGTGGGCATCAAAATCTAAAACTGCTCATATTTTCAACAAACAATTAGCTTGGTCAGTGAAAACGCTCAATCTTTGCACTGTAGTGACAAATAACACATTTTAGTTTTTATTGCATTTTATAAAAATACCTGGAAATGAGATTTGTTAAAAAAAGGCCTCGAAATGATCTTACAACATAATTTTTGTAGAATCAGCTTTCATCCCTTATATGTTACTAAATTTAGATTTTTATGATCGGTTGCTTCCTCTGAAAGGATGAAATGAATTATAGTTGGTTAAAGTCTTCGACACCAATAAACTACGAAATAAAATGACAGAAACCAGAGCAGAACTTCTGTTTTTAATGTTTCAAAAGCCTGTTTTTTAACTATCTTAACAGAAATGTGATTTCAGATGAAGTAACTCATTGAATGATCAGAGGTTGTTCGCTGCTGGCGGCCTTTCATTATCAGTGTTTGTCAGGTCTGGAGGAAAGAATAATCCTAATTAAAGGCGTTGGCTGTGGTAAAGACAGCTTTTAAGCACAGCTCGGTTAGTTTTGTCCATACAAAACATGCGAGGGGTTATCAAAATGTGTTTATTTCCTCCTTTGTACAACTCGAAGACGTCACGTCAATCGTTGATATAATAAATAAGAAGTCATAAAACAGTCACGACAGAGAAAATGCCGAACGTGGCACATTTAAAGGCAAACGCACGAAAGTGGATAAATACCAAAGAAACTCTGAAACAAAATGTCCGTTACCCAGCAGTATAATATGCGTATTGACACATTTACATAAACACACAGACTTTCAGACTCGTCTTCTTGTTGCTAGGACAGAAATGGGGCTGGAAGGTTTGTACATACACAGTGACGTTTCACCTTCTTAAAGATACGGACTGCTCCTTTAGGTTGTACAGTACAGACAGAGCAAACATTGAGGTAAACAGTTTTTGTCTTTTTTTGGAAAGGCTTCAAAGGCTGGTGCTTGGTGTTCAGTGTCCAGCGTAATGGCATTTCTTCAAAGATGGCTTCATGAGTAAAAATAAAAAATCAATTTCCAAACGAGCAAATCAAGAAAACTTAAAAACCAAGTCACTAAACCCAAACGGGCAATTCTGGTTTCTCCTCCAGTCTCTCAGTTTCCCTCCTCTTCAGCTCCGGCCCCGGCTCAGAAGTCACCAGGCCCCTTCACATTGGAGCTCTTTCCTGGTGGTGGTGGCCCCACTGGCAGGACGCACTGTGAAGGCTCACAGTAACCGTTCAGACCGGCAGGACCAGGGGGCCCAGGGACGCCAGGAACACCAGCAACTCCACGAGTTCCCTTCTCTCCGTCGCGTCCGTCTTTGCCATAAGCTGGTCGGCCTGGGTCACCTGAAAGACGACACAAAGGGAAATTAACAAGGGGAAAGGTGATAGTGTCTTCTAGCAGCCCCCAGGACCTGCTGCTAAACCAAAAAGATCAGAAGGCCGACAAGGTACAGAACTTCAAGTACTTTCAGGTCTTTAGAGACTTGTCCATTCAGGAAGACATCCACAATTTGTCCCAAATTAATCCTGCAGCTTAGCAGTGAGCCCAAACCTGCAGGTGGACTCATGGAGAACTACTTTCAGCGACAAGAACTTGGCCTGGTCCCCACTGAGTTCTGACCTGAGTCCGTCTGGGATTACATGAAGATACAGCAAGGCCTGGGGCCCCAAGACATGTGCCGAGTTCTACCTACCTGTCAGGTAGCTTCAAAAAACTGTGTAAGTGTATTAAGGAGACGAGGGACTTTTTTCAGCAATATTCAACACACGGACAAAATCTCACCCAGGTTGAACTACATTGGAAGTTTTATTGTAGTTGCCATTGTAGTTTGGCTTTTATGGTGGTCCCACCAGCGTCACACTGCATGAAACTGTCCTGGAGACGCTGTTCACTGAATACAGCTGGTACTTGATTCACACGCATCACAGTAGAGACAGTAGTCTGACTCAGAGTTGACATATACCTGGTAAACCTGGGGCACCAGGCTCTCCTTTGGGTCCTCTCGCGGTGGGCCCTCTGTCCCCTCTGTCCCCCTGGTCACCTGCAGAGTAAACACATATGTATGTATTTGTTAAAACACATGAGATAAAGGTAAAGTAAACTGGTCCCTCGGGGTGAGTCGGACCCCAGCAGCAAAGAAGAGTTTGACAGTTCAGTTACAGTTACTGTTGATTTAAGGAGAGAACTACCTGAATTATATATTAAGGTGCAGGAGAGGAAATTTGGTTTGTAAAAGCTTCATTTCTGACATTACTGACCAGTGGTTGATAAAACACTCTGAGCTTCTATTAAGTAAAATTGTAGTAGATAAAAGTGCTGCATTGGAAACTGTGCATTAATAGTAGGACTAATTTTTGCTACAATTTCCATGGAAACCATGGATTTGTGCAGTATAATATGGGATATTCAGTTACATGGTTTGATATTTATTGATGCCTTACCGTTTGACTATATTAATACAGATGAATTGTCGACTATATTATGTGTCAAAAATGTGCGTATGTCTCTAGCTTTCGTTGCATCACATACACCACGTCACTCTCTCGCACTCATAACTGCCTTACGTACCTTAGTTCTTGTGCAGATCAGCACAAACTGTCCCTGATTGACTTCGTGTCCCACAGGGTCGGGGGATTGAGTCTAGCAACGTTTCTACTCGTGTGTTCGTGTGGTCACTGAATCTCACCTCTGGGTCCTTTACGACCTATTAAACCAGGCGGACCCTTCAGACCAGGCAGTCCTCGTGATCCGGGGTGTCCGGGGAAACCGTGCTCTCCGGTGGGGCCTGGAGGTCCAGGTGGACCAGGGGGACCTGGCAACCCAGCGATGCCTGAGTCAGGTCGGCTCAGGCTGGCTGCTAGCTGGGCCAGCTGCTCTGTGACAGGAAGACGTGCTTTACGTTTCACTTTTCATCATTCGATGACACAAAAGAACATCTGCGACAACTTAGGACGTTAACATTCACACTGTCCTTAGAATAGACCTGGGGACAGACAGGACAGTTCACACCACAGACATCTAGGCTCTGACAGAGGGGGCACGTGACTGAAACTGTGTGGCTTGATTGGTCGACAGTCTCAGGCATAGATATTAAACGTATTATTTGAGCAGCAGAGACCAGATCTTTGGACTAAAGCCTCTGCTGTGTGTAAAATCCAAACACCACAAAGCCAATGAGTTAACTGCCGATATGACACTTACCTTGCATCACCCTCATGCAGACGTCTTTAATGTGTCTGTCTGTTGGCGCCTTTCCCTGCACAAAGATCGTTTACAGCTTTACACACAAAAGCGTCTTGACGTGTCAAATTTTGAAATGACAAAAATATGCTTTTTCATCACCATAATGTTTACATACTGTAATACTGCAAACATCCTTCATCGGAAAGGAATTTGTTCACTTTTTATGCCAACTTTGTTATCCATAATTTTCATTGTTTTACTATAATTTTATTTCTTATAATAATAAAAAACAAACTTTTGTACTAGTTAAATTTCATTGTGGTAGGTTTGCGTCAAAAATCAAATAGACAAAACACAAGCAAATAAAAAAAAACCTCAAACAACGTTGCTTCAAAAAGCCACAACATGGCAGAAATGTCTCCAGAGCCACTAAAAATACACGTGCATCAGATTTTACTGGCCCCAGGAAACGTTCCTGTGACAGTGGTCTACAATGGTTCCACAGGACACTAAAAGGCGAGACCATCCTTGTTGCCATGGCTTCAAATTAATGTAACTTTTTGAAAACTACGCTGATGATTAATATTAACCTAGTGTTAGCGTTTGTCTAATTAACGTCCTGCTGACGTAATGAATCGTGTTTTTAGCTGCTGGCTGTGGCTTTTTGCTGCATGTTTCTTGATGCTGCGCCTCTCTTGTCTTATTGTTGTTTTATTAATATTTGCTTGCGTTTTCCCATTCTCAGTGCTGTGAGCTCTCGGGGCCACCGTACGCCTCAGTGGCACACAGAAGGATGCAAGGTAAAATACTCGTAGTATTTAATTCCACAAAACTCGTTTACATTTTCTGCTTATTCCTGGTCAAATATTTATGTATAAGAATATTTTTCAAATTTATTTCTTTGTACCAACAGTTAAATTGGAGCCCTGCAAACGGATCCATTGTTCTTCATTTGTGCGAGCAAACCATCAATAATCTGACATGAGAGGCCTCTCACCGCTGGTCCCTGTGCTCCCGGCAGCCCAGGTACCCCCCTGTCTCCCTGCATGCCTCGTGGTCCCGCCTGGCCCAGTTTGCCCTCTTTGCCCGGCAGTCCTCGGCTGCCCTCAGGTCCTCTACTCCCCGTCTCTCCTGGTGGTCCAGTCTGTGAGCAGCAAAAAGCACCGTATTCAAAGGAACGTCAAGGACTAATAATGTGGGTAAGAGTTTAAACGTACGTCAGTAACATTAACAAACAGTTTTTGGTCTGAAAGCATGAATGAAGTTCTCAAAAGGTTCATGGAATTAATTTAGGTGACGCTTCATGTGCATTTTAGAAAAGACAAAACTGGGGTGGAAAGCTGCTCTTCGCTGTGCTCGCCTGCAGGGTTTAACCAGATCTGCAGCAAATAGACGCTAATACGTCCCAAACTCAACGGAACCTCTAAGATTCCATTAAAAAGCTTTTATGTAACACATGAAACAACACATCACACTCTCCTACTACACGATTATGGGACATGCGACTCTATGAAGCTGTAACACGTTGAAGTGGGATGTGATGCCGTGTCTGAGTGAACGTACCGATCCTTTCTCTCCGGGTTCGCCTTCTTCGCCCTGACAACAGATAAAAATAACTTATTACATACACAGTTTCATCAGGACCTGAGCTTCCCTGGACAAAACACACACAGTTTGTGTATGTCGCCTTTTCATATCTGTCACATTGATTTGCTCGTCACTCACCACGTCCCCTTTCTCTCCTGCGGTTCCTTCAGCACCTGGAGGTCCCTAAACAAAAAGATGCATGTCAGATTTTTGACTTGTACAGTTTGAAAGCAGGTTGACGATGACGTGACAGGTACCTGCTCTCCTTTGGGCCCGTTTAGACCAACTCCACCCTGAGAACAAAGAACATAATTGCGACTATTATCATCAGTTCATAGACGTTGTTGGAGTAAAATCACATTTTCTTTCTTCCTTACATGTTATACATTTGTGTATATGATGATGCAACTTGTTGAGGTTAGTTTTTTTCATCAACATATTCTCAGTCTAGGGTTTTAATTTTACTTCACAGCCTTTCACCAAACTAAAGATAAAGAACCTTTTAGATCATCTACTTGTCAACACGATTAAACACTTGTAATTTATAGCTCTACGAGTGTTTGCTCTTTGGAGCCTGCATCTGCCTCGTCTGATGATTACTACATCAGCTCCTGATTGAACATTTCTGACCAACTTATTAAAAAGTCACTCGTAGCTGCTCAAATTTTTGTCTGCGTCACACATGAAGCTGAAGTGAGTTGGAATTGTCCTTTCATTTTGGTGTCATTACTTTTCTATCTTGTGCCACCTTGCGTGTCTTACCCTGTCCCCCTTCTGGCCACGATAGCCAGCAGGGCCAGGAAGTCCTGGAAGGCCCGGGTTCCCTTTGCTTCCCTGTTAAAATACACACACATTAAAGCACACACACTCAGCTCGACCTGAATCACAACAGAAGGTCGACTGTGCGACGCTCATGAAGCAAACGGCGTCTTTTACCACATCTACTCTACACATCTTCTGATTCACATCGTCTGAACGGTGAGACTAAGCCCCCCCTGCCATCCAACCCCCTTCACATGTTTCTGGGTGTATGTGTGGGTACTGTTTTTCGGTACAGTGAGGCGACCAGGTTGAGGTATTCCTGGGAACAGAGAGCTCTTTCAGGGCTTCTCAGCTTCTTTTCCTGCCCCAAATCCCCCCTGAGCCGCCGAAAAACCCCGTGGGACATCGGATTTCTGGAACAACAGGCCATTCATGCCGGCTCACGGCTGGATTAGAGACTTAACCACAGGGACAGAAGTTCATAAAGTCCTGCCACTCTTTAGCAAAGCGCAAAACATGATTCCCCCACTTCCCTGTATGAATACAACACGTTGAGGGTTGTAGTATCCACGCTTCGTGTCTCAGGACTCTGATCTTTTAAATGAGTCCAGGTTTGCTTTTCAGTCTTTAAATATCCAGCAGAACTACTCATGCTGAGCAGGTTGTGTTCGACCAGCTTCCCCAGAACATCTCCACAACAACTTCTAGACAGTTTATACAAATTAGCCGTATGTTGTACTACAAGCTTGAATGTTTTGCTTCATAAAACTTTGTTCACTATCAGCAATTTATCTAATTATCCAACTGTCCTCGTAGCTTAATAGAAAATCTGATCTTGTTGCAAGAAGCCTTATTTGTGGCGACAAGGTTGCAACCAAACCTCACGATGCTGATTGACTTTGTCTTCCCCACTTCCTGTTTCCTATTGGCTGAACACACCTGATCCAGGTGTGGTGGGTAGTGCAGAGCTAGTTGGAATACAAGCAAAGCTGTGGTCCAGGATTGAGGTCTGCTGACCTACAAGAGTAAAATAGCGCCCCCACTCAGGACACTAGGTGTCTGTAGATATCGTGCCCCTTTTGGTGCCACGCATCAAAAGTGGCAAATGTAACAGTTGTTTGCCCACAAACACTCCGAAACTCTGGAGTATGACTGTGCAAACACAGCGGGGTGGTGAAGGTTTGACACGAAGACACCAGGGCTCAGTTAGATTAGAACGAGCGACTAAGTAACGTGGTTACATGTTGTTAAATTGTGCTGATCTCGTCCATCCAAAGCAGTCGAGTCCTGGCACAAGTTTATGTTTTACTTGTTTACAATAAAACAAAGTAATCATTCAGGTTATTTATGTTATAAAATAACATTTGTCAATATATCATAATTGATTTAGAATTTCCATAATTTTTTACCTCATAAATCTAGTATCAGTGGATCATTTCAAGTTAAGTTTGACTCTAACTGGACTTTGGGATCCCACAGGGTTTTGTATTCAGACCACAGCTGCTTGTGACTTTCCTGATGTTGCCTGTATTTTAAATATAGTTGTATGAAAATAATGATATCTTGTGTGTTGGATTGAGATTTGGTTTGGATTCTTCATGCACCTAAACCTCCACCTGCCATCTTTTTCTGTCTGCACATGCTTGAATGTTTGTGTTTGTCACCACAGTGTGTGAGTGAATGTCACTTTTCCAAGTCTCTGATCCCGTATAAATTCAAGCTCAAATTAAACTCCACAATTATTCACAAAATCGCTGATTTACACGTATGGTCTTCACATTAGACAGACTCTCTGTCTGGTCTTACCCTGGCTCCTGGTACACCTGGAGGCCCGTCAGGTCCTTTTTCTCCTCTTTCACCCTAAAGCAAAGAAAAAAATGTGCCAAGATGCACCATCACAAAATATTATATACTGTAAACGATGAAAGGTGTTCAAAAACATTAATAATAGATGTTAATGTTAAAGTGCAGTGTTTTTGCTTATTTGTCATCCTGCTTGACCTTGAGAATGAATATCAAATTATCTGGTGTCATTGCAGTGGTTCATCAGTTCGGCAAATCAGTTGTATTCTATTTTTACCTGGGTCTGTTCTGATCAGGTTCATACAAGCTGCGACTTACTCTGGGATATCAGTCTTAGTCTGGTCTTAACATCAGTCTTAACAAGGTGAGCAGCTCTTAAGGAAATTCAACAACACGAAAACTGTATCATGCAGTGGATTTCAAGCACTCACTGGTCCTCCTCTGGCTCCGACTGGTCCCACCTCTCCCTGCTCCCCACGCTCCCCCTGGAAACAAATGAGATGATAAATCATCATCATTAGAGCTTCAGAGATCATACATGTTTGTGACATATTGTAGGTTTAATCATAGGTAACTCACTTGTTTGCCTGGAGATCCCATCAGTCCTACAACTCCTGGATCACCTGCGTTACCCTGGGGCAAAAGGTCGGTTGGTTAGTGGATTTTCCTGAGGCTGTTATTAGAAGTATATCACCGTTATGTGTGATGTTATTCAGTGTATGTACCTTCCCACCACCGTGTCCCTTTGGTCCATTCGCTCCTGGCACACCCTACAGGCACAAATAGATATCAAACATCAACACCTGGGCTCAAATTTATACCTACTGGGAGGATCGGGGGTCAGAAGTCACTTACAGGAAGTCCTTGAAGGCCAGCATCACCTGGAGCTCCATCTTTTCCTGGAAGACCCTGAAAACAATTAAAATTTCAGATATAGACAGTGGTGGACCGTGTAGGCAGGATCAGTTTTAGGGTACTTTCACTTTGTTGCCCTCGCTCGGGGGGCTCCTTTGAGGGCATATTTTTGAATTTGCTCTGCTGTGGCAGCAAAAGAGTGAAAAATGTATCACGCTTGTTTAAAAAAAGTGGGGGCACTTTGATAGATTTGGTTCCCATTTAAGGTCCAGTTGGAGGGCAGATGGGCAGCTGGTTGCCTCTCCTGTCCCCTATAGACATGGGGTATTTACATGAGTTCTGTCTCCACCTTAAAACATTCTTCTTTACTAAGTTACTGTAAATTGTTTTTTAGGGAAAATTACACAAATAGTCTATACTACTGTAAAATACAAAAAACAGCCTACCCTGGACCCTGGCAGTCCTGGTATACCCTCACGGCCATCTGGACCAGGAAGGCCCTATTGACAGGAGAAAGAACAACGTCAAGCAGCAAATACGTGGATTCTAAAAATTGTTGAAAGTTGAAAGTTGTGGAAGGTTGATTGATTGGTTATTTGATCAAACAGATGCTCACAGGCCCTCCTTTTGGCCCCGGCAGTCCTCTGATTCCAGACACACCTGGATCCCCCTACAGAGAAACATTAAATAAGCCTGATGACAGCGTGATAATTATGCTCATGACTAATTCACATTTTTAAAAACGAAAGATCTACTCCAGCTGCTGCAGAGTTGTCTGAAGCAGCATTTGCGCCATTTACAGTTGGGAAATAAACGTAGACACATTTTGTTCCTAAAGGTAAATGAGGCCAATAAATACACATTCTTGTGTCCTATTAGCTTTTATTTCTGAACCTAAATTCCTGGCTGCAACTTTTCACAACATCTATTTATAAGTCTCAGTGGGAAAAGGATGTTAAGAGACACAATCCACCTACATGGATTCAGCTCTTTCTCACTGTTACGGTTTGTGTCTGATCAGTGTTTGTGGTCTTACCGACACGCCCCGAGGCCCGACTTCACCTGTGAGTCCTCTTTGTCCTGGATCACCCTAAAAAAGTCATCAGTTCTTATGAGTAATCTGTCAACGAGGAAACAGCAGTGATAAGTGATAAGTAGAACGGGAAACTCACTGGGGCTCCCAGGACACCCTGTGGACCTGGGTCGCCCGACTTTCCACGAAGTCCCTGTTTGAAGAGATGAAATATGTAATAGTTAGATATGAACATTAGAGATTTACAGTCCGGCTTGTCTTTTGAATAATAAAATAAAGATATCATTAATTAATGGGCCATAGTCATTGAAAACATCCAAGCTAAAAAGCCTCGGATCTGTAAACGGCACCAAAATGGCCGCTGGATTACAATTAGTACGATTGTTTGGGTTCGATTTGCGTCTTTAATGTCACTTGTCAAATATCAGACTCGGGTCACAATGACAGCTAGAGGATGATGTTTCACACTGGACTCGACCTCGAGTCTCGTGGGAAAGTCCTCTGCTGTCTCTTAGTTTATTTTTTAAATTTAGGTCGTTCTTACTTGCGTTTTTCAAATTACAGGTTGGGAACAGGTGATGGGCAATGATGACGTGACTTCCGCCAGATAGTTTATTGCAATGTGTTACAACAGTTTGGAATTGTGAAGTTCTTGTTGTTATTATTTCCAATCGTAAGAACTTCCATTATTATCAAAAGTTTTTTAATCAGGATTTTCAGTTTAACACCTCTGTATTTATTTTTCACTTTGAGTGTGTTTGTTTAAGGCTTTTATTGTGAAATTTCACATCTGGACGATTCCTCACTGGCTAATGCTACAAATGATGCTACAAATCTCTTTTGTGTTTCACGCATAACCGTGTGACATTTGGGCTCAAAATAACCGGATGCTGTTTCGTCTTACCCTGTCCCCTTTGGAGCCCATTATTCCTGGCAGGCCTCTTTTTCCACCTGGGCCCTAAAATTACTCAGCGGACAGAGAAAACACACAGAAAAGTCCCATGTTATTATGTGTGAGTGTGCAGAGACGTCTGACTAGAAGCAGGCCCAAAGCGAAGGGACCTTTCACTTGGACAGTTGTGAGAGTCTGGTAAAATATTTTACTGGCAGTCCCGGAGCTCCGACTTCTCCCGGCGGACCCTGATCGCCCTCGTCCCCCTGAAAACGACAGCATCCAGTTGGGGGATGATTTGACACATAGCATAGTGTATGTATCTGTTAAAGACCAGCTGCTGAGCACCATGTTACCTTGTGGCCTTGTCTTCCGGGCTCACCCGATTCACCCTTAACACCTTTGTGCCCCTACAGACACAAACAGAGGTGAGTTTCACAAACGTTTCACATCGGCGAACATCAATGAGCGAAGACTCATGAGAAGCAACTCACTTTCATGCCGGGGAGGCCAGAATGTCCGTTTAGACCAGCTGGGCAGGCGCTGGGACACTGAAAAACACAACAGCCTGTTTGAGGTCATGGAAGAGCCCTGCCACCAGGGGGCTCCACTCATCGTAGCACCCAATGGCAATCACCAGGGTTTTTAAATGTCACCCACAAAAAATGTAGAGTTTGGGATCTCGCCAACAGTGATGTGACGTGGCCAAAGAGGTGAAATGGAATTAAGTACATTTACTCAAGCACTCTACGTATGTGTAATTCAAAGAATTTAAAAAGGAGAAACTCTTGGTAAAAGAGTTTTACATCAGTAAGTCAGTCAGACTGATGCCCAGGAAAATCCCTTTCTTAGTCGAGTACGTGTACTTGAGTTTGTATTTTGAAGACGTACTTTTGTCATGTAGTACTTTTGATACTTATACACAAAGTTATGAAATCCTTCTCGTTCATTCTGAACAAACTTACCAGGTCCTCGCCTTGATACACGCCCGGAGGTCCCTACACGAAATGAAACATAATGTAACTGAGCTTAAATCAAGCTGCACTCATAGTCGTTCTTTAGTGTCGCTCACTTAACAGAGAAACTTCCCCGTGAAACTTCAGTGGCTTAATCTTAATCATCAGTGGACAAAGAAACTGTAATATTTACCCGAGGCCCAGC
Organism: Channa striata; assembly: GCA_033026295.1. Taxonomy (NCBI): domain Eukaryota; kingdom Metazoa; phylum Chordata; class Actinopteri; order Anabantiformes; family Channidae; genus Channa; species Channa striata. Next base: position 15,993,978 of record CM065188.1, read on the forward strand.
AGGACCAGGAAGACCCACTTGTCCTCTCCTGCCTCTGTCCCCCTGAGAGGAGTTCAGGATGTTTATTAGCAATGGAAACAATTTAATTTATTTCAATACATACAATTAGAAGATTCATATACTCACAGAGGGTCCAACTTTACCCAGTTCACCTGGAAGTCCATCTGTCCCAGGAATTCCCTGTTAGCAAAGCAAACATGTCAGAACGGTAAAAAAATCTTCACAATCAGCCACGTTCCTATGACACGATGCGTCGTAGTGTCCTGTCCTTGAACTTGTTGATCAAAACTTGATGTGCAGGTTAAATTAAAATAAAAAAAGCATAATTTCATTACTGATTCGCTCTGGACTGAAATGTCCCCGTGTGCAGGAGACGACATGTTAATTAAAGTTATTAGATTTTACTGTAAAGTCACTTTGTGCAACCCGGAACCCTGCGTTATCACGTAAGGCTCATCGTCAAGTGTTGTTAGGGAGTACCGTCAATTTTAAATTGAAAAGTTGGAAATCATTCAAGTTTTTTTTCATGAAAGGGAAGAATATTTAACATTAAATATCTAAGTATAAAATCTTTTGTTGGTCTGTTGTTCGTCAGTGTCGCCGTGTGTTTGCTGGGAAATAACATTGACTTGCATGTCACTTTATCATTTTGTTCTGTTGTGTTGTGTTTTTCCTTTCTGCCGACAATACTTGTTATGTACATTTTTGTAGAGGTTGAGTTGGATCTTTTGATTATTGTGTTTTGCAAATTAGCTCTAAAAAGCTGCTGGATTCAAATTAAGCCCATTTGGATCTAATGACCCGGCAGCACAGACCATCATTACCCAGGAGAAGTGGTTCTGTTGGAGTTCTGTGTAATATGTGGTGAATGTAAGCCAATGTAAGCCAATGAGTGTTTGGTTTGTGCTTTCACGCTCAGTGTTGGAACATTGTGATCGATTTCTCACGTTCATTAATTCTAGATATTTTCTTTGTGCAGCATTGTGCAATATTATATATATGTATAATTCATAATGTCAGCGGTACTCACGTCAAGCCCATCAGGTCCTGTGCCCTGAGCGGGAGAAAGAAATGATCAAATCATGGTGTGACTGATCAGAGGTAATAAAGGTGGATCAGTACTGACGCTACAAACAGAAGCAGCCTCATTCTGCTGTAGTTCAACTCACAGATGTGGGATAATTGAAATACATGTAGTTAAACCAACATGTGGATTGAACATTAGAACAAATTAATAAAATAAAACACAAAATCAGGTGGTATCAGTGTAAAACTTGAATTCTTGTTGTTGGACAGACATGCAGCCTGGGTTCAGACTAAACCAGCTCACGTTAAGGAGAATGAGGTTATTGTTTGCACTTACAGGCTCGCCCGCAGGCCCCCGTGCGCCGGGATCCCCCTGAAACACAGAAGAAACACGATCTGGCTTCAGATCCCTGCTCTGCAGAAAGAGCTGAACTAGTTCCAGCCCAGTGAAAACAGGTTGGTTCCAAAGTCGCAGATGTTTGAGATTCAACAGACTTCAGTGAAACTCACAAAATCATAAACTTACTTTAGACCCTTTGGGGCCGACTGGGCCTGGATCACCAGGAGGTCCAACTGGTCCCTACAAGAGACGACAGGAAGTCCTTTAACAGTAACAGGCACGTCCATGCTGTTGCTGACATCTCAGTCAACCTCAAATGACACAGTTTAGCACTGGTGTGCAGGTGGTGGGCACATGCAGATTCTCAGTGACTCAGACTGCGTTCTGTCTCATAACTTTATGCATTTTTAATGAGGTGACACTCTCCACCCACAAAGTCTGACTTTCCACCCCAGGTGTCACCACCTGCCTGAGTCACAATATTCAAGCGCCTGTTTCCTCCTGGTCAAGACACTGAACCCAAAGATACCTGCACGGTTTTAGGTTCGTATGTGTAATTCGCTTGGAATAAAAGCATCTGCAAAATTATTCATTGTAGCTGTAGGAGTAAGAGCTTATTAATCAGCAGGAAAACATCAAATCAAAGAGTCTTCAGTATAACTGAAATCTGTCCCAAGGAACTTTAAAACCTGCTTCGAACTGGAGAAAGAAAAACAAAACCTAAAATCAGTCCGTCAGACCTTTAAGACTCTGCATCCAGCTCTTAGTTTGTAGATATTTTTTTAAATTTTACTTCTGCTCCTTAGAAAAAACCTGTAATTTGCGTAATCAGTTAGAAGTTTCTTTGCAGCGTCTGACCACGTTCTTGTGTTTCTCACAGAGTTCTCAGATATCAGCACGTACACAATAGTGAGACACAAGTTTAGTGAGTTCCTTCAAATTCTGGGAGACGGTTCACTTCTCATCTGAAAGGCGTCTTAAGTTCTCACACAAGGTGAGAGAGAATCACCTGGATTTAAAACTCTGTGGAGTTAGAACTGACCACATGTTTCAGGCGAGAGCTGAAACAAACGAAAATTATCGTCCAAAACCAAGACGTGAACGTTCTGATCAATGCTGCATTGTGAGCTCGGCCGTGAGTCTGCGCCTGTCAGCAAATAAGTCTGTCCAACTTTGTGCAGCGAATATGGAAACACGGCTCAGCTGAGGATGGAGAATATCTCGACACTCAAGTGCAGATGTGAAATAAGACTGAGATCTGTGCTGACATGGGCATCGATCCTCCTTCTATTACAACGAAAACATGAAATAATAGGAGGGTGTGACTTCTCTTCCTTCCTGTCACTCCTCCCCTCATGTTCCTCGTCCATAAAAACCCATCAGACTACCAGTGACCATCAAAGACACATAAACAAGGTCTTCAAGTCCAGGATCAGACTAGTCCTGCCCCAAGGTCAAAGGTAGAAACACAGAAAAGCTTCTCAGCGGGGTCTCTGTGCCTCACAGTGTGATTGTGCAAACTGGTGCAGTGTAAACGCTTTCTGGCGTCAGTCGACGTGGACCTCTGAATCTGCCCGTCTGTTCTCAGCCGCGTCCCCACAGTGAACACACTGAGACCACTTTGTGCCGCCCTTCCCAGCAGACGCCACTCTCCTGCCCGCCATCTGTGGGCAGCTTAAATGTTCTGCACTCGCACAAAAAGAGCCCTGTTTGTGTCAGGAAGCCGCTCGAGACCCTCCCTTAACCAGGCTGATTGGTTTATACAAGGCGGGTTTTTCTTTCTTCCTGCACTTTTGCTCGATGGAGGCCAAGACAAACGCCTCACACAGCATCTCGAGCGCTGCAGCTCGGATGGTGAACACGTCAAATACGTCCTGCTGTTGTGCTCACCGACTGTCGCTGGGCTAAAAGCTACACGTGCCAGTCCGTGCCTGACAGGCCTTGAAATCAGTTTTACTTACGTCTGCACCTGGAAGGCCTGGAGCTCCAGGAAGTCCGTCCTTGCCGTTATCACCATCAGGGCCCTGAGAGCAGAAGATTTCACTTGCTTAATGAACGTTTCAATCAGCAGCCGTTACACATTTTCTGTTCGTGAGAGGGGAAAGTAAATTGAACTCACAGGTCCACCGGTTGCTGTGGAGTCTTCTCCTCTGTCGCCCTGAACGGAGACGAAGAACGTGTTCAGATGAAGAAAGACTTTTAAGTCTGAACCCTATTGAGTTGTTCCACTGACTGACATCATGCATATTTGTACTTTTCCGGACGTATGGGGATTTTTTTCAGCTCAGAATTTGTTCAATTCTGGTTGGTGGATATTGGTGTGCACTTGCACTTTTATGTACGATCATAAGGTCTGAGTTTATCGAATGAGGTTTTCGAGAAGTTGCAGAAACATTTTCCAGCTCACAGGGCAGCAGTTGAGTTTTAAAAGGAAGAATGAGCTGCTCTGTGCTGAGCAGGTGAACAGCTTTTTCATCTATTAACGTTTGTTACGTTTGTTACTGTCAGTAAAGCTTCATTTTGAACGATCACAATGAAGCTAAACAGAGGATGAAGTCATGCAAACACATTTATTTCCCCAGCTCCGGTTTGGTCCGGACTGTGAACCCCTGAAATCCTGCGACACTGTTCACTGAGCTGATTCACAGTTTGAAACTCACATCGATGCCGTCCACTCCGGGCACGCCGGCTACTCCTGGTGGCCCCGGGGGCCCTCTGGGGCCGACCTGGCCCGTCTGTAGAGCAAACACAGAAATCATCTTTTTTCCACTCAAATTCATATCAAAACACCGTCATGTGCTGCTGCTGCTGCTGCTGCTCACACAGACTCTCATTGTGTGGCTGATGTGAGGGGGAAAGGTCATGAAACCAAACCTGGTCTCCCATCGCAGCCCCATTAAACCGCCTAAGTAACTGCATGTGCTCAGATTATTGTGGCTGTCTGCTGCTGAGGCGTTTAGACGAGTAGCAATAAACTGCTGTTATTAGTCATTTTTGAAAACGTGTATTTACACAAAAAAACGTTTGACAAGCTTGAAATCACAGCAAAAAAAGTTTCCTATGCTTTTTATCAAACAGACAACTACAACACAAGAAACTTTAAAAAGTAAAACAGTTTGGAACAATATGTCTGTTCAACAGTGAGAAACACTGACAGCGTAACATACAATGTAAACTTACTATCAAGAATGAAACATTCAGAATCTTTCTCATAAAACATAAAGTGTAAGAGGGTCTGTATCAGCCCCCCTCTGAGCAGCTTCTCTGAAGGGACTGAAACATCCCTCATGTCTCACCTGAGCAGAGCAAATCAGCACGATGTGCAGTAGAAGCACCAACAGAGGCTGGATCCGACGGATCCCGGAGAGCGCCATGGTCTTCCCGGGCACAGAGGACGATGCTTCGAGTCCCTTCTCCCCAGATTAGACGGCACTCACCGACGGTCCACCTGTCCGCTCTCCCCCCTGACTGAAGCCCCACCGCCTGCTGGAAGGGGAGGGTGTTAGAAAGTCCTGGTTATTCGCCAGAAGCCGAGGCTCTGCAGGCTGGAGGAGGAGGAGGAGGGGGTGGAGGACGGCTTCTCTGCACAAAAAGGGTGGAGTGTCCCTTTACTGAGGATGAATCACAAGCCTGTATTTTCCTTTTTTACTAAACATAAACATAAACAACATAATTTGGTCCTTTGAATTTAGGTTCATTGTGTCTCAAATAGATGAGAATAGCTGCGTAATTTTAAGGTTTTATTTGGGAAGAAAAACTTTGTGTATTAATCAGAGGTGAGGACGTCTTTCAGCAGTGAATAATAAGGTTCAGCATGACAACGTGATGCTGTTAACTACAGTATAAAATCTGATGCTTCGGTTATAGTTCAAAACCTTCTGTCCTCGTATTCAGCTTTTTTTATGAGATAACTTTTTCTCATTCAAATGAAGGGAGAGAATTTTCAGCTCCGCTTCATCTTTTTCAGTCTTTTTTTGGCTTTAGCTAGTCGGCCATACTTTAGTCTAGAGAAACCATTCAGACTCAGACTATTAATCTTCTAGTCTGCTTTTCAATATCTTTTAGGGTTTTTGAAGAATCACAGTTTTCAGTTTTATGCTGTTTTTGGCAATTTCTGCTCCTCTCCAGCAGAATATTCGATGACATCACACCCTGTTAACTATTGCTCTTAAACTTGTTTCAGTTTTTCTCTTCTTCTTTCTCTTCTGTCAGTTTTCAGATTTCGCAGACAAATTATGTAATAAATCTGTGGGGAAAATTGCCAGCTTCCAGGAAATGTGCTTCTTCTTATTTCGGTTAAAACGACCAAAAGCACAGACAGTGTCCCCCATTAACAGCTGGAGGAATTTCTGAGCGGACCCAGCTGAAGGCTGTGTTTTCTGATATGACTCTCAGCTTTTAAATTATTACACCGTTTCTGAGGCAAAGTTTCGAGTCTTTCCTGCCACGTGTCTGTGATAAGCTTTAAATCAGATAAGCTTTTAAAAAAAACTTTTAAGTTTCAATTCAGCCTTTAGCAAAACCAAAACTTTCTTCAGGTAGTTTTTTTTCAGTAGTTTATTTTCTAATTTCATTTTCTTACATTTTCATAATATGTTTCCACTATTTCAGCTTTTCCCCATTGCTGGGAAAATCCTTTCGGCGCTGAAGCGTTCGGTGCTTTTTTTGTTGGAAAATGGTTTTATTAGTTAATATTAATGTTCCACCTGATATTATAAATCTGATGTGACACATTTCATAGGACTTCACATGCGTGGCCCTTGAATACGTTTCGATGTCCGTCGACCCTCATTAACCCATTCTGAATAAATATGAGCAGGTGTCGATGTTTTAATCAAAATTAAACTGAACGTCTTTTCTTTGCAGAGGTTGGACCGCGGTGCAACACGCCGATGCTGTGGGCGGCACCAGCCTCTGTCTGTCAACTGCAAATGAATGCAACGAAGAAGAAGGGAGGCGGAAGTGGGTTGAGAACGTAAACTGGCGTCGTTTTCAAAGCGTCGTTAACGGCCGTTGTCGTGGTGCTTCGGGCTTGTGTCTGCGGACGAGACGGTACCGGTAACGAACGGAACCTCGCGGTTTGGGTTTTTATTTGAGCGGCATGGATGAATTTTAACAGCGGCTCGGTCGTTGTGCAGGTGAGAAACGAAGCCCGCCGGCTTTGTTAGCGTTAGCTTTGCCCCCCGTTGGGCTGCTAAGTGTTAGCCTAGCGCTACACCGCGGGTTAAAGGTCACAGTTAGAGATTTAAAAGAATTCTGTCGGTGTCGGGTGAGCAACGGAACCGACGGATCCGAGCGACTTTCTGTGACCAACTGCTCGGAAATGTCTGGATCAGCGTATCTGTACGTGGATCAACTCCTTCAGTCCGTAGACATTTGCAAGAATAAGGAAAAAGTGGCAATAACCTTTTTAGTGAGTGGAAAACATAAACGCCGGATCCGTTAGGAAGCATAAAAATATGCACATATATGCTAAACGGGCCCGGCTGGGAGGAGGTGGAACCAAAGTGCTGCCTGTAGTTCGTCCTCTCCTCCATGAATCCCACTTTACCACAGGCCCCGTTCACATCGTTGTGTGTATTTCAGTTTTTATGTTTTTATAAATACACTAAATTCAAGGCATAACATGTTAAACGTGGGAAAACCTGTTAGCAAGATGCTAAAGCTGTAACACATATCTGTCGATTTACAAACTAACACAAGGACATTAGTCAAACCTGCATCTCAAAAGACAAGTCCCAGCTGATGCAGCAAAGACAAATTCATAACGCATCGTTTTGTATTTTGATCTAAACGAATGTTTTGTTTTTCAGATTTTATGCTACCTCGTCTATTTGTAGCCGAACATAACATGGAAAACTTGGATTTCTCCGAAGAGGAAATTCAGGAACAACTGGCGATCCTTGGCTACAAGAATATACCAAAACACAGACTGCGTGAATTCAAGAGAGGTAAGACTCGGAAGCATCCACCTTCCTCCCCTGCCTCCATCTCTGGTGGCCATCATGTTGTTTGGTTCGGAAAAGGTCACATGTTGGTCTTTAAAAAAGAAATATTGATTAATATATGGCGAGAATTTTTAAACTCTAAAATACTATACTTTAAATAACATTCCAGTGAATTTTAGAACCATTTGGTAAACGTAGTGATGTGTAGATGGAACCCTGGTACGATGCTTTGAGGGCTTTTATGCACAGTGACATCTGTGATTTGTAAAAGCATAACTCTTTAAGACTGAAGCTTGCATGTTTATTTATGAAAATATTAAATCTAAACTTATTGTATTTCACTCAAATGTGTGCTATTAAAACTGTTACTAAATACTTTATCTATAAAGCATAGATATAGAAGGATTTTTGGTGCTACTAAACCATGAGTTTCAGTATTTGTGGATTTCATGGACTAAATGAACATAATGACAAATCATGGAAATGTTCTCATGCTCATTGTGTTTCTGCTGCACATGAACATGTTTCTCAGCGATTGTCTTTTCTTATTCCACTGATGTCCCTCGGTTAGTCGGAACACATAAACGTTAAACTCCCATTTACAGTAATAGTTCAAGCTTTGTAGGTCCCCAGTCACATGGTTTTGACAAGGTTCCAAAACACTGTATGGCATTTTCCTGTCGCTCTGTGCCCTGTCAGATCTGGACGAACTGATCAGATGTGGAGATTGGAAAACGCTGGCCTCGCCGACCCTGACAAACTCCCCTACGTCCACGCCTCAGCCCAGTCCTCCTGCCTACACCAAAGAGAAAAGTCAGCGCATTGTACTTCATGACCCTTTCAGAACAATCGCTCAGTGTTTAGCCGGTTTTGTGTGTTTACGTGTAAATTCTCTTTTACAGTTAGTCAGTGCAGCATCAAAGACTCTGGGGAAGGTTTTTTCTTACATCCACCCAAAGACAGTAACAGACAGGTAAGTGTTAACTGTTCATTACGCCATTAAAACAGGATTTATGTTTTTATTTTGGACAAGCTTAGAGTTCAGCAAAATTGAATTTGCAAGTTTTTGACACGGCAGATATAACAGCCCTTAGCAGAATTGAAGTTTAACAATTTATGAACCTGTGTAATTTGTCACACAGGTCCTTCCCGCCTGGCAAAGTACAAGCTGGCAGCAGGGAAGCAACGACTCGTACGCTGAGCACTCAGTGGCTTCGAAAGTCCAGCTGCCTCCAGGTGCTCCCAGCAGGCTGCACGTGGAGCTGGATCCAGACGACACCCTCATCGACCCATCACTCACAGACAGCATCACATCTTCTCCGGACAGACACGGGAGACGCTTCATCAAAAGAAAAGTCCTGAGGTAATTTTAAAAGGAGACGTGCAGATAAAAGCACACACACTGTAGATCTGTGTCCTTTTATCTGACTGACTTTCCAGAAATGTGTTGATTTCTTTCTACCAAGTTGGGTTTAATTTTGTGAAACTCATTGAACATAAAAAAGACAGTGCAAATAAAATAATCTACTGTTATTGGGTGCTTGTGAAATCTGTCAAAAAAGTAAAAGCAGAACATCACAAAGAGTTTATGAAAGTACAGTCAAATACGTTTTGTTTTATTGACGAGTTATTTCGTCATTAAAATGTCAGTGACGACAGATTCTCTTCAAAAGTTGATTCCCGAGCCCAGATAAAATACGAGTTGCGGCAGCAGGCGGGACACCTGGACTAAAAACCCAGCCCAGATCAGCGAGCAGCGCTGTGGTGACAACCGAAGGGACAAGCTGAAAGCTTTTTTTTTCAATGTCGTATTAGTAATAACCTGTGTAAGAAATAAAATATAACTTTTGTATTTTTACTTGATGATTTTTTCTAAACAAAGCAGGGAATTTCACACAGCTGTTATTCTAATGCTCGTCCTGCTGTGGGGAAGCTAAAGTCGGTAACGTTAATGTGTTTCCTTTACAGGAAACATAAAGGTCAATCTCTTGTCTGTGATGAATCAGTCTACAGTGAAGATTCAGGTAAGGACCATCAAAAAAACAATCATTTGTTGTTGTGAAAATTCTATAATTGATTATTTTTATTTTAACTTCTATTTCAGAGGATGTTGCTCAAATTATATCAAATATGAAATGCATTGTGGTTGATTAAGTTTTGGCCATGGCTCAGTGGTCAGTGGGTTGTCTACTAACTGCGGGGTTGGTTGTTAGATCATCATCTCCTCAAGTCTACAAAATAAAATGTCTTTGGGCAAGACGGAGCCCCAAGCTGATGTTCACTTCTGAGTGGCCTTTAACAAAAGCCTGGAAAAAGATGAAGGGTGAAAAGGTGAATTGTGGGGGAAAGTAACATGGAATCAAAGAAAGGGAATAACGGTGAACATGTAATCCCTCCGTTTACCAGCAGTGTGAGCTGTTGGTGCAGCTTCATGAAGCTCCTGGATATCACCTAATCCTCTTTCCTTAAGCCCTCAGCCTCCAGATCACACACTGCATCCACCTCACCACAAGTGTGCGAGTCGCCACCATGTACAAAATGTACAACGCTCAGTGGGAAGAGGAGAGCGACGAAGACCAGAGTTCCCTCAACTCCTCTTTTTGGTCTGATAAAGAGATAACGGAAGATGAGGAGGAGGAGGCGGCGGTGGTGGGACTGGAGCGAGAAATAGATGAGGAAGACTCCAAACCTGTAGCTGAGGCAGAGAACTCTCTTCACGAGGCGTCAGAGGAGGAAAAACATGAGCCGAGCAACCGGGGGGTGCTTCAGTGGACACATGGAACCGATGAGGAAGATGAAGAAGATCACAACAGCAGTTCTGACAGTCCAGCTCCGAGTTTCCTGACGTCTGGATACGGCACCTACAGGCCAGAGGAGCAGGAGGGAGGCGACTCCAGAGATGACCACACTGTGACAGAGTTCGACCAAGACAGTCGGGGAGAGCTGTCTGAGATGAGAGATGCCGAAGAGGACAGTCGATCACTCTGCAGCTTCGGGGGGTTTGACATCACACGGGAGCCTGGCCTTTATCACGAGAGCCGCCCAGTAAGTGAATTCGCTAGTGGACCTGAAGCTAATGAGTCATGTCGTGGAGATGGAGCTGCACCGGAAGAGGTGGGTCACAAAGACCTGAACCCAGAGCCACAAGAAGATAAAAGTGAGTTGTGTGAGCGGAAAGCTGAGCTTCACATTAAGTCTGGAGCCAAAAATGTGACAAATGCAACATCGGAGGGAAGAGCAGAGGTTTCCTTAGCAAAAGGCAAATTCTCATTTGATGAGAAACCTTTAGAAGGTGGGAGTAATCATCAAGGTCTTGAAGAAGAGAACGATGCGGAGAGAGAATTTGAGGACAAAGTGGAGTTAGAGGATCCAGATGACTCTTCAATCAACAAAGACATCAAGTTTATCGACTCCAAAGTGGATTTCAGCTGGACGACGTACGAAAAGATGTGCAAGGAGTGGGAAGGCAACCTCCGACAGATGAAGGGTAAATGGTGCTGGCGCTTTGTAAGAACATCAGGATCTTTACAGCTGAAAGGTTAAAGTTGTAGGGATGACTTTAGTACTGAAGAACGTCCGTCTGTCTGTCTGTCCATCCATCGTCTTCAACCCCTTCATTCCACACTGGACAGGTCCTTTGGACTTCAAAATGAATCAAAGATACCTTCTGGGAAGTGGGTGCTGAAAACTGCACTTCTTACCTCACCTCAAGAACAATTTGACATGTGGACGGACAGAGCTGGGAACCTGCAGTTATAGGATGACCGTTCTGTTGTCACAGGCTCTTACTTAACACAGGGCGTCCCAGAAACCTACACAATTGTCACACACAGATATTGGATCCAAAGTTGAAAGTAAAAATTATCATCAACTGAATCTTTTATATGTGTCTTTGAATCCAAGTTAAAGTTTTAGTCTGAGACGAGCAGTAAAAAGTTAGTGGTCAGTGGGATTTTCTACTCCCACAGCCTGTGCAAGCATTTGTCTTTAGGTGAATGTATGTTCTGTGGTCCTAAAACAGTTTCTAGTGTGTCGGATGAAACGACCTGAACCTTTACCCAGCATTTTGTGAAACAGCCCTATGTTAGAGTAACTGGAGCAATTAGAAATAACAGACTTCATCCAATCATCTCACTGGATCTTTTTTTTTTTTTTTGGTAGAAGCAGCTAGTTGTCTGGAGGATCGACTGGCTGATCTTCATATATCAACATCAACTCAACACGACTTTGAGACAGAGATCGAAGACGAGACGAGCCAAGACGACACACAGAGCTCAGACGGCATCACTGCAAGTGCCTTCGAATCCTACATCCGAGGCCTGGTGGGTAACGTAGTGTCCCGGGTGACACGCCTGGCAAACGTGTTCAACATCAAAGTGTTTTGTTCAGTGAGATTTTAAATCAGTGGGGTTTTTTTTTTTTAGAAAGCAAAAGAATATAAAGATCTCAGATAATATGTTACAGCAAACTGTTTGTGTTTTTTGACAGAATCGGCGTGACACTGACTTCAGGCCCAAACCCAAATCCTGTAAGTCAAGACCAACCAAACACAACAAGAGATGCTGTTTTCATACGCACACTTAACAAACCTGTTCGTGTGTAATCACATGAATTCATGTTTCAGTCATCCGCCCAGTGAGGAGCCAACCGACCATAAAGAAGAGCGACCCAGTGACAAAGTAGGTTTAAACACGGTTGGTTCTACATGAAGTGGCCCTAATGATAAGAAACTCGGACTGACTCGTTTCATGACGTGGTTTCGTCGTCTCTGCAGATATTTCCAGTATAAGCAGCTGTGGGACATGTTTAAACAACCGGGGGAGAAGGACAGGAGAGCGCTCCGCTGGGAGATAAGGGTACGAGCCCACAGCAGCTCCCTCTTTCCACAGCTTCAGCTCGAGTCAGCGATTAAAATACTGACCCTCGACTATGTCAATTCATACTGAAAAAAAAGTCCACGTCCTCTTTTCTCGGACGCTCTGTTGTCGATGTTGACGCGCTGGCTGTAGTTGGGTCCACGTTAGGGAGGTAACAGTCAAACTTCTGTTTGTGCAGTTGTTGCAGGTTTTTTCTCAATTGGTCTTTTGCTTTTGTTTTCAGGAACAACTTGCACACCAGCCTCCTCCAGTAAGTCATTCTTTCCACATCTGCACCGCACCAAAAGATTAAGATACATTCACTCTGTGAATAAGTTATTTACTGAGTCAGACGAGGATTTCGTATGTTTGTACATTTCTAAGAATATGCTAGTTCTGTATGTGAAAATACAACATAATCTAAAGCTACTTCAGAAAAGTCCACTGTGCTCCGTTACGCCACGACGCTCGGCCGAGCGTTTCAGGTAGTCGTGTTTATCAGCTCACAGTAAACGAGAAAGCTCAAGCAGAGGTTGTAAGTCTGTACCACTGCAGGTCTGTCACTCAGAATCCCGTCTTCACAGGGGGTGAAAGTTTTGGTTTGAAAGTTTTGGGGGGTTTTTTTTAAGAAAAATTGACATTGTTTCTGCTTGATTGTTATCGTAATTTGACAGCGACTGACCCGTTTTACCAGTTTGCACAGGTGGTCCTGAAGTTCTGATCGTGTACGTTTTCCTGTGGACCTTTAACTCTTGTCCCCCTTGTGTCTGTTGCAGCCTAAACCTCGGAGGGTTTATGTGCCAAACACCTACGTTGTGCCAACGGAGAAAAAACGCTCAGCGCTCCGCTGGGAGATCAGGAACACTTTGGCTAACGGTCTCCTTCCACACAAATTCAATTATGAATTTTAGGCCTCAGATTTCTACATGTATTGTAGATATTTTTAGGAAAACTTTGCCCTTTTTTTACAGTTCTTACAATTTATTTATGACTTTTTTGTTCTTAGACATAATAAACACAAAGAAAACAAGTGTCAGTGAACAGAACTCGTCTCTTCTATGGGAAGTCGGAGTAGGGCAGTTTGAAGGGGTACAGAGGCGTGTAACGCTGGTCGTGCCAAAGCAGCTTTTCTTCTAGAAACTTGACGGTTTGCAGCGTGAGGACGAGGGCCTCGTGTTTCAGCATGCTGTGGACGTTCAGACCTGAGGGAGAAAGGACAAAGAACATCTGCTTCACTTCGGTCCAGCAATAGTCAAACTGTCGTCTTTGCGTCTGACATTTGTTGTCAGCAAACTTCCAAAAAGGCCTAAAACAATCAATGCAATCCCACCGAACGTCTCACTTTTACAACCATTAATAGACGTTTTACTTGTGACACTGTGAAACAGACGTAGTCAGCCACATTTACCAAAGAAAATTAAATTGCTCTGCAACATGAGAAAACTGCACAATTGGCCTTTTCTCATAACAATGGCACATTTCTGGAGAAGGAACCAAGTCGACCTGCAGCACATGAACTACTAACACCAAAAAAACCACTCACCGATAGCTGGAATGAGGTTGACGGTCTTCAGGTTTGCAGTGGCCTGAAGGATGTTTTCAGGAAACTCTTCACCTCTGAAAACAAGAACGCTGACGTCATTGCAGAGCAAGCGCACCTCCGCAGACAAAAGATGACATGAATGTAAGACACTCACACATCAACTATTAAAATAGACTCTCCCCAGTGTCTCTGTCTGATGACGTCCAGCAGGTACTGAGAGTCCGGGCTGGGGATGTTGAGGGAATCCACGACGTGTAGGTAGTCCTGCAACAGAGTAGGAAAAGTCAGGTCCAAACAGGCTCCAGCATTTATGAGAACAACGTTTTATTTAGCATCACGACAATTACATGACAGAACCTGTAATAGTAGGTAACACAAGTGGATTGTTTCACAGTAAACGTAATATGAGAGCACATCATAAATTAGAAATAACGTCTACGTGCGTTTCCTCGTTGCGAATTCGATCCACCGTGTGTGTGTGTGTGTGTGGCCTGATTCCAGTTCGTCATTCCTGCGGGTTTCACTTACCTGAGCCATCTTGGAGCTCAGAGCCACTTTGAGTCCCTGAACTCGCACCTTCATGGGCAGCATGTAGTAGTAACTGGTCGGCCCTCTGGGTCCGTGACACACCCCACCTGAGACAAACACCACCTGTCAGACTGACTCTCGTAGCTCTTTAGAAGATAAATCCTACACAGCCCGTGTCAGCCGTTTCTACGTTTGACTGTAAACCTCGAACCGGTCACCTCCTTTCCATATTGGCGATCTGATGCTGCCGTGTCGAGCCCGTCCTCCCCCTTTTTGTCTCCAGGGTTTTTTGCCGCCTCCTCTGACCTCTGATCGGACCTTTGTTTTGGCGTGACTCTAAACAGATTCAAACAAATGTGGGTCAGCGAACAGTTTTCCTCCCATGACTCTTTGAAACTGGTCTGGACGCCGTCTTTAATCATGTTCACTGTAGAATATTCATAGGAATTTCCTACAGCAAATGGACGGACGTGTTATAATACTGTCTGCTAGATTTTTAGACTGGAAAAATAAAACCGTAATAGACAAACAATGATTAACATTGTGGATACAAAAAAACTACGTGAACTTTTTGTACATGAAGGGACGAGACAGTTAATACACAGGTGGACAAGTGTGTGTGTCACGTTGAAGCA